>OX392462.1:139337013-140537013 GCA_947623515.1 Neoascia interrupta
TGTGGGCGTATCTTTGGGCGGCTTTCAAAACTTTTTACACTTGTACTGCTTCGCATGACGTGGACGGACGGACGGACGGACCGACATGGCTCATTCTATTCAGAATTCGGTCTCGATCATATGCCCTTAAGGTCTTGGGGGTCTACCATTATTATTTCAACGTGTTACAAACTATGTGACAAACTTAATATACCTCCTATCCTATGGGATGGGGTATAAAAAATTGAGCTTTCTACAAATTGAGTTTTACTAACTTATCGAACAGCATGCGTATTAAGTAAGCTGCAAATTTCAAAACTCCTTAAAGTGATTGTAAATCGAAATCCAGAAATATCGATAAATAAGTAAAACCCATATATAATTGCAGTTTTAACCGCAAAGAAAAAACAGTATAAAACAATATCCGTGGTTTCAGTGTAGAGTTTTCTTGCCGGCTTTCAATTTCTGCATTGGTAATGCTTTTTTCGTTTCTCTAACATTTCGTGAGTGAATCCTTACCAAAAGAATTACAACTGGATTGCAACCAACTCCGAACGTATGACAAAAGTTTTACATTTGCTTGACACCAGCTCCATATATTAGAAGCTCACCCGAATGCGTTATTTAAGAAAAAGTGTTTGATTGAACTGAATTAAATTGAAAACAACAAAAATAAAATTAGTATAATTTTATATATTTCAGGGGCGGCAAATACATCTCCAAAGTAATAAGAGGGGATCCAATGCCTAATCAGTGGAGGGAAAGTTATCTCCTTCCTTTGTTTAAAGGAAATGTGATACACGAAGCTGTGACAATTACCGTTCTATCAAGTTGATGTCTCACACAATTAAGATCGTCGAGCGGGTACTTCATAGTCGACTTTGAAAAATAATAAGGCTATCTGACGACCAATGTGGGTTTGTCACTTGCAAATCAACCACTGATGCAATGCAAAGCATAAGGATCATAATGGAGAAACATCGGGATGCCCTTAAAAATCTGCATTACGGTGCTGGTTGAATTAGAAAAGGCTTTCGATAAACTACCACGAGATCTGATATGGGTGGCGCTAAGAAAACGAGAAGTTCCAGAAGCCTACGTGCTGATGATCATGGACGTGTATGATGGAGCAAAGACAAGAGCAAAATGTCCTTCCAGAGTCACTGATGAGTTCTCAATTAAAGTCGGTGTACACCAGGGAAGCGTCCTTAGTCCTTTGCTTTTCATTGTAGTCCTTGATTGTCTGCTTGAAGGAAAACTGACGGACCAAAAAGTACATCAACTATTCTTCGCTGACGATGGGGCAATCATTAGTGAAGATCATGTATCCCTGAAGCGAGCACTTGATATATGGGTGGATGTTTTAAAGGGAAATGGGTATCGTATTAGCCAAAAGAAGACAGAGTACCTGTGCTGCTCATTCTCTGAACCTCCCGAACCAATTCCAGACATTTAATTGAATGGAAAGGAATTTCCCAAGTGTGAAAATTTCAAGTACCTGGGATCTATGATCAATAGCAATGCAAACTGTGACCGAAAAATGCCCCATAAGCTGGAAGGAAAGCTTTACACCGCAGTTGTGCGTCCGGCGCTTACATATGGTTCACAAGGTTGGACAGCGTATAAGAAATATGAGAGCAAATTAACGGCAGCTGAGATGAAGACGCTTCGCATGACAGCAGGAGCCATAAAGCGAGATAAGAAGTACGAAGATCCGAGGAAGCCTCCATGTAAAAGAACATATCTCCAGAAAAATGGAGCACTACCGGCTCAGTTGGTATTGCCACGTTTAAGGGAGAGATCCTATGAACTCCGTCAAAAAGGCAATGCCAATCAACATTCCAGCGCAATCGCGAAGGAGAGGAAACCCTAAACATTCCTGGATCACACAAATGCAACGACAACAGAATCTATTTGGCCTCAGTGACGTAGAGATCCAAAACCGGATGGCCTGCCGGTATATTCTGAGGTCAAATCGGCGTATCCCACGGACCATTAGGAATGCAGTAGAGTGGAAGGGTTATAATCCATAACTTAAATGAAAAAGAAGAAGTTTCTAAAAAATATCCAGACGAATATAAGGGGAAAAGTGGGAGACTTGAGCCAATTTTTGTTAAATCGTGGAAAAAATCTTTTCTGTTAATCTCATCTGCATGACATGTGCATCGTTATAGAGCTACATTCATCTTCTTTCAGATAGATTACCCCTGCAAGGTCGGGGTTAGAATAGCCTTGAGGTAAGGTATGCCTGTCTAAGAGCCGACTAAAATCCACCGGAAGAAGTATTCTTTAATGTTTCAACGGATGCTGTCGATGCTGCTCCATTTGGGGCAACTTTTGGCAGTAAGCTTTTAACTTATAGATGATTCTGAAGGTTAAATTAAAATCCAGAAGCGCCTGTCACACATTGTGTGGCTCACTGGTCGGCGTCTGTCTCCAAAGGGGCGGCTGTATTTAAAAATGAAAATAGAAGTGACTTACCTATTTCTCATAAAAACGACAAATTAAAAAAAAATGGCAATGAACAAAACGAAAGATTTGATTACCCCAGGTGGCAGCCCAGCTATGCTGAAAAATCCACCCTCTTCGGAGGCAGGCTCTACGGATTCTGGGGAGAGCCTTTTATTGCTTATAAAACCTTTTGAGAAAAGGACAAAACTAAATCGATCACCACCACCAAGATCGAACATATCCGAAAAAAGCAGTCCACCGGCAAAGCAGGACTCAGTGAAAATTAAGAGCTTAGAAAAGGAGAATAATGAACTCCGAGCTAAGCTTACTGACAACACCGAACCGACCAGCAGTCGAATATTTCACGGACGAGGACGAACTTGCACTTGAGACCGATTTAGTTTTAACGAAAAGCGTAAGGCGAATTCCTCTCCCGACAAAAAGAAGATAAGCCTTCTGGCTCATACAAGGCTTAACCAGAAGCGAACAATTCGTCCACCTCCCACAATAAACATCGTCGGGATAGCAGACTTCGGGAGATTGCGCAACCTTCTTGCAAACACGGTGAGAACAGAAGACTTTAAGCTTACTTCGCACCGAAATAACGTGTGGAAAGTAAATGTTGACAACGCCGATTCCTATCGCGCGCTGTCTCTTATACTGAATGCAGAAAGAATCGAGTGGTATACTTATCAAAATATGTACGAAAAACCACTGCGAGTCATTGTTAAAGGGCTCCACCCGTCAAACAAAAGAAGACGTTGTAAAAGACGTAAAAACTACAGTCCTTAAAATTATTGATGCTGTCAATGTCATTAAAAAGGAAAAGCAACGCACGAAAGGAGAAAGAGACACTGTGATCAGACGCGGCCTTTCAATTTTTATGCTCTCCTTTGAAAGAACTGAGAGCATAACCGATATTTATAAAATAAAAATGATACTTAACATCAGGGTTAAAATCGAGCCCATGCGAAAGGGCAATAGACTGATACCACAGTGTAAGCGATGCCAAGAATTCAGGCACACAAGTGCCTACTGTCAAAAAGAACTACGTTGCGTGAAATGTGCCGGAAAACATCTCTCAACAGAGTGCAAAGTTGACATGAAGGCTCCAGCAGTTTGCGCCAATTGCAACGGAAACCACCCCGCAAACTATCGAGGATACGAAGTAGCCATAGAGCTGCAAAATGGACGAGAAACTCTTTGGGAAAATATTCGAGGTCAGAAACCAAGCACTGGACGTCCAAGAACTGCTGGAATTCCTAAGCCAAAGACTCCAAAGATGCCAAAGCCGATCAAAAGTGCGAGGTTGGCAAAGGACTCGTCGACAAAAGGCATAAAAGCTCCACAAAAGAGCGGTGCCAGTTTAAGTGCAGCGGAGAAACCGCCACTGGTCGGACCGAAATCATACGCACAGGTTGCGGCAAACGAAAACAAGGTCAGATCACCCACAACAGATGCAGTGTCTCAGATCCTCGCTGTAATCTTGGAAAAACTTGAGGATCAGACTAAAATCAACAAACTTATATTTGACAAACTAAGCAAGCTCGAGTTTAAGCCTCGAAAAAAGTACAAGAGAACATGAATATGAAACAGTTATTTAAAATACTAACATGGAATGCAAACGGCCTTCTGAATAAAATAGACGAAACAGAAGTATTTCTACGGAAAAATAATATTGATATTTGCATGATTACGGAAACTCACCTTAAAAACGGGTCTAGACCCAAACTTAAAGGTTACAATGACTATCACGCACATCACCCTTCGCAAAATCCGAGAGGAGGATCCTCCCTCTACATTAAGAACTGCATAAAGCACTTCAAGAACACAGAAGTTGAGCTAGACTCTATGCAGATCAGTTCAGTTCCTGTAAAAATTGACTGCTTAGATTACAACATTGCATCTTGTTATTTCCCGCCAGGATAAAGACTGGGGGAAGACGATCCTGATCGTATGTATGACTTCATTTTTTTATCAATGGGGTCCAATTTTATCATTGCGGGTGACTTTAACGCGAAGCATACTTTTTGGGGTTCACGATGCAATTCAATAAGAGGCAGATTGGGGTGGACTTTTTCTCCACGGGTAAGCCAACATATTGGCCAACCGACAGGAACAAAAAGCCTGACCTTGTCGACTTTTTCATCGCTAAAGGGTACCCCAAATACCTTACGCGAATTGAAGAGTGTTATGATCTTTGCTCAGACCAACCAGGAATAATCTTGAAGATGGGTGGAAGACTGGCGAAAATAGAAAGAGCTCCTAGATTAGCTAGCAAAAACTTGAACTGGGACGCCTTCAGAAAGGACTGTAAGGTGGGTGTTGGCTTGAATGTGCTATTGAAAGCTCCTTTCGGGTTAGAAACCGCAGTTGGCAAATTCATTGAAGCAATTCAGAGCGCTGCTTGGAACAACACTTCGTCCCAAAAGAACGCAGTTAGCACCGACGGGCATGCACGTGCAACATATGCGCTCGAAATCGAAGAATTGATTCGTGAAATGAGAAGAGCGCGTAGAAGATGGCAAGGCACGAGGGCTCCCCCAGACAAAACCCTCTTGAACCACCTCTCTAACAGCCTGAAAGGAATGTTGCAAGATTTTAAAAATCGTGAGACCACTGAATACTTTGACTACTCGCTGTGGACAGCAGTTAAGTATATCAAGAAACCTATAATCCACTCGGCACCAATAAAAAAAGCTAACGGCGAATGGGCAAGAGAAGACAAAGAGAAAGCGAATTTGTTTGCTTAACATTTAGAAGAAACATTCAAGCCATTCGACGGTCCTTCGTTGGCTGACGTTCTAAACAACAACGCGAAATCTGATAGCTTTAGAAAGAAAAAAGTTTCGTTAGTTGAACTCCGACAGACAATAAGCAAACTTAAAAATTCTAAGGCCCCGGGTTACGACCTGATCACTGGCGAAATATTGAAAGAACTACCAAAAATGGCACTAGTCAAGCTACTTTATACGATAAACGCTTCTCTTAGACTTCTATACGTTCCAAGGGAAAGGAAAGTTGCTGAAGTCATTATGGTTCCAAAACCGGGGAAGTGTGCACATGATAAAAAAATCTTATAGGCCCATATCGCTTCTGCCGATAACATCGAAAGTATTCGTGAAACTTCTGCTGAAGCGATTACAACCAATAATTCCAGAAATACGCTTGATCCCGGATCATCAGTTCGGTTTCAGACTTAACCGAACTGATGATCCGGGAACAAAAGTAGGGAAAAAAGTATGTTGAAGTGCTTTCCTCGACGTATCGCAAGCCTTCGACAAGGTATGGCACGAAGGCTTAAAATATAAGATACGGCAAAATTTGCCGGAAGACATGTTTAAAATATTGAAAAACTATCTTGAAGGAAAACTCTTTCGTGTTAGGTGTAGTAGTGAATACTCGAGTTTCAAGCAAATTCGGGCTGGCGTACCCCAGGGAAGCGTCCTCGGTCCGACCCTGTTCCCGCTCTACACAAGAGACATACCTCTAGATGACGAGACAGTCGTGGCCACGTTTGCGGATGATACGGCAACCCTGGCAGCAGGTGAATAAGTCGAGTCATCAACAAGAAACCTCCAACGAACATTGGACAGAATTTGTGTCTGGACGAAGACTTGGCGAATCGCTCTTAACCAGAACAAGTCTACGCATGTGAATTTCACTTACGTAGTGAATTTCACTCATAAGTTCTGCACAAATACCTTATGCAAATGAAACGAAATATTAAGGAATGACACTGGACGCTAAACTAAGGTGGAAACTACACGTAAAGAAGAAGCGTGACGAGCTCGACATTAGGCTCAGAGAAATATATTGGCTTATCGGAAGATTTTCGAAATTAAGCATATATAACAAATTGCTCTTGTACAGGGAGGTGTTAAAGCCGTCCTGGACATACGGTATACAACTTTGGGGTTGTACCAAGCCGAGCAACATGTCCATATTGCAGACTCTTCAAAACAAGACACTAAGATCAATAATTTCGAATGCTCCATTGTATATTAGGAATAATGATATTCACAGAGATTTAGGAATAGCTATCGTGAGCGAAGAAGTAACAAACTTTGCTCGAAAGCTAAATGCTCGCCTTCATGTTCATTGCAACAATGAAATGATCCGTACTCTCAACGAGATTCTTAACGATGTAAACAACGAGCGACGACTACAAAGAACAAGACCGTTCGATCTTCGATCTAGCGACCTAGGGTGAAACCGCACGAATGAACGGCTTAGTAGGTGCATTCACTGGATAGCAACCTACCCAATGCGGTAAAGACTATGGAAGCGTAAACTACTTGTTAAGTTAACTTAGTTGCAGTCAAGAAGTATTATGAGAGAGCAAAAATTTACTACTATGAAGTGCGTTCTGGCAGTTTCATAGTGTCTCTCATAAATGGGTGGTTTTTAAGCACGTGAAAATCGGGCATAACCAATATCGGCTACTTCGGTATTATATAGCTGCTATAGTGGGCGTATTGGTATCTTTGAAAGATTTTGGAGTTTGAGCCGCCGTCCACAAAAAAATTTGCCGCATGAATTTTTCTTTTAATTTTTAAAAGTTCTCGACTGAAAATTAAAACATTTAAAGTCGACTTAAGATGAATTGCTTTTTGTTGATGAAGCTTGTTACCTTTTCAGAGAGGCACATTTTTGTCTTATACGCGTTTTTCGATCTTACTCCTTTTTCGTTTTACAGGAAAAAAATAATCATCTTATGTAGGAAATTACCATGGTGGCACAAAGTAAAATATCTTAAGTCCACGTGAAATGGTGCTTTGTTGCGAATCAATAATTTCTAAGTAGACATAGGATTATTTGATGTGGGTAGTTTGTTGAAATTGTAAAAAGGTTCTACACCTTAAGTTGACTTAAGATAATTTGCCACGTCCAGGCAAAAAAATTCATCATTCTTATGTCGACTTAAGACATAATTCGTCGAAAAATCCCGAAACAGTGAGAAAAAGCATATCGTCTTATGTCGACATAAGATATTTCCATGAATTTGAAACCGTTACGTTGCTTCCCCTAAGTAGGCAGAGGCTAATTTACCATTGCAAAATACATAAATTAAACGAAATTACGATGACATAAGATACATTCAATGGCAGTTTGGTTTCATGTTCTAGTCAGTGCGCGTGCGTTCTTTTTCAAAGTTTGAAGTTAAATTACATCGGATTAAGGATTACTGATCAGTAAAAAATAACAGAAAACTCTAAAAAGTATTTGTGCAATAATTGTCTAGCTTTTATTTGGAAGTAGCTTTCATTTATTGTAGTTCTTACCGCTGGAGGGGGAAACTAAATAAAATGACCGTATTGCTGGGTCTCCAATGTGAACATAAAAACTTTATTCTATTCTAATGCCTTATATATACTAAAATAATGCTTACTGTACAATTTCTTATTCTAAGGTTTATTTACACTCGCTACACGTTTTGCTATCATGAGGTTCAATTACAATAATTGTAATTGAACGCATGGGAATGATAGAAATAACTTTGCGTTTTGAAATAATTCTCATGCATTGCTGGGAACTGCGAATTGTTCGGCGTCATCAAATGTTGGACACAACATGCTGGGGCCTCTTCACACGGACGATATGCAGAAGTCGGCGTCATCAAGCGTTGGTTGTAGTGGTGGCGTGATTGATTTTTTGGTTTCATACAGGTGTTGAACTCTCGGGGATTGACCTCCTCTTTTTCGCAAGATGATAATGGCGATGACGATAACGACCATCAGAATAATTGCACTTGAACCAACAAGTGAATACTGATGAATCCTATGTACGCGTATTTCTTCCAGAATATGTTCCTGATTCTTTTGCAAATTAATTGCCTTTTCAATATTGGAAAGGGCTTGTTTGTTGCCACTTCCTTGAACGTTTGCTGGGAGTTCATTTACTGTTGACATATTACGTGTCGGTAAATGGAGGGTCAAGTTGTGTGATGGCAGAAACGGAGACACAATTCTGCTGGTTATTGTCTGCCGGCCGATTATGATCATGGTTTGATCTTGAATCATGCAGTGTGAAGGCAACTTTATTATCCCGCTTTTTTCCAAGACTACTGGTGTTGGGTGCAAATCACAGATGATGTTGATGGTTGTCTGCTGCGGCATGCTGATTATCCATGTATTTATGTGGTGCATCTCTATCCAGTATGCCTTTGCTGGGATATTTCTTAAAACGCACGATGTTGACAATTTTTGGTTGTATCGCAACATGTTCATTTCACAAGAACTGACCTCTGATCCATACATTAATAATGGATGTTGCAAGTTGCACCAATATCTATCAGTTGACCTTTGTTGGCATGACATGAATTCATCTTTGTTGATCGGGTAAAAGTGATCTCCTTGATGATTGACTAATAAATAATCCGAGGACGGAACAATGCATGTAAAATTTTCAGTGGTCCATGTGGGAACTGGAAGCAACTTGTAAATCTTGAAGTCTTCATTGTAGAGAAGTGGAAGTGAAATCTCTATTATAATGTTGCTGCTTGTAACCCTTCCTCTCGGGCGAAGATTCTTGTAGAGTTGAAGAATTGACTCGTGATGCCGTTCTCCAGGTATCATCATTGATCGGGGAATGTTGTCGTGAATTCTCGTAAGTTCTTCCTTCAACTGTTTCACCGATAGGATGAGAGGATGGATTCTTCCATTGTGTGTTGACAGGATGACATCTAACAGCACATTCTGAGTATTCTGATAGTTTATCATCATGAGAAGTGCGTTAAGAGCTGTTGAGCTAAGCATTTTGTACGTGTTGTACTTGTCGACTTCATTACTTAGACGGCTTATGATGTTACTAAGCGACTTGAGCTGTTTTTCAGTTTCTAACTTATCTTGTTTGAAAATGTTAACCGTAGATTCGATTATAGTTGTTTGGTTTCTCATGAGTTCTATAAGATGATTTTCATTCAGTCGCACATGTTCTATAGTCTCTTCATAACCCTGGGCGAATCGTTGGTCCAGTACTCCAAAAAGCACATCGTTATTCAATTCGATTTGTTGAAGCTGGCGTATGAACTGACTTAAAGTGCCTTCACAAAGCAAATCTTTAACGTCTGTCAAATTCGTAAGTAGACATAGGTTTTTCATTTCTGTTACGCTGTTTTTGTATGCGTAGAACTCTGACCAGTAGTTGCTCATGTTAAAAAACACTATCGTTTTCCACGAGCTCGCGATCAAATTTGCACTGCCCGAATCTTCGAAGTAGATGCCAGGTTGACTTCTAAACTGGGTAATTTCGAATTCCTGTTTCATTGGCATCGCGATTGAGGAGTTCAGCAGTGCTGACAAACACCAAATCCATAGAAAGGAGTTTATATTTCTGTTTTTGTGAAGGTTTCGTTCCATTCTATGAAGACTTGCTGGCTTCTGGATATCTTCCGAAGTCACTGCAATGTTAACTTGCTGAGAAGATGCCCTGGGTGCTGTTGAGGAGCTAGCATCTTCTGACGTTTCTGTTTCTTTCTCCGTTTCGATCGGTAAGGGACACAACCTTGTAATAGGTCTCTTAACATATTTTTTGTTGCAAAAAACAGTTGCAGCTCTAACTCCATGATCTTTACCCGGGTGAACTTCAGAGACTCTGCAGAGAGACTCTGCAGAAACTCTGAAGTTTGCGTTTTCCAATCGACCTCCTACGACTAACAGATCTTCTTCATCCAAGTATGGGTTAAGCGATAAAAGTTTACTTTTACAATTTAAGCTTTTTCCTTCTTGGAGGTGTTTGATTTCTTCTGGGAACGTCTTTTTTTGAACTGCTCGTATGATGTTTTTGCGTGCTGTGTTGAACTCATTTAGTTGTAACTCTAAGCTTCCCGGTCGTTTTGAGTTTGGAGATTTGCAGTTGTCACTAAATCTTTTGCAATAAGCGACTGCTTTTATTAAAGTGTTATAACTGGAGAATCCTTCAGAGATATCGAACGAATCAGAAACAACGGTGTTTAGGAATACTTTCGCTACTCTTGCCTCTCTGACTTCAACTTCAGGTACGACTTGATTCGGCCAGCTATCTTCGTTGTGAAGAAGCCACTCAGGTCCATTCCACCATAACGGATGATGTTGAATCTGTTCTGGTGTAATACCTCTAGAAGCACAGTCAGCTGGATTATCCAACGATCGGACGTGCCTCCATGAACTTAGGCTCGTTACTTCTTGGATCTCCGAAACTCTGTTGGCTACAAATGTCTTCCATGTTGATGGGTACTTCTGTATCCAAGCTAATGTTATTGTGGAGTCTGTCCACGCAAATACCTTGCCTACTTGCGAGTTGTATATCCACATTGTTTCCAACAAGACTTTGGACAGCGAATGAGCTCCACAAAGTTCTAGTCTAGGAAGCGGAATTCCCTTCTTAATAGGAGCCACTTTATTCTTCGCAATCAGTAATGCTGTAACATAGCTACCACCGCGCATAGGCACCCTCGAATATACAACAGCTGAATAAGCGGCTTCAGACGCGTCACAAAATCCATGTAATTCTATTTTTTTGGATTGATCAACTCCCAGCCATCTCGGAATTCTGATGTTTTCCAATACCACAAGGTTATTCTTCAGCTTATTCCATTGATCTTCTAGTTCAGTTGTGAGTGGTTGATCCCAATCCAGATCAGTTTTCCAGATCTGTTGCATTAAGATTTTTGCGCTAACAGTAACCAACCATCCGAGCGGGTCATACAGCTTTGCTATTTCTGATAATGTCGTTCTCTTCGTAAGAGTTTCAATTTCTTCTTTTGGTGGGCTTATATGGGCTTTAGGTATCACTTGAAGGACTCCAGTGGATACCCAGTGTTTTAATGGTCTCTTCTTTGTCGATTTGTATGCTGCTGAGGCTCTGAGACTCCTGTGACACGTTCTTAAGCAGCCGAATGTCATTGGTAGCCCACTTACGAAGGTTGAAACCTGCCCCTTTAAGCATTGTTGTCAATTGCATTTGAGTTTCTTCGCATTTTTTTAAGGTATCTCGTCCAGACATCACATCATCAACATAGAAATAGTTTTTGACAATGTCTGCTGCAAGCGGATACCTCTCCTGCTCATCTAGAGCCAGTTGTTGAAGTGTTTTAACTGCCAAATAAGGTGCAGCGGCCGTACCGTAGGTCACTGTTGTGAGCTTGTACTCCCTTATTGGATGATTAATCGAACTTCGCCATAAAATACGCTGGTAGTCCTGGTCGTCTTCGTTCAGCTTTATTTGGCGGTACATTTTTTCTATGTCCGCAGTGTAGACATACTTATGCTTTCGCCAGCGCATTAAAAATGCTGTTATGTCCTCTTGAAGTTTTGGACCAACTAGCATTAATTCGTTTAAACTGACTCCTGTCGAAGTCTTTGCTGATCCGTCAAATACTACTCGTAGTTTGGTTGTAGTACTCTCAGGTTTCAAAACAGCATGATGAGGTATGTAGTAACTGTTGTTCATTGATTTCGTGTTGGGAGGTACTTTAATCATATGTCTCAGTTCCAGAAACTCTTCTATCACCTTCGTATAGTCTGCTTTGAGTTGTTTGTCCTTACTCAACCTTGCTTCTAGCTGACGGAATCTTGCCACAGCTCTGTGTTTGGATTGTCCCAGCTCCAGTGATTCCCTTTTTTTCTGGTTAAAAGGGATTTTAACTACATATCTGCCATCTATGTCTCTGCGGTGTGTTTTCTTGAAGATATCTTCACATTCCTTGTCACTTTGCGTTTTAAATGTTGGCTGTGATCAGCTGCTGTTTGTACCACGAATCCGTTTATTGTGCCAACTCTGTCCAGTTTTGGAGGTGTGCGACCAGAAATAAGCCATCCTAAGTGTGACTCTTGTGCTATCAGCATATTACTGGTTTCTCTCCGTAAACCGTTGAGGATAATGTCACCATAAGCATCTGCCCCAATAATCATGTCGATTGATCCTGGAATGTTGAATGTAGGATCTGCCAATTCTATGTCGTCAAACTTATCCGTTGTAAGGTTGTGGGTTGAAGAGGATGGCAGCTGCCTTGTTAGTTTTGGTAATACAAGGGCTTCTAGATGAAGTTTGAATTTAGACGAGAAGCGTGGAGATATTGTCACGTCTACTCTGTGTCGTGCTGTTCCTGCGCCAATTGCACCAAGTCCGCATACTTCAACGAGTACTTTTTGCTTTTTAAGCCGCAACGATTGGGTGATTGCCTCAGTTATAAGGGACGCCTGAGATCCTGGATCGATCAGGGCTCGTATCCTCACACTTTTCATCCCATCACTGCTGCTTGCGTGAAGCATAGCCGTTGCCAGAAGGACGTTCTGATTTTGATGGCCATGAGCTATCTGTTTAGATTCGACCTTTTGTTGAACACTTGGTTGTTGAACTGCCGGTTGTTGACTCCCCTGAGTTTGTTGGACCTCCACTCTCTTATTTTGAGGTGCTTTTTCAGACCACTCCACATGTAGAAGAGAGTGATGATTTTTGTTGCAGTATCTACAGGTTCTTTTGCTAAGGCACTGACTCTGCTTGTCATGTCGTAAGCAATTATGACACAAATTGGCTTGCTTTATTTGCTGAAACCTTTGTTTTGGTGGTGCACTTAGAAACTTGGGACATGAGTATATCACGTGGTCCCCTTTGCATAAAGAACATTGATTTGATCTCGAGGCTACGTGAAAGTTTCTCACTGACGTGTGCGGTTCATTTTCAGTTTTGTGTTGTCTGTGCTTTGTTGGAGGTAGGACATCTAGCGCTTGATATCTTCTCGAGAGGAATTCGAAAAGAGTTTTTATTGACGGCACCTTGTTTGGTTGCTCTAAACCTTGTTCAAACAGGTTTCTGCTTTCTGGATCTAAGCTTTTGGTTAAAAGATGTACGATTATAGGGTCCCACGAAGAGGTGTTGAAACCCATGTTGCTTATTGCTGGCTATAGCTCGAAATAGTTTATTCTCTGTTTACCATTCACCAGTAAAAACCATAGTGCTCCGCCCAAATTATAAAAATCACGCACGGTTCTAAAATTAAAAAAAAAATCCATTCAGTGCTTGTGCAGTGCTAAAAATTAACCACCGCATCGAATTAGCGAAAAAAAAAAACAAAAATCATTCAATCGCACATCACCCATCAAGTGTCACACTCGCGCCGCTGAGCTACAATCTTCATCTCGCGTGCTTCACCCCTCCCCCCATCCTCTATATACAACACATAGCCCAGTCCACATTATCAATTTTCTTGCCTTCTACTGTTTCCCTTTGCCTGTCGCTGCTGGTGTCAACACTCCAATGCACGGTTGGAGTGCCGCTGCCAGCAGTGGCAATGAGCGTATAGCGGATTGTTGATGATTTTTTTTTTGCTTGAATTTACCACACAATGCTATGTACAGGCATAGTACTTGCAAAGTATTGTTGTGGTGTTTCTTTGCGAGGATTTTCACGCAACAATCCAGCTTAGTGTTTGTCATTTATTTATTGTTTCCGAGCAGTTGTATTGTCTTGCGCAGATGAGTGACTTCCGTGTCGACATTTGCAACATTCGTGGGCTGCGGAAAAACCTAATTGCAGCGTACGTCCATGTCTGTACTTACAGCCCAGCTGTTTTGGCGCTAAGTGAAACTCAGGTATTAGGCATAGATCCTGTAACAGGTCAACCCGATCCGGGTTTTAAACTCCCTGGTTATCGCTTAGAGCCATTATTCTTTCCACATCGTGGCCTCGCCATTTATATTCGTGATGATATTGTCTACCATATTCCTCCACAACTCAACAACTGTTCCAACCCGGAATTCAATTTCATGTGGATAAATTTCACCGTCCGTAGACAAACAATTCATTACTGTTTCGTGTACAGAAGCCCTAACTTGGGCAGTGCATTAACTTGTAATGAGTTTGATGCTCTGTCCGACTCCATCTTAAGAATTGTTTCCTTGAATCCTAATAATGAAATCGTGATTACGGGCGATTTCAATATTCACAATTCTAAGTGGCTTCGACATTCTGGTCAGACAACACCCGAAGGAAGGTATGTTGAGATCTTTGCCGCGTTAAATAACCTAACGCAACTTGTAAACGAGCCTACACGGATACCCGACATTAACAATCATCCCGCCAACACTCTGGATTTGTTTCTTACCTCCCATCCCGATAAGTACACAGTGAATGTACTGTCTCCTCTAGGCTCGTCAGACCACTGCGTCATATCAGCCACGTTCCTATTGGGTAGTCAACCTAATAAGGAAATTACTCCAAGAAGAACAGTGTGGCGGTACGAGAAAGCCAACTGGGACGGCCTTAATAACTTCTTCAGTCGTTTTAACTGGTCTTTGTGCTTTCTCGATGACAACGTAGATGCTGCTGCTGATATGATAACTAACACCATTCTCCTTGGTATGAGATCCTTTATCCCTTACAGGATTAAGAGTATCAAACCAAAGGAGAACTCGTGGTTTGACTCGAGCTGTAAAGAGGCGATTAGGTTAAAGGAGTTATGTTTTCGGTCCTACAAGACCAACCCATCACAGGTAAACCGAAAAAAGTTTAAACAAGCCAGAAATGATTGTAATGCTCACATTCGCCGTGTCAAATTCCAATACGACCAAAAGCTGAGGCAGAAAATACTACATTGTCCCAAGGGTAGTAAAAACTTTTGGTCTTTCGTCAAAAATGTCAAAAACTGTGCCTCATCTTCCATCCCAACACTCGTTTACAATGACATTCCAGCTGTCACCTCTCTAGACAAAGCGAATCTACTTGCAGCGCATTTCGCTGCTAGCTCCATGCTCCCTGATTCTGCAATGTCCCCGCCTACACTTGAGCGCGTCGAATATACCATGGGACAAATTCACTTTCGCGCTCGTGCAGTCAAAAGAGTACTTCGAGATCTAAACATTCACAAATCCGCTGGTCCAGATGGAATATCCCCCATTGTTCTGAAGAGGTGTTCTTCCGCGCTGGCAAAACCATTGTGTAAGCTTTTTCATCGGTCCTACTCCTCAGGTCTCTTTCCGAGTAGATGGAAAACAGCATTTGTCCAGCCCGTCCCTAAAAAAGGCGATTCTTCTTCTCCCTCTAGCTATCGTCCAATTGCACTTACCTCCCTTCTTTCTAAGGTCATGGAAACGCTGATTAATTATCAGCTTATGAAATATCTTGAAACACGAAAACTTCTTAATGACCGGCAATACGGTTTTCGTAGCAAACGGTCCACTGGTGATTTGATGGCATATCTCACTGAAAAGTGGAATCATTCCTTGCATCTTCTAGGTGAAAGCAAGATTGTTGCGCTTGATATTTCAAAAGCATTTGACAGAGTTTGGCACCAAGCTCTCTTGTCGAAAATGCGTGCATTTGGAATCGACGAATCTCTTATTCAGTGGATTAGTAATTACCTTTCGAACCGTTCAATTCAAGTTGTTTTGGATGGCTTCAAGTCCGCAGTTCATAAAATTAACGCTGGGGTTCCCCAGGGCTCTGTTTTGTCTCCGACACTCTTTCTCATTTTCATTAATGATCTCCTGTCTGCTACAACTAATCCAATCCACTCCTTTGCTGATGACAGTAACCTCAGTTTCTCATATTCGTTCTCGGTTCCGCGCCCCTGCTCTTCGGACGTTGAATTGGAACGGCAGCGTATGTCAAACTCATTAAACTCTGACCTTAACAGCATTGTATCATGGGGATCTCAAAATAGAGTAGAGTTTAATGCTTCTAAAACTCAATGCTGTCTTCTGTCATTGAAGCAAAACCGAAACACCCAGCCATTGTCCATGAATGGCACTTGCATCGACGAAACCGAAACGCTTTCCATTCTCGGTATGTGTGTCAATAACAACCTTAGTTGGAATGACCACATATTCGACGTCGCCAAAAACGCTGCGAAATGCCTAGGCTTCCTTAAAAGATGCAAGAAGTATTTCACCCCCTCTGATTTGGCTATTTTATATAAGGCATATATTCGCCCCAAGTTGGAATATAATTCCCATGTCTGGGCTGGTGCTCCAAAAACAGCACTGCTCTTGCTAGATAGGATACAAAAACGCGCGTTAAAACTTGTTGGAGACAAAAACATTGCGAAGTCTTTTGACTCATTAGAACATCGACGTAATGTATCTTGTCTTTCACTGTTTTATCGCTTTTTTCACAAACAATGTTCCATCGAAATAGCCAATTGCATGCCGCCCCTAAAGACGTTCCACCGTAATACTCGCCAAAGATCGAATGCACATCAGTTTACCCTCGAGCCCACCTTCGGACGCACAGTAAAGTTTAGAGGTTCTTTCATAAGCCGTACAACGCGAATGTGGAATGTTCTCCCACGGTCAATCTTTCCTGCGCAATACAACTTGCAACTGTTCAAAACAAGAGTGCATCGGTACCTCTCCTCCTTTTCCTCTTCTTCTAATCCTTTCCGCTCGTGAGATGTGTAACATTAAAAAGGGTATCCAATCCCTTATATTCGCGAGTGCATTATAAAAAAAAAAAAAAAAAAAAAAACCCTTCCTTTGCTGCATCTAGAATTGCCTTGATTGATGTTGATGTTGGCTGATTTCCTTGATGTCCAGGCTTTATCATCTTGTCAATGTACATCGAGACAATTTTTCTTTCATTGTCATAACGCGCCTTCAATGTTTCCCATGCACAGAGATAATTAAAACTTGATATTGTTAAATGTTGAATCAAATGCATCGGCTCGCCTTCCAAATGAGTTTTCAAGTACTCCATCTTTTCTGTAGCACTAAGTGATGACCTCTCGTGTATTATTGTAGAGAAAATGTCACAGAATGGGCGCCATTCAAGATAGTTTCCCTTAAATGTTGGAATTTTGAGCATTGGTAGTTTTGCATTTGAACTGGACTCTTTGACAACATTTGTGGAATGAGATTCCCTCAGCGTACATGCCATTCTATGCAGACATTGGTTAATGTCTTTTTTTATATCGTTATACTTAGAGTCTTTTACGTATGCAGTTTGAATGTCAGACTCTGAAGCATTTGCCATGAAGTCCTCATGCACATCTGTTAGGTTTCTCATCTGCTCCATGATTATTTTTTGCTGATACTCGTAAATCTCTTTCGAGTACTCAGCAAATGTGCCCTCAAACTCTTCCATGTTTTGCAGAATTGCCTCAATCTTCAAATGCAGTTTTCTTAATCGCTGCATTTGAGCTGTACTCTGATCGGGGCCTGAGGTTTGTGCAGGCGTCGTGACCTCTGTCTGTGGATTGAGTTTTTCCAGCAGAGTTTTTATCTCTACATACATTTCTTCCACCTTTCCATACGTATTTCTCTGCATATAATTGGTGTCTAGTTTCACCAGTGGTCTGATCTTTTCATGGTTCCGTTTAAACTCCGTCCAAATGGCCTCAACTTTTGTCAGTCGCTCTTCCTTATATTTCAGAGTTTTTCTGGATGGGCTGTCTTTCTTGAAATTGATAATAGTTTTTTCCAAATCTTCAGCGAGTGCCTTTTGTTTGGCTACTATGACGTATATGTCGATTTCATCCGTCATCTTTCTTGGCTTTTTTTTTGTTGTTGTTGTTTAATGTATCACTTTTTATTTCACTACCAGTGTCTTAGCCCTGGCAACGCTAATAAGTATTTTGTAGGTGTGTTTACGTTTTGTATTTACGCTTATTCACTACCAGTATTGTAGCTCTGGTAACGCTAGTAAGTAGTTTGTAGGTGTGTTCACGTTTTGTATTTACGTTTATTCACTACCAGTATTGTAGCTCTGGTAACGTTATTCAAAAAAGGCTCGAAGGACCAGTGTTTAAGCAGCAATAAGGATTTATTGTAGTTCTTACCGCTGGAGGGGGAAACTAAATAAAATGACCGTATTGCTGGGTGTCCAATGTGAACATAAAAACTTTATTCTATTCTAATGCCTTATATATACTAAAATAATGCTTACTGTACAATTTCTTATTCTAAGGTTTATTTACACTCGCTACACGTTTTGCTATCATGAGGTTCAATTACAATAATTGTAATTGAACGCATGGGAATGATAGAAATAACTTTGCGTTTTGAAATAATTCTCATGCATTGCTGGGAACTGCGAATTGTTCGGCGTCATCAAATGTTGGACACAACAATACGCGAAAAAACTATTCAGAGTTCGTGATTCCCCGAATTTGAAGCAAAACTGCGGTTAAAGGATATCGGAAAAAGCATACCTTACTGATCGGTAAAAAAACAAACGGGAAACAATAAAACAAGCAAACAAATATCTAGTATTTACTTAGACTAAGGTATAGGATAGTAAGACGCCTGTGTTTTTTAATACTTAGAACAAGCGCAGAAAAAAAGGAATAAGGTAAACAATATGAATTTTTATTGAAAAGCTTACTGAACGTATCGTTGCTTACATTCGGATTTCTCTCTCTTCGAAACTCATGTCGGAGTATCTTTCCAATTAGTGAGAAGAAGGAAGATCAAATAGCCCATGTGATGGTATTTGTAAAGTTGATTTCATAAGAGTATAATTTTGAATAGTTATATTTGATCCGATAATCGATCCGATGATTAACCGGATCTGCATTCGGATCTCTCTCTGGAAGACTCCGAGGAAGAAACATATTTTTTTTATATATGTTTACCTTTTGATTTCCTTTTTTTATATATTTTTTAAAACTTCGCACTAAAATATTTATTTTTTATGAATTTACGTTATTTATTAATTTATCCGTTAGCTCTATAAAAGTTTATGTTTATGTTTTTTTCGTTAAGTTAAAATGTGATTTTTAAGTACAGTTAAAGTACTACTTAAAACCTATGTTTTTGAAACTTCTATTTTACAGATAAAATTAATGAAATTTAATTTTATGTCTCAATAAGTTTTTTTTAAGCATTTTCAGTTGCTTAAGTCGACTTATTGCCTGGGAATGTTTTTCGAAAAAAACAATTCAAAGTATCTTATCCCAACTACAGATTTTGCAAATCAATAATTGGAAAAATATTAAAAATAGGCAAACTATCTTAAGTCATATTTTGCCCTATAAGTCACAAATTATTAACAATTTCTTTCTACAATAAATTAAAAAAAAAAACAAGTGAGTAATTGCAAGAGTTCGTCTGTAACGAGCTTCTAAATACCCGACCCTCTTTACCCTTTAACACCAAATTTAAAATTTTTTGGTTTGCTTCATATACTGAATGTCAATTATTTGTATTTGCCACGCCCCCAAACTTTGCTCGAAAGCTAAATGCTCGCCTTCATGTTCATTGCAACAATGAAATGATCCGTACTCTCAACGAGACTCTTAACCATGTAAACAACGAGCGACGACTACAAAGAACAAGACCGTTCGATCTAGCGACCTAGGGTGAAACCGCACGAATGAACGGCTTAGTAGGTGCATTCACTGGATAGCAACCTACCCAATGCGATAAAGACTATGGAAGCGTAAACTACTTGTTAAGTTAACTTAGTTGTAGTCAAGAAGTATTATGAGAGAGCAAAAAATTTACTACTATGAAGTGCGTTCTGGCAGTTTCATAGTGTCTCTCATAAATGGGTGGTTTTTTAGCACGTGAAAATCGGGCATAACCAATATCGGCTACTTCGGTATTATATACCTGCTATAGTGGGCGTATTGGTATCTTTGAAAGATTTTGGAGTTTGAGCCGCCGTCCACCTTAGTATTTGAAAAAAAAAAAAAAATTGATGCATGAATTTTTTTTTTAATTTTAAAAAGTTCTCGACTGAAAATTAAAACATCTTAAGTCGACTTAAGATGAATTGCTTTTTGTTGATGAAGCTTGTTACCATTTCAGAGAGGCACATTTCTGTCTTATACGCGTTTTTCGATCTTACTCCTTTTTCGTTTTACAGGAAAAAAATAATCATCTTATGTACGAAATTACCATGGTGACACAAAGTAAAATATCTTAAGTCCACGTGAAATGGTGCTTTTTTGCGAATTTCTAAGTAGACCTAGGATTATTTGATGTGGGTTGTTTGTTAAAATTGTAAAAAGTTTCTACACCTTAAGTTGACTTAAGATAATTTGCCACGTCCAGGCAAAAAAATTCATCATTCTTATGTCGACTTAAGATATAATTCAATGAGAAAAAGCATACCGCCTTATGTCGACATAAGATATTTCCATGAATTTGAAACCGTTACGTTGCTTCCCCTAAGTAGGCAGAGGCTAATTTACCATTGCAAAATACAAAAATAAAACAAAATTACGATGACATAAGATACATTCAATGGCAGTTTGGTTTCATGTTCTAGTCAGTGCGCGTGCGTTCTTTTTCAAAGTTTGAAGTTAAATTACATCGGATTAAGGATTACTGATTAGTTAAAAATAACAGAAAACTCTAAAAAGTGTTTGTGCAATAATTGTCTAGCTTTCATTTTTAAATACGAAATACGAAAATACGCGAAAAATTTCTATTCAGAGTTCGTGGTTCCCCGAATTTGAAGCAAAACTGCGGTTAAAGGATATTGGAAAAAGCATACCTTACTGATCGGTAAAAAAACAAACGGGACACAATAAAACAAGCAAAAAAATATCTAGTATTTACTTAAACTAAGGTATAGGATAGTAAGACGACTGTGTTTTTTAATACTTAGAATAAGCGCAGAAAAAAAGGAATAAGGTAAACAATATGAATTTTTATTGAAAAGCTAAGTGAACGTATCGTTGCTTACATTCGGATTTCTCTCTCTTCGAAACTCATGTCGGAGTATCTTTCCAATTAGTGAGAAGAAGGCAGATCAAATAGCCCATGTGATGGTATTTGTAAAGTTGATTTCATAAGAGTATAATTTTGAATAGGTATATTTGATCCGATATTCGATCCGATGATTAACCGGATCTGCATTCGGATCTCTCTCTGGAAGACTCCGAGGAAGAAACATATTTTTTTTATAAATGTTTACCTTTTGATTTCCTTTTTTTATATATTTTTTAAAACTTCGCACTAAAATATTTATTTTTTATGAATTTACGTTATTTATTAATTTATCCGTTAGCTCTATAAAAGTTTATGTTTATGTTTTTTTCGTTAAGTTAAAATGTGATTTTTAAGTACAATTAAAGTACTACTTAAAACCTATGTTTTTGAAACTTCTATTTTACAGATAAAATTAATGAAATTTAATTTTATGACTCAATAAGTTTTTTTTTAAGCATTTTTAGGTCACAATAAGACGACTTATTGCCTGGGAATGTTTTTCGAAAAAACAATTCAAAGTATCTTATCTCAACTTAAGATTTTGCAAATCAATAATTGGAAAAATATTAAAAATAGGCAAACTATCTTAGGTCTTATTTTGCCCTATAAGTAAAATAATAAAATTATTAACAATTTCTTTTTACAATAAATTTAAAAAAAAAAACAAGTGAGTAATTGCAAGAGTTCGTCTGTAACGAACTTCTAAATACCCGACCCTCTTTACCCTTTACAACCGAATTTAAATTTTTTTGGTCTGTTTCATATACTGAATGTCAATTATTTGTATTTGCCACGCCATCAAAAAAGGCCGTAGGCTGAAAATTAAAATCTATTAACTCTAACTTATTAATACTTAAAAAAAAAAACAGTTTATTCCCAAAACCGACGCCTTAAAGTGGGCGGAGCTCAATGCTTTGTATGCAACAAACTTAGCAAATGGTAATATCTTTAATATTTGCTATATAATTTTTTTCAATTTAGAATGAATTTCCCGAGAAATCAGGTTTTCAAAGATTTCAGATATTAAAAGTGGGCATGGTCAATAGAGTGGGCGTTTTTGGAATAAAATGTAAATTTGATGTTGTCTGACATTCAACCCAATTGTGGGCGTGGCTGCGGGCGGATCTTCTCAATTTTCATACTTTGTCTGTACAAAATGAGAACCAAACAACGCTGCAAGTTTCAGTTTTCTAGCTCAATTTTAAAGACCTCAAAACTGCATACATGCGGACAGACGGACGGACATGGCTTAATCGACTTACCTGTCGGTCTCGATCATAGCTCTAAAAGGTCTTAGGGGTCTACAGTGATTATTTCACTGTGTTACAAACTATGCATTAAACTTAATATACCCTCGGTCGGGTATAAAAACTTCATCAAATTCTATACTTAAAAAGTTCATTCTAAGGATCGTCTGCTTAAAGGCTTTTTTTGGAAGGCTCTTTCTTAGTGCTTTTTTGCTCTCCTGAAAAATGGTAAAAAAGGACTTAAGATGGTTTACCTTTTCAGTCGAGAGTTTTTCCAATGTTAAACTATGACGTTAATTAAAGCTATTGATAACTTGGAATAAGTGAAATCTATCGGGTACAGATGTTTTTAGTCTGTTCCTTGGCACTTAATAAAATTAGATTGTGAAAATGGAATATTTCGTTACAGAAATATTGTATTTACTTACATTATAACTACAGCGTCCCCTATCCAACCCCATTTGACCAGACTTTACGGAAACTTAAACTTCCCTGATCTAATATCACAGATTGTCTGAAAATTTAAGCTCAATCAATTAAACATTATCTAAGTAAATAAATTTTAAACAAATACACTATTATCCTGCCTGTAAAAAGCAGGATATTATTATTACCCAAGACTACCCCTAATAAATTCAAAAACCATTGGCGAGAAATGAAAAAATTTAAATTTCAAATTTTTTTTCTTGTTGGGTTCCCAAAAATTACTTTTTGCATGTCAAGCTTCGATAAAACCTCAGCCGCAGAGGTAGACTTGCACGGATAAATCCACACAAACTTTGAGAATGCATCCACAACACATAAAATGTAGCAGTATTTTTTGTTCGAGGGTGATAATGGCCCCGTTGATAATGGTCAAAGTGATAGGTGTCCAATGGTAACTCATTTTTTGGAATTGGGTTTAAGTATCCTTCTTGTCTGCCGGTTTTTCTGTCGCTTAAGATGCATCGAATACAGCTCATCCTTACTTGTTC
Source organism: Neoascia interrupta (assembly GCA_947623515.1). Taxonomy (NCBI): domain Eukaryota; kingdom Metazoa; phylum Arthropoda; class Insecta; order Diptera; family Syrphidae; genus Neoascia; species Neoascia interrupta. The sequence continues at coordinate 139,360,300 of OX392462.1, forward strand.
AAGTTTGCTTCTCAATTTCGGGATAAAGTACTCCCTTACTAAAAGTTCTTCCAGTTTTCTTGTACCAAAATGACCTTCTTCATGAACTTGCCGTATGACTTCTCTAGCCTTAACAAAGTTCGAACTTCTCTCCTGCGGCCTTTCTTTGGACAATTTGTCGATTTATGCCCAAACTCGTTACAGCTAAAACATTTAGGATTTTTTTCAGCGTATGAACTACTTTTGTGACCCCTGCGCCCGCAGTTGTAACAGCGCCCCTGTGGAATTTTCTCCACAGTTGACCGCTCCCTCGATGATTGGTTGCTTCCTAGACTCACTCTATACTTCTCATATAATGCTATTTTCTCTTTGAATTTTTTCATGTCAGAAGCGCCGAAAAGTATAATTTTGTTCTGAGGAGTATCGCAAATCCCCGCTATAACGTAAGACACAATAGATATATCGTCTAATCTTCCTTTTGCCCCTATCTCTCGCATAGCCAGCAGATACTCATAAACGCTCTCGTCCTTCCGCTGCTTTCTCTGTGCCAATTTCCGATGAACGTCTGCCATTGATGCTCTATCTGAGAATTCGTCCAACAAAAATTCCTTCAACTCTGACCATTTCGCTATGTACGGCTTCGCCCTAATCGCCATTTTTGCAGAAGCCGTCAGCAATCGTTTTGCAAACAGAACCTTTTCGAAATCCGACCAACCCATATTTTCGGATGCCTTTTCCACGTCTTGTATCCAGTTCGCAACATCATACTCATCGCTACCCTTGTATTCGGGTACTACTGCAGCTACGTCTTCAACGGTCATACTCGGCCTACATTTCAATCTCACAATTTCATTTTCCATTGAAGCTTTTAGAAGTGACATTTCTAATCTTAACTGAGCCTCCCGTTCTTTTTCTCTTGCCTTTCCTTCCGTATCAACTCCACCTCTCTCTGGTTTTCGTTTTCCAATTTTTCTTTTTCTCGAGCTAAGCTTTCTGATTGATGCCTACGTTCTAGATCTCTTAAAACCTCGGAAAAATCAGCTGAAGAACTTGTTATTCCAGTGCTGTTCTTATTGCCTTTTCTTGGCATTGTTTTGAAAAGTTTAACGGCACTTAAATTCCCAATAAAATTCTTTTGTTACCTTGTTTGTTGTTTGTGTTGCGAAACCTGTTCACTCTTTCTTTTTCCATCACCGGCACGTTGAATTTTCCGCTTGACAAAGCCGCTTTGTTCATCCACACCATCGATGACGTCACTCTCCGCTGCTGTCTGCGTGCGCCCGTTGTGTCTTTATTAAGCCATTTAACTGTCATTATAGTTAGTCATATCTGTAGCCATTTAAATAAGACTTATCCTTCACTGTGTGTACCCTGTGTGTACACTGTGTGTACACTCAGCTGATGAGATGATTTTTTTTCTGTCGCCTGCTTTCCCTTACTCCGTTGGTTTTTCTGACTGAAAATTTGTGTGGTTTCCGTTGCCTTTATTCGATGGGTCGGCTGTAAGCACTTTTCTGCGTTGGATTATCGTTTTGCAAATGAATTTTGTGAGCGTCCCGTTGCCTTTGGAGAAAAACGAGGAGAAGAAAAAACGATCTCACGAATCTGTTAATTCCTTAACCTTGGCGATATTGTTCTGATGATCCTGTTTCTTTTTTCTTTCGGAGATCCCGGTTGAGCCCCCAGATTTTACAGGATCCCTGAACCAAACCAGTTTAAATGAGAACAAATCTACTTTATGCTATTAGATATTACGGTATTTAATTCAATGCAAGTATAATTTAAATAAACTTTTAGGATGAACGTATCGGTAATTCAATCGTGACAATTTGCTGCGGTGGGTCTTACGGTCGTAAAGCGAGTGAATGTTGCTTCTTCCTTCTTCCTCTTGTTCGTCTTTTGGTGGTGGGTTTGTTCGGCATGGTATGTTGTGGTGACATTTAAGGGTGATCCCACAGAAATAATTCAAAATTTTAAGGAAAATTGTAGCGGGTTTTGAAATTTTAAAATCTTCTGAGATTTAACTTAAAAAAATAAAAGCATTTTCAAAAACAATTTTTTAAAGTCTTCTAGTAGCTTAACGGTATAAGCAATCTTTTTCAGATTCGGTTAAAGTACAAAGCTTACAAAAAGAAGGAAGGCTGCGTAAATTTTTTTTTAAATTGCCGTTTTTAACCTAACCGTTTACGCATAAATCGGTGGTCATAGAATTAAAAAAAAAAAAACATCCAAGGCTAGTGCTGGTGGTTGTGCTATTCGAAAAAGGTCTAACGGGAACTGGAAGGAACTTCAAAATATTTGTTTTATGGATTTGAAATTTAAAAATAAAAAAAAGGTCATTCCCCCAAACGGTATAAAGTATAATTTTTAAATTAACACCGGACATAGTCCGTCTTCTTAAATTTTATACAAAACTGTAGCAGACTTCGAATATTCAAAAACTTCGAATATTTAACTGAAAAACGTGAAAACATTTTCGAAAACTATTTTTTAAAGATTTCGATATCCTTAACGGTTATGACGACCTTGTTTAAATTTGGCTGAAGTATGTTACGTTTAAAAGGCAAGCGAACTGCATGAAAAACGTTTAAAAATTTCATTGAAACAAGCGAAATAAAAAACAGCATATTTTTACCGTTTTCTCAGAAATCCATGTCCACAGAATTTGAGAAAAGTGGCAAATGCTAGCACAGGTTATTAAAAATAACGAAATTGAAATTGCGGTTCAAAGGCCAAGAAAGAGTATGTCCTTCCCTCTATTTTCGTAACGGTAAAGCTTTTCGCCAGCCTTTTTTTAGAGTAACAAAACCCAATATAAGAACAGTAGACAGCACTATGAAAAAAGTATATTACAGACTGTAATATATATCCAGAAATAATTTTAATAAATAAATAGAATGTTACACAAACTGTGCAATATAGATTACCATAACCTTCAACAAAAGCCGACGGAACGCTTCGCGTATGTCTTCATACTTGCCGGTCTTTTTAATTGAAAAAAAAAATAAATCACTTTTATTCCATTTTTTTCCCGACGTTTCTATTTACCAGCTTTAGCCAAGGGTTTTTAGAAACCTCAAAAATATTTTTAAATAAAAATTTTCAGATTCATATATAAAATTTTTATTATATGAATACCTATTATCATCCCATTGGAGCTGAATTCAGACCTTTGAATACCTTTCTTATTAAATTCTGTTACTTAAATACCAATTCCATCCTTTTTCAACATAATCTTATTACTTCTATGCTTTTCGGAATATAATGTACTGGAATGGAAAACAGTACGTTGAAGCTACTTTATTAGCTTTCAATCCAAAAAAATTATTGAAAAAGAAATTTATCCTCAAAATTTTGCTTGAAAATACGCACACCCTCAATAGTTCTCCCACAAATAAATATTTCGTGAACTATTTCGTCGAACTGAAAAAAGTATTGAATATTTTTTCTATGAACAGTACAATTTTCGAATTTTTAAGAGTTACAAAAATAAATATTGAATTTGAATTTCCCGAATAACGAAATCAACGATAACGTGAGAGAGAGCTTTTGATATGAAATGTATTTGAATATGGCTTTTCAATTTTGTAACGGAATATGTGACGTCAGGATTCGAAGCTTTTTCTAGGTGTACTCCCCTTCTTATATTGAGCAAATACGGATTGTCTAGGGTCATATAAAAGATTTCTTCTTATAACTTGTTGAACAGATAGGGAAACGTTTCGATTATGAAAATGAAGTTATTAAAACCCTACGAGTAGGTAGTAGGGCCAAAAGAAATTTGTAAACAGTATTCATTTATGGACTTGAGCTTTCTTGTAGAACGATTTCCTAAATTGTATGAAGCTGTTAAAAAAGAATTTAAGTTATATAACCAAAAAAATTGCATGTTATTGGAAAGGCCTATTTAGTGTTCTTTTTTATATGTTTTAATTTTTAATAAAAAAAGTTCATATAAATCTACCCTTTGAGAGGATAATGAGTTTTCTCATCACATATCCACCAAACCTTAATTCCATATTTCGCTGGTTTGGACGGTGCTGTGTAATGCGTGTACGTTCTCGATATGCAATGAGCTCTTCATCTACAGTTAGATTAACGACTGGCGTGTATGACGTCTTCAAGTTTGCCATAAGCATGCAGAGGTCGTCTATGGCAGCCGATTTACTAAGTTCTTGTCGCACAGATCGAGTACTATCTACTATTATCGAATCGGATGAAGCGCAATATCCAATTGAAGCGCTTTAGCGACATGGTTGCCTTATAAATGTCGTGGTGATATGGTGTCCACAATTATTTAGCGGGCTGTGTTGCAGTGTTGAAAACGCCGGCAAACAATAGCAACTCAAAAAAACATAAATTTCAAATTTGTTTGTTGGAATGAATTCTTTTGCTTTCAGCGTAGGATATTTTGCATTTCAAGCAAGCAAAGCTTATCATGCTTTCCGATTTTTTTCACGCCCGATTAATAAGTATCTACCATTTCGGCCGTAAAAAGCTTTTTGAACATGCTGATAGGAATCGGCAAAAAATTACGACTTGGACCGATTATGCTTGTAGGTGGATACCTTCTTCCTCCACAATATTCCGGCCTTTCTTCCATAATACATAATTAATTGAAAAACAGTCATAAAAGTTGGCTTGGTCAATGCTAAGGCCAAACTTTCCTAAAAGACAATTACAAGGCAATGTCACACACCAAAAATTAGTGCCTTGGTTAAAATTTGAAAAAGGTATTTTTAAAAATTAGAGGTGGACGCAAATACAGGCCTGTAGTGGGCGTGTCAGTGAGCGGATTTGACTGATTTTCAAACCTGATCTGAAGGACTGGACTTTCTGCTCACTCACCAATTTTCAGCTCTAAAGCTAAAAATTTAAGGCCTAAAAATTGTTTACATACGGACGGCCGGACGGGCATGGCTTTATCGATTCTCATGTTGGTCCCATTTATATCTCTAACGGATGGTTTTTCCGTGCCGAGTGAAGCCCAGAATAAAATAAGATGTGCTAATCCGTCACACAAAATGATTCTGGAGTTAGCCAAGGAAGCAGTTTTTCAGTGCAGAGTTAACTCCTTAAACAAATTTGTCAAAATCTTCGACACTCGAAATTATTACCTCTCCCAACTCTCACTTCACATAGGAAAACACAGGAAAAAAAGTTCGACTAATTTCCAGATGAAATTTTTCACAGAAACATACTGTTCTCCAAAGTTGATCCGAGATTAATTTACCAAATTTGGCAAGTTTAGCCGAGATTAACCGTCGATACAAGTTAACTGAAAAACTTATTTCTGGGGTTAATAGTTAACGTTGTTAAACGCTGAGAAAAGAAAAAAAAAGCTTTATTTTATTTCAAATTCGCAATTACTTTTATTTTTTTAAGTATTACTTATTCAAATTCACAATTACTTTCTTTAAGTATTTCTAATTTTCCCCGGAGCGCAACAGACAACGTGTCTATAACATTGAAACTCTAAAACCGAACTCTACTCAACTGAACCTCGTCGTCTGTTTTTCACTTGCATTTAATATGGTAAAAAGTGCTGATGCAATGTCTACTGTGGACAAAACATGCATTGCGGACATGCATTGCATCCGTTTGAATTCTGAGAAATTATTATCGCAATGTTTGGTGTGAATGCACCTAACATTGTCATGAGAAAATGCATCAGCGAAATTTGGCGATTGTGAAATTGTGCTGATGATAGTTGAATATAAAAATGATGTATTTTATATGATGTTGGGTTTGTGTATAGCTGTTGCTAAAACTGTTAATCTAAGTTTAGCTCGGAAACTCGGATGATCTCGCACTGAAAAACCGGCACTAAAAGGTCTTCAGGTTCTACAGTACATTAATCACTGCGTTACAAGTTATACATTAAACTTTATATGTATAGGTTACAGGTACCCTGGAAAGGGTACAAAAATTCAATTTAGGAACGGGGCACATATAAGTTAACGTGAAATAATCTATCACATTTCAAACACATGCCATAGTCACCTGGGAGAATATTCTCACAGACCGACAACCCAAAATCGGAGCAGCCAACGATCAGCAATGAGACCTTCTTTGAAAGCACTTTCGCACGGGCGAATGATACCGACCGACGACGACGCACGTTTCCAGGAAATTCACCTGTGCAGCAGAAATGCAGTGGATGCAGATAATTAGTATTTAAGGTAGTCGTAAGAACATTATATTGTCATTATAGTTTAAGAGGCGGAATCGCCTCTAAAAATAATAGTTTTTTTTTAATTGTTTATATGTAATATTTCTAACTGGCGCCCGAGCAGGGACCGGGAGTGCGGTGCGTGAAAGTTTTAAATCATTAAACTCATCTTGTCTTTAAACTTAAGTGCCCTCAGGTAGTGCCGTGTTTTGCCAGTGCCCTAAAGGCCCTAAAGAAGCGCCCGCGGACCTACCAGTACCCTTAAGTAGTGCCCGCGTAGGAAAGACTGAATAAGTGCCGCAAAGGACAAAAATTCTCTCCCGGTCCCACGCGTAAGTCAGTGTGTAGTGTACCCGTTGGAAAAGAAATAGATAAAAGGCCCCCAAGTAAAATTGTGAACGGGCGCAGTGTCAGACTGCTCATCGCGTACCTAATGTAAGCTAAGATTAAGTTAGTATTAAGAAATTTTAAAGATATCGAGGAAAAACTAAGTTAGTATTAAGAAATTTTAAAGATATAGAGGAAAAACTTAACTCTTGAGAATATTTTTTTTATTTTTAAAATTTATTTTTTAACATACCAATTGAGAATAATCTTTAAGTAAACCTTGATAGGAATAAAATCGATTTATTTAGAGGCATTGACAATCAAATTGTCAAATTGTCATCATATAATGATGTTGGGTTTGTGTATAGCTGTAGCTATAACTCCCTCTGCGTTTGTCTGAGGCTCCGACGAAGTGTTATTATTATCAATTCTTACAATGCGTTTATACTTTTTCTTATAAATTATTACAATGACAGATATTAATATTACTAGAATTATAATGCTTTGCATGCTAAAACTTCTTGCATGTTTAAAATGATTCTGATACATAATTTTTTCAATTTTTTTTCTATTTTCAAAATTATTAATATGTAGTTCTTCTAATTTCATATTATAAAATGTTACATTTTCTTTAATCTTTGTCAGAAAGTTTGGAAGGATTGCATGGTCGTGAATTTTTATTTCGGAATTTTTGAACTCTATGTCGTTAATTTTTACTTTACAATTTCTAATTAATTTGTTTCCTTCGATATTTATATTTAGATTGTTACACTTTTGTTTTAAATATGTATTTTGGAGATTCTTTGTTATAATCATACCTGTACCTATTTCTTTTACTTTCTCGTACTTACATGTTTGCATATTGCAATGAGCTTCCTTAATTTTTATTATGTTACTGGTACAATTATCGCTGATTTCAACCAAATTCTTTTTAAGATTTTCTTTTACTTCGCTATAATATATACTTTTATTTTGGTCTGTAAGGATTATTTTTTCTTGTACAGTAGCCGAAATAATTATAAAGACACTCATTGTCACACTCTTTAATTTGACGTAGAGGCTTAACGGCTGAACATATGCAAACATGATGTTCCCCAAAATGTAGGTTAATCTATTCTCTTTAAAACTAAACCAAAATGGTAGCGTTATCTAAAATTGAACTTGAGATAAAGGATGATTCGTGATAAAAATAAATAAATAGAGTGGCGCAACAGCTCGAGGTGAACCAGGGCCAACTTCTCAATGATTCGTGATAATGAACTAAAAAAGCAGCTCAAAAAACTGCGAAATAAGTATAAAGACACTTAAGATATTTTAAAATATTAAAAAGGTGTTTTCAAGGTCAACTGAGCAAATTCGAACATAAAACGACGATAAAAAAATTACTTACTTAGTAACGCCTCGCGGAACTTATTTGTCTCATGATAAAAAAGGTAAACGATTGCAAAACACAAAGAGCGCAGCTTATCAGACCGTTCAATTGTGATGAAAATAATGTGATCTGTTTCGGTTATCAGTATTTAAAAAAAATAGATGAAAATTGTGCCACTGCCACGAGTTACGATCGACTACGCCGTTTGACCTTTCACAGCTAAGATGCTGTTTCTGACGAAGCAAGGCAAAATAAGCTGTTAACCGATCAGATAAGTCGGAAGTTAAATCTTCCAGTAACAGTAAAAACAAAGGAGAATTTGTTTAAGGCAAATTGTCTCGTAATACTGTTAAAAAAAATTGTAAAAAACAACTAAACAATTCTGATCTTGGTGTAATGTTTATTTAGACAATCCTTATTTTGATTTTGGTCACTCGTCAAAGTCGACTGGTCCCGCTGCGCGCACAAGGAAGACTCCCCGCTCTACATCCCAGAGAGAAAAACTTTTCTCCCTCGCTCCTCTCACAGTCCGCTAGTTGTTTATACAGCACAGGCCCGTCTCCGTCGTAGCAAGATAGGGCGCGTTAACACCCTCCGGCCTTGAAACCGGATTCAGATCTGGGCTCAACCGGTTCTACGAGTAGCACACACAGCTGCTGTATCGGGCGTGAAATCAGACTGGTTCCTGTCCAAAGTGTCACGTTGCGAACAAGGCCGTCTGGACCCGGGTGAACGGCGGACACGCGAGCCATTTTCCAAAATGTAGGTGGCGTGGTTTCGTTCTTAATGGCCACTAGATCACCCTCACGAATGTTCCGTTCGTGAAGATAGCTCTGGCTCCAAAGCTTCCAAAATCTCTGAACCACCATCTGCCGAGTCTGCCAATAATTAAGTCGGTTCTCCGTCCATTCTTCTGGCACCTGCTCACCCAACAACGGAACAAGAGGTTCACCAATGAGAAGATGTCCAGGTGTCAAGGGGTTGAAGTCCGTTGGATCAGTGCTTTGAGCGCAAAGGGGTTTCGAATTGAGGATTGCACTGATCTCTGCAACCAAGGTCTGCACTACCTCAACAGTCAGTAAATGAGGTCCCATAGCGGCTGGCGTTACGAAGTGCCATTGTGTTTCTCGTTGCGCCAGCTTGTCATGCAAATCCGACATCTTCCAAGTTTCCAGCATTCGACGAAGCTCCCGCTCAGCTCCCACAAAGTTAGTACCGTCGTCGCTCCATAGATGTGCGCAATGGCCGTAGCGAGATGTGAACCGGATAAAACACATCACGAATGCATTAGTAGAAAAATCAGACACAAACTCCAGGTGTATTTAAAAAAAATAGATGAAAATTGTGCCACTGCCACGAGTTACGATCGACTACGCCGTTTGACCTTTCACAGCTAAGATGCTGTTTCTGACGAAGCAAGGCAAAATAAGCTGTTAACCGATCAGATAAGTCGGAAGTTAAATCTTCCAGTAACAGTAAAAACAAAGGAGAATTGGTTTAAGGCAAATTGTCTCGTAATACTGTTAAAAAAAATTGTAAAAAACAACTAAACAATTCTGATCTTGGTATAATGTTTATTTAGACAATCCTAATTTTGATTTTGGTCACTCGTCAAAGTCGACTGGTCCCGCTGCGCGCACAAGGAAGACTCCCCGCTTCTACATCCCAGAGAGAAAAACTTTTCTCCCTCGCTCCTCTCACAGTCCGCTAGTTGTTTATACAGCACAGGTCCATCTCCGTCGTAGCAAGATAGGGTGCGTTAACACCCTCCGGCCTTGAAACCGGATTCAGATCTGGGCTCAACCGGTTCTACGAGTAGCACACACAGCTGCTGTATCGGGCGTGAAATCAAACTGGTTCCTGTCCAAAGTGTCACGTTGCGAACAAGGCCCTCTGGACCCGGGTGAACGGCGGACACGCGAGCCATTTTCCAAAATGTAGGTGGCGTGGTTTCGTTCTTAATGGCCACTAGATCACCCTCACGAATGTTCCGTTCGTGAAGATAGCTCTGGCTCCAAAGCTTCCAAAATCTCTGAACCACCATCTGCCGAGTCTGCCAATAATTGAGTCGGTTCTCCGTCCATTCTTCTGGCACCTGCTCACCCAACAACGGAACAAGAGGTTCACCAATGAGAAGATGTCCAGGTGTCAAGGGGTTGAAGTCCGTTGGATCAGTGCTTTGAGCGCAAAGGGGTTTCGAATTGAGGATTGCACTGATCTCTGCAACCAAGGTCTGCACTACCTCAACAGTCAGTAAATGAGGTCCCATAGCGGCTGGCGTTACGAAGTGCCATTGTGTTTCTCGTTGCGCCAGCTTGTCATGCAAATCCGACATCTTCCAAGTTTCCAGCATTCGACGAAGCTCCCGCTCAGCTCCCACAAAGTTAGTACCGTCGTCGCTCCATAGATGTGCGCAATGGCCGTAGCGAGATGTGAACCGGATAAAACACATCACGAATGCATTAGTAGAAAAATCAGACACAAACTCCAGGTGTACTGCCTAGGACACCATGCAGGCGAACACAGCTATGTATCCCTTGATAACGGTATTCCCTCTACGACGATCTGGTCGCACTTGAATGGGTCCTGCGTAATCCTTTCCTGCATGCAGAAAAGGACGCGCCGGGCGGACACGGCAGGATGGCAGATCATCCATTATTTGTTCCCCTAATAATGGATGAACAAATTTCCCTTCCCTCTTTCGCACACGATGCAGTCATTGATGAGGGTTCTAGCTAACGCTCGAATCCCTATGATCCAGTAACGCTGTCGTAGTACCGCTATCAGCTTCTGTGCGCCACAGTGTATCAATTTAAGATGTGTTGATCTAGCCAGCAGCCAGGCTAAGCGCCCTTTGCCTGGGCGAATTATTGGGTTACATTGATCCCTCGAGAGATCTGAATTCTGCAGCCTTCCTCTCATCCGCATTTGTCACAGCATTTTCGCTCCTCGACGCATTTGGCCAATTGGCTCTATCCTCTCGAACAAAGCTAGGACCATGCCACCAAAGCCCGCTTGCCACCATATCCTTCATTTCCATGCCTCTTGTGATAAGATCTGCTGGATTAGCTTCAGTGGGAACGTTCCGCCATAATGAGTGTTCGAGGTTCGCCATGCTTGAGTGTTCGAGTTTCCCGCTTCAGCCAATAGAGAACGACCATTGAGTCTGACCAACAAGTGGCCGAGAGGATGCTCATCTTGTGTTTGGTCTCGCATTCCATGAGAACCCGCCGCATCAAACTGCTTAGTAATGTTGCAGCACGCAGCTCCAAATGCGGAATCGTCTCTGTCTTTATAGGTGCGACCCTGGATTTTGCCAGTAGCAGGTTTGAGATCTTTTGGTCTCCAATTTGTACTATCATGTATACGGCTGCTCCAAAAGCCTGTGTAGACGCGTCTGCGAAGCCGTGCAGCGTGGTGTTCGAAGTTGTTCAAATTGAGTAAAAAAAATATTTTCCCAATCATTGGTCAGCTTCACTGGCAGTTGTGCGTCCCACCCGAGCCTAGTGTTCCAAATCTCTTCCAGTAGAAGTTTTGCCCAGATTGAAAAAGGGGTAACGAGACCGTCCAGGTCGTAGAGTTCAGCCGTTATGCGTAACATACTTCGTTTGGTCAACCCTATCTCTGGAACCCTATCTCTGAATCTTAAACGTAAGCTCGTCCGTTTCTGTATCCCACTTAAGCCCAAGCACAGACGCTTCCGCGTTGGAACTTAGTAGCTCTTGATAGTCATTGGATTCCTGACCCATTATTGTTTTTACGTACTTCGAATTAGATCGCCATTTTGTGAGCTCAAAACCGCCGACCGACAAAAGTTGCTGCATTTCTTGGCACAACTGAAGGAACTCCTCCTCTGAGTCGGCTCCGGCCAAGCAATCGTCCATGTAAAAACACTGAAGCACTGCCTGCGATCCCAAAGACCATTTATCTTCGTTGTCCCTAGCACATTGCTGCATCGCCCTGACCGTACAATAGGGTGCCAAAGCCATTCCAAACGTCACGCCTGTAAGCCAGTATTCTGCGATGTGTCCCGAATTATCACGCCAAAATATTCGTTGTAGATCCCAGTGCCCCTGCGCTATCTTCACTTAAGGGAACATCTGTTTAATATCTGCCGAGATGCCATATGCGGTTAACCTGAAGCCCCAGTTCAATGAGATTTCTCTGAAGTTTCGGACCAATCATCTGAACGTCGTTTAAAAAAAGGCCATTGTCAGTATCGCATGATGCGTCAAAAACCACCCGGAATTTCTTCAGTACTGCATGGTGAGGGATGTAGTGAACAGGCCCTTGTGATTCCCGCTTGATGCGTGACAGGCCGCATCCAGTCCTTGTCCAAATACTCATTTATGAAGGCATGATATTTTTTTCTGAGCCCAGGATCAGCTTGTAGACGCCGCTCCAACCGCAGAAAACGTTGCAGAGCTATGGTTCAGTTGGATCCAATGCCAGTCCGTTCATCGCGTAAAGGTATCTGCAACACATAACGTCCTGTCTTCGGATCGACACGATGTGTTCTCAAAAAATGGGTTTCACATTGTATCTCTTCCTCCGTAGATTGGGACTTATCGCCAGGAAGCCCTTTCGACTCAAAAAAATCTCGAATCTGCTTATCTTAATTGTGGTCCATGTCACTACGGTCCTGGTCAGCACCGGCTATCACGGCAATTATGCCCCCCTTAGATGCCATATCTCCAAAAATTAACCACCCGAGCCGTGTTTGCTGCCCCACTAGGCCTGAGGTCAATTGCACAATTTGTTCCTGCATAAGTCGAGCCCACACTCCAACGCCGAGAACAGCCCGAACAGGAGCGGGTGAATCAAAGGTTGGGTCCGCCAAATGGTTCGAGATGGCACTAGGAAGCTGTTGGTTCTGCAAGGGACTACATGGCAGGAAGCCCGATCCTAATACTGATGGCACTACTACGAAAGTACTGGGCATAAGAGGCTCCTGACTAAATATCGACATCAAACATCCCGATACGGATCTGCAGCATTCAAGAGACTCCGAAGTTGTCGCTGTTATGATATTAGTCGTGGAACGGCAAACAGGCATCCGGTTCTGCAAAACAAACTCCCTGGATATAATATTAACTTGTGCGCCTGTGTCGCATAGGGCACGGAAGGTTATCTTAGTTCCGTTATCTAGCAAAAGCCGTACCTGAGCAGTTGCTAGCAGACCAAGACGAGCGCTCGTATTGCGGTTTTGATATCGTCCAACGTCGCTCACCTTTTGACGTTTAGAGGATGGCTGCAAATCACAAAACTCTGAAACCCCGAGACCGGTTTCCAAGGAAGGTAATAATTGCCACTTTTCCTGCTCAGGTGCACTGTTGGCTGCTGCTGCCACCAGTTTGTCTGCACCTGCCTTATACCCTATACCAATTGTCGGATCCATTGGGTGTGCAAGTGTGCATATACTGCTATTGTGGGGAGCCGAAGCACATCTGGGGCATCGACTCGAGCGACAGTTCCGTGCAATATGTCCGCGACGTAAACAATTTTTACACAAACCCAGTTCTAAAATTTGTTGTACCCTTTGCTCTCTGTTAAGGCAAACGATGCGTGGACATCGATGAAAGGCATTGTTACCTGCACAACCTGGACATGGGTTATAATTCGAAGTCGAGGCATAAGCCCTGCCCCTGTCGCGTATTAGCGGTCTCGCGTATTAGCGGTCTCCCCTTGCAAACTTGGTATGCGATCTGTTGGTCGTACCATTTCCCACTGACTTCTAGAAATACTATCCAAACGAGACTCCAGAAACCTCAATATGAATAAATCCCGCTGCTCCTTGGCGGATAGTTGGCTTTCCAGCATCCGCATGCTGTACCTTGTGGTATCAAGTACGCGTCTAATTCCTATGTAGCTAGCCTTTGACCAAACCGGCAGTTCCAAAATGGCTGAGCAGTGCGACGCATGGCACATATATTCGTTATCAAAAGACGAGCACTATGTCCGCCAAGCATCGCAAAAGCTATTGTAAAGTTGTGGCCGAAACCCTAATGCTCTTGCAGCTGCATCTTTATCGCAGCTCTGCAGCCTGCGAAGGCGCTGAATATTCGTGAAGTGCGGATTCTCTATGTCATCGAGCCCTGTAGGAGCGTCTACGAACCATTAATCTAAAACAACAGAAATTTGGCAGCATTGTCCTTTCGGCAGCAAGATTATCGCCTTTTCACTCACGCACATTCATTCCAAGGGTCGACGTCGACATGCCTATTCTTTTCGGAGCATATGAAATGAGTCCGGCTCCGTTGCATACACATCTTTAATAGCTGAAAACATAATATACTTATCCTTGTTTAATCACGTTTTAACCCCTTAAAGTAAAAATTGCTATCTTGAAAATGTCTTTTCTAACCTGACACGAGAAGCGATAGGTTGAGCAGAGAGAAAATTCTCAAAAATTGTAAAGCTTGACCAACGTAAGTAAATTTATTCACACTTTCATGTATTTGGTAAAAGTTAAGTTTGTTTCAGAATAAAAATCGAATTGAAGCACATAGTAATCGACGCGTTTCATTTAAATCGATGAATTTATGTGGCCAAAGCCTTACATTCGAACGAGAATCTTTTTCCTGCGACAACATCATTTTTATTGTTGAACCACACAGAACGTTCATCGGGAATTTCTTTCACACATACATATATCTACCATGCCTAGAGACGGACATTCTTGTATGGCAATCGAGTGCCAAAAAGAAGACGACGATGAGATGGTGGCTTGTGATCGATGTGAAAGGTGGTGGCATTATGCGTGTGCTAAGTTCGACCCAGATCTTTACAAGACGTCGGATCCATGGCTTTGCGGCGAGGATACTTGTGAGGAAAAGCCAAGTCAATCAAGAACCTGTGAAGGGAAAGCTGATGGCAAAACTCTACAACTACCTACGAGGCCTACGATAGACAGTGAAGTGTCTGTTGATTTTTTAATCGAAGCAGCGGCTACAGCGCAGGCAAAAATTGCTGATAGGGATGTTGAGCTTGCTGGGTTGCGAGAGGAACTAGAACGGACGAAGCAGAAACTCGCCAAGGCGTCTTTAAGTCCATCTAAGGATACTGCGGGTGCTCCCACTAGTCAGGCGGCGAAAGAAGTCGACAAAAGGTTGAAGCTCATAAGGAGAATACAGGCCAATCATCAGTCGCTTGTGGAAAATGGTGTGCCACAACGTCAATCGACGCCCTTGCGAGGTGCTGGTGGGCATCAAAGCAGCCTTGTGGATTCTTCGTTATCATCAGGGGAAATGTCGAGTTTGCTGACCATTCTCAATCGAAGTAATGTGCAAGAGTTGCCTATTTTCTCAGGCGAAAATAAAAGAGAGTGGCCATATTTCCAAGATGTGTTTTCTTCAACCACTGTAGAAGGGAAATACAGCGGGAAAGAGAACGTCGCCCGTTTACGAAAGGCCCTTAGAGGTGAGGCGTACCAGTTGGTGAGCGACCGGCTTAAATACTCCTCAGACGATGCAGCGATCATGGATGCGCTTCGTTCCATTTATGGTCGACCTGAGGTACTGGTGCACGGCCTCACATCGGACTTACTAAGCCTTCCTACACTAAAGTCCAAATGCGATCCAAACCTTCATCTGTGGGCAGTCCGTGTAAGCGGGTTCGTCGCAGACATACTTTCTTTGAACCGGGAGGAAGATCTTAGTAATGGGTTTGTTCTTACCGATCTCGCTTGCAAGCTAGGTCCGGGGTTGTACCAAGAGTGGAAGAGAAAGGAAGCAACCACCTCGCAAGCTAATTTGAGGGATTTTGCGGCGTTTTTGATGGAGAAAATTGTGGAGTTGCCCCCAGAGTTGGTGAAACCGTTGCCACCGAATTTCTCGAAAAGGGTGAATGGATCACCGAAGTCGTCTCGTCCTGTGTTGACACATCAACCAGCCCCAGCGGAGGTAATTAATACTGTGTGCGGTAAATGTGGCCAGAAACAGCATGTTTTAGATCAGTGCCAAGAGTTTAAAGCTCTGTCGGCTCAGCAGCGTCTGGCATTCGCCAGGGAGAGGTCAATTTGCTTTTCTTGTTTAGATCCAACTCAACATATTTGGAGGGAGTGTGGCAAGTCACGCTCTTGTGGTATTAGTGGATGTATTAGACGTCACCATCCGTTGTTGCACCAACCTACGAAAGGCGTGGGGTGTGAACTCAATGAAGCTGCACCGTCGTACATACCACAGAGCAAAATCCATTCTTCGCACTCTGGCGCTAATCTCTCCATAATGTTTAAGGTGGTTCCGGTTCGCATCTACGGGGAAAACGAGAGATATGTTGACACTTTCGCTTTCCTCGATGATGGCTCGGGTTTGACGATGATCGAACGAGACCTTTACGAAGAGTTGGGCCTGGATGGTGTTCCGGAGGAACTCACGCTGCAGTGGACGAAGGGAGTGTCTCGAACTGAAGATTCCTTAAGGACGACAGTAGCAGTATCCGGTATCAACAGCAAAAAAAGGCATCTTTTAAAGAATGTCTACTCGGTTCAAAGCTTGGAGCTACCGAGCCAGACCATTGACGCAACAGCTTTAAAGAAAGAGTTCCCACACTTGCGGCAGCTCCCTATCAACGACCTCATTGACGCCAAACCTAAAATCCTGATAGGTCTGGACCAAGCCAAGTTTCTATTGGGGCACGGTCAGCGTCATGGAAAAGAAGGTGAACCACATGCAATAAAGACACTTCTTGGGTGGATAGTTTTTGGGCAGGCAGTCCCACCAGTCAGAGCAATGTGTCTTCAGCAAACGGCAAAGCCATCCATCCAGTTTTTGCTTCATGACGCCCTGAAAGGAGAAGATGAACTACACGATTTGGTCAGACGACATTTTTCTACTGAGGAGTTTGGAGTCATGGCTCCGAAAGGTGACTTAGTCAGCAAGGAAGATAGTCGAGCGCTGAGTATTATGGAGAATACACTGAAACTCGTCGATGGGCGATACGAGATCGGCCTACTATGGAAAACAGACAACGTAACTCTTCCCGACAGTTACCCCTCGGCCCTCAAGCGTCTTATCGGCCTTGAGAGGTCTTTGAGGAGGAAGCCACATCTTCTTGAGTGGATGAACAGCTACATGGCGGCGCTACTAACGAAGCAGTATGCGAGGCTAGCGTCTGAGGAGGACTTAGCTACAAAGTGGTCTAGAGTATGGTACGCCCCAACATTTATCGTAGAAAACCCCAACAAATTCCCACCGAAGCCAAGAGTGGTGGCAGATGTTGCAGCTAAGGTGAGTGGCATTTCCTTAAATACCCATTTGCTAAAGGGTCCGGACCATCTCGTTCCACTCCACGCTGGTCTCTTCAAATTTCGCGAGCGAAAGGTGGCAATAAACGCAGATGTGAAGGAGATGTTCCACCAGATTCGGATGAAAGTCGAAGATCAACAGTGTCAGCGCATCCTGTGGAGGAATGGTGACACTTCAATAGATCCTAAAGTGTACATCATGGAGGTGATGATGTTCGGTCCAAGATGCTCTCCAACATGCGCACAGTTTGTGAAGAATCATCATGCAAGTTTGTTTTCGTCCGAATTCCCGGAAGCCTGCGATGGACTGACGAAAAGAACGTACGTCGACGATTATTTTAATAGCCATGATTCGGTGGAAGCGGCTGTAGCTGTGACAAAAGATGCAATCCAAATTTGCAAGTCCATGGGTTTCAACCTCGTTGGCGTTCAATCCAACAGCATGGAGGTCATGCATCGAATCCCATCGGATCACGTCAACCCAAAGCTAGTGAATATCGACCCCAGTGACAGTGACTGTAACGTTTCCAAAGTCCTTGGGATGTTTTGGATTCCATCGTGTGACCACCTCATCTACAAGCTTTCGGACGAAGGTGTCTTTGAAGGGATGCTGACTGGCGCGACTAAGGTGACCAAGAGAGAAATTCTAAGGTTGGTGATGCGGATCTTTGACCCACTTGGCTTGATTTCACTTTTTATCGTCAGAGGAAGGGTTATCCTTCAAGAGATTTGGCGAGAAGGATTCGACTGGGATGATCCGATCTCAAATATTCTGAGGATTAAGTGGCTGGAGTTCGTCCTTACTTTGAAGTCCATCAGCAAGTTGCGAATACCCCGCTGCTACGTAAACTGGAGCCCCGACCATTCAGAAGTCAGTCTCATCGTTTTTGTCGACGCTTCAGAGAAGGCCTTTGCTGCTGTGGCCTATTTTCGCATGGAACTGGACGGACGGGTTGACGTTTCATTGGTAATGTCAAAAGCAAAGGTCGCGCCAGTTAAGAAGCTTTCAGTTCCTCGCTTGGAGCTACAAGCGGCAGTCCTGGGGGTGCGACTAGTTTCCACAATTAAAAGCTCGCACAGCATTCAAATCAACAAGGTGATCTTCCTTTCGGACTCCAACACCGTATTGGCCTGGATCAACTCAACGACCTTTAAGTTCCCATCCTTTGTTGCCGTTCGCGTGGGAGAGATTCTGGATTCCTCTTCGCCCCGACAGTGGTTCTACGTTAGAACTACTGACAACGTAGCTGATGACGCGACAAGGTGGACGAGTGCGGATTTAGTTTGCGAAAGCTTGAGATGGTTTACCGGGCCCATGTTTCTTCGTGAGAATTTCGATGCCTGGCCTATTTCACCTGGAGGATTGACAGTTCCCGAAATCAGCCCCGAAGATCAAAATGTCAGTATTATGCTTCACACCAGTCGGCCAAGTATTTCATATGGAGCTTACGAACTGCTAAGTTCAAGATTTCAGGCGAGATGGGACTCTTCGGTCAGGGTTTTAGCCCTATGGTTAAGGCTCAGCGACATCATCTGTAGACGTCCGACGGATAAAGAAGTTTTTGTGACACCTCGAGAGTTTCAACGTGCTCAGGCTTGGCTGTTCCGCAAGATCCAACAGGATGCTTTCCCGACGGAAGTCGCTTCACTTCAAGCAAATGGACGTGTTAAGTCATCAAGCTCCATCCTGAGTTTATGTCCATTTCTAGATGAAGAGGGCACCATGCGTCTCAGATCACGAGCACAAAGGGCTGCAATTTCCTATGCAGCTCGCAATCCTGCCATTTTACCGAAAAATCACCCTTTGGTCGACATCTTCGTGCAATTTCATCATGATCGCAACCTTCATATGGGAACGGAGACCATTATCTCGGACATTCGTGAAAATGCTTGGATCATCAGCATTCGCGGAGTGGTTCAGAGGATCAAATCCAGATGCAGTATGTGCAAGCGACTCAGAGCAAAGCCCATAATGCCGTTGATGGGTGAGCTTCCTGACGCACGCCTAGCATTTGAGCTTCGGCCGTTTACCCACGTGGGGGTCGACTGCTTCGGACCATTGCTTGCGAAATTCGGGAGAGGAACCGTGAAAAGGTATGGGATGATTTTCACCTGTCTTACTTTCAGAGCGGTCCAGATAGAAGTCCTGAACGACCTCAGCCTAGACCAGTGCACGATGGCTCTTCGACGTTTCATCATAAACCGTGTTGTCACCCGCTTCCTCTACAGCGATAATGGGCTGAATTTCATCGGTACGAAAAATGTGTTGTCCAAGGACGTTAAAGCTATGGAAGTGGCCTTAAGCGAATACTCAGCGAAGTACGAAGGGATCGTCTGGCAGTTTATCCCAGCGTATTCGCCCTGGATGGGAGGGGCTTGGGAGCGCCTTATTCAATCTATCAAGCGGAGCATCGCATTTACGCTTAGAGGAGTGGTTCCAAGAGAAGACGTCATGCGAAACGCCCTTTTAGAAGCTCAAGGCCAGATAAATAGACGGCCACTTACGCATGTTCCAGTAGACCCAGAGGACCCTAAACCACTCACTCCTAATACGATGTTATTCGGCGAAGCCGATAGGGACGTTACCGCACCGGGAGTGTTTCAGGAGAGCGACGCCTTCAGCAAGTTATACAGTCGACGGTCCCAACATCTAATGTCGCAGTTGGTGAAACGATGGTACACCGAATATCTCCCGGAGATCACGCGACGTTCCAAGTGGTATAAAGAGACGGAACCAATCAGCGTGGGACAGGTGGTTATTCTAATTGAGCCTAACGAGTTCAGATCTTCGTGGCAGCTGGGACGAGTAGTTAACGTTTATCCTGGAGTCGACGGAGTAATTCGCACAGCTGACGTTCGACTTGCAAATGGGACCACCAAGACGAAAAGATCAGTCGGAAGGCTCGCTGTTCTTGACGTAAAGTCTTCACCTGACGTTCAGACGGGCCCGGGGATGTCATCGAGCCCTGTAGGAGCGTCTACGAACCATTAATCTAAAACAACAGAAATTTGGCAGCATTGTCCTTTCGGCAGCAAGATTATCGCCTTTTCACTCACGCACATTCATTCCAAGGGTCGACGTCGACATACCTATTCTTTTCGGAGCATATGAAATGAGTCCGGCTCCGTTGCATACACATCTTTAATAGCTGAAAACATAATATACTTATCCTTGTTTAATCACGTTTTAACCCCTTAAAGTAAAAATTGCTATCTTGAAAATGTCTTTTCTAACCTGACACGAGAAGCGATAGGTTGAGCAGAGAGAAAATTCTCAAAAATTGTAAAGCTTGACCAACGTAAGTAAATTTATTCACACTTTCATGTATTTGGTAAAAGTTAAGTTTGTTTCAGAATAAAAATCGAATTGAAGCACATAGTAATCGACGCGTTTCATTTAAATCGATGAATTTATGTGGCCAAAGCCTTACATTCGAACGAGAATCTTTTTCCTGCGACAACACTCTATAACTTCAGCCATAAAGGTGTCCTTGAAGTGAATCCAATTGTAATGGTCACCTCCGAATGACGGAAGCCTATCTGCTAATGGGAGGTCCGCGAACTGCGGCTGTTCATATGAGGTATTGCTGACTGATAGATTCAAACCGGGTTTTGTTATATTTATTCTATGGCACAGGATCGCTATGGTTTCAACATAAATGTCCTCAGCTTACTTCCAAACCTCTTCATAGCAATCCGAAGAATCTCTATCCTCTGCTTCTCAAACCCTTCTTCCAGACACTTCCATGCAGAGCACAGAACCTCTAAACGTGCTTTCAAAACCTCTACATTAATGGCTTCGCCTGTCGTTGCCTTAGCCCAATCTGCTTGCAGCTGAATTCGAGCAATAATGGCCTTGATTTCATTGCGCACAGAGTTCTGCCCTACCTCTTCCCGCGCATCTGTGGTCGCCCCGTTGCCCTCCAAAACTGTTGTGCTCAAAGGTTCCTCCCTCGCAGCTCGTTGCGGTCCCGGTAAGGGCCCCCGCGCTACAAAAATGCAATAAGAAAGAATTGCTCTTAATATATTACCTACGCAAAGATAACGCACATGCTTGGTATATGTATTTCAAACTTTTGCAATATTCTTTCGCTCAGCGCACTGCTGTTATTCCTTGCATAATTAAACTCACTCGCATGCAAAATAATTGCTCAAACATATTACCCACGACCCACGGCGCTCTGTTGGGGTACCTAACCACTGTCATACTGGAACCCACTCGTTGCATAACGTCGCTCAATCACATGCCTGTCGCGCAATCATATGTCGCTCATTTCGGCGCACTGCCGTTGTCCACCCCCGCACCCAATTGCTTACCCATAAAATAAGCTCACTCGATTCAATCAGCTTGGCGCTCTGCCATTTCAAATCTCCAGAATTGGAGAACCCCCTTCCTGAAGATAATTCGCTGCATTTACATGTCGCCGTCGCTTCGGCGCTCTGCCGTTCCTCACTATAGTGGTCTGCTCTGCAATCAATAATTGATAGAAAACCCTACACCCCCCTGCGCCCAAACCATGAGAATGAAATTCAAGCACACCCGATCGCGAACCAGTGAAGGCCCAAGCGGAAAGTCCCTTTCTCCATGCACAACATCACTTACAAATATATTCATCAGACCCATACCTACACAACGTAAGAAATTCCATAAAAACGGTCGTCCGAAAATTCAACATCTAGGCGAAACCCAAACATACCGCTTCCTAACATACAAACTCTCCGCACCAGATCAATATATACTCCGTATTATGTGAGTTCCGAGTTTCCCCATGCAGTGCTGCATTATCTCTAAATCACAACAACACGCCCTAACACAAACAAAATAAATACCTCTCGCTTTCTTTCTCCTTGTTTTCGGCATTCCGAAATAAAACGTTTTTTTCGCGGTAATGTTTTTGTTTTTTTTTTCCACGGCACTCAACGGACGCGGCTCGATAGGACCAAATGTCTTGTAATAATGTTAAAAATAGTAAAAAACATTTAAACAATTCTTATCTTGGTGTTATGTTTATTTAGACAATATTAATTTTGATTTTGGTCACTCGTCAATGTCGACTGGTCTCGCTGCGCGCACAAAGAAGACTGCCCGCTCCTACGTCCCAGAGAGAAAAACTTCTCTCCCTCACTCCTCTCTTAGTGCGCTAGTTGTTCATACAGCACAGGTCCGTCTCCGTCGTAGCAAGACAGGGCGCGTTAACACAAATCGTGACTCAAATTAAAAGAAAATCATGAAAAACACGCATTTATAGCGGCATCATAAGAAGGCCAGGCTAAGGTTTAACATTACACTTCTCTTTCCAAAGTGCCTTTTACTTAAAGATTGTTTTTTTTTTTGTTTCGAACCACGGCAATAAAACCTGAAATTGTCCGCACCTTTGAAATTAATTTTGATTTCATTACTAAAAATAGCCGATTCTAGCCCTCGCCCGAATCTATGCGATTTCATGAAAACCTTAACCCGACGTCATAATAAGATGCAGCTGCAAATCTGTTTTTCTCACGTGTTTCGTGCAACGGGAGTTTGGATTTGTCTTTAACACATTCTCCTATGTTTTTACTGTTACTGGAAGATCTTAGCTCCGAATTATCAGATCGGTTTACAGCTTATTTCGCCTTGCATAGTGAGAAACAGCATCTTAGTTGCAAAAATTCAAACGTCGTAGTCGATCAGAACGTCTAGCAGTGGCACCATTTTCACTTAAATTTTTAAAATACAGATAACGGAAAAAGGTCACCTTTTTTTCATCACAATTGAACAGTTTGATACACTGTGCAATCCAACCGGTAAAATCTTCGCCCCAGAATGTAACCGAAAAACAACAACAACAGCTCATAAGTCATCAGTCAGCTCGTGACCACGACAAGTGTAACCTTGTCGAAACGTCGGGTGTTTTCATAATATAATGAAAATCTAAATGTTCGGCGCGGTAAGTCCGAAAAACTTTAAATATTACAATGTCCCACAACCGCGAAAACCATAGTTTGAAATATAAAATGTACATAGTGCTTAAAGGAAGATAATATAAATAAAATTTTAACCTGGATTGTTATCTTGAGCTGTAGTTATCCTTGTTATTTTCCTTGGTTGTTGGTGATTTCTTAAAGTTGAAGGTGTCTTCGTTGGTTCCTGGTTTTCTAGAGTTAACGCTGTGTTGGTTGATGGTTTTTCCTCGAGTTAAAGCTGTCTTTGTTGGTTTTTGGTTAAGCTTTTTGGCTTCCGTTAACCTTTTTTGTTTCAATTAAACTTTCTGGTTTCAGTGTAACTTGAAATAATGTATTCCACTGATGTTTTAGTTACACTCTTGGGAATATTTGACGTTTCAGTAACACTTTTACGAAAATATTTAGTAGTTTTCCGTGTTTTCAAAGCAACACTCGTGAAATCGTATCTTTTCCGTAGATATGATATTATTTTTTCGCGATCCTACCGACTGCGCCAGTTAACGTAGTTGAACGTTGAGAAAAGAAAAAAAATTTTTATTTTATTTCAAATTCACAATTACTTTTATTTCTTTACTGCCCGGTTTCACTATGAACGTTTAAACTTAGGATTAAGTTAACTTTCACGAAAGTTTAACTAATCCTCTAAGTAAACTTTCACGAAAGTTTAACTAATCCTCTTCATCAAACGGCGTTTCAAACGTCGGTTTAAACGTTAAACGGCAGCTTAAACCATCAAGGCGGGCGTTTAAGTTTAAAGGCCGTATAAACTCTTGTTTAGGTTTTAACTAGCACTGGAAAACACTTTTTCATTTTGAAAGTCAGTTTAAACTTTGAATGTCGCTAAACGAAGTTTAAACTTGCACTGTGAAACCGGGCATAAGTATTACTAATTCAAATTCACAATTACTTTCTTTACTCTAAAACCGAAGTCTACGAACTGGACTCAACCGAAACTCTTCGTGTGTTTGCCACTTACATTTAATATGGTAAAAAGTGCTGATGCAATGTCTACTGTGGACAGAACATGCATTGCGGGCATTCATTGTATCCGTTTGAATTCTGAGAAATTATTATCGCAATGTTTGGTGTGAATGCACCTAACATTATCATGAGAAAATG
Source organism: Neoascia interrupta (assembly GCA_947623515.1). Taxonomy (NCBI): domain Eukaryota; kingdom Metazoa; phylum Arthropoda; class Insecta; order Diptera; family Syrphidae; genus Neoascia; species Neoascia interrupta. The sequence continues at coordinate 139,384,456 of OX392462.1, forward strand.
CATCAGCACAATTTGGCGATTGCGAAAATGTGCTGATGATAGTTGAATATGAAAATGAAAATTTTATATGATGTTGGGGTTGTGTATAGCTCTTGCTATAACTGTTAATCTCAGTTCAACTCGAAAACTCGGATGATCTCGCACTGAAAAACTGGCCCTAAAAGGTCTTAGGGGTCTACAATGATTATTTCACTGCGTTACAAATTTTACATCAAACTTAATATGTATACGTTACAGGTACCCTGGAAAGGGTACAAAAATTCAATTTAGGAACGGTGCACATATAAGTTAACGTGAAATAATCTATCACGTTTCAAACACATGCCATAGTCACCGGGAGAATATTCCCACAGAGCGACAACCCAAAATCGGAGCAGCCAACGATCAGCAATGAGACCTTCTTTGAAAGCACTTTCGCACGGCCAAATAACACCGACCAACGACGACGTGCGATTCCAGGAAATTCAATTAATTTTTTTTTTAAATTGTTTATATGTAATATTTCTAACTGGCCACCGAGCAGGTACCGGGAGTGCGGTGGACTATGACTCGATCAAAGGATCAGCCAAATATTGTGGAATAATAAACACTATCAGAAGCAAGATGTGGGGTGCCGTGGCGTAGTGGTTAGTGTGTGTGCTTACTACGCCGGAGGTCTGGGTTCGAATCCTGCCATCGTCACCTGAAAAAAAAGACTTGTTCTTTTTCACAGCCCCCACCTCCGCGAGGGTCTGACAAGCCCTCCGAGAGTATCATTTGTCTTGAAAAACTTCTCGAAGTGCCGTTCGGATTCGGCAAAAAAATGTAGGTCCCCTTGTATGTAAAGAAATTAACACACCAGCATACATCGTTGAGAAGTTGGCCCTAATTCACCTCGAGCTGTTGCGCCACTCTATTTATTTATTTATATCAGAAGCAAGATCGTAGGAAATGCCGACCATGTCCTGAATATTGGAGTCCTACAATACTCCGTTGGATTGCAAATGCATTTTCAGATGCTTGACCATGCACTACGCGGATAAACGTGATTTGGGAACATTAGAATACCAAATGACGGGGCTAGTGCAAGGCAACGCATCGACCCAATCAAAACGTATACGCACATCTCTCTTTAATCCTAAATAAAATATCATGCATGGATGTCAGTGCCAACGCTCTAAACTTGCTAATGCAAACATATAGAGATAAAGAACTTGATACCTTCATTAGAGGTCTTAAGGGTGACCTTCCCAGACTGTTGGGAATGAAAGAACCTTGCACTTTGCTTAAGGCTAAAAAACCAAAATTTCAGGTCACAATACGCAAACGCAACAAACAACAATAGGAGAATCCATCACCTAGAACCGCCACCAATTCCAGCAAGACAAGGAAATTTCAATCATCCGCACGATTTCAACCGCCAACCTTTCTACCCAGAACATACATTTATACTTCGACCACCCAAACGACAGATGCCCTTTCAATACAATGCTAGGCCTCCTCTACCTTCTAGACTTCAAACACAGTTTGTTCCGCAGCAATCCCAACCACAATTTCAACAACAGTTTAATCCATAATATCAACAACGTTTCGCCAATCCCCGGCAACCGCCACAAGAGGCTATGGATGCATCGACAATTCGGACGAACCGAGTTAACTACATAAACAGACCCCGTGTGGAAAATTGGCCACCAGCACCGAAAAAACCATCAGCTCCTTATTCTCAGCAAGTACATCCTACCAAGATGCAAAGAAATTTTCACAAGAAGAGGAAATCGGTCAATACGAGGATATACAAGCGAACGTAGACAACTCGGACGAATATGACCAAACTTTACAACAATACACTGACATGACGCAACCGGACAATAACGACTGTAATCATATTATGCAATTTACTGATATTCATTTTTTAGTTTGACTGATTCTTCGGTGCCATATTTTGAATGCGCAACGAAGAATGGAGATATATTGAAAATTCTGATTGATACTGGATCCAACAAAAATTATATTCAACCAGCCCTAGTAAAGAACCCTTTGTTAAATGAAAAACCCTTCTTTTGTAACTCAATCGGAGAAAATGTTCAAATCACTCATACATTTATAAGCCATTTTTGGTCTTTAAAACATAAAAATTAAATTCTTTCTTATGCAAAACCTCAAATCGTTTCACGCCATTCTCGGCGATGACAGTTTAAAAAGGCTTTCTGCAGCTATACATTCCAAAGACAACTGCATTGTTATCAACAACCAAGTCAAAATAGGTATAAAACAGATAACTTCTCAATCCGTTAACTCACTTAACATTAGAACGAACCACATGTCCTCAAAACAAAAAAATTCATTAGACAAAATTGTTCTTGATTTCCCGAATCTCTTTGATGAACCGGAGGAGAAATTAACCTACTCCACTGTGGTAAAAGGCGAGATCAGGACAACATCTGACTCACCCTTGTATACCAAATGTTATCCTTACCCTATGTCCCTTAAAGGAGAGGTTCAAAAGCAAATTAACAAAATTTTAAACGATGGTATAATTAGGCCTTCACGATCACCGTACAATTCTCCTGCCGGAGAAAAAAAAATACAGACTCGTCATAGACTCCAGGAAGCTAAACAGTATAACTGTGGCAGATAAATATCCGATTCCCCAGATAAACGATGTGTTAGCACAACTAGGCAAAAATAAATGGTTTACTGTCGTGGACTTAAAAAGCGTTTTTCGTGGACTTAAAAAAAAATCGAAAAAACGGCCTTCTCGGTCAACAATGGCAAATATGAGTTGACGAGACTCACATTCGGTCTCAAGAATGCTCCATCTATTTTTCAGAGAGCACTTGACGACATATTACGTAAAGATATCGGAGTCATTTGCTATGTCTATATAGACGACATAGTCATTTTTAGTAAAGACGAGGCGACACACGAGCAGAATATTCGGAAAGTTTTCCAGACATTACAAGCCGCAAATATGAAAGTGCAACTAGACAAATGCGAATTTTACAAGCAATAAGTAGAATTCCTTGGTTTTGTTATTACACCCGATGGCATTAGAATCAATCCATAAAAGGTAAGAGCAATCCAAGAGTTCCCTTACCTTCGTAACCTGAAGGAACTTCGCTCATTCCTAGGCCTGTCAGGGTATTATCGCCGCTTCATTAAGGACTACGCAAAGCTTGCGAAACCCCTAATAGCCCTTTTAAGGGAAGAGGATGGACGGATGTCCAAAAACATCTCAAGTAAAAAACTTATCCACCTAGATGAGCCGGCAAAACAAGCTTTCAAAAAAATCAAAAATGCCTTAACGTCGTCGGAAGAAGTTATACTTCCATACCCACATTTTACTAAACCATTTGAATTAGTGACTGATACTTCAAACTATGCCCTAGGAGCTGTCCTATCACAAGAAGACAGACCCATTATCTTCGTATCTAGGACGCTGGTCAAGACCGAAGAAAGCTTTGCAGCAAACGAAAAAGAGATGCTTGCTATCATTTGGGCACTCGACAAATGCAAGACTTATATCTATGGGACAGCGAAAGTCTGTCCCATATACTTTTTTGGTCTGTTTCATATACTAAATGTCAATTATTTGTAGTGGCCACGCCCCTAAAAAAGGGCGCAGGCTGAAAATTAAAATCGATTAACTCAAATTTCGTTGGAAACGCGAGGAAATGCGTTAAAAGCGAATATTAATAGGCTTTTAAGAATTAAAAGCCTATTAATAGGCTTAAAACAAATAGACCTACTTAAAAAAACAGTTTATTCCCAAAACCAGCCCCTTAAAGTGGGCGGAGCTCAATGCTTTGTATGCAACAAACTTAGCAAATGGTAATATCTTTAATATTTGTTATACAGGGTGTTTCCAAATTCGATGCAAATATTTTGACACAAGATTCTTGGGTATATTTGAAGAAAAAAATTGTTCTACAGTATGGGCCTATCTCAAATTTTGATACCACTTATTGGGAATTTAAGAAAACACCTACTTTGAGGTACCTTGACCCATACTAACAAAAATATCTCCGCTAACACTTACAACAGGTACTTCATTTAGGATTTAAATTTTAGAAGAAATAGTACTCCTTTTAACCGCATTAAAATAAAATTGATGACTTTTTTAACTTTCGAGATATTTGGTTTTAAGTCGGATCCTTTTTCCCTGCCCATGACATTTTTTTGATTTTCAAGACACATTTCTGCGAAAAATGCGTAATAAACATATCGGTAATTTTTTTTTCTAGTGCACCTAACAATACTTAATAAAAATTGCTGAGACAAGTTACCCGAAAAACCCACAGATTTTATGATACTTGGGAAATTCCATAGCAGGTATAATTATGAAAAACTCTTTTCACGAAGCCGCGACAGGTATAAGGTGGAAATATGATTTGTTACCTACTTTTATAACCGCGATTGACAACAAGAACGATTTTTTGACTATGTATTAATAATTTACGTAGGTTTTAGAGCATGCATTTTTATTAGACTACCTGATAAAAAGGTAATTTCCCTATCATTTTTCTGTTAAATCCCAAAAAGGATTAAGTTTGAGGTTGGTCGCCTAGTTGGAAAATTTACCTAATGTAAATTGTATAAAAGGTTAGAAAACAAAATTAAATCCATCAAAGTCATTTTTGAAGCCGAGGTGACACAACAGTTGTTAAGAAACCCTACTTGAAATGGCATCTTTTACAAACGAAGAATACGCCGATATTATCTACGTTTATGGGATGTGCAACGGAAGTTCTATTAGAGCACAACAAAGATACCATCAGCTTTATCCTAACCGAAGAGTACCTAATCCCCTCGTATTTACAAATTCGTTTCGAAGACTTCGGGAAACGGGATCTGTTTCAACAAGACGACCTAACGCAGGAGCTTCACCAGGAAGAATTGCAGTTGATGAAACAATACTGGAAGCGGTTGCAAATGATCCATCAATCAGCATCAGGCGCTTATCCTTGCGATTTAATGTTTCAACACATAAAATTGTTCGTCTCCTGCATACGGAAAACTTGTATCCATACCACCATACACCTGTGCAGGAACTGCTTCCGAGTGATTTGGAGCCGAGACTTGAGTTTTGCAACTGGTTGTTAGAGCGGAACTTGGATGACAACGGTTTTATAAGCAGAATCCTATGGACGGACGAATCTCAATTTACTAGAGATGGGATAACAAATTTTCACAATCTACACACATGGGCTGCGGAAAACCCACACACAGGGAGAGAGTCATCATTTCAACACAGATTTATCGTCAATTTGTGGGCAGGTATTATTGGAAACAACTTAATCGGTCCCTTCAAACTACCTCCCACACTGAATTCTGCAAACTATCTGGAATTTTTGCGCAATGATTTAACAGATCTACTGGAGGATGTTCCGGTAACTCAACGAGCTTCGTCATATTTTCAACAGGATGGAGCCCCAGCCCAAAAGTACGCTGGTCGTTGGACAGAAAGAAATGGACCAGTTCACTGGCCTGCAAGATCTCCAGACCTTACAATTATAGATTTTTTTTGTATGGGGGAGAATGAAAGAACTTGTTTATTCTACAGAAATATCAACTCTAAATGATTTAGAAGATCGCATTCTCCAAGCCTCGTCACAAGTGAGGCAGGAGTTATCCTCTATAAACGTTGACAGCGCAATCCAAAAACGGGCTCTAGCATGCATACAAAATGGAGGAGGACACTTTGAACACCTTATTTGATTGTAATGTTAACTTAATGAAATAAAAAAAAACATAAACCAAACGCAAGCATTTTTATTCAGAATAATAGGAATTGAACACTATGAATCGAGTTTTTCATAATTTTACCTGCTATGGAATTTCCCAAGTATCATAAAATCTGTGGGTTTTTCGGGTAACTTGTCTTACCAATTTTTATTAAGTATTGTTAGGTGCACTAGAAAAAAAAATTACCGATATGTTTATTACGCATTTTTCACAGAAATGTGTCTTGAAAGTAAAAAAAATGTCAAATATCTCGAAAGTTAAAAAAGTCATCAATTTTATTTTAATGCAGTTAAAAGGAGTACTATTTCTTCTAAACTTTAAGTCCTAAATGAAGTACCTGTTGTAGGTGTTAGCGGAGATATTTGTGTTAGTATGGGTCAAGGTACCTCAAAGTAGATGTTTTCTTAAATTCCCAATAAGTGGTATCAAAATTTGAGATAGGCCCATACTGTAGAACAATTTTTTTCTTCAAATATACCCAAGAATCTTGTGTCAAAATATTTGCATCGAATTTGGAAACACCCTGTATAATCTTTTTTCAATTTAGAATGAATTTCCCAAGAAATCAGGTTTTCAAAGATTTCATATGTTAAAAGTGGGCATGGTCAATAGAGTGGGCGGGCGGTCCAATTTAGTCTAGTTAAGTTAGTCTGGTCTATATTGCTCTCCACCAAAATTTGAGTTCATATGTTTTGTCTATCTTGACCAAAAGGCATTTTGAAATAAAATGTAAATTTAAGGTTGTCTGACATTCAAGCCAATTGTGGGCGTGGCTGTGGGCGGATCTTCTCAATTTTCATACTTTGTCTGTACAAAATGAGAACCAAGCAACGCGGCAAGTTTCAGTTTCCTAGCTCAATTATAAAGACCTCCGAAATTGTCCGAAAACTGCATGCATACGGACAGACGGGCGGACGGACGGACATGGCTTAATCGACTTACCTGTCGGTCTCGATCATATCTCTTAAAGGTATTAGGGGTCTATGGTGATTATTTCACTGTGTTACAAACTATGCATTAAAATGAATATACCCTCGGTCGGGTATAAAAACAATAACTCGAAACTCAAGAGATGGAAGGCTATCTTAGAGGAGTACAACTACGAGCTTAAGTATAAGTCAGGAAAAACAAACTTAGTTGCCGACGCTCTCTCCAGGCCCCCTATTTGCTGCGAGGTTAACTCCCTTACTCCAACAGTACAATGATCCAAAAAGTCTATGAAGACCATTTCCAAAATTATCGCATAAGATTCTCCCAAGTTCTGTCGAAGATGTGACTGACGAGAACCAGCAGGAAGCGATCATAATAAGAACACATCAACGCGCACATAGAAACGATCGAGAAAATAAACTACATATTCTTGAAAAATATTACTTCCAAGGCATGTCTCCGAAAGTAAGCAGAATCACTGAACTATGTTCCGTAGAGAAAATAAGTATGACCGGCACCCGGAGAAGGTAGAAATTAAGGCAACCCCTATACCAACTTACCCCGGACAGATCATACATCTCGACATCTTCTCAACAGAAGGCAAACTTGTACTGACTGCGGTAGATAAGTTCTCGAAATACGCCCAGGAAAAAATGTACAATCGAAGGCAATAGAGGATGTAAGGACACCCCTTAGAGAAATAATATTTTCTTACGGCATTCCAAAGACTATAGTATTCAGTTATGAGAAGTCTTTCAATTCCTTACCGATTATTTATATGATTGAAGACGTTATGATTGAAGAGTTTAGCATTGAGGTCTATAAAACACCGCCATACACAAGCACCTCAATTGGGCAAGTCGAAAGATTCCACTCGACTCTCGTAGAAATCATGCGATGTATCAAATGCATAAATCCTTCACGGAACTTTTAGAGGCAGCAACGAATGCCTATAACTTTTCAATACACTCTGTAACCAATAGGAAACCTGTAGACTTATTTTTGAGTAGAAATACAGAATCAGCCAAAATTGACAAAATCCGTTCGAAAACTAAAGACAAACAGACAGCAACGTGATTTAGCTTACCACAATAAAAGAAAACCACCAGTGAAGAACTATTCCACAGGCGACGTAATATGCGTCAGAAGAAATAAAAGATTAGGCTCAAAACTAACTCCGAGATACACAAAGGAAATTGTGAAAGAAAATAAGTAAACCACGATCCTTACTCAATCCGGCAAAGTTGTTCATAACTCGCACATCAAATCGTAATAGTCTTCCATAACATTCTTTCTAGACACCTGTACTTATACAAGCTAACGACACACAATATGTTTTCTTAGCCACGGCAGTTGTGCTGCCCGATGGTCACGTACGCCTGTAGTGAGCCGATGCCCTAGAGTAGGTTTATTTCGTTATTTAAAAACATTGTTAAGTTAGTCGTAGATCAACAGTGAACCAATAAAGATATTTTTTTTTTAATCTTAAAAGTATAAAAATTAATTAATTGGCGCCCGAGCAGGGACCGGGAGTATTCGAATCGTAAAGAGTGCCCTTAAGTAGTGCCGTGAAATTTACCAGTACCCTTAAATAGTGTCCGCGTAAATATTTCAAGATTCGAAGACATTAGCCGTGCATAGTGCCGCGTGAAAACTCTCGGTCCAAGAACCTTACTCGCATAAATTTATAAGAACTTTTGCAAGTAAAGTGCGCGAAGCAAAACCAGTGTTGAGAAACGAGGCCCCTCCAAATAGCCAAAAGGGCAAAAGGGAGACTATCAAAGTCAGCCGCTCAACAACCAGGAAGCAACACACGTCGATGGACCTGTTCCTGACAATTATGTAAGGATAGATTAAGTTTTATAAGTGCCTTATTTTAACAAAAGCAATAAGAATTAATATTCTGTAAGGATAGATAGAAAAAGAAGATAGAAAAGTTTACTAGTGCTAAATTTTAACAGAAAGTGAAACTCTAAAAGGAAAGGGAAATTATCGCAAATAAAAGAAAGTAAATATAGTAAGAATAAATTAGAAGAAATTTCACAATTTAAGTAAGTAATTTAGTAACGTAAGAGTGCTTTGAAGTTAAGAATATTTTTGTGCCATTCCAACATTTTTTGCTTTTTAAACATATCTCTTAAGTTTTATCTTTTTTTTTTTAAATATTGGGAAACTTCTGCCGTGTCTTTTTCGTTATTTTCGCGACCTTCTTTACCGTCTAATTTTATAAAATGTCTCAACCGCTCATTCGACCTCCGGTTCTTAACCCCCAAAATCAGCAAAATCAAAACCCAGCAAATCCTAACCAAGGTAACCAAGTCAACCAAGGTGTCGCATTACAAAGTCTCATTTCATCGATTGTAAGCCAAGCCCTTAAAACTGAGGGAAGAACCTTAGTGCACTCGATATTAAATCCCAATGCTGATCAGTTCGCAGGAACCGATCAAACCATTAACCAGGACCAGCAAGCCAACATAGCGGAGTTAGATAAAATCCCGGATGCTGTTAGGTGCTTGCGGGAGTTCTCGGGGCAAACAGGAGAATTCAGCTCCTGGAGGAAAAGCGTAGAAAGAATACTCCACATTTATGACTCCGTCAAAGGTTCTTCAAAATACTTCGGCATGATTAATGTGATTCGAACTAAGATTGTGGGTCATGCGGACCACATCTTAGAGCCATACAATACCGCGTTAGATTGGGATTGTATTTCGCAGTGCCTCACGCTGCATTACGCAGATAAACGTGATCTGGGCACACTCGAGTACCAACTTACATCGTTGGTCCAAGGGAGCCTGTCTACCCAAGAGTTCTATCAGAAGGTGTACTCCCACCTCTCACTCATTCTCAATAAGATCTCTTGCATGAAGATTGGTGAAGAAGCCCTTAACCTCCTTATGCACACATATAGGGACAAAGCACTCGATACCTTCATACGAGGGTTACGAGGCGACTTGCCCAGGCTTCTAGGCATCCGTGAACCTGCAGACCTACCACAGGCCTGCACCTGTACCTCAAACTAGAGAATCAAACATACCGTTCTCAGTATGCCAATGCAAACAATCAACACAACAGAAGAATACATCCTTTACTGCCACCTCCAATTCCACCAAGGCGTCACAATCATACTCAACTCCCACAACATGGGCATCAGTTTATTCCAGAGCTGTACTACAATCCGATGGGATGGACTAATCCACCGAGACCCCAGTTGAACTCAAACACCAAACCTCAAATGAGCTTCAACCCAAGATCCATGGTTCCACCACGACCGCAACAACACTACAACCCTTTCAATCAGTCGCAGAACTTCAACCCAAGACCCCATCAGACTCCAATGGAAACATCTACCATCAGGACCAATAATGTAAACTATATGAACAGGCCTCAGCAAAAGAACTGGCCACCTGCACCGAAAAGACCACTCGCTACCACTTCGAATCAAGTTCATCCACAAAATATGCAAAGAAATTTACACCTGAACACTACCGAAACTGAACAATATCCGAGCATAATAACTGCATATAATAACTGAACGAGCAATTCAGTCGGAAGACAGCCAATATAATCAAAGTCTTCAAGAATATACTGAATCATTACCACAGCAATGTGGAAAAGACAGTCTAGAATCCGAATTTAACGACATCCATTTTTTGGATTAAGCTGCTCCTCTTTTCCCTAATTTGAATGTAAAACGAAGGGCGGACTTCTCTTAAAAAATTTAATCGACACCGGATCAAACAAAAATTATATACAGCCCAATCTCATCAAAAATCCCAAACCAAATGAGAAACCCTTCTTTGCCAACTCTATGGGAGGCAATCTAAAAATCTGTTATCATACTTTCCTAAATCTTTTTGGTCTCGATAATATAAAAATTAAATTCTTTCTTGTGCCGGAATTAAAATCATTCCACGCCATTCTGGGCAATGACACTCTAAAGGATCTTTCTGCTATAATCCATACAAAGGATAATTACATGCTCGTAAATAATAGTGTCAAGGTAAAGATAAAGCAGCTAGTTACACAGTCCGTAAATACCATAAATATTCGGACCGATCATATGACCAATAATCAGAAGTAAAAAATTTAATCCGTTGTTGCAGAATTCCCTAATTTGTTTGATGAACCTGACAATAAATTAACTTGTGCTACTAATGTTAAGGCCGAAATTAAAACAAATACAGATTCCCCCATTTATGCCAAATTCTACCCCTATCCAATTGCTCTTAAAGAAGAAGTTGAAACCTAAATTGCCAAACTATTAAATGACGGTATGATAAGACCCTCCAGGTCTGCGTACAATGCACCGGTGTGGATTGTACCAAAGAAGCCAGATGCTTCTGGAATAAAAAAATATAGGATAGTTGTCGACTACCGTAAGCTTAATGCTGTAGCTGTTCCTGAAAAATATCCACTAGAAAACATAGAAAAGCTTCTATCCAAAATAGGTGAAAACGAGTATTTTACAGTAATTGATCTGAAAAGTGGATTTCACCGAATTCTTTTAAAAGAATCAGACATGGAGAAACCCGCGTTTTCAATCAATAACGCTAAATATGAATTTACTCGACTCGATGGGATTGAAGAACGCCCCCACAACCTTTCAAAAGTCACTAGACGAGATTTTGCGTAAGCACATAGGCAAACGATGCCGCGTTTACATTGATAATATAATCATTCATAGCAAAAGCGAAGAGGAACATCTAAAAGATATCCGCCAGGTTTTCGGAACTCTTAACGAGGCCAATTTAAAAGCTTAAAGCAACTCGACAAATGCGAGTTCTTTAAAAAAGACATAGAATTCTTAGGGTTCATTGTGTCATCGAAAGGCATTACAACCAGCCCAGAAAAGGTGAAAGCTATACAGAATTTTCCGGCTGCACGAACCTTAAAAGACTTAAGATCTTTCCTCGGCCAGTCAGGGTACTACCGCCGCTTCATTCGCGATTACGCCAAACTTGCGAAGCCCCTGACATCCCTTTTAAGAGAGGAGGACGGACGTGTGTCCAAAAACATTTTTAGCAAAAAGCTAATCAGTCTTAACGACAAAGCACGTAACGCTTTCCAAAAACTCAAAAACTCACTTGTATCAGAAGAAACTATTTTAATGTATCCGGACTTCAAAAAACCTTTCGAGCTCACTACTGATGCTTCGAATTATGCACTAGACGCTGTTCTGCCACAAGGTGACAAACCTATAACCTTTATCTCAAGAACCTTATCCAAAACAGAAGAAAACTATGCTGCCAATGAGAAAGAGATGCTAGCCATTATATGGGCTCTGGACTCTCTTAAAATCTACCTGTACGGTTCGGAAAAAATTCTTATTTATACCGATCATCAACCCCTAACCTACGCCTTAAGCAACAAAAACTTACTTACTTACTTAAGGTGGCGCTACAGTCCGGGGTGGACCTGGGCCTCAGCCCACAAGCTTCGACAGCCAGCTCTGTCTCTAGCTAGCCGTCTCCAGTTTCGCACGCGAAGTTGGCTGAGGTCCCCTTCCACTTGCGTGCGCCATCTGAGTCTCGGTGCTCCTCTACCGCGCCGTCCCCGTGGTGTGGATTCGAAGATTTTCCGGGTTGGGGCGTTGGTGTCCATCCGCTCTAGATGACCCAGCCATCGTAGACGTTGTGTTTTTTTTTATAAGCAACAAAAATAATAATACTAATATAACTAAGAGCTGAAGTATAAGCCAGGAAGGAGTAACGTGGTAGCCAATGCGCTCTCGAGACTGCCTCAGAACACACAAGTACACTCGTTGACCCCTACCATCCATAGCGATGAGAGCTCAAGTGTTGAATGCCCCATCAATGTTTTCAAAAATCAAATTCTCTTTGAAGTAGGTACACCACCCTCTGAAAAATTCGAAATTGTTTTCCCCACTATCCATACACATACTATCGTTCATCTTTGGTATGATGAACAAAAACTAACCGAAATACTGAAGAAACGTCTAAATCCCACAGTTACCAACGGTATCAAAACCGCTGAACCCATCATGGGAATGATCCAGAATATTAACAGAGTACACTTCAACACCTACCGCATACGTTTCACCCAAATAATGGTCGAAGATGTTAAAAATGAACAAGAACAGGAAGCCCTTATAATTCAGGCACACAATCGTGCCCATAGGAACGAAAGAGAGAACAAAAGTCAGATTTTGGAAAGGTATTATTTTCCCGGAATGTCAAGAAAAATCAAACGAATAACAAAACTTTGTTTGATATGTATGGAAAATAAATATGACCGTCATCCCAGCAAAATAGAAATTCAAGCCACCTTAATTCCACAATACCCAGGACAGATTGTTCACCTGGACATTTTCTCCACGGAGGGAAAATAAGTACTCTCGGCATTAGATAAGTTTTCGAAATACGCAATCACAAAAATTCTAAAGTCAAAAGCTGTCGAGGACATTAAGCAGCCAGTAAGAGAAGTTATCTTTGGCTACGGGATACCAAAAACTTTAGTTCTCGACAACGAGAAATCCTTCAACTCTTCACTTATCAGCTTTATGACCGAAAACGAATTCGGAATACAGGTATTTACTACTCCCCCTTATACCAGCACTTCTAATGGTCAAGTAGAACGTTTTCACTCGACGCTCATTGAAATCATGAGATGTGAAATGTGAAAAAATCTACCTGTCGATCTCGGAACTACTAGAAGCATCCGTTAATGCGTATAACTTCTTTATACATTCAGTTACAAATAAAAAACCCGTCGACATATTTTTCGGCAAAAACCTTGGCACAGATCCAATCCAAACCGAAAACGCACGTATGGAAACCGCAAAGAAATTAAAATCCAAACAAGAAACCGATTTGGCTTTTCACAACAAAAATAAACCCCCATTAAGAATTACTTCATAGGAGACGTAATCTACGTCAAAGTTAACAAAAGGCTAGATTCAAAATTAACACCTAGATACAAAAAAGAGACAGTTAAAGAAAATAAAAAAAATAAAACCACTACCGTAGTAGCAGTATCAGGCAAAATAGTTCACAAATCTATCATACGGAACTAAACTATAGATTTTACCTCCACAAACTACTTATCGGAGCTAGTCAAGCCGATGTAAATATCCTTGACTACACCAATTCGCCCATTATTGCTCTAAACGATGGAACAACAAAAATATTGGAAGGCTTCTTGAAACTTATCCATATAATCGAGATAGAACCATATGAGAAATTTGTCGCAGAAACGCATCCCGTCCTACAATCCCGAGGTCCCCAAACCAATCCCTTCTATCCACTCCTACAGTTTGAAATCGAGCAAATAGAAACTTATATCCAAAACTTGAAGATAAGTCGCGAGAAACGATCGTTAAATTTTATCGGATCAGCCTCGAAGTGGATTGCGGGTAATCCCGACCACGATGATTTTGAATTAGTAAAAGGCAAAATTAACAACGCAATCGATAACGGCAATGGTCAAATAATTATTAACCGACAATACGAAGCAAGAATAAACGCACTCACCAATGTAACAAACGAAATTTTAAATACGATAAAAAAGGATGGTATTATTCAATATTAAGTAAATGTAACCTTATTATATAAGCTTAAATTAATTAAAGAAGAGTTGAAAAATATCATTTATGCAATTGAACTAGCTAAAGCCAACTTTGTTAATTCAAATATTCTGTCAAGAAAAGAATCAGAATTAATTATAGATACATTAGAGAAAGATGTAATACTTTATTCCAACATAGAACAAGCACTTAAATTCGCGGAAATTAAAATCGCTTCAGATTCAAAAACAATACTTTACATAGTAAATATTCCTTATTCCAGTTGAACTCAAACACCAAACCTCAAATGAGCTTCAACCCAAGACCCATGGTTCCACCACGACCGCAACAACACTACAACCCTTTCAATCAGTCGCAGAACTTCAACCCAAGACCCCATCAGACTCCAATGGAAACATCTACCATCAGGACCAATAATGTAAACTATATGAACAGGCCTCAGCAAAAGAACTGGCCACCTGCACCGAAAAGACCACTCGCTACCACTTCGAATCAAGTTCATCCACAAAATATGCAAAGAAATTTACACCTGAACACTACCGAAACTGAACAATATCCGAGCATAATAACTGCATATAATAACTGAACGAGCAATTCAGTCGGAAGACAGCCAATATAATCAAAGTCTTCAAGAATATACTGAATCATTACCACAGCAATGTGGAAAAGACAGTCTAGAATCCGAATTTAACGACATCCATTTTTTGGATTAAGCTGCTCCTCTTTTCCCTAATTTGAATGTAAAACGAAGGGCGGACTTCTCTTAAAAAATTTAATCGACACCGGATCAAACAAAAATTATATACAGCCCAATCTCATCAAAAATCCCAAACCAAATGAGAAACCCTTCTTTGCCAACTCTATGGGAGGCAATCTAAAAATCTGTTATCATACTTTCCTAAATCTTTTTGGTCTCGATAATATAAAAATTAAATTCTTTCTTGTGCCGGAATTAAAATCATTCCACGCCATTCTGGGCAATGACACTCTAAAGGATCTTTCTGCTATAATCCATACAAAGGATAATTACATGCTCGTAAATAATAGTGTCAAGGTAAAGATAAAGCAGCTAGTTACACAGTCCGTAAATACCATAAATATTCGGACCGATCATATGACCAATAATCAGAAGTAAAAAATTTAATCCGTTGTTGCAGAATTCCCTAATTTGTTTGATGAACCTGACAATAAATTAACTTGTGCTACTAATGTTAAGGCCGAAATTAAAACAAATACAGATTCCCCCATTTACGCCAAATTCTACCGCTATCCAATTGCTCTTAAAGAAGAAGTTGAAACCTAAATTGCCAAACTATTAAATGACGGTATGATAAGACCCTCCAGGTCTCCGTACAATGCACCGGTGTGGATTGTACCAAAGAAGCCAGATGCTTCTGGAATAAAAAAATATAGGATAGTTGTCGACTACCGTAAGCTTAATGCTGTAGCTGTTCCTGAAAAATATCCACTAGAAAACATAGAAAAGCTTCTATCCAAAATAGGTGAAAACGAGTATTTTACAGTAATTGATCTGAAAAGTGGATTTCACCGAATTCTTTTAAAAGAATCAGACATGGAGAAACCCGCGTTTTCAATCAATAACGCTAAATATGAATTTACTCGACTCGATGGGATTGAAGAACGCCCCCACAACCTTTCAAAAGTCACTAGACGAGATTTTGCGTAAGCACATAGGCAAACGATGCCGCGTTTACATTGATAATATAATCATTCATAGCAAAAGCGAAGAGGAACATCTAAAAGATATCCGCCAGGTTTTCGGAACTCTTAACGAGGCCAATTTAAAAGCTTAAAGCAACTCGACAAATGCGAGTTCTTTAAAAAAGACATAGAATTCTTAGGGTTCATTGTGTCATCGAAAGGCATTACAACCAGCCCAGAAAAGGTGAAAGCTATACAGAATTTTCCGGCTGCACGAACCTTAAAAGACTTAAGATCTTTCCTCGGCCAGTCAGGGTACTACCGCCGCTTCATTCGCGATTACGCCAAACTTGCGAAGCCCCTGACATCCCTTTTAAGAGGGGAGGACGGACGTGTGTCCAAAAACATTTGTAGCAAAAAGCTAATCAGTCTTAACGACAAAGCACGTAACGCTTTCCAAAAACTCAAAAACTCACTTGTATCAGAAGAAACTATTTTAATGTATCCGGACTTCAAAAAACCTTTCGAGCTCACTACTGATGCTTCGAATTATGCACTAGACGCTGTTCTGCCACAAGGTGACAAACCTATAACCTTTATCTCAAGAACCTTATCCAAAACAGAAGAAAACTATGCTGCCAATGAGAAAGAGATGCTAGCCATTATATGGGCTCTGGACTCTCTTAAAATCTACCTGTACGGTTCGGAAAAAATTCTTATTTATACCGATCATCAACCCCTAGCCTACGCCTTAAGCAACAAAAACTTACTTACTTACTTAAGGTGGCGCTACAGTCCGGGGTGGACCTGGGCCTCAGCCCACAAGCTTCGACAGCCAGCTCTGTCTCTAGCTAGCCGTCTCCAGTTTCGCACGCGAAGTTGGCTGAGGTCCCCTTCCACTTGCGTGCGCCATCTGAGTCTCGGTGCTCCTCTACCGCGCCGTCCCCGTGGTGTGGATTCGAAGATTTTCCGGGTTGGGGCGTTGGTGTCCATCCGCTCTAGATGACCCAGCCATCGTAGACGTTGTGTTTTTTTTTATAAGCAACAAAAATAATAATACTAAATTGAAAAGATGGAAAGCAATATTAGAAGATTATAACTAAGAGCTGAAGTATAAGCCAGGAAGGAGTAACGTGGTAGCCAATGCGCTCTCGAGACTGCCTCAGAACACACAAGTACACTCGTTGACCCCTACCATCCATAGCGATGAGAGCTCAAGTGTTGAATGCCCCATCAATGTTTTCAAAAATCAAATTCTCTTTGAAGTAGGTACACCACCCTCTGAAAAATTCGAAATTGTTTTCCCCACTATCCATACACATACTATCGTTCATCCTTGGTATGATGAACAAAAACTAACCGAAATACTGAAGAAACGTCTAAATCCCACAGTTACCAACGGTATCAAAACCGCTGAACCCATCATGGGAATGATCCAGAATATTAACAGAGTACACTTCAACACCTACCGCATACGTTTCACCCAAATAATGGTCGAAGATGTTAAAAATGAACAAGAACAGGAAGCCCTTATAATTCAGGAACACAATCGTGCCCATAGGAACGAAAGAGAGAACAAAAGTCAGATTTTGGAAAGGTATTATTTTCCCGGAATGTCAAGAAAAATCAAACGAATAACAAAACTTTGTTTGATATGTATGGAAAATAAATATGACCGTCATCCCAGCAAAATAGAAATTCAAGCCACCCCAATTCCGCAATACCCAGGACAGATTGTTCACCTGGACATTTTCTCCACGGAGGGAAAATATGTACTCTCGGCAATAGATAAGTTTTCGAAATACGCAATCACAAAAATTCAAAAGTCAAAAGCTGTCGAGGACATTAAGCAGCCAGTAAGAGAAGTTATATTTGGCTACGGGATACCAAAAACTTTAGTTCTCGACAACGAGAAATCCTTCAACTCTTCACTTATCAGCTTTATGACCGAAAACGAATTCGGAATACAGGTATTTACTACTCCCCCTTATACCAGCACTTCTAATGGTCAAGTAGAACGTTTTCACTCGACGCTCATTGAAATGATGAGATGTGAAATGTGAAAAAATCTACCTGTCGATCTCGGAACTACTAGAAGCATCCGTTAATGCGTATAACTTCTCCATACATTCAGTTACAAATAAAAAACCCGTCGACATATTTTTCGGCAAAAACCTTGGCACAGATCCAATCCAAACCGAAAACGCACGTATGGAAACCGCAAAGAAATTAAAATCCAAACAAGAAACCGATTTGGCTTTTCGCAACAAAAATAAACCCCCATTAAGAATTACTTCATAGGAGACGTAATCTACGTCAAAGTTAACAAAAGGCTAGATTCAAAATTAACACCCAGATACAAAAAAGAGACAGTTAAAGAAAATAAAAAAAATAAAACCACTACCGTAGTAACAGTATCAGGCAAAATAGTTCACAAATCTATCATACGGAACTAAACTATAGATTTTACCTCCACAAACTACTTATCGGAGCTAGTCAAGCCGATGTAAATATCCTTGACTACACCAATTCGCCCATTATTGCTCTAAACGATGGAACAACAAAAATATATTGGAAGGCTTCTTGAAACTTATCCATATAATCGAGATAGAACCATATGAGAAATTTGTCGCAGAAACGCATCCCGTCCTACAATCCCGAGGTCCCCAAACCAATCCCTTCTATCCACTCCTACAGTTTGAAATCGAGCAAATAGAAACTTATATCCAAAACTTGAAGATAAGTCGCGAGAAACGATCGTTAAATTTTATCGGATCAGCCTCGAAGTGGATTGCGGGTAATCCCGACCACGATGATTTTGAATTAGTAAAAGGCAAAATTAACAACGCAATCGATAACGGCAATGGTCAAATAATTATTAACCGACAATACGAAGCAAGAATAAACGCACTCACCAATGTAACAAACGAAATTTTAAATACGATAAAAAAGGATGGTATTATTCAATATTAAGTAAATGTAACCTTATTATATAAGCTTTAAAGAAGAGTTGAAAAATATCATTTATGCAATTGAACTAGCTAAAGCCAACTTTGTTAATTCAAATATTCTGTCAAGAAAAGAATCAGAATTAATTATAGATACATTAGAGAAAGATGTAATACTTTATTCCAACATAGAACAAGCACTTAAATTCGCGGAAATTAAAATCGCTTCAGATTCAAAAACAATACTTCACATAGTAAATATTCCTTAGACAAAAGAAATATATGAAAAAATTATGTAAATTCCTATTAAAAGAGTGAATAACCTTCTACACAAAATTGAGTTAAGAAATATTTTAAGAAAAGATAAATCATTATATGGTATTGTATCTAGTTGTAAGTCAATTGAAAAACTATCATTATGTAAGCTTTCGAATGTAGTAGATATAAGTGAAGATAGGTGCATAGCTAGATTGTTAAAAAATCAAAACGCATCATGCAAATCCACTAACAGTCATCACATCCCATCCGTCGAAGAGTTAGCACCAGGACTCATTGTGCTCAACTTGTTTAACGGAACCATAGCAATTAGTAACGAGACTCAGTCACTACAAGGAACGTTCGTCGTCAAGTTTTTTAATGACAGCATTGTAATAAACAATTAACGATACATCTCCGAGCAGGCCGTGCAAATCCAGGCCTTACCAGATGGATCGAGGCCATACCAGAAAAGGATACACCAGATGACAACCTATGGAAGTTTAGCAGTTCTCTCCCTGTTAATAGCAGCGATTGGATGCGCTATAAGAACCAAACAAGATCCTGTCAATCCAATAGCAACACCACCTATCATTGCAATGACAGTACCGGCTGATCTCAATCATCCAGCACCTCCTCAAACATATCCTAGCATCTACCACATCTCGCTTATGTAAACCTTGCGAGGACGCACAATATGATTTTTTAGCCACGCCAGTTGTGCTCCCGTGGGAACTCGCAAGAACATTGTTCCCGTGTTCTCAAATCGTCGACTCAGCGTCTCGAGCGAAATGGAGCAACGATGTGCAACATAACACCCATATCATCGTCACGTACCTGCCCGATGTTCACGTACGCCTGTAGTGAGCCGATGCCCTAGAGTAGGTTTCTTTCGTTATTTAAAAACATTGTTAAGTTAGTCGTAGATCAACAGTGAACCATTAAAGATATTTCTTTTTTAATCTTTAAAGTACAAAAATTAATTAATTTACATGACTGACAGCTTAGTTGACGTACAGATACTGGACTGTACGAACGCAAGACTGGTGACTATAAATACCGGTACACCTAGACTACAAACAGACACCTACAAAATAATTCATGAGATCGACCTCTCAAAGTATTCCGAAGCCATAGAAAGCATAGAAACATTCTTGACGCAAAATTTACCAACCTCACACAATAGCTTTCACTTATTAATCCGAAGAAATAGCAACAATAAAATCTCTCATAAAACGTTTAGTCCCAAACCATCCAAAATCTTAAGGATCAATCGACTTCCTGGGAAGCGCATGGAAATTTATTACTGGCAACCCAGATAAACACGACTTCCAAATAATTCAAGAAAAGATTAATAATGTACTAGAAAATAATAATAGACAAATAGTAATTAACAAGCGTATAAAAGATAAAATAAATGATGTAGCTAACAGAACTAAGGAAATAAGTAAATATGTAAAAGCAAATGGAAACATAATAGAACAATTAGTATTTAATATAAAATATAAATTAGATTTATTAAAAGAAGAAATAACAAATGTTGCATAGGCTCTACATTGCGTAATATTATCATTGCGTAATATTATCTACAAGCGTAAATATTATAAATTCATATATCCTGTCGAATATTAAAATAAATAGACATTTTAAATGTTTTTCGGT
The DNA here is from genome assembly GCA_947623515.1 of Neoascia interrupta. Taxonomy (NCBI): domain Eukaryota; kingdom Metazoa; phylum Arthropoda; class Insecta; order Diptera; family Syrphidae; genus Neoascia; species Neoascia interrupta. The sequence goes on from OX392462.1 coordinate 139,405,180, forward strand.
TATTGCCGCGTGTTAATTAAAATGAGTTCTTACGTACTCACCCCGAACGTTTCGCTCAAGTTTCATTAAGCATGGTCACCGGGAAACTGTTTCCCGTACGTAAGAACTCATTTTAATTAATACGCGGTAATATCCGAAAAACATTTAAAATGTCTATTAGCCACCGCGAAAATCTCAAAAACCTTATATCGAAATAAATACTATTGAAAACATTATAAATAATAAAGAAATACCATTAAAGAATAAAGAAGAGGCCATCGAGTTCTCAGAAATAAAAATAGGATTTAATAGTTACGTTTTATTATAACGGGTGATTTTTTAAGAGGTTGAGAACTTTAAAAAAAAAAAAAAAAAAACACAAAAAATTCGAAAAAATTAATGAAATATTTATTTGAATCGATAGTTTGAACCTTGCAATTTAATGTTTAAAGATAATTTCATGCAAATGTTGACCGCGGCTGCGTCTCAGGTAGCCCATCCGCTGAGTCCAATTTTGGCATACTCTTTCACACATATCGGCCGGTATCTCACGAATGAATGCATGGATGTTGGCTTCCAGTGCGTCAATCGAAGCGGGCTTGTCCCTATAGACATAAGCATTGACATACCCCCACAAAAAATAATCTAATGGTGTCAAATCGCACGATCTAGGCGAAATTTGATCACAATCTTCCGAATAGACTGCTCAGAAGGTCGAGAATGCCGACCATAAAATGGAAGCAGCGCGCGATGAACATTTCGAACCGAGCACGAATTTTGATAGTAAAATTCAATAATTTGCAAGCGTTGTTCATTTGTAAGACGATCCATGGTTAAATTGCAAACCAAACTGAAGCTGTTTGACAGTGACACAAGGTACTAAACACACGTCAGCTGTCAAAACCAGTGTTGCCAAAACCAAACCAGCTAAAAAATCACCCTATATGTAGTAAGTTTACTAACTGTTAAACTGAGAAGAATCAAAAATAATAAAAATTGACTTTAATGAAATTATAAAATGTGAAAACGAAATCTATGGAATTGTAACAGATTGTAAAACAATAAATAAATTATTAATTTGTCCTAGAATTAATATTGTTAATATAAGCAACACAACATGTATCCCGAATCTTATAAAGAGTATCCCAGCCAACTGTTCTGCATTTAACAGCCAACACATTCCTGCGTTTAAAGAAATATCCGACATCATTTTCCTGAATCGCTTTGATGGGCAAATCACTATTAAGAGCAAAACGGTCTCAGAGCAAACGGCAAAGTCATATTGGTCTTCTTCCGTAAATTTTGGAAAAGCAACAACTCAGGAGAAAATACCGTCACCAAACCAGAAGAATCGATAGAAGCCCTGGAAACTACAAATATCACGCCTTCTCCACAACCAAGAGCAACAACATCTCGCATAAGCCAAATTAAATTTTTTTAAGTGAACGAGGACGTTCACACTTAAGGGCGGAGGAGTTAACGTGAAATAATCTATCACGTTTCAAACACATACTATAGTTACCTGGCAGAATATTCCTACAGAGCGACGACCCAAAATCGGAGCAGCCAACGATCAGCAATGAGACCTGCTTCGACGACGTGCGATTCCAGGAAATTCACCTGTGCAGCAGAAATGCAGTAGCTGCAGATAATCAGTATTTAAGGCAGTCGCAAGAACATTATATTGTAATTCATAGTTCAAGAGGCGGAATAGCTGCCAGTCTGTTTTTCAAAATAGTAAAGTTTTTTTTTAATTGTTTATATGTAATATTTCTAACTTATACATACACATCCACACATATTTCATCTGACTGAAGGCAAGACATACCGCACACGAAAGCGGTACACGGTGAATGGTTGTGGTGATACAAAAATTCCATTTTTCTCTGCCAGAGAAAATATATATATTCTATAGCAAACGGACAGCAAAAGGGTGCTTAGCACACATGCATACACAACCATTCAAATTTCATCCAAGCACCACGCGCAGCTGCTTGCATTGCTTTGCTTGCGGATGTTGTTGCTTTGGTATCCGCCGACTTTTTTTTTTGCGTCTGTGTAAAAAAAACAATGTCTTTTGGCGCGAAGAATGAGTTATACCTGGTGGACTCGCAACGAGGCGTTGCCACGTGCCTAAAGTTCCAATCGCAATGAGGCGTTGCTACGTGCGTGTGATAGCAAATATAGTAGAAACTAGTGTAATAGCTTCCCTATAGATATACCCTATTCGTACTACTTTCCTTTTCATTCCTATTCTCCTTTCCATTCTTATTCTGCTCTCCCTTTCCTTTTCTCCTTTCCGTTCCTATTCTCCTTTCCATTCGTTTATTTTCTTTTTTTGCATCCCCGTCCCGTTACCATTTATGCATCATTTTAAATAGAAACAAAAAAAATCCTTCCCTTTAAGTTTTTGTTCACTTTTTTTTTTTAAATAGGGGCGTGGTGTGTCCAACTCCTTTAACCGAAAATCAATATTAGCATAGAAATATCCAAGTTTGCGGCTAAAATGTACGCAAAACTGTAATCTTTTGGTTCAAATTCAATAATTTTGTGAAATTGGCCTCTACAAAAGGGCGTGGCCAAAAACTTTGTATGAACGAAGTCTGAAATAGTATCCGGTGTTCTTTATGTGGTAAATTTTATTTCTTATTCTATACTTAGTAAAGCTAAAAAGCAGTCGAAATCTTTATTTTTTCTGGAATTGTGCCTCTAAATATGGGTGTGGCCCAAAACCAAAGGGTAGAACCAAATGTAGAACCAAATATTTTCTACATAACATATTAAATAAAAATTTTTCAATTTGGAACAAAATAAATTGCATTAGAACGATTACTCTTTAATTCGATGCCAAAAATTTAATTATTAGGGTAAAATTCAACAATTTCGTAATATCAACCTCTAAACATGGGCGTGGCCAAAAACTTTGTAGCAACGAAATCTAGTATAGTACCCGGTGAAGCCATTGTGCTTAATATTATTTCTTATCATTCCTTAAGTTAGGCTACAAAGTTGTCGAAATCCATGTTTTCTGGAAAACCGCAGGTTTTTCTTAGATTCTGCCTCTAAAGTTGTGCCTCAAAACTTTGAATATGAAAGGAATTAAAAAAGAAATGCTTTCTACATAATATATTAAGTATAATATTTTGGATTTGGAACAAAAATATTGAACAAATTGCATTTGAAAGATTACACTTTCAATCGATGTCACGCCCACAAGGGGCAGTCTGCGGACTTTATTTTTATATTCATAAGTGTGGGCGTGGCCCAAAACTTTGAATATGAAAGGAATTAAAAAAGAAATGCTTTCTACATAATATATTAAGTATAATATTTTTGATTTGGAACAAAAATATTGAACAAATTGCATTTGAAAGATTACACTTTCAATCGATGTCACGCCCACAAGGGGCAGTCTGCGGACTTTATTTTTATATTCATAAGTCATAAACTTGCAGTCACCACCCTGCAAGGTCAGGTTTTAGAATAGCCTTGAGGTCAGGTACGCCTGTCGTAAGAGCCGACTAAAATCCACTGGAGGAAGTAATCTTCAGGCATAAGTGATGCTGTCCAGGAGTAACTTCTTAAGGGGCCACTCTTGTCAGTAAAGTTATGAGTGAAAAAGATGAACCCGAAGGTTTAAATAAAATCCAGCAGCGTCTGATACATATTGTGCGGCTCGTTGGTCAGCGTCTGATCCCAGAGGGATGGCTGAATTTCAAATAACAGAAATCCAGGAGCGTCTGTCTCGGGACGAGCGGCTTCCTGGTCGGCGTCTGTTGTCCGAGTTAGGATCGGCCGAATTTAAACCTGGCAGCTAATTATAAAATGCACTCCCTCCCCCCCACCATGAAAAGAAAACGAAAACAGCCTCGGATATTTGCTGATCCTGGCAATCCAAGGAACCCTTTGGAGCTAGGCCTGAGGGGTGTCAGCATGCGAGCGCTTGGTAGTCGGAAGGTCCCGCTCGGCATCCGACCGGGTTTAACCCGAAGAAGTTACGAGCAGCCCATCAATGGTGCCGCTATCCATTACGGGGGCGGAGGGGGACAGCGCCAAGTCAAAATGAGGGCTTAGGTGGAAACTCTACAAATCGAAAAAGGCACCAACTCAAAATTGGCACGTGGAATGACTCACCGCTAACGAGGAAGAAACTTGAACTGTTTGAGGAGGCCAAAAAGTATCAGCTCTATGCAACTGGCATCTCCTCAACTAGGTGGAAGGATTCTGGAATCAAAGACTTCGATAATGGGTGGAAGCTCTTCTGGTCTGGCGTCCCAAATCACATGACTGCACAGGCGGGTGTGGGGTTACTCACAAGTCCCCGGATGTCAGAAAATGTGTTCGATGTCATTCCGTTAGGGGTAACGTTAGGGGTCTTAAAGCTTAAGCTTGAACGATCGATTCTGGCTCTGGTACAGGTTTATGCACCGAATCGGGAGTCAGAGTATGAGTCCTTTTTGAACGAAGTTGATGCTGCCCTGGAAAGAGTGGCAGAAATGGACTTCTTTCTCCTGATGGGTGACTTCAATGCACATGTGGGTACGGACGACAGTACTTGGAGGAGTGTGATCGGGAGGCACGGTGACCCGGATCAAAACAGGAACGGAGGGAAGTCAACTGATGACCACTTAGTGCTGTGTAAATTGTTTTTCAGTGACAGTATTCCTTTGCCACCCAGGCGAAAACCAAGACTGGTGACCCGCATACGGTCGGAAAGGTTGTAGGATGCTGACTCTGATTTCAGAGAGCGCTTTGCACAGCATGTATCGGATAAGTTTTGAATGTAGAGGAGAAATAGCAGCTGTTTTTATCGGCAGTCATTGACTCTGCAGGAAATGTTTGTGGAGTGAAGCGGCTTGGGTAGCGGCTGATGGTGAGAAAAGAACTGCTTGGTTTAAAACGCCTGGAGTTCAAGAAGCCATTAGAGAGAAGAAGGGAGCCTACATTGCGTGGATCCAATGTAGAAACTCAACTTCTCGAGCCCGGTACAATGAGGCGGGAAGGACTTCTAATCTGGCAGTCGGAACAGCCAAGGAACAGTCATGGAAAAAGTTCAGCGAGAAGTTGGAGCACGATTACAGATCTGCAAACAAGATTTTTTTTTTCGTGGGTAGGAAAAACCTTCACAGGCACTACGAGGACCGGCCGTGCGTGCTCATAGTAGTGTGAGATTCTTACTCACTTAAAAACCTCCCGTTTTCAAACAAGATATTTTGGCAGACCATTCGCCGGCTCAGAGGAAGGAAGTTGAATATCATTCAAGGGGTTAAATCTAAGGATGGTACACTTCTTTCAAATGAGAGCGATGTCTTGCGCAGATGAAGAGAGCACTTTTCGGAGTTGCTCAACCCACAACAGGGCACTGAAGATGGATGGCATTCCCACTGCTGACGAGAAAAGGGCAATTGGCAAACGGAAGTTATATTTGCGGGATTATGCGCTGAGTGGGCCTCTTCTGAGAGCCATCCAGGCTTTGTATGGAAACTGCAGAAGCTGTGTACGGGTAAACGGTGTCAAATCCCGTGCTTTTAATGTGCGCGTTAGACTTCGCCAGGGCTGTGCTTTGTCGCCGCTTCTTTTCATAGCATATATGGACTAGATGGTGAAGCGCAGTCTTGGCGAGCAATGTTTCGAATTGGCTGGCATCAGGATGAGCCATCTGCTTTTTGCAGATGATTTGGCCATCCTTGAATCATCCACAGAGGAACTTCAATGAGCACTGGATAGGTTTGCAGCCGTCTGTGGTGATGCTGGAATAAAAGTTAACTTAAACAAATCGGAAGTGATGGTTGTGTTCCGAACTCCTGTGCTGTGTACCCTGCACACAAATGGAGTTCCATTTAAACAGGTGGAGAAGTTTAAGTGTCTCGGGGTCTTTTTCACGAAAGATAGGAGGAGTGATACTGAGTCGTCCTGTAGAATTGGCCAAGCTTGATGAATAGTAAAGGTTCTGCGCCAGCCGGTCATCAGGAAGGCAGAGCTTGGAGTGAAAGTAAATATCTCAGTTTTCAGTTCAGTGTTCGTTCCAACCCTCATCTATCTTCCTGAAATTTGGGTAATGACCGAAAGAATAAGATCGCGGGTACAAGCTGTCGAAATGAAATTCTTGAGGTGCGTTGCTGGTGTTACTCTAAGGGATAGAGTGAGAAACGTCAGTATTCGTGGGAATCTTAATGTTGAGCAGCTACTTCTCCGAGTGGAGCGATTGATTCTTCGATGGTTTGGACACGTTGTTCGCATGCCCCCTGACAGACTTCCTAGACAGGTCATGCCAGCCGAGATGCGAGATGGCCTACCAGGCGTCGCACCTCTGGTAGGCCAAGAAACAGGTGGTGGGATCAGGTGGAGAACCTCTCTGAGTCCCGCCTGGGGATTGCGCCGGAGACTCTTGAGTTGGTGGCGGAGGATCGAGAAAGATGAAAGGACCATTTAGCCACCCTCGCTCCGCGACCCTTTTAAAGGATAAGCGGTATTCGAAAATGATGATGATGACTTGCAATCATTAAAAGATGCTAAATAATAAATTTCAGCTTTTCACGACGTCTTACAGTCTTGTAAGCACCGGAGGTTGTTGCACATTTGTGGGCGTATCTGTGGGCGGATTAAAAAAATTTTAACACTTAATTGTATTGCGTTCAATGAGAGAGAGCTTACGTGCAAAATCTGAGGATTAAAAATTGGTGACATACGGACGGACGGACATGGCTCATTCCACTCAGAATTGGTCTCCATCATATGCCCTTAAGGTCTTGGGGGTCTATCGTCATTATTTCTCTATGTTACATTTTCGCCTGTATCAAACTTAATATACTCCATTCCTGTGGAATAGGGTAAAACAACGGGCTCATTGGGCCAAAGCGAAATTCTACCTCACAGCTTTGTTCCGCTTTCTATACCTCATCTGATAGGATGGAATATAGGTACCTGCATATATTAAGTTTGTCACATAGTTATGAACAAGACCAAATTCTGAATCGAGAAAGCCATGGCCGTCCGTCCGTCTTTCTGTGTGTCACATTTTTTTATTCCCTTTATTTTAACCTAGGAGGCTAAATTTGGTGCATAGGTTATTTGCTATCCGAAGCAGTGCAAGGGCAGCATTTTTAGAATCCGCTCACATGCCCGCAATTGTTGTAAATGTGCAACTACTTCAAGTCTTAGAGTTTATTGTCTTATTATCTCTTGATGATTCTAAGGTATATAAAAATTGAAATAAAATCGCTTAACCTTCCCTAGTGAGCGTGGCATTGATTTAAATTGTAAATTTTCAAATGCATTGTATTAAAAATGTTTGCTCCAAATTACAAAAATTTTCCTTGATATATTATGTAAAAATACTTAATACTCAATACTTAATACTCAAAAATACTTAATACTCTTGATACACATTCAGATTTGGAGGCAAAATTGATGGAAAACCTTGAATTTTTCATAAAAACGAAGGTTTTACAGGATTTAAAGCTAATTTATGGAAGGATAAGATATAATAATAATACGCATTTTTGGTAAACGAGATTCCGTTATAGATTTAATTGTTGCAAAATTTTAAGTCACGCTTTCTTCAAGCGTATTAAATTTGTAAAATTGCGTGAATTAATTTTTTTTGCGAAAATTTGAAAATTACATTTTTGCGTACATTTAAGCGAAACTTGGTGATATCCATGTTATTATTGATAGTTGATTGACGTTTGGCCCACATGTCAAAGCAGTTGTGTTGTGGTGAGCTCGTACTAATTAATTCGTTAAATTTTTTAAATTAAAGTAATTTCCAAATTTCCGGTTTAATATAAGCTAGCCTTTAGTCAGAAAACAAAGACTGAGTAAGTGCTAGTGGCTAAGACGAGTTTTTCAATTGTTACTAGTCGGCAGAAGTTTTAACCTCAACTCATCCATGGAATCACTCACCGGCGTAAGTATTCAACAGCTAAAATATTTGCTAGATGAAAAGAACAAAGAACTTATGAAAGAACTGGCCACCAAATCAGACTTCCAACAGCTTTGTTTAGAGCTGACTGGCCTCAAGGAAAAGCATGCTGAGGTCTGTGACAGGGTAACCCAGCTTTAAAAGCGAAATACTCATCTAGAGTTCGAACTAGAAAAAATAATGCAAAGAAGCACCGAAACAAATGTTGTTCACTTGATGTAAGGGAAAATGCGAAAGCGATATGCGCTGGTTTGCTAGACCATGAGCCTCCATCACCCGACATCGAATCCGCATACATTGTAAATGGAAAAAATGAACGTTCATCAATAGTAGTGGTAAGATTAAAGTCGAAGGAGGCTGCCTGGAACGCACTCCGTAACTCGAGAAGGCTGAGAGATACAAATATCAGAGTTCATAGCCATCTGCCCCGAAATACACGTTTAAGGAAAGCTAAGCTACAGCAGGTGATGAGATTCGTACGCGAAAGAAAGTCACACTTGAAGATCTTCCTAAGGACAGACAAGTTCCACTTGTGTTGAAAAATGTTTTCCTGGAATTTTTCATCAGGGTTAATGTATGGGGAAGCGCCAGGCATGGATATCTTAGCTGCATTAATTGAAGAATCGCCGCTAATTGTTCAAAGTCTCTTGAATGAAATTGGAAGTGCTGCAAATGTAAACAATGTGTGTAATGTGTCAAATGCGAATCAAACTTCAAACTCAATGTCACCTGAAGTTAGCAGCGTTTCAAGATTCTGTGCACTTAACTCGGACAAAAACCTAAGGCAGGGTCAACACGCGCCAAAAAAGTTAGCATGATTATTCCCTGTCTGCCAGAAAGATATGAATATAACAATTGAATTAAAAATACTCAGTTATAACGTTGCAGGCTTAAAGAATAAGTTAATTTTTCCTGAAATTTTTAATTACACTAAGCAATTTAATATAATTTTGCTTTTCGAGACTCACGTTCTGGAAGGTGAAGAAAATAGATTTTTAAATGTATTTGCTTATTATGAACTTAAGTGGATTCCCGCAGTAAAGCAGCATTCACATGGTAGAGGAAGTGGTGGCGAATTGTTTGAATACCGCAAAGTTCTAAATTTTATGTCACCAACATTCGAGAAGGTCGAAGACAACATTGCTTTAAATTTGAAAATTAACCATAAACACCTGTACATTATCCTGATTTACATCAACGGTAATAACTGGAGAACTAATTTCGATAAAATTTTAAACAGACTGTTTAAACTCGGTTCATCTGACATCATGCTGGCTGGTGATTTCAATGCAAGATTCGGGCTTGCGCAGAACAATTTGATTAGTGCCTCGTATACCCCAACTTTAGATGTAAAACGCTTTTACAAGGATATTACCTGCGACACTAAAGGTCATAAGATTCTTGAGCTTGCGGACGCATTTGACTGTCGAATTTTAAATGGAAGCTGCGAAGGCGATAGAAAAGGAGAGTACACATTTATTAGAGGAACAGCTTGTTCGGTAATTGATTACTGTTTTGTGTCAGACTGTTGGAAGCAGACGATATCCGATTTCAGGGTTGCGACATTCACATTTTCAGATCACATGCCCCTTCAAATCACTTGTAAAGCCGAAGTGTCTGGTACGGAACCTGTCTCTGAAGTTGCTGCTCGTTCTCTTAGTATTCCGCTTAAACTGTTTTGGAGAGATAGCATGACTGCACAATTTCAGAAAAATCTAAACGATGCACGATGATTGAAAGCCTCACAGAAATAATCAGAATTCATAAAGAAATCCGGTTTCTCAGACACGACCATATAAGTGCCTAATAGTAGGCATTGAATCATCTCTAATATTATAAAAGGCCTACCTTCAGTGAGCTCAGTTAAGGGGTTATATAAATTTTTTTTTTTTTTTAGTTTAGACCCCACTGACGGAGCTTATATCCCTTGCGTTGGCGATTGGCCTTACCGAAATAATTGATTTTCAGAGAGTCACGGCTACGAAACCAAATTTTTGCACGGGTTAAATATTAAATAATATGACAAAAAGAAGAGAACGAAACCCTTATTTACAAAGGACAAATGAATGCGCCAAGATTTATACTACAAAAAAAAACGTTTAAACCTTACAAAAAATTAGATAAACAAAGAAAAGGGAGTATATCCCTGGGCTTAGATCTATCTCACTTATTTTCTAGGTATGTATGTATCTTCTATATAAATAAATAAATTACATATACTGCATGCATTTGAACTTCATGAACTTTATAAGTAAGCACAGTCCTTTTTTCTTTTCTTGTCCCTTGCGACATCCTCTCTGCGCGTAAAACTGTTGCACCAGTGTTAAGGGTATATAATTAAGCCAGATACAAAAAAAATATTGGCGACCCCGATCGTGTCACGGAGTAGGATGGTCGCCTCGAGACACTGCCAAAAATAAATTTTTTTTTTGAATCTAATACCTGAGCAAGATAGTCTTATAACCAAGCACTTACCACTACGTTACTTCGGATGTTGCTTGATTTTTTTTTGCTTGATGTGGCCTTATACTTTTTTTCTGCTACCTTGCACTTTGCTTTGACACCTTGCACTATTATTATCCTCTGCTTGGAGGTATAGTTGTTAGCGCACTTAATCCTTTAAACTTTATTTATTTTTTTATTTTTTTGGTTTTAAGTCTATTCATCCATAAATTTGTATGTTAAAATTCACTTTAACCAATTTTATACCGCGTACTATTCTTGGATAAACTTTTTCAAATTTAAAATTTAGCAATTGGGTGTACTTTTAGAACTTAACAAAGAGACATCTAGTCTCTGCAAGGCGCACTTCACTTTTGAAATTTTCGAAACCCCACCCTCGTCCGACAATGCCTCTATTTTCAACCATTTTACCAAGCTCAAGATTTTTGTGTACACATGTATCCTAACTTGGTGGTTTTAACGGGCAAACCATATGATTTACTACCACCATTTACTACCACCAATTAATTTGTTCTCGTTCACCTAATACACCATCCCTAAGCCCAGACACCAATACTTCCGGCTGAGCTTCGAAGATCGCCGTTCAGCTACGAAATTTTGGCAGCACCTACGCTTCGAAGCTCAATTAGAAAGCCTCAGATGTCAAATCGCGAATCAGCTGGAAAAGAAAGAGTCGACAGGCCGGTGGATAGAAAAATGTGTGTTTATTTATTTGCAAAAACCTTTTAATTTATAACTATTTTCCTTTCCAAGTACCCGTAACAAAATTCAGAATGTTGAGCTGGCTGCGCTTTAACGATACATGCGGAGGAACAGGGTACTGGACTAGGCTTACCAAAAAGGTAAAATATAAATTCCAACCTCAATCACCATGCAGACAACCCCAAGCCATCAGGTATGTATGGAATTATCCATCACAGAATGCGCATTATGCGTGGCTGATTTCTTTATGCAGATGACGTAGCCTGCATGACTAAGATACATCTAAGATAACCAATAAAATGTGTGGCAACCGAACTAAGGAAAAACATTCAGAACGGAACAGAAAAACAACAACACCATGTAATTTTTTTTGATGAGTTTTACAGTCACCAGGTTGGATATGCATACGATGCGATAGTTTGTATTTGCTACAGTCTCATTGCTCTTCAGATTTATCATGAATTTGAAGCATTGCATGACGGGTATACGGCGGCTGATACACAGTCATGGGCCGTCAAGATTTTGCAGCGGTAGCCAAACCAACGCACACACAGATGTCGGTTTAGAACGAAAGATGCTGATGGCGAAATCAACAAGAAGGTACAATCACAGGGTATTATGTGGCGACAAGAAATAAAACAACTCGCAGGAGCCCTTAATGCACCCATCGATTCACTCTACAAACGCACCCGCTCGATTCACTAAACGAACATACCCAACTGTCATTCCAGTCATCTGATAGCAGCTGTCATATTCGAAGTTCGAATTTCGATTTTCCCTCCTTGGAATTCAGCGGAGGAGTACCAATGGAAAATTACCAAAGGGGGTATGGAACGTACTAGAAGGTGCTTAATTTTGTATAAATACACGGGTGACAGGCTCGTACGGGACAGTTATATTTTAAACGTGGGCTTGTGAAAATCGGTAATACAGTAAAAAGTGATTGAGTTGAAATAAAGTGTTGAATTCTAAATAGTAAAGTTGAATAACAGTGTGATCTGAGTTTAAATAAGTTTGTTTGATAAATAAAGTGTTTCATTGTGTGATTATAAAAGTGAAATTGAGTTTTTCTTTGACGAACCCCAGGCCGAAAATATTACATTGGTGTCAGAAATTGGGGATAAAACTCATAATTGTGCGGGTAATTTCTACAGTGGAATTTTCCGGAACAGTGTTAGTGTGTCAAATAGTTTTAAGTGGAGATTTCTAGAAAAAGTGCGCGTAAATAGCGTCGGTGACTAAAACGATTTATTTGTGCAGTGGAATTTTCCAGAGATATCGTGTGTGTAAACAGTGTCGGTGACTCATACAAATTTGATTGTGGAATATTCCGGATACATTGAAGCTGATTGTGCGACAAAGCTATAATTAACTAAGTTATAAAAACGGTTTCAGTGATTTGTTTATTCGCGAGTGAATTTTCTGGAACAGATATAAGACATAAACTGATTGTGTTGTGAAAATTGTGTGAAGACAATTGAAAATGGGTCAAAAAATTGAACAATTGACAACAGCTGAGTTAAAAACAGAATTGGGTAAAAGAAACCTCCAGACTTCGGGGCTTAAAAGGGAATTGTTGCTTCGACTCCAGGACGCTATTACCGAGGAAGGTGGACACCCAGACACAATGCTGTTCGAAGCTCAAGAAGAACAGCAACAAAGCACAGTAAGTACTGCCGATGAAATGCCCGCTTTCATGAAGTTGCTTTTGGAAAAATTCGAAAAGCTGGAGAGCGGCCAGAAAGAACAAAAGAATGCTCTCGAAGAAAAGTTCGACAAGCTAGATACTAAGTTCGATGAGCAGAAAAAAGTTCTAGAAAGCAAACTCGATTCCCAGAATTCACTTTTTGAGGAAAAGTTCCAAACGATGGATCGAAAAATTGAAAGCGTGGAGGAACAGTTCACAGAAGTCAAATCGGAAGTAGAACAGCTGGCTAAGGAGCTGGAGTTGGTTAAGAATCAGAAAATGCGAGAATGTTTGCCCGACAGTCCACGGCGTAAAGAAATGCAGCCTCCTGTTTTTGATGGTCAAACGTTATGGCCGATTTATAAGAGGCAATTTGAAGCTGCCGCAATGACGAACAATTGGGACAACGAAGAGAAGTCGATTGCTCTCACGATTGCTCTCAGAGGAACAGCTGCCGAATTGCTGCAAACTATTCCTGAAGAAAATCGAAGCTGTGAGAAGTCGGCCAGTTCCTAAAGACAAACACCAGCTAAAGAGCTTTCTCGGTATTGCTACGTAATACAGGAGGTTCGTCAAGGATTTCGCCGGCATCGCAAATTGTCTGCACCAGCTCACTGAGAAAGGAACACAATTTAAATGGTCAGGTGAGTGCGAAAGAAGCTTTCAACACCTAAAGCAGCGACTTTGCGAAGCACCGATACTAGCTTACCCCATTCCTGGAAAGACATTTATTGGTGCAGTATTGTCGCAATTGCACGATGGGCATGAGAAAGCTTGTGTTTCTATCCAGAGAATAAGAGCCGAACCTGCAGAAGGCTGGAGTACTGAGGAACCTCGCAACGCACAGCAAGAAGACCCTGACATTGAGCCAATCCTTGCATGGAAGGAATCTATGGAAAAACCGAGCGCAAGGGATATATCCGACAGAAGTCCCACGTTGGCATATTGGGCGCAGTGGGACTCTTTCCATGTACAAGATGGCGTTCTGCGAAGAAAATGCGAAATGCCGGACGGAAAACCCTTTAAAATGCAGCTTGTGGTTCCACGGTCCAAAGTGCAGGAAATTTTGCGGGAAATGCACGATGGAGTATCTGGTGGGCACTTGGGCATCAACAAAACCCTGGAAAAGGTACGGGAACGTTTTTATTGGCTGAATGCAAGAAGCGACGTTGAGAGCTGGTGTCGAAAGTGTATTACTTGTGCTGCTAGTAAGGGACCCAAAGTCAAAACCAGGGGTAAAATGCACCAGTACAATGTGAATGCTCCCTTTGAAAGGATCGCCGTCGACATCGCAGGATCGTTTCCGGAAACTGAAAGCGGTAATCATTATATCCTGGTTATTGCCGATTACTTCAGCAAGTGGCCCGAGGCATTTGCGATCCCAAATCAAGAAGCGAAAACCGTTGTCGACCAGATAGTGGACCACTGGGTGTGCAGGTTCGAAGTGCCAATGGAATTATATTCCGACCAAGGAAGAAACTTCGAGTCGAAGATATTCCAGGGAGTATGCGCGGCAATCGGACTACAGAAGACACGGACCACACCCCTTCATCCACAATCAGATGGAATGGTGGAACGCTTCAACAAGACACTAAAAGAACATCTGTCCAAAGTAGTGGACGAGAATCAACGGGATTGGGATTTATTCCTCATGGCCTACCGAAACGCTATTCACAGTACAACTGGGTACACTCCATATGAAGTTTTATTTGGACGAACTGCCAGGCTACCCAGTGAGCTTAAATTCGGATTTCCCACTGAAGACCCAACATGCGAGGAGGACTACGTGGTTGACCTTAGAAAAAGGATCAATGACATCCACCAGAGAACCAGAAGCAATATAAAAGTTGCAAGCGACCGCATGAAGACGAGATACGATGCGCGAGCAACGGCACCCGAGTTCAACGAGGGAGATCTAGTATGGCTCTTCAACGCACGTCGTAAAAAGGGAAGATCGCCAAAGCTTCAGAAGGACTGGGAAGGTCCCTACCAAGTTGTAACGCGAATTAATGATGTCGTATTCCGAATCCAAAGAGGACCAAGAGCGAAGATGAAAGTTGTCCTTGTTGATCGCCTACATCGCTACCACGGAAGCAATGATGACGTACTTGTTCGGGACGAACAAAACTAAGAGGGGGGCAATGTTATGTGGCGACAAGAAATAAAACAACTCGCAGGAGTTCCTGAATGCACCCATCGATTCACTCTACAAACGAACCCGCTCGATTCACTAAACGAACATACCCAACTGTCATTCCAGTCATCTGACAGCAGCTGTCATATTCGAAGCTGGAATTTCGATTTCCCCTCCTTGGAACTCAGCGGACCAATGGAAAATTACCAAAGGGGATATGGAAAGTACAAGAAGTTGCTTAATTTTGCTCGTACGGGACAGTTATATTTTAAACGTGGACTTGTGAAAATCGGTAATACAGTAAAAAGTGATTGAGTTGAAATAAAGTGTTGAATTCTAAATAGTAAAGTTGAATAACAGTGTGATCTGAGTTTAAATAAGTTTGTTTGATAAATAAAGCGTTTTATTGTGTGATTATAAAAGTGAAATTGAGTTTTATTCGACGAACCCCAAGCCGAAAACATTACAGTATGTTTACTTTACTTCATTATGATATGTTCGTTTCTGGTTTTGTTTTGTTTGCAGGAATACCTGGCGGTGACTGTGGATCCTGAGATGGAAGTTTCTCAGTGACCTGAGAACAAAATGCAGTATCCAGGCCAGGATGTTGTTTGCAGGTAAAGATAAATGGCCTCGGCTGGACCTAGGCAAGTGTCGCGGAATTATCTGTCAGGTAGGGAATATATTACGGTTAGGTATTGATTTATGTACGTAGTAATCCTGTTTTTATTTTTTCCAGTGTTAGACGGTGATGGACTCACCACATTCTACCTGAGCTACGCCGGGCTATGTTCTGTCGAGGCCCATTTAAACTGGGCCAATCACTTGAGATCGGGCTACGGACCTACTTGGGTGAGTCAACTTTTAGCTTTTGCATGCAAAAACCTTTTCGTGATAGTAGACAGGAAAAATATCTACGGGGTATTGTTTTACATAAATTGTGTCGTTTTTAATGTTCTCCAATACTTAAACGAATTCGAATAACTCATGTATTGGTTATAGGAACATGAATCATCCAACAAATACCTAACTTTATTTTTAAATAATAAAAAAATTTCCAAAAGAGGATCAGTTTTATAAGTTAACACATACTTAATTCTATTTCAATAAATGCTAAAAATAACTTAGTCCTAGTGCAATAAATATCGGCAATAACCTTATGAATAGTATGTATGATAAATTAACAAATACTTAAGCATATTTTAGTATTTGACAAAAAAAAATTTCTGGGCCTAGAATAATAACTAGTGAGGGAAAACGATACAAATAATAAATTAACAAATATAAATGCTTAAAGTTTTAATAATTTATCGCGATCACAGATAGAATGGTAGGTGTTTAGCATTCAGGTTTAGTGTGGTTGGTATTAATGTAGGATATCATATATCACCGACTAGATGGTGTTTTTATTGCTTAAGGTCTTTTGGCATGAAAAATGCCAATAGTTTTCCCAGCCAAATTTTCTAGCTCATACATATTTTTCCCGACGACTTTTGTGACGCGGCACTTGACATACTTTGGGCAGAGCTTAGCTGAGAGATATTTAGAGGTGTCACTCAAAACAAAGTTTCTCCGGAACACTTCTTGTCCAGGTATGTATCGCGTCGGTTGTGTACGAACGTTATAGGTCGTTCGCCTTTTTTATTTGTTCTTTTATGTGATCTCTTGCGATTTGTAATCTGGCATGTCGGGAGAGAATCCGCAGCTCGTTGTCGTCTACCGCGTTCAACTTCTTAGCGAGATCGCAGTCGCTGCCGTGCGTCATCATATTGAGTCCGAAGAGGGCATAATATGGTGACACACCATATTATGCGAAGTATGCAGAGAGCACCGTAGTGCGCATGAGATATGACTCAGGTTACTATTCCAGTCTCGTTGATCATCTTTTATGTAAGCGCGTACTGCAGCCAGCAGAGTTTTGTTCGCTCTCTCTGAAGCGACTGAGGAGCATAGAATGCGGCTTTGAAATGTCTCACTCCGTACTTCTGCAAAAGCCTTTGGAATTCCTTTGGTTGAAATTGCTTACCATTGTCGGAATGGACAATTTGTGGAACCCCAAATGTGTTAAAAATGTCCTCTTGCATTAACCTAATAACGTTTGATGTTTTCGCTGACCTCAACGGTTTTAAGAAAATAAATTTTGACAAATTATCCAACAATACAAAACAAAAACGATTACCTGCTTTCGACCGTGGGTAGGGACCGAGAAAATCGATATAAATTTTCTGAAAGGGTCGGTCTGAACAGTAACTAGTTTCGAGTGGGGTTCGGGATTGCTGGTTGGTTGACTTACATTGTTTGCATATTGTGCAATTCAAGACGTATCGTCGAACTTGGACCGTCATATTGAACCAATAAAAGAATTGTCTTATCCGGTGTAATGTTTTTGCGATACCGCCTTGAGGTGGATCGTGAGCCTTAGAGATAATTTCGTTGGTTAAGCCGAATGGAATCCACAACCTCCATGCATGTTCGGTAGTTGATTCTCCACCTGCCAGAGGAAATGCTCGCTTATAAACGAAATTATCTTCTGAATAGTCTGCATCAATTCGATGTATTCTGGTGAGTCGAATTCTTTTGAGTTTAGATCAACCCAGGGAGCAATTTGTTCGATCTCCAAACTTTCGACGTAAGCTCTAGAGAGTGCATCGGGTACCACATTAAGCGATCCCTTGCGGTGTTCAATCTCGAAAGAGAATGCCTGGAGCTTGAGGCTCCACCTTGCCAGCCTCCTGTTGAAATCCTTCAGTCCCATTAGCCATCGAAGGCTTGAATGGTCATTTATGACCGTAAATGCCATTCCTTTGACGATAGGACGGAACTTTTGGATTGCCAAAACAGCAGCCAGACATTCTTTTTCCGTCACACTGTAGTTTCGTTGGCAAGATGTCAGCTTCTGGGATAAATAGGCAATTGGAGTCTCTGCCTCGTCGTCGGTCTTCTGGAAGAGAACCGCGCCCACTCCTGAGTCAGATGCGTCGCACTGAATATAAAAACGCTTTGTAAAGTCTGGGTGGCTGAGGGCCGGAGAGCTCGTAAGAGCGACTTTGAGTTTTTCAATTGTGTCCAAGGCCTCATCAGTCATGTTGAACTTTTCGTTTTTCTTCTTCAGGGTATCGGAGATGGGAGCGGTCAGGGTTGAAAAGTCCTTTACGAAGCGCCTTTACCACCCTGCAAGACCAAGTAGCCGCCGAACCTGCTTAGGGTTTCTGGGAACTGGAAAATCCCGGATTGCCTCAACTTTGGCAGGGTCGGTTCTTAGCTTCCCACCACCAACTATAAAGCCTAGATACTTCAACTCTTTGAAGCAGAACTTCGATTTGCTCGAGTTGATGGTGAGGTTAGCCCTTTGTAGGCACTCGGCTACTTCATCCAGCAGAGCGACATGGGTTTCAAAATCCGGTGCAATGATGAGAAGGTCGGCCAGATACACGAAGACGCTGTCTCTTAACCGAGACGGAATGACCTTGTCCATTAAATGGCATAGCCTTTGGGCCGCGTTACACAACCCAAAGGGCATGACCTTAAAATGGTACAAGGGTCTTCCCAATACCGCAAAAGCAGTTTTCTCCCTACTCTGTTTCTCCAGCGGCATTTGCCAGAATGCGACTTTGAGATCGACACTACTAATATAGTATGTGTCTTGTAGACGACTGATGAGTTGGTCGATATTAGGGAGAGGGCCAGCGTACTTCTTGGTCACGTTGTTCAACTTACGTGAATCCAAACATAAACGGTTCTTGCCTGGCTTCCGTATGAGGACCACTGGTGAACACCACGCGCTCTCGCTCTCCTCAATAACGCCTAGACTCAGCATCCTCAGAAGTCGACGCCGAGGTAGACTTCCTGTTCTAGGTTCGGTACCAGATAAAAGTCGATCAGCTGGTTCTCATCTTTATAAGTCACCAGAGCTTCGACCTTGCCAACGATGGACTGAGTCTTGCCGTCAGCAGTTTTGACTCCAGATTGAATAGGTTTCATGGGTAAATTTAACGACCCAATAAGCTCCAAGCAGTTTTTCCCTAATATGCTCACACTTGCCCCGCTATCCAGCAAGCCAAGGATTTCCTTATCACCAATCTTAGTTTAAGCGTACGGCCTCGGATCACTGCTTGACATTAGTGCGGCTGAAGCTACATATTTTGTTAATTGTTTTTTCTTACGGAATCTTTCACGCACTTTTAGAATTTTTC
Source organism: Neoascia interrupta (assembly GCA_947623515.1). Lineage (NCBI taxonomy): Eukaryota > Metazoa > Arthropoda > Insecta > Diptera > Syrphidae > Neoascia > Neoascia interrupta. The sequence goes on from OX392462.1 coordinate 139,424,262, forward strand.
TGGAAACTTTTACTCCATCACTGTTAAAAATCCTGTCTCTAGCTTCGTTATATTCGTTAATCCTTATATGTAATGGCTTAATATCTACCTTATTTTTCATTATACTAAGCTTAGCTTCATCAGAAAAATCTTTTTGCAAAATTCCGATTCGCGAATCAACCGCTGACGATTTGTAATTTGGTTGGGAGACATTTACGGGGTCTGCGTCGAACGCGACTCCGCCGGTTGCATCGAGTTCCGTGCCAGGTTTCCCGGATTACATATTGGACACGTTTGCCTGGTATCGGCCTGAACGGTTCGGCCTTGGCGGTTCTCGACTCGGAAATGCCTTCTCTGCATCCCGACAGGAGTAGCGTAACTGGTCTAGGTTGAAAATAGCCAAGGGGTACCAAAGCCTGCCTATATTGCCCTTAAGGTTTCGCTTCAAGATCCCCTCCAACTCCGGTATGGGCGTTCGAAGTTGTGACCGCAGCCGGGAGATCGCTGCGAAAAGTTCATCTGATGTCTTCCAGACACCCTGCCGTCGATCCATGATGTCGCGCATGATTTCCAGGTCCGACTTTGAATTTCGGAACTGAGTCATCAGCGCTCCACGCAGGATCGACCAGTCCGGACTGTAATATGACCTTTGGTACTGCCATTACCACTCGTACGCGGTGCCCGTGAGCAGCAGATGAAAATCACGCAGGATCTCCGTCCATGGACACTCGTACTGGTGTTGGAGGGTTTCTAATCGAAAAATAAAATCTTCGCCCGTAAGGCCCTCTGGTTTTCCATCGAAAGCAATACCCCATTTATCTATTTTGATGGGCCCTCTAACCGTTGAGTATGAGCTTGGGCCCCTAGGGTAAGTTTGGCGGTACTGATTTGGTGCTTGACGAATCGGTTGGTTTGGGAAATCGTAACAATCAGGTTGGTGTAAACTCTGCCCTGGCGTATAGTTGTTGTCGCCCTCATGAAATCGGTTATCAGAGGGTAAAAAAGACGTAGCTGGGGATGGAATTGCGTGCGAACTCGCGGCGCATGAACTGGTGGTGGCGTATTCGCTGAAGCGTTATCAGAATTCGAGGGAGCCATAGGGACAACTTGTTTGGGTTTTCGCAAAAGACCTGTCGGGTCATTAATGTCCTTTAGGAAATGTAATAAGTTATTTTTCATTTCATTCCTCAGATTCGATGAGATATCCTCACTTAGCGTTTGCTTTTAGGACGAAAAAGCATTTAAAACCGCGAGGTTGATGTATGCTTTTAAGTCTGAGGACACTGCGGAGCCTTCTGGCAGGTTATCGGTTTGAATTTGACCCGGATTACGACGAGGTAAGTTAGCGGGGTTATTTCCACCCAGCAGATCAAAATTCCTAATGTGCTCTTCAACACTTAAACTTCTTTCCTCCCTCATTGTAGCTTCGGCGTGACGGTTTTCATTCATAGCGTCTCTTCACACTGCACCTAGGGGGCTGATGCTGCTAAAGGACGGTGCTGGAATTGAGTCCTTGGAGCTGGAACGACTTACAGATGTGGGAGCTGAGTTTAACGAGCCATGCTGAGTTGATTCGGGCAGCGGAGGTAGAGGAATTATCGGACGGGGGTGTGTTATGCAGGACTAAAGGAATGCTCGTTGAATTCGCCGAACCGAGATCTAAGGTATGGTTTCTTGGAAAGCTTTCTTCGATTCTGTCACTAAACTTTTTCTTAACCGTTGATCTAATCATTGTGACTGATTTCAGTGAACTTCAAAAAAAAAACTTCCGTAAATAACGCAAGAAAACAAAGGACAAGAATGGCAAAAGGACTGATCAAAATTAAATAATTTTCTCAAAAGAGACAATCTAAAACTAATAACGATGTTGTAGCCTATTCCTACCTATAGTATAATATTAGATGCTAACTAATAGCTACTATAAATAAATAAAGGGGAATATCACTAAATAACAACTTACTAACTAAGACTAAGATTTAATCAAAAATCTTACCAGCTGAGTAAGCTCTATGCCACTTATGACCTACCAAAAACGGACCAAATAGATAAATGATTAGAAGACAAGAAAAACTACTAACTACAAAAATTAACCAACAACATCTAGTGAGAAACTAGGAAGAGCTTTTAACTTAAAAAAAAAACTTTTCAAAAGTTAAGTTCTAAATTTTTCTTTTGACCTTTGTAACGTAGCAAATCGAAACATCTGTATACATATACCTTTTTAACGACCTTGCTGCAAACAAAAACGACCAAATCTATACTATAAATAAAATAAGCTATAAATTCAAACAAAGTAATATCATTATCAACGTTATAGGAATGGATTTATCTGGGAGACAAAAATCAAATAAATTTTCTAAGTGTATATTCGCATACGGGGCTGTAGCGGGCGGCTGTCTACGACGGTTTTGTTGGCGCTGAGATGACTTGACTGTGAGACGATTTCATGGCTTGTAATTTGTCTTCGGTGTGGTGACGGGAATTTTTGTTGAAAACATAGAAGAACGGGGACAATGTTGCTCCTTCTCACGTCCCAGCAATTTCATTTGGCTCTGTGAGCGCTTATGAAAGACAGGAAATGTGGAAGATTACAACACATAAAAGAACTGCACTGGTATGAAGTGTCTTTTTTGTCAAAATCGAGAGTTCACGTTATTATTATTTTTATTAAATTTATTTATTTAAATAGACAAATTTATTTATTAAATTAGATAGACAAAGAAAAGGGAGTATATCCCTGGGCTTAGATAACTATCTCACTTATTTTATAGGTATGTATGTATCTTCTATATAAATAAATAAATTACATATTCTGCATGCATTTGAACTTCATAAACATTATAAGTAAGCACAGTCATGTTTTTTTTCTTGTCCCTTGCGACATCCACTCCGCGCGTAAAACTGTTGCACCCGTGTTAAGGGCATATAATTAAGCCAGACCCGTAGGGTAGCGCGCTGCTGGTCATATGCAGGTAAGAATGTCGGATACAAAAGAAATATTGGCGACCCCGATCGTGTCACCGAGTCGGATGGTCGCCTCGAGACACTGCCAAAAATAAATTTTTTTTTTGAATCTTATACCTGAGCAAGATAGTCTTATAACCTAGCACTTACCTCTACGTTACTTCGGATGTTGCTTGATTTTTTTTTGCTTGATGTGGCCTTATAATTTCTTTCTGCTACCTTGCACTTTGCTTTGACACCTTGCACTATTATTATCGTCTGCTTGGAGGTATAGTTGTTAGCGCACTTAATCCTTTAAACTTTATTTATTTTTTTATTTTTTTGGTTTTAAGTCTATTCATCCATAAATTTGTATGTTAAAATTCACTTTAACCAATTTTATAGCGCGTACTATTCTTGGATAAACTTTTTCAAATTTAAAATTAAGCTATTGGGTGTACTTTTAGAACTTAACAAAGAGACATCTAGTCTCTGCAAGGCGCACTTCACTTTTGAAATTTTTGAAGGTCGATAAAATTTGCTGAGCCCCACCCTCGTCCGACAATGCCTCTATTTTAAACCGTTTTTCCAAGCTCATCGTTCGATTTTTGTTATCCATGTATCCTAACTTGGTGGTTGTAACAGGCAAACCATATGATTCTTATTGCCATTTACTACCACCAATTAATTTGTTCTCGTTCACCTAATACACCATACCTTAGCCCAGACACCAATACTTCCGGCTGAGCTTCGAAGATTGCCGTTCAGCTACGAAATTTTGGCAGCACCTACGCTTCGAAGCACAATCAGAAAGCCTCAGATGTCAAATCGCAAATCAGCTGGAAAAGAAAGAGTCGACAGGCCGGTGGATAGAAAAATGTGTGTTTATTTATCTGCAAAAAACTTTTAATTTATAACTATTTTCCTTCCCAGGTACCCGTAACAACTTCTAGTCATCAAGGACTCGAAAGTTGGAAAAGCTCCGGGAGACGATCGTATACCCTTTTACAAGAACTGTACGAATGAATTCAGCTCTTACAGCTGAATTTAACAAAATTTTTGAATCGGCAAATGTTCCAAGTAGTTTCAAAAGAGCAATTATTTATCCATTGCGTAAAAAAGGAGACTTTGAGGATCCAACGAATTACAGGGGTATATCTTTTCTAAATACCTCGGCTAAGTTGTTTGCAACTGTCCTATATAGAAGGCTGGTTCAGTGGGTCTCGGACAGGAAAATCCTTAAGGAATCGCAGGCGGGCTTTAGAAAGAAATATTCAACTATTGATCAAGTTTGTGCGCTCATCAACATCGCTGAAATATACAAAAGCCAATACAACAAGTTATTCACGTTTTTCGTCGATTTCCGTGCAGCTTTCGACCTTTTTCCACACGAGGCACTGTTTTATAAGCTTTATTTGATTGGAATGTCAAGTAAAGTCATAAACATCTTAAGGGCTATGTATCAAAACAATGTAGCTTACGTCTGGGATGGCGAAATAATTTCTGATGAGTTTGAGACCTTCATGGGAGTAAAGCAAGGTTGCATACTGAGCGCACTTCTTTTTATTTTGTATGTCAGTGACATAACCGATTTTGTAAGAGGAGGAATTGAACTGAATCGTGTTAAAATCCCAGCGGTTATGTATGCTGACGACATCGTCTTCCTCTCGGATACAATTAACGGGATGCAGTTCATGATTAATAGGCTAGCTGAGTTTTGTAAACTATGGAACCTGCGCATTAGTCTCGAGAAGTCAAAAATGATGGTTTTCAGAGACGGAGGCGGTAGGTACTCGCGCAACGAAGAGTGGCACATTCATGGAGAGAGCCCATTGAGGTCGTGAAAGAATATAAATACCTAGGAATCCTGATAACATCAAATTTTAGCATGAAAAAACACCTCAACATAAAACTGTCGGAAGCAAAACGTGCACTAGCTTCGGTATGGAGTCGTTGTTTTGCTAACAAAAATATAGCCCAGTTCTAAACACAAAATATTTTGTGCAACTGCGAAGCCGATCCTGCTTTACGGCGCTCAAGTATTAGGCTTCTGCCCGTTTGAGGAAGTTAAAAAGTTTCTTCGATATTTCTTGAAACGAATTCTTCGCATCCCAATCAACACGCCTACCTATATGCTATATTTGGAGACTGGGACCCCGCCTCTCTTCTTGGAGGCTCTGCGACTTCACTTGAACTATATAGTTAAGGTAACTGAAATGGAGGCAGACTACCTAAGCTGGTGCTTAATTAAGTAATTGTAAGAAGAGGTCATCTTGTTGAAAATTGGGAACATTTAGCGTCTGAATGCGGCTACAATTTAAGTTTAGCTTTGGCGGACCAAGGAACTGCTTTATTCAGCACTGCTATCTTCAGTGAGTCAAAAAAGGTACGTGAAATACGCAAACGATGCTCGGAGTTTGCAACACAGAACCTACTACTCGCAACTTAGATACGATCTAGGAAATGAGACATTCTTTTTAAACAGCAACACAACTGACAAAACAAGCATTTAACTGAGACTTAGAGGCGAGCTGATCCCACTTAACTTCATTCCGCATCGGCCCAACTTACCAATCCTTTGCGAACTGTGTAACCACAGGACGAGGGAGGATGTCTTCCACTTCTTAGCGACTTGTCCCATACTTAAGGAATTTCGTTTGATGTACTTTGGTGCGGCTGTACTGGATGAGGCGATAAGGCTATGCATTTTAAATTGAAATTTCGGGTGAAACGCGTTGGATCAATTAACTAGAAGAGCTCTCGTTTATAGGAAATGTGTTATGGAGGAAATTTTTTAAAACAGAAGCTGTAGCTAGTTCTCTTAATTGCAAAATGTTCTATATACTTTTGTAAATATTCGAAGTTATAATTGAATTATATAAGTTATCGCATACTTTATGTAGGATTCCAAATTGTCGATCTGGTAGACGGTCAACAATGACCAAACTTAAATAGACTTGAAAACTATATGTTAAATTGTAAAAAACCTACATATCATGAAATAAAAGTCGAATAACTAACTAGCTTACTTATTGATAGTTTGTAAAAAGAGCGGTTGGAGCACGCCCCTTTTCGAGGTTTGCAATAACCACATATCATCGAAAAACTACAATTATAGCAGAAATTTACAATGTGGAATAGGATTGGGTATTCAACGCTTAGTTTAGCAGACTGTAACTTCTGCGCATACACTGTAACACTTTCTCACTGGTTATAATAAATATCGTTTACAATTATGTCAATAAATAGTTAGAGTGGCGCAGTAGACCGAGGTGAACCAGTGCCAACTTCTCAACAATGTATGCTGTGTCTGTTGATTCACATACAAGGGGACCCAAAATTTTTTGCCGAGTACATCTGAACATTTTATAGTGCAAGTTTTTTGGATTCAAAGCAAATATATAGAATAAAACTCGTTAATTAGAATGCAAATTAAATATGACCACACCCACATGGGTGTGGTTTTTGCCTTTTTTTAAATGCCAATCAGAAAACACTTAAGCGAGGAAGGCGCATACCGAATTTCAGCTTCCTCCGATAACTTTGATTTTTCATGCTAATAACTAAAGTGGGCGTGTGAGTGGGTGGATTTAAAAAATTTTTCACTTGTACTGCTTCAGGACCTAGAAAGAACGGATATTAAGTTTCAAGTTCCTTGCTCAAAATTTAAGGCCTAAAAACTACCGACAGACGGACGGACGAACGGACATGGCTCATTCGACTTAAGGTCTTGGGGGTCTACGGTGATTATTTCTCTATGTTACAAACTATGAATCAAACTTAATATACCTCCTATCCTATGCAATGGGGTATAACAAACGAAAAATGTTAAGTTTGCAAACGATCCAGACAAAAATAAACAGTTCTAAGGGTGGGTAGACCTATATATTTATCATTTATATATCTTTCTTATCTATGTATATAGTAAAGTTGATTCGTATATACTTAGGTACCTATATCTAACATGAAAATTAAATTCTTAAGCAATTAGATCGCATTTTTAAGTAGTATCTATTTCAATACTATCTATTTTAATACTATAGTTATTACTGCAAGAAGTTATGAATAAATTCAGGGTAGAATAAAGTCCGCAAACAGACGCAACAGTCTCAAAATCACTACAGTCCCCAGAGAATCAATGCCGCACCGTATGCATGCTTATATAGAAAATTGAAAAATTAGATTAAACGTAGACATAGACACTCCATATCTTAACCGCAGCTTGTTGAGAAAACCCGGCCCGACAGTGTGTAGGTAATGATTGGACGTTCCGACAGTGTTAGAGGCTGCCTGTTAAGTGGTTATTATTTAGGCTGAACAGGAACACAGATAGTTGCATAATACATTTGGCAGAATTGTGCTAATGCCATGTACAAAACTTGACATCTTAGTGCTGATTACCCTTGAAATAAGTTAGCTTGCAAGTTCAAATAAAAATATTTTCTATTACGTTCTTAGTTTAATTTGTGATAAAAAAGAGTAAACCAGTGAGTATGTGTTACAGTATGGGCAAAAGTTACAGTCCGTAAAACGAACCGTTGAATACCCCATCCTATGCCCATTGTAAAAAAGGTTCACCAAAAATTGTGCACGTGCACCGATGTGATGGCTGTACAAAAATAATCGGAGCGTACTAGCGAAAAAATTAAACAATTAAGAAAAAGAGTTTAAAATTCCTCTGAGAGAACAGGACTGGGAAGTGATAATGGCGACGTTACCTTACTCGACTTACAACTCGGTCTCGATCATAATGCTTTTAAGGTCTTGGGGGTTTACCATTATTACCGTGTTACAACCTGCGTGACGAACTAAAGGTGTCCCACTTTCACGACTGTCTGACAAGGCTCCTTGAAATAACCCCCCAAGGAAATAACCCATCAAAAAGAAAATTAAATTACTCCAAAAATTTGTATGGTGTTGAGGATTTATTTAATATGAAATAAATCACCGAAATTGGGGACCTATTTCATGGGTTTTGGGGTCTTGGGGGATTCTTCATTATGAAAAATGTCCACAATATCTGCTATGAAAGAAGACCTCAAAGCTTTTATCTTTCTAGGATTAAGGCGACACAGTGAGATGCATGCGATACCCCCGCCTGTTACTTTAATTACCTTTGCCTTCATATATATTTAGGGACCTTTTCATACCTATTTGGGGGGTTCATTCATACCTTTATGGGGACTGCTTTTATATTTAATTCGGGGAGTATTTTCACAGTGTTATAATTCGCCAATTTGGACGGTTTATTTCATTTTCAATTTGGGAGGTTATTTCGTTGGAGGGTTATTTCCCGGAGCCTCTGACAAACCCTTCGAGAGGCTCCATGAAATTAGGCCCCAGTGAAAAATTGCACCGAAAAATAAAAAATTGTCCCAAAAATTTATACGGTGAGCAACAACAACGTTTAGTAGTCTATTTGGGTGATTTTACATTACTTTGGGGTATTCTTTCATTAATAATTTGAGGTGAAAATTCATTTTTGTTTGTGAAATTATACCTACCCCAATTCAAAAACTTTTCAAAACTCGATGCCTAATATTGGGACAATCTTATTTTCCAGGAAATAAATGAAATGAAATATAACCCCATAAGAATGAGAAATGGCCCCGCGCCAAAAAGATGAAAAATTGCCCAGTATAAGAAACGAGCCCCAAAATTAATCCAATTTGAAATAAAACGAACACAATTGAGTCTGAGCGTTTTTTATTTGAAACAAAAGCTTGAATTGTGTTTTCAATATCTTGCCTGCATACTTTGAAAAGGTACGAGTTTAAATATTTTTTTAAATCAGCTGTACCATTCATTCTTGAATTCATTCGAAATTAACTGTGTAGGTATTATGATTATTTGTATCAAAGATACATTTTGTTGTAAGAGTGCAAAACAAATCGTTCGTTTATTTTTTATTCATCATAACTTTCATACACTCTTGCAACAAAATTTATCTTTGTTACAAACAATCATAGATACACAGTTTATTTCGAATGAATCCAAGAATGAATGATATAGACTGCATTAGAACAAGTAGGAAAGTGCAACAGTGCGTATGCAATAGCTTCAGTCCATCTACGACGAATTGCAAAATACCCGACCATGCCAAAAAGAAAGCTGCCGCGCCTCCAAAAAGTGGGCGGGATATAAAAATGTAACTGATTAATGCTTTTTACTAGGTGGTTGCATACATTTCTGCGTAAAACTCCGCCTTTTTAACTAAAAAAATCACTTTTTTTAACGTTATGCCCACAAAACTGGGCGGAGGCACATTAATATGCCTCCGCATATTAAAAGAATGCTAATATTTACAACTTTTTACATGTAATTTTTAGTCAAATGTCATATATATGCTCATATATGTGTCATATATGTGCTCAATGAAAAGGCCAAACTTTTTTGGCTACTTCCAAGACAATTACAGGGTTACATGTCACACACCAAAAATGAATGCGCTAGCACTATTCTAACATAGCTAAAATTTGGAAAAAGTATTTTTATACCCGACCGAGGGTATATTTATTTTAATGCATAGTTTTTAACACAACGAAATAATCACCGTAGACCCTTTAGACCTTTTAGAGATATGATCGTACGTATGTGCTTACGTCATTCCGGCTGTATGTGTGAAGGTTTTAGGTCTTCAAAATTAAGCAAGATAGCTGAAACTTGGTGCACGAATTGGTACTTTTGTTGCACAGACAAAGTGTGAAAATTTGCTCAATCCGTTAACGGCGACGCCCACTACTGTCTTCAATGTGAGACAACCTCTATTTCACATTTTTTTTTTTTCAAAATGCCATTTTGGTCAAGTTAGACAAGGCACAGGAAGTTAAATTTTGGTACTGAGCAATACTGGCCTAGGACCTTTAATAAATCAAAAATTGCAACGCCTACAATATCGACCAAAACTCCAACGCGCTTTGAACAAAATATGCGAATGGACAATAGACAAAATCAACGCATGTAAATTTTACTTACAAGAGGGTAATCAACTTACCTCTATTTATAAGCTCGGTACAAATTCCGTACGCAAACGAGGCGAAATATCTAGGCATGACCCTAGACGCAAAACTTAAGTGGAAGCCACACGTTAAAAAGAAACGCGACGAACTTGAAATCAAGCTACGAGAACTGAATTGGCTTATCGGACGTTATTCGAAACTAAGCGTATATAACAAACTGCTATTGTATAAGCAAGTGCTAAAACCATCTTGGACGTATGGTATACAACTTTGGGGTTGTACCAAACCAAGCAACATATCTATTTTAGAAACTTTGCAGAATAAGACACTAAGAGCAATCGTAAATGCTCCATGGTATATAAGAAATAGCGATTTACATCGAGATCTAGGCATCGCAACCGTGACCGACGAGGTAAGAAACTTTGCTTGCAAAATTCACACTCGCCTTCACGGCCATTGCAACCGCGAAATAATCCGAAGTCTGGATCAGACAAATCTGCACGCCGACTACAACGAACAAGACTGTTGGATCTAGCGTCGTAAGAAGAAACCGCACATAATGACGGTGCTTTCGTTGGAAGGTAGCCTGCCAAACGCGATAAAGAAGCATGAACTACTTGTTAAGGTTAAAACTAAGTCGTAGTCTTACAAAGATTGGGAGGTTTTTTTAGTGAGTAAGAATCTCACACTACTATAAGCACGCGCGTTCGATTCTCATAGTGCCTATGAAGGTTTTTACCTACCCACGAAAAAAAAAAAAAACAAAATCGACAATGCCCACTTTTAACATGTTAGATCTTTAAAAACCCGATTTCTCGGAAAGTAGACTCAAACATTTTAGGACATTAGAGATATTATTGTTTGTTAAGTTTTTTTTTTAAGAGTTCCCCGAGATGTAATGAGATACTTATTTACTTTATTTTTAAAAGTTTGCAGCTTATAAGTGTTAGGAAATATTATAAGTGTAAGTAAATTCCAAAGTGTACTTGTTCTATAAAAGAAAGAATTTTGAAACAGTGAACAGTGTAGTGCGAGGTGTTTCGAGGTGAACATGGAACTAATGAGCGCTTAACGCTTGCCTTGTAGATCGAACAAAAGAAGAATTTTCAGGAATTAAGTTACTTAATTCTTTAGAGCATTTGCCATTATAATAACTATTTATAATAAAGACATAAATCAGCAACACATCTTCGGTGAGACAGTGATTAAAGATTTGTTGTTAACTCAAGATTATCGATTAAACGAATGGCTCTTTTTTGAATTGAATTAAGAAGGCTGAGAGAATGCTTAGGAGCAGAGCTCCAAATATGAGAGCTATATTTCAATGCTGGTCTTATTTGAGCTTTGTTAAGTAGAAAAAGTTCATTCCATACAAAGTTTTGAGCTCCGTTTTTAGGAAAAAACTGTTTTTTCTGAAATAATTTTCGCTTTTACCGTATTTTCTCATGATTCTAACAAAATTAAAATTAATTAATTTTAATTTTAAGCCCACGCCCACTTTTGGGGCCGTGGCCTATACAAATAATACATGAATTCGGGTCAAGAAACAAGATTTGGTGTTACGCTGTACATATATAGGGTCGGGTATATAGAAGTTTATCACAGACAAACTCTTTAACTTACTTGTTCAAATTAGAGATGGTCGCACACACAATCCTGTACGTGGGCGAGTCTTTGGGCTAATTTTCAAACTTGATCTGAAGAACTGAACTTCCAGCCAACCCACTAAATTTCAGCTCTCTACCTTAAAATTTTAGGCCTAACAGTTGTTTACATACGGACGGACGGACATGGCTTAATCGATTATCCCGTCGCAGAGTGAGACAGCCCCATAGACTGCTGTGATAAAAAAGCCATTTTTCGATTTTAGGGTAACGGGAAAGTAATGTTACTTTTCACAAACAGTTCGGTCTATCTGATAAGAAAAATGCAAATTTGTTGTTTATTTAAGCTGTTTTTAATATTTCTTTCGCATTAAGTTTGTCTACAAAATATAATAATATGGCCGGTGTAGGTGAAGGTACGTAAAATTAATTTATGCCTTGGGAAATAAAAAAGTAGTATTCCTAGTAATTTATAATGGGGCTCCAAATACGGGTGTTATTTTAAAATTTTGGTTTTACTTTTTGCCCAATATCTTCCGTTTCGGCAAAAGTTTAGCAGGTCTAGGAATGAAGGACGCTTAAGGAAGGTTTGTACATTGTGCAACTAAAAACAGAAGTGCTAAACTTTTGCTGGAAATATTTTTTTTTTAATTTTTTAAGATGGGGCTCAGCATTTTTTATGTTCTAATAAATATTATATGAACGATTTTTTAAGGTTCTGGGGCGCAAAAATATCAGTGCGCAAGGAAAAAATTAGTCGAAATATATTTCGCTAGTAAAAATAAGCACTTCGAGACGAAATTTGCTGAAGTTGAGACATTCCTCAAAAACAAAACATCTTGTAGCGAAAGTCAAATACGCCAACTTAAGCAAGAATTGAAAAACTTCAAGCATCGATTGAAAACGAAATGGGAACGTTCCAATCGTACAAAAACACTTTTTTTTGCTTCTGAGTCAAAATGGCTTAACGAAAACATTTCTTTTAAAAAACTCCGTTCTCCTATTGGACGCCCATCGCTTGCTTTTGAAATAAGCAGTGATCAAACAAAACGCAAACGAACCGCAGAACTAAGAAATATTGTTCCAACAAGTTCCAATAAATGAGGTTACGAGCTTCGGGTCAGAATCAGGCAGCAGATTTTGTTAGAGGAACAACATTTCTGCCGTCATCTAACAGTGTCTTTCAAAGACAGAAGAGTTTAGAGGAGCTTAAGAAGATTTCATCATTAGAAGCCTTAACGATGATGATGGAAGCAAAACTGTCACGGCACCAGTAAAATGTAATTAGGAGCTATGATAAAAATGTTTTCCCTTCTTAGAAGGATATTCAAAAAGAAAAAAAGAAATGTTATCCAACAGAAATGAAATCAACAGAAACTTATGCTGAGGTTTCTTTGCAAAACCTACTTAATAAACGAGTGAAAAAATATTGCCACTCCAAGTAAACGTCCTAGAAGAATTCTTTGATCCAGATACCAAAAATGAGCTTACTTTGATATCAAAATGGGGTTTCGATGGCAGTTCAGGGCATAGCCAGTACCACCAAAAATTTTTAGACAACCACGAAGCTGATGACAAGTTTATCCCTATAAAGAGTCTGGTACCTCTACAACTTTCTGGAAATCAAAAAGTCATTTGGAAAAATCCTTCTCATTCGTCTCCGCGTTATTGCCGTCCACTCAAAATTGATTTTCAAAAAGAGGGCGACGAACTTGTGAGGATTGAAAAAAACATCGCAGACTCACAAATCCAAAATCTTCATGCGTCCAATATTAGCATCAATAACAAAATTTTTTTGGTTAAACATGAAATTATATTTTCAATGATTGATGGTAAGCTGTGCAACAGCTTGTTTGATACAAAATCGTCTCTTAGACTTATGCAATGCTACATGTAAGGAATTTAATAAAATAGACAAAGTGATGGAATTGCCAGTTTCGGGGGAGAACCTATCTTTTGGGTTATCTGTTTTGCATGCATGGATTCGTCTTTTTGAATGCCTTTTGCTTGTCAGGTATAAGCTCCGGTGCAGGAATGGAGATTAAGTAAGACTACTGAAGTTACCGTGTCTAAAAACAAAAAAAAAAAAAAACAAAAAAAGAAAAGTTTGGATTAAATGTTGACCAACCCAAGCCTGGTTACGGTAACACCAACACAGGCAATGTTGCGAGAAGATTTTTTGAAAAGGGTAGTTTGTCTGCCACAATTACTGGAGTTGATGAACATTTAATTCACAGATTCCATATAATTTTGCAATGTCTCTCAAGTGAAATTTAAGAAACTATTGTGAACTATTGTGAGGATACTGCGCGATATTTTGTATCATTATACTATATGAGCACTGGTACTATATGAGCACTACAGTTCACAAAACACTTATTCAGGGCCATTTAGTTGCCTCAACTTGCCTTTTACCGATTGGTCAATTAAGTGAAGAAGCTTTGGGATCATGCAACAAGGATTTCAAAATTTTCAGAGAGCAGCTCAGTCGCAAAACTTTAAGAAAAGATTCTTTAACCGACATTTTTAATAGGATGATGATTTCTTCTGATCCTCTTATCTAAGAGGTCTAAGAAGTCAAAACCTCATTGTCAATAAAAAAATTTTAATTCTGATGCCATAAACATGTTTGATATGGAGAATATTTCTTATGATTCCGATTAAATAATTTAAATTCTATTATTAATTTATTTATTAATGTTATTTATAAAAACTAAACCTTTAATCAAAAATGTAAGTGAAAAATTTGGATAAAAAAGAAATAATAATATCGAAAAAGTGTTCATTCACCAAAGGATTTGTTTTATTTTTGAAAAACATTATTTTATTTTATTTTACTTTTACTGTCTTAACATAATTGATAAATATTTTTTTTATGGAAATTCATTCCCAATCAAAGATTACTCTTAATTAAGTCTTTCAAATACAAAATTTTGCAATTCACTTGCTAAAATAATTAATATCACAAAACTACGACTCTTGCCCCACTGTGCGTCGGTCCCATTCATATTTCTAAAAGGTCTTAGGGGTCTATTGTGATTATTTCACTGTGTAACAAACTATACATCGAAATTATATTTTTAAAATTTTATCATAATATTTGGGGGCAGTTCTGCATTTTTTTAGGGCGATTTTTCATAAATCGATTAGGGCGATTTTGTATTAAAAAATATTGTCCCAATTTTTGGCGTAATTTTGGCCTACTAATTTAATGGAGCCCCTTCGAAGGTGTCATTTGTCATACGAGTTTACATAATGTTTGGGAGGGTTATATTAAGTTTGGTTCATAGCATATAGAAATAATCGGCGTATACCAGAAGACCTTAAGGGCATATGATCGAGACTGAATTGTAAGTTGAACGAGCCATGTCCGTCCGTCAATCCGTCCGTCTATCTGTCGGTAGATTATAGGCCCATTTCACACATACCCGGCAGCCGACTAACCGGCTCCGGCTAACTGGTTGCTTGTATGGGCAACAGGGTTTGTAGGTGTGAACGCGCCCATAAGAACGTATTCCGAATGACCGGGTAGCCGGTGCCGGTTAGCCGGCTGCCGGGTATGTGTGAAATGGGCTTTAGGCGTTAAATTTTGAGCAAGGAACTTTAAACTTGATATTTGTTCTGTAAAAGTGTATACATTTTTGGAATCCGCCCATGGACACGCGCACTTGACGCTGAAGTATGCGGTATCTTTGCCTAAGTGAATTGTGATTAGCATTTCAAAAAAGAAAAAAAACCTCCCAATGTGGGCGTTGTCATATTTCATTTGTGGGCGTTGGGGTTTATATTTACTTAATATTTGCATATTAAGCAAATATTTTGACCCCATCCCAATTGACCCCTGTCATTCGGAACTTGGTGGTATGTATACTTTCCGTATGCAAGAGACGAAAATTTTTTATGTTGAAACGTTGAATCGCAAAGATAAGCGCCTGATGCTGATTGTTGGATCATCATTCTCACAGAACGGGTTCTGTGAGAATGATGATCCAAGCCTCCGAAACGAATTTCTAAGTACACGGCGATTAGGTTCTCTTTGGTTAGGATAGAGCTCAAGCTCGTGGTATACTAGAACTCCCGTTGCACATCCCATACACGTAGATAATATCCGCATATTCTTCGTTTGTAAAAGATGCCATTTCAAATAAGGTTTCTAAACAACTGTTGTGTAACCTCGGCCTCAAAAATGAAACTGATGGATTTAATTCAGTTTTCTAACCTTTTATACCTACAAAATGGCCTTAGGTAAATTTTCAAACTAAGCGCCCAAGCCCAAACTTAATGCTTTTTGAGATTTAACAGAAAAATGATAAGAAAATTACGGTGAAATTTTCTGGCATTTTCCCCGGTGAAAAATAAAAATGTTTGCTCTAAAAAGCTGTAAATTATGAATGCATAGTTAAAACATTGTTTTAATTGTCAACTGGGGTTATAAAAGTAGGTAGCAAATCATATTTTCACCTTATACCTGCCGCGGCTTCGCGAAAAGAACTTTTCTTAATTTTAAAATCGTAAATTTAATCGTAATCGTAAAATCTGTGGGTTTCTAGGTATTTTGTTGCAGCAATTTTTATTAGGTATTGTTAGTGTTGAGAGAAAGCAAGCGTTTTTGTTTCTCTGTTACTAGAGCAATGAAAATACCTGGAATCTTGTGCAAAGCCTTAAGTCCGCGGTTCCCAAAGTGTGCTCCGCGAGCGTTGACCAAGTGCTCAGCGAACAGATAAATAAAAAAAATAATTATAAAACAAATGATGAAAACAAAAAACAAGAAAGCCAAAAATTTGAACCTATGGCTGCCTTACAATAAGGGTTGAGCTAACATCGTTTCTGATAGTTTAATACTGTGTTTTGTGTGAAATGAAGGCCACTGTTCCGTCGGCAATGATAAAAAGGTAGGCCCGTTGAACCACAAAAGATTGTTTTTTAAATCGATAAGGTAAGCTCTTCTTGATATAATGTCTGCAGCATTGGATTGGGACATGACGTGACGCCACTGCGATGCTTGACTGTTGAGTAACCGCAACCCTGTTTGCCATAAAGTTTTTCCAGTTACAGGAATCTTCCGTGATCCAATTCAAGACGATAGTGGAATCGGTCCAGAAAACGATGTCTTCGAAAGCAGAGTTAAAAACTTTCTTCATATGCTCTACAAGGCGAGCCATCAAAGCTGCAGCACATAATTCCAATCACGGTAAGCTGACCTTTTTCACCAGTGCAACCTTTGACTTCGCACACAACAATTCTACCCTGATGGTACCGTCTACGTCAATGGATCGCAGATAAATAAAGGTTCCATAAGCATCTTTGGAGCTGTCAGAGAACGCGTGCAATTGATAGTACTTGGAGTCACCATAGAAAATGCGGCGGCGTATGTGTAGATATTCGAGCTCATACAATTTAGATCGAAAGTTTAACCACCGCTGATGATACTCGTGAGGTAGGGCGTGGTTCCAATCAAGCCCGATTCACCACAACTGTTGCATAAAAACTTTAGCAAGAACAACTACAGGGTTTATTTATTCAATAGGATCAAAGAGCTGGGCTATGGCTGATAGCACCAGTTTTATACCCCATCCCATAGGATAGGAGGTATATTAAGTTTGTCACATAGTTTGTAACATGGTGAAATAATAACGGTAGACCCCCAAGACCTTTAGGGCATATGATCGAGACCGAATTCTGAATCGAATGAGCCATGTCCGTCCGTCCGTCTGTATGTCACATGTTTTTAGGCTTTAAATTTTGAGCTAGGGTGCTGAAACTTCGTACGTAAGGTCCACGTCATGCGAAGCAGTACAAGTGTAAAAATTTTTGAAATCCGCCCAAAGACACGCCCACAATCGGTCTAAATGTGCAACTACCTCCAGAGTTTTCAAAACTGTAAGACGTTCTAAAAGGCTGAAATTTGACACTTAGCATCTCCTAATCAATGTAAGACAGAAAAAAGACAAATTTAATTGGTAAACATCCTCCAGTAGGCGTGGCGTCTATTTTAAGGGTAAAGTTTCAAATGCAGTTTACTCAATATTTTTGCTCGAAATTGAAAAAAATTTGCTTAATATTTTAGAAAGCGTTTAGTTCTGCTGTAGAAAACGTTTAGTTATAAATTTTGTTCATACAAGACTTTGGGCCACGCATTTTTGAAGGCAGAATTGAAGAAAAACCTAAAATTTTTCAGAAAAACGTAATTTCGACTGGCCTTGAGCCTAATTTTGGAAAGCATGAAACAAAAAAAGTAGCAGGTTAGGTGAACTAGACTTCAGTAAAGATTTCGTTCATATAAAGTTTTAGTTCATATAAAGTTAGCCACGCCCCCTTTTAGGGGTCGATTTTTCAAAAATATTGAATTTGAACCAAAAAATTGCATTTTTTTCGTGCATTTAAGTGTAACTTGGAAATATCTGTGGAAGTATCTAATAATTAATAGTTTGTAATTAGGGGCGGTTGGACCTTGTCCCTTTTCGAAGTTTGCATTACTTATAAAATGTCAAAAAAAAACTTTGCCATCAGCATTTTACAATGTGGGATAGGATGGGGTATTCAACGGTCCATTTTACGGACTGTAACTTCTCCGTACACACTGTAGCACTTACTCACTGCTTTTTTTTGTGATTGCCTCATGCGTAATGGGAGATATTTCATAGTGGAAGCTGTCCGTATCGGGTTTCCTAATGATACCCAACGTCTTGACTGCATCGCTGTGCTTTAATTTTAAGAACTGTTCACTTTCACTCTCAAGTATATTTTCAAGCAAAACAGAAGATATGATGGTAAATTTTTGTGATGTCAGCGGCTATGACGTATTTTTAAATGCGAAGTCTTAAAACTATTGATAGGAGATCAGGTTGTATAACTGGTCTCACCATAAGAATTTCGTTGAGCGACTCGCCTGAACTAGTTTTTGCCGAGGCATTACACACCACGTGTAACTTTGTCGTGGAGCTCGCTAGTTTCAACACACAATCGTGGGGTAGAAAGTAGTGAGGATTAGAGAGATCTACGTTTTGTGCTATTTCCATATACTTACTTACTTAAGGTGGCGCTACAGTCCGGGGTGGACCTGGGCCTCAGCCAACAAGCTTCGCCAGCTCTACTGCGCCGTCCCTGCGCCATCCTGCAGTGTGGACTCGAAGATTTTCCAGGCCGAGGCGTTGGTGTCCATCCGCTCTAGATGGCCCAGCCATCGTAGACGTTGTGTTTTGACTATTTTGGCTAGGTCGGTATCGCTGCACAGCCCGTACAGTTCGATATTATTTCCATATGTTTGCGCTATTTCCATATACTTGCGCTCAATAAGTTCATTCATAAATTCAGAATACTTCACAAATAATTCATTGTTTTTTCGAAATTTTTGCTCCATGGAAAGCAGTTTCCTCCGCGCGACTTCAAACGAGCTTCCTAATGAACTTGGGCTCTCCTTGAATGGAAACCTCACACAGTACCGTCTAGTTTCCAAACGAGTGTAATGAGTAGAAAAATGAGCTTCACACTCTCTCTATCCTTCTTCTGTTGGCACCGACAGAGGTAAATAAAAGTTTTCGATTTCCCAGAAACCCCTTAAATAATTGTTTAAGACTTCATCAGAGTGAATCGAGGAAATATTTTAGGATACTGAATTGCAGGAATTATGTGCTCCTGCCTTTGGAAGTTAACCTGCCACTATCCAACCAAGCAGTGTATTTCGTATGATAGGATGGCTTGGCCCAAGTTTTATTTGACCAACGCCAAGAAGGCTGAAGAACTGATTGACACCAAGAAGTTAATCTACTCGCTGCGGAGTGTGAAACATGGGATCAGACAATCGAATGTTGTTGGGTATTTTCCGAACGTGAGTGTCAATTTTGCTGTCAGGTAGAACACCATTGATCTTGGGCATGCCCAAGGCTTCCAACGTCGATGTAAATCCGTTAACACAAGAGGCGATCGTGACAACTGCTTTGTATTTTGTTGATGTTTCGACTTTGTTGGCGCACGTAAGAATGGTTCGGGAATGAGTACGTTTTATTCAAATTATTTGAATTAATCTCTCAGAGATCATGTGCATTTGGGAGCCAGAGAGAAATAAGACACAACAGGATACTGGTTCTTTTATTTTGTTATAAATGTTGACAACTGCAGTTCCTAAAATGTTTTGTTCAGCACAGCCAGCGTGTAAATTAATAGCGCGACTTGCATTCATTGGAGCGAAAGTGGTTGCTTAAGCTGCGGTAGCTGCCAGCAGCGTCTGAATGCAAATCCTGATTGCGAATTGCAGGGTGACTGCTGGAACTAAGTGATGGGGCTTGTGGTACATTGGACGCGGCAATTTGACCTTAGTGCAATAGTGTATGGTTTTTATTTCTGCAATCGCGGCAAGAGCTCGATGGGCAATTAGTGCAGGAATGCTCAGTGGTTTTGAAGTAGTTAAAGCACAAATTTAGCTTTTTAATTTGCTGAGTTCTTAAATGTGAAATTTGTGGCATCGATAAATACCATGACCGGAGCAAGAGCAGAAATTGCACGTGCTCTTGCCGGTAAGAAAGGATTTCGGAGAACCCTAATTAAGACTAATTTTATAGTTCCTGCTTTTTTCAGGTTTCGCGGATGAATCATTGCAAAAAAAAATAATTTTTTACATTACCTTCTAAGTGCTTTGCCCTCTTTTTTAAGGAAATTGTTAGTTCGAGAAGGCTAGGAAGACGGTCCAATGGTGCTTCATCTTTCGACTTACTCAGCGGTGCTGCATCCAAATTTGATGTGATGATGAACACGATCAGATCGTCCCAATTATCCACGGGTCGTTGAAGGTTCTTGAGTCCGGTTAAATGATTGGCAATTTTGTCAACTATGCTCGTTTAGGTCAACTGCAGACGCCTTCTGAATCTTAGGGTGGTTGAAAATACGTTACAAGTGCTCCTGAGTGCTCCTGCGCCATGATCTTTTTATACTCAAATCGCTCCTTTAGCCGCTCTAATGCCACTTCATAGTTGTCATCTTCGATTTTCAGTCCCTCGAGGACCACTTGCAGTGTCGGTCAGCTTCGACACAAGGTAATGAAATTTGGCCTGCTTCAAAAGAGTTGGATTTTCGAAGCGATAGTACCAAACCATCCACTTAGTTACGTCACCTGTAAAGGTAGGTAATTTAATTATGGGCAATTTTATTGGTTGAAGGTTTTGAGAACCAGAATTTTGCGATCCGTTGATTTATCCGTCTTTTGGCAAAGCATGCTGATCAAAACCTTGAGCGATGCAACCGTCACATAGTACATATCCTCATACGTCGATCTCACTGGCTGAGAAATTTCCTCAAAGTAGAATTCTTCGATTTTGGGCTGAACTACGTTGAAAGTACGAAGGTCCTTCTCTTACCCTTCCATGCGGACCTGAAGTTCGGGTAGAGATATCGATGCCGGCTGGTCGTTCACCCTTAAAGCAAAATGCCTTACGCGTTCGATTTGTCCCATTTACAGCTCTTCGTATGCTTGAAGAGCTTCCAAAGTTTTCAACTTTTTCTGGTTGATCTTGGATTCCACAGGTTGATTGGTCTTATCTTCAGTACCAGCCATTATCCGTGTCAAACTCGTCGTCGAACAAAAATGTGTTTGTTAAATAATTGTGATATAAATCACGTCGGGCTCACCAAAAGATGTTGAGAGAAAGCAAGCGTTTTTGTTTCTCTGTTACTAGAGCACCGAAAATACCTGGAATCTTCTTCGATGCCTTAAATAATAAAAGATTTGTCCGAGATACGATCTGAACAGCTTAACAATTTATTTGAGTAGAAGGAAAGTTTTCGATAGCCGGGAGGGTTTAGTAAAAAAAATACAATATTTGTATTGAATAATTCATTATTGTTTGACAGATAAGTAGTCTAGAGATAAGTTATCGCAGGTAGGTAAGTTTGCACAGGGTGGTGCAGTTATCAATATGCGTAGTAGATTGCAATTACGACTGAACAAAAAAAGAAATTACCAAAAAAATTACCGATATGTTTATAACGCATTTTTTGCAGAAAAGTGGCTTGAAGTCAAAAAAATGTCATGGGCAGGGAAAAGGGGATCCGACTTAAGAGCGAATATCTCAAAACTTAAAAAGCCATCAATTTTATTTTAATGCAGCTTAAAGTACTATTTCTTCTAAAATCCTAATTTAAGTGCTTGTTGTAAGTGTAAGCGGAGATCTTTGTAGGTAGGTAGGTGTTTTCTTAAATTCCCAATAATTGATAGCAAAATTAAAGATAGGCCCATACTGTGGCCCGTTTTTTTTTTTTTTCAATTATACCCATCGCAAAGTATTGGCATCGATAAAGGAAACACCCTTCATATTTTATTATTTTACAAAAGCTGTAGATATTATCATTTTCTAACTTTTTGTATATATTATATATGTCTTCGCTTTTGTGGGCGTGACTTGAAAAAATACGATTTTTTTAGTTAAAATGACAGGGTTTTAGTCAAACAAGTATGCAACCACCTAGCGTAAAGCGTTCAACAGTTATATTTTTACATCCCGCCCACTTTTTGGAAGTGTGGCAGTTTTCTTTTTTTGGCAGGGTCGGGTATTTTGCAATTTGCCGCAGGTGGACTGCATCTTTTGCATATACGTACTGTTCCTTGCGCACTGTTAAATTACCTTCAAAAAAATTGGTTCACCCAGTTGATAAGGTGATAAAGTCTTAAGAACTTTAAAAACATTGTCCCTTAACACCTTTGGTTTTTCAGCGCGAGATCATCCGAGTTTTTGAGTTTAACAGAGAAAAGCCCCAGAAATAAGTTTTTCAGTGTATTGTGGTGTAATATTTCGCCTGAAAATGTTTTTCTAACGACATAAGAGTCGTAAGACGATCTCAAATGAAAATTTTCTAAGATTGCCCATCTTATACACTATTTGCCGTGAGAACATCGTTCTGTTTATAAAGCTAAATTGAGTTTGGCTGATGTTCTCACGCTAGACGAATGAACACTTACTAACGACAGGTGTTAATATATTGTCGAATAGACAAAAAGATTGTACCACATTCCGTTCGCCCTGGTTTTTTGGGAAGTTAGTTCGCTTCTAACAACCAAAGAGTACGGATCTTTTTCTTTACAGTATATTTGAATATATATGTCCTTACTCATACAAACTCCAAGCTTTTAAAAACAAACTAAATAAATATCTCCTCACATCTCGTGGCTGTGTTATTCTTCTCGGCTCTGTTCGCCTTTGTTAAGAGAAGAATTTAAAAAAAAAAACAAGATCCGGTTTTAGTCTCGACTTAACTTGCCAAATTTGGTCAGTCAGTCTCGGATCAACTCTGGTGAACAGTATGAACTTCTTTGAATGTTTTTACTGTCTGAAATGGCAGTCAGCCAGTGGTTCGAGACTCGAAGATTTTGACAAATTTACTGACTGACTTGACTCTGCAATAAAAAACTGTTCACTGGGTAAACTTTAGATTCATTTTGCTCTCGGATCTATGTACAGATCCTCGTTTAAGCCTGGCTTGAGTCAGCACTTAAAACCCAGTCCTTAAATGTCTTAAGGGCCCATGGTGAATATTTTACTACTAGGCCATGAAACTACACATTCCTGGCCAGATATACAACAATCTGTATACGCTCACACACAACTACTTGTCCATTTTACTACCATGCAGACACCTTACTTAAATTGATGTTTGCTACCCATAGATTCATAGATGTTTGAAAAGGCGGTGTCCGATATATTGAACTGGTTTGCTTCAGTTAAGGTGACGCCTTCACCAACCTGCTCCAAAATCATCGAATCTGACTTCGCAACCAGCCAATAAAACGTATTTCCACCTGCAATCGATTATTGCTTCCTTTTCCTCTTACTCAGGTGTAACGCAGGGCCTGCCGCTTCCGGAATCCGTTCCAGGATTGTGCACAGAAATTACTCCGGGGTTTTCATATTTTTCGTCCCCCTGCAAGGTCGGGGTTAGAATAGCCTTGAGGTAAGGTATGCCTGTCGTAAGAGCCGACTAAAATCCACCAGAAGAAATATTCTTTAATGTTTCAACGGATGCTGTCGATGCTGCTCCATTTGGGGCAACTTTTGGCGGTAAGGTTTTAACTTATAGATGAATCTGAAGGTTAAATTAAAATCCAGAAGCGTCTGTCACACATTGTGCGGCTCACTGGTTGGCGTCTGTCTCCAAAGGGGCGGCTGTATTTAAAAATGAAAATAGAAGTGACTTACCTATTTCTCATAAAAACTACAAATTAAAAAAAAAATGGCAATGAACAAAACGAAAGATTTGATTACCCCAGGTGGCAGCTCAGCTATGCTGGAAAATCCAATCTCTTCGGAGGCAGGCCCTACGGATTCTGGGGAGAGCCTTTTATTGCTTATAAATCCTTTTGAGAAAAGGACAAAACTAAATCGATCACCGCCACCTAGATCGAACATATCCGGAAAAAGCAGTCCACCGGTAAACCAGTACTCTGTGAAAATTAAGAGCTTAGAAAAGGAGAATAATGAACTCCGAGCTAAGCTTACTGAAATAGAGCGACTCTTCCAAGATCTAAAAATGGAAGTTGACTCTCTGCGAAAAGAAAACGAGGATATTAAAAATACTCGTTTAACGAAAGACTGTGAGGTAACGAAAGAGTGTGTAACACCGAACCGACCAGCAGTCGAATACTTCACGGATGAGGACGAACTTGCACTGGAGACCGATTTAGTCTTAAGGAAAAGGTCTAGCAAGAAGCGAAAGGCGAATTCCTCTCCCGAAGTAATACAAAAAGAAGATAAGCCCTCTGGCTCAAACAAAGCTAAACCAGAAGCGAAAATTCGTCCACCTCCCGCAATAAACATCGTCGGGATAGCAGACTTTGGGAGATTGCGCAACCTTCTTGCAAACACGGTGAGAACAGAAAACTATAAGCTTACCTCGCACCGAAATAACGTATGGAAAGTAAATGTTGACAACGCCGATTCTTATCGCGCACTGTCTCTTAGACTGAATGCAGAAGGAATCGAATATCAAAATAAGTACGAAAAACCACTGCGAGTCATTGTAAGGGGGCTCCACCCATCATGCACAAAAGAAGACGTTGTAAAAGACGTAAAAAATAAAGGCCTTAAAATTATTGATGCCGTCAATATCATTAAAAAGGAAAAGCAACGCACGGAAGGAGAAAGAGACACTGTGATCAGACGCGGCCTTCCAATTTTTATGCTCTCCTTTGAAAGAACTGAGAGCATAAATGATATTTATAAAATAAAAATGATACTTAACATCAGGGTTAAAATCGAACCCATGCGAAAGGGCAATAGACTGATACCACAGTGTAAGCGATGCCAAGAATTCAGGCACACAAGTGCCTACTGCCAAAAAGAACCACGTTGCGTGAAATGTGCCGGAAAACACCTGTCAACAGAGTGCAAAGTTGACATAAAGGCTCCAGCAGTTTGCGCCAATTGCCACGGAAACCACCCCGCGAACTATCGAGGATGAAAAGTAGCCATAGAGCTGCAAAAGGGACGAGAACCTCTTAAGGAAAATACTAGAGGTCAGAATCAAAGCCTAGGACGCCCAAAACCCGCTGAAACTCCTAAGCCAAAGACTCCAAAGACGCCAAAGCCGATCAAAAGTGGAAGATTGGCAAAGGAGGCGTCGACAAAAGGCGTAAAAGCTCCACAAAAGAGCGGCGCCAGTTCAAGTGCAGCGGAGAAACCACCACTGGTCGGACCGAAATCATACGCACAGGTTGCGGCAAACGAAAACAAGGCAAGATCGCCCACAACAGATGCAGTGTCTCAGATCCTCGCTGTAATCTTGGAGAAACTTGAGGATCAGACTAAAATCAACAAAGTTATATTTGACAAACTGAGAAAGCTCGAGTTTAAGCCTCGAAAAAATTACAAGAGAACATGAATATGAAACAGTTATTTAAAATACTAACATGGAATGCAAACGGCCTTCTGAATAAAATAGACGAACTAGAAGTATTTCTACGGAAAAACAATATTGATATTTGCATGATTACGGAAACTCACCTTAAAAACGGGTCTACACCCAAACTTAAAGGTTACAATGACTATCACGCACATCACCCTTCGCAAAATTCGAGAGGAGGATCCTCCCTCTACATTAAGAACTGCATAAAGCACTTCAAGAACACAGAAGTTGAGCTAGACTCTATGCAGATCAGTTCAGTTTCTGTAAAAATTGACTGCTTAGATTATAACATTGCATCTTGTTATTTCCCGCCAGGATATAGACTGGTGGAAGACGATCTTGATCGTATGTATGACTTCATTGGGTCCAATTTTATCATTGGGGGTGACTTTAACGCGAAGCATACTTTTTGGGGCTCACGATGCAATTCAACAAGAGGCAGATTACTGTACCAAAATAGTATGAAGGGTGGGGTGGACTTTTTCTCCACGGGTAAGCCAACATATTGGCCAACCGATAGGAATAAAAAGCCTGACCTTGTCGATTTTTTCATCGCTAAAGGGTACCCCAAATACCTTACGCGAATTGAAGAGTGTTATGATCTTTGCTCAGACCACTCAGGAGTTATCTTGAAGATGGGTGGAAGACTGGCGAAAATAGAAAGAGCTCCTAGATTAGCTAGCAAAAACATGAACTGGGACGCTTTCAGAAAGGACTGTAAGGAGGGTGTTGGCTTGAATGTGCCATTGAAAACTCCTTTCGAGTTAGAAACCGCAGTTGACAAATTCATTGAAGCAATTCAGAGCGCTGCTTGGAACAACAATTCTTTCCAAAAGAGCGCAGTTAGCACCGACGGGCATGTACGTAAAACATATCCGCTCGAAATCGAAGAATTGATTCGTGAAAAGAGAAGAGCGCGTAGGAGATGGCAAGGCACGAGGGCCCCCCCAGACAAAACCCTATTGAACCACCTCTCTAACAAACTGAAAGGAATGTTGCAAGATCTTAAAAATCGTGAGACCACTGAATACCTTGAAGGCTTGTCGGCGGATAGGAGCTCAAACTACTCGCTGTGGAAAGCAGTTAAGTCTATCAAGAAACCTATAATCCACTCGGCACCAATAAAAAAAGCTAACGACGAATGGGCAAGAGAAGACAAAGAGAAAGCGAATTTGTTTGCTGAACATTTAGAAGAAACATTCAAGCCTTTGGACGGTCCGCCGTTGGCTGACGTTCTAAAAAACAACGGGGAACCTGATAGCTTTAGAATGAAAAAAGTTTCGTTAGTTGAACTCCGACAGACAATTAGCAAACTTTAAAATAATAAGGCCCCGGGTTACGACCTGATTACTGGCGAAATATTAAAAGAGCTACCAAAAAAGGCATTAGTCAAGCTACTTTATATGATAAACGCTTCTCTTAGACTTCTATACGTTCCAAGACAATGGAAAGTTGCTGAAGTCATTATGGTTCCAAAACCGGGGAAATGCGCAAATGATAAAAAATCTTATAGGCCCATATCGCTTCTGCCGATAATATCGAAAGTGTTCGAGAAACTTCTGCTGAAGCGATTACAACCAATAATTGCAGAAAGACGCTTGATCGCGGATCATCAATTCGGTTTCAGACCTAACCATTCCACAATAGATCAAGTCTACAGAATAACGCATGAAATTGAAAAAGCCTTAGAAGGGAAAAAAATATGTTCAAGTGCTTTCCTCGACGTATCGCAAGCCTTCGACAAGGTATGGCACGAAGGCTTGAAATATAAGCTACGGCAAAACTTGCCGGAAGACATGTTTAAAATATTGGAAAATTATCTTGAAAGCAGACTCTTTCGTGTTAGGTGTAGTAGTGAATACTCGAGTTTCAAGCAAATTCGGGCTGGCGTACCCCAGGGAAGCGTCCTCGGTCCGACCCTGTTCCTGCTCTACACAAGAGACATACCTCTAGATGACGAGACAGTCGTGGCCACGTTTGCGGACGATACGGCCATCCTGGCAACAGGTGAATCAGTCGAGTCATCAAGGAGAAACCTCCAACGAGCATTGGACAGAATTTGTGTCTGGACGAAGACTTGGCGAATCGCTCTTAACGAGAACAAGTCTACGCATGTGAATTTCACTTACAGAAGGGTTAACAATTTGCCTCTGTTCATAAATTCTGCACAAATACCTTATGCAAATGAAGCGAAGTATCTAGGGATGACACTGGACGCTAAACTAAGGTGGAAACCACACGTAAAGAAGAAGCGTGACGAGCTCGAGATTAGGCTCAGGGAAATGTATTGGCTTATTGGAAGATTTTCGAAACTAAGCACATATAACAAACTGCTCTTGTACAGGCAGGTGTTAAAGCCGTCCTAGACATACGGTATACAACTTTGGGGTTGTACCAAGCCGAGCAACATGTCCATGTTTTCCAGACTTTCCGAAACAAGACACTAAGAGCAATTGTGAATGCTCCATGGTATATTAGGAATAGCGATATTCACAGAGAATATCGGATTAGGAATAGCTACCGTGGGCGAAGAAGTAACAAACTTCGCTCGAAAGCTAAATGCTCGCCTTCATATTCATTGCAACAATGAAATGATCCGTACTCTAAACGAGACTCTTAACGATGTTAACAACGAGCGACGACTACAAAGAACAAGACCCTTCGATCTAGCGACGTAGGGTGAAGCCGCATGAATGAACGGCTTAGTAGGTGCATTCACTGGAAAGCAACCTATCCAATGCGATTAACACTATGGAAGCGTAAACTACTTGTTAAGTTAACTTAGTTGTAGTCAAGAAGTACTACGAGAGAGCGAAAATTTACTACTATGAAGTGCGTTCTGGCAGTTTCATAGTGTCTCTCATAAATGGGTGGTTTTTTAGCACGTGGAAATCGGGCATAACCAATATCGGCTACTTCGGTATTATATACCTGCTATAGTGGGCGTATTGGTATCTTTGAAAGAAGAAAAGATATTTTTCGTTGCAAACTATTGATTTTTCACAAAAAAGTTTAATTCACATGAAGCACATGCGAACTGCAACTTGCGACTTTCCATTGTTTTTTTTTCCAAGGAATTGAAAAGGCGAAGAAAAATATTTGTTAGTATCAAGTCCTAGTGCTTTGCTCGAAGAAGGTATCACCAGCCTTCAACAAGGTATGTCATGAAGGCTTAAAGTATAAGCATCGGCAAACCATGCCGTAAGAAATTTATCTGATATAGATTAGATATTAGAATATCGGAAAAGTACCTCGAAACTAGAATCGTTCGAGTTCTAGCTCGGTACCTACTGAATACTCGAAATTCAAGTATATTCGCGTACCACAGGGAAGAGTCCACAGAGTGCATTGTTTTTGTTCTATACAAGAGACATATACTTCAAGACGATGACAAAGTTGCGGCCACGTTTGCACGTTTGACACGACAATCCTGGCAACAGCTGAATCAGTCGAATCATCAACTACGAGCCTCTAGCGACCTTTAGATAAAATTTAAAAAATTCGAAAATTTTCCAAATTCGAAGCATATATACATAACTAACTGCTTATGTACACACAGACAGGTCCTAAGGCCGCGCTGGATATACAGCGACAGCATAGGCACAACTTTGGAGCTGTTCCAAGCCAGGCAACATGCTTTCTCCATGGTTTATTTGGAGAAGAACAAGTTTGAGAGAGAATTTTTCTGCTCTAGTCACACATCTTATTGACTCTTTTTCTTGCGTTCCTGATATTGTCTTTGTATCCGAAATTTCAATATACGACTTTGAGAAAAACAATTACTTTATACCCGAATTTATGTTCTTTCCAAATACAAATGAAAATTACGCTGCAGGTGGAGTTGGCTGTTTTGTGAAAGATATCTACAAGGTTGTCGAAATTTTGTGTGCAGATTTTATGAGTGCTGATGTTCTGAAGGCCACCGTGGAGATTAACAATGTATTGTTCGTATTTTAATGTGTATATAGACTTTATCTATATGTTTAGTGTTGTAACTTTCTTTAACGAATTTTCTGAGCTCGTAGCTGGAGAATAATCGAAAAATGTTTTAATAATATGTGATTTGAATATTAACTGCTTGGATGATAGTGCATTTGTGTCCGATTATTTGTCATTACTTGCTTCACATGGTCTTGCTTCTTTTACAAATGAGCTTACTAGGCCTTCGTCCGGAAGATTTGTAGACCATTTCTATTGTCGTTTCTGTGATATTGATAACGAAATAACGGATCACTGTTTGACAGGTCTCTTGGTTCCAATGCTTAAAAATATAAAATGTGAATCCGTAAAATCCTCTCAAAGCAAAACTAAAATTGGCTTTTTTCATCAAAAAATTCCTTGTGCGTTGAGTATTGGATTGATCTTTATGACTGTAGTGATCCGCCTGCGGCATACACATCATTCATTAACTCAATAAAGATATTAACAAGCATCTAGATAGAGCATATAATAAAATAATAAAGCATGGTATTTAAAGCCGTCTGCCGTGAGTTGACAATACATTAAGTTGTAACAATACAGATTTCTACATAGTTTTGAAATGGTACAACTCCAAAAATAATTTTTTTCTTTATTTAAATTATCAGAATTAAACAAAATCTTAAATAAATCTATTACGATAAAAGTACAAAAGTGTGTAAACATCCAAAGTTTTATAACAATAGGGTATGGGAAGAAAGCAGATTTGGAGGACACGGTGAATAAAAAAAATGGATACCATTGACCATGCCCACTATTAACGTATTAAATCTGTAAAAACCTGATTTCTCGGAAAATTCGTTCTAAATCGAAAAAAAAAATTAAAACAAATATTAAAGATATTGCCATTTGCTAGATTTGTCCCATACAAAGTATTGAGCTCCGCTCACTTTTAGGGGGCGTTTTTAGGAAAAAAATGGTTTTCTTAACCAATAATTTTCATTTTCAACACATTTTCTCATGTTTATACCGAGATAAGAGTTAATTGATTTCAATTTTCAGCACACGCCCATTTTTTGGCGTGGATACAAATAACTTGGGCCAAAAGACTTTTAAATTTGATGTAACATAGTAAATAGGATTCTTACACTTACTCACTTGCTTTCTTCATTTTCAAGTATTTTGCTTTAGCAACGGATATTATTAACCAATACTGTGAGCACAGGTTTTTAGTTAGCGGTAGATAATAAAAGTTGTTTTTTGTTTCCATTTTAAACCTTTTCAGAAAATTTTAAATTAGATACGACATTTTTGAGAGCTTAAAAATTGTGAAATACCAAACCAAATTTCATTACAATCGGTCTTACCGTTAACATAGGAAAATAATCGGAATTCGAAGCTTTCGAACTAAAGGCCCAACCGTAATACCTAGACTTTGATGAGCTTAAGTCGGCTTTCCGAAATGTCCCATTGCAGGAGATTCGTATGCCACGACCATAATAGCCTTTTGCGCGAAGATTAAAATAAAAGTTTTTGTTTGCTTGTGTTGGCTTACATTTTTTTTTTGCTTGTCAGTCATTAGTTCATCAATTGTCATATTTATGCCCATATTTTTTTTTAATGTGCTTCAAAAGATCCGTGAAAAAAGGGAATATACCAAGAACTGCACGCTGATCTCAAGTTCAAACACATTTTAGATCGGACAACCGGTTTCGTTGTCCGAATATTAACTTATTTTATTTTTTGTTAACTTATTAATTATATAAATATATTAACATCCTAAGTTGAAGAAAAAGTGACATAATTTTCAAATCGGAATTAAAGTTCTCAAGGCATTACGTGATATTCGAGACGTTCACAGTGAAATCCTGTGATTTTCAAATCGTTTACTTAAGTTTATAATGGGCATCACAATCTTTTGGCAGAACTTGAGTGGGATTTTCGTTGTATTTTGACATTCGATTAATCTCGTTCGATTAATCTCAGAATCTGCTAAATATTCAAAGTTTTTTATTGTTTTCCCGAAAATTACAAATAATTCTTGATATGTGCGATTTTTTCAAATCATTTGGCCCTATGGCTTCGGAGGCTTTTTTCGAAAATACGTCAAAACCGAAGTTTTAAAACCATTTTATTTTAGACTTTGTTTCAAATACGGTTGCTTTATGCATATGTCTGCCCAATGTCGGCTTTTTGAATGAAGTGATTAAAAAAATATGAATTTAAATACATTGAAAATGTGTACCTATTTTAAATTCCTTATTTCTCAAAAACTTTTCAATATTTTGCATGAATTCGATTGTATCATGAAAATTGTTTATTTTTATATCTTAATTTTCTTCTTTCTGTCTGTAAAAATTTTAAGGATAAGGTCAAAACACTTTTTGTCTATTTTACCATTATTTTTCAAACTGTATTTAAACCGTTATGTGCCGTTATACCGTTACGTTCAAAAGTTATAGGACGGACAACGTAGTGATACCATAAGATCCTTTTTCCAATTTTGGACGGACCGCTAAAAACAGTATTTTTCACAAACTGTAGTAAGGAGAAGTAAATATATAGTAAAGATGAGTTTAACCGTCAACAAAAGCCGACGGGCCGCTCCGTGTATGACTTCGTACTTGACGATCTTTTTTCAATATTGTTACATGTTTTTTTTTGGAAATCCCATATTCGGATTCAGCACCTCCAAAATCTTAATTTGACTCGATTAATAGGCGCTGATAAAAATATTGCTTTTACTCTCAAGCACTTTGTCACTCATCATTCGAAACCACGTGGCGATACCCTACCCTCTGGTATAAATATAAACTCGCTAATAAACTCACCCAAGCAGACTTTCATATACAAATTAAGCAATAATTTTACGCTGAAACGAAAATGATTAATTAACATTTCTTAGCAAATATTCCCAAACATTCCCCCGTCCCTGGAACAAAGTTTCAGTCGGTCGGAAGAAAAGCCAATTTGTGTATAGGCCTAACCAAGCTTCCTCAAGCGGTCCGTAGGGTCACTACGCGAATGTTTCCGTCTTCGCCTGGATGAACTGCGGTTATTCATCCCAGTCCCATTTTGCCCGGTGGTAAATTCGACTCCTTGATAACAACCAAATCATCTTTTCGAAAGTTTCGCCGAGGTTGCGTCCATCGTGGCCTTTGCTGTAGGGATGATACATACTCTGAACTCCAGCGCCTCCAAAAACCCTGAAGTCTAGCTTGGATTGTTTGCCAGAACAACAGTCTATTTTCTGTAACATCAGTTGATGGCTCGGGAACTGCAGAGTAGGATTGACATATAAGGAAATGAGATGGGGTTAGTGGATCTATGTCAGTATCGGATGGTTGACAAAGAGGACGACTATTGAGTAAAGCTTCAATTTGGGTTAAAAGGGTATAGAGTGCTTCGAAAGTAAGGGTATCTGGGCCGATTACACGCTTGAGATGCTTTTTGACGG
Source organism: Neoascia interrupta (assembly GCA_947623515.1). Lineage (NCBI taxonomy): Eukaryota > Metazoa > Arthropoda > Insecta > Diptera > Syrphidae > Neoascia > Neoascia interrupta. The sequence goes on from OX392462.1 coordinate 139,457,009, forward strand.
ATTTAACTCCGGCCTCCCACAGACTACCGAAATGTGGAGCGGAGGATGGAATAAAATGCCATGTGATGGCATCACGAGCTAGGGACTCTGCAATAAGAGAATTGTGGTGCTGAGCCTGAGTGATTGCATGCATTTCGGATAACCTTTTTGACGATCCCCGGAAGCTAGTTCTGTTGTCCGAATACATATGGGATGGTTTAAATACAAATAGTGCGATGTAGCCTTTAGATGTTTGTATTTTTCGTCCGATCTTTGTTTTAATTCCATAATTTGTTTTAATTCCATAATAATCCCATAATTTGGTGCGCAGTCTGTTTCCGTTGACGAAAGCATTTAACGCAGTCATGCGTAATACGACGTAGTATATTCCTGCATCCTAGCATCCAGTACTGCGGGCGAATCAGAACGAATAGCGTTGATACTCCGGGATGTAAGAGACGTTCGTGGAAGTCCAAAGCTATGAGTTTAGTTTGGTAAAATGATGGGATGCTTTGTGTTGAATGAGATACTGGCCCTTTGTATTCGCCCGCCAACGCGAAGAATCTGCTCCTGGTCAAGAAATTGGTTCAAGTTTGAAAGTTTGCTAGTGTTGCTGAAATGTTTGTGTTATAAATAATATTAGATGTCTTTTCCGAATTCAGACTTTTGAAGCCACCTTATGACGTCATATTTCGCTTTGAAGATTTCACTGGGAATAAGTTGGATTGTAGAGGGTAGGGTTTCTCTGCGACCTTAGGAAGCAATACGGTTTATAAACGCGACGGCACGAACTAGAATATTCCACGAGGGAACGCGAAAGGCTAAAGCTCCAAACGGATGTTGTTGACTCGTTACAAAAGGACACTAACGGTAGCTCTTCTTCTCTTCCTGCGTGGAATTGGGATGTACTTCGAAATGTTGGACGAAAGGCCAGTTGGTTGACTCTCGCACAACCATTGGGGGCTTGTTCACCAGATTGGGTGTTCGACAAGATTTGATGGTGCTATACCGCGCGAAGCACAATCAGCGGGGTTTTGTGCCGATTTTATGTGAAACCATCTTGATCTGGGTATGGTGTTCAGTGTCTCAGCTGTTCGGTTTCCAAGGAAAATTTCCCACCGACGAGGTGGGGAGGACAGCCAAGTAAGAACAACCTGAAAGTCGAACCAAGAGAAAACATTGGAGCATGTTAGGTTAAGAGACCTTTGAACAGCGATGAGTAGCCGCGAAAGTAGAAGCGCTGCACATAGTTCTAGACGAGCCATGGATAGTTGGTTTATTGGAGCAACGCGAATCTTAGCCGCAACAATGTTGGTTTTAATCTCACCGCTATAGAGTTTGTAGCGCGCATAAAAAACTGCAGCATAAGCAGAAGCCGAAGCATCCGAAAACCCATGAATGGAATGTTTCGTCTGCTATGCCTATGCATCGAGGGATTTTGAGTTTTGTGAGCATCACGAGCTCTTGTCGACCCCTGTACCACTGTTTCGCAGTAGAGACTGGGAGGACATCATCCCAATCAAGGTTCTTATGCCATAGCTCCTGAAATAGGATCTTGAGCTGCACGACCGAGGGGCAACGAAACGGAGCGGGTCGAAAATTCGTGCAACATCCTTGAGAATGTTTCGTTTAGTAGCGGTTTCTTAGACATCTAAATTCAAACGAAACGAAAAACAGTCAATGTCAGGATTCCAATAGAGGCCGAGTACTTTAACCCACAACTCTGATTCCCTATCGAAAGAGACTGTCCCGCTCTTGGCGGGTTCGTCTAGGAGTTCGGAACAATTACTCTGCCACTTATTTAATTCGAGGCAGGCTTTTGACAAAAGTTCGATCAAACACTGTTTTTTGAGAACTGCGTCAGGGAGCGTGTCTCCACCCGAAACAACATCATCGACATAGAATTCGTTACGAAGAATTTCAGACGCGACGGGAAACTCCCCCTTATAGTCTTAAACCAATTGTTCTAGCACGCGTACCGAAAGATAAGGTGCTCCGTTCCGTATGTCACGGTGCACAGTCTATAGTGTTCCACAAGATCTGCTGGTGACCGTCGCCAAACGATTCTTTGGTAGTCGAGATCTTCAAGTGCAACCCGAATTTGGCGAAACATTTTGACAATATCCGCGGTGAAAACGTATTTGTGCCGGCGAAACCGGAGACATACCGAAAATAAGTTTCGCTGAATAGGTGGGCCTTTCATTAGTAAATCGTTTAACGAATTCCCGCGTGTGTCCTTAAACGACCCATCAAACACTAAGCGAAGTTTTGTCGTAGCACTGTCCGGCCTTAACACAGCATGATATGGCAAATAAAACACGTTGGCTTTTGAAATTGGATTACAAGAAATTCTCTGCATGTGGCCTTAAGTTAAATACTGCTCCATAAATTACGATTAAAAAAGCATACGGTTCTTGGAGAATTTCACTCTCTTCGATGATGTTTAAGGAAGTGCTCCTCTATTTCCTTGTACTCTAATGACGTTAGCAGCTTCGGATCGACTTCCTCTATTCTCCAAAATGCCTGTAGCGTGGCATCGATATCGAAAAGGGTATGGTTTGATAGAACGGATTCTTGCGAGTGTTCATCCTATACCCTTGATCGGCATTCGAGCATTTACTCGTCTCGAGTCTTTGAACACAAGATTCGGTGACGAAAGAGACTTGTGAACCGTAGTCTACGGACTTGAATCCTTGTTGGTCTTTTACTCCAACGATTGCTGTGGGCAGCAAAGTTTGTGGTGGTGACCGATACAGGTTAATAGAGTGGTTGCTAATGAGTTCGTTAGGATCTGCAGGTAAACCTTGGAGGGGCGGTGAATCAGTTGATACAGATGAATGGTTCGATTTTGACACGAATAAACTATCAGATCCTTGGTTTTTATTCGACTGCGAAGAGGAACCTCCTGATGTGTCTGTTGTTGAGAAATGTACAAGGGAATGATGTCGTGCTTGCAGATCCTACATCTAAATTTTGATGAACATTGGCTAGACTTGTGACAGTTGAAACAGAGTTTAAAGGACTTAGTTAATTCCCTTTTGGCCTCCAAGGTCATCGTCAAGAATTGCGCACACTGCGTTATCAGTTGCGCAGCATTGCATTTCAGACACTGCACAGCTGCTGAGATGTGTAAGGTTCGAAGAGACGCAGGTTTCGGTTTAATGGTTTCACGAGTATGTGGCCTACACGATTCCAACGCTTCACAACGTCTCTCCAAAAATTCTTAAAACTGTTCAACTTTAGGATAATCATCTTTTCTGTTCATCTATCTCATCTCTCATCTCTACCTCATCTATTTTATCAGCAGCCCAAGCCTTTTGTGTTTCAGTATCCACTTTGCGCAACAAAACGTATATCATCCAGGCGTTCCTGTCGTCTGATTCGTAGGCATTTAGACCCCTTACAATTTTATCGGCACCATCCGATATTTTACGTAAAATGTTTACATTAGGGTTGGATGCTGAGGGAAGCCGCATGAAGGTTTCTAAGAAGCTATCGATAATGTAACGCGGTCTATCGTATCTTTTCTCGAGTCTCCCACGCTTGTTCATAGGTCACGTCAGAGATTGGAATATGAGAAAGCATATTCAAAGCTTCTCCACGAAGATTCGAGCGCGAAAATTTCTGAGAAGGTGACAAATGAGGTTTTTTGTGCACAGTACTTGCAAAAATATCCCAAAACGCTGGCCATTGGTTGTGGTGGCCATTGGAAAATGGTTCAATGTGAATCTTGGGGAGGTGGTCATTGTAATGATGTGATATGTTTGGCAGCTGTACTGGACATTGTTGGGCAGAGATAACAGCCAGCGAATTATTTGTGGTTGTTTCAACCTTACTGCGTTCACGAATCATTGAAATTAAAACCGACTTGACCACCAAATACTTACAAATGGGATCGCTGTACCCATTTTCTTCCGCGAGTTCATAGATCGATTCCTGGGAAGAGCGGAACTTTAACCACAATTCTTCAACCCTTTCGATACGCAATTGTAGTAAATCGATTAATGAAGTGGCTTCCGAAATACTTTCGGTGAAAGTATACAACTTAGTTACCGACGCCTTCAAATTTCCACGTAAAGCGCGTAAAACCGAAAGCTTAGTAGCCATGCTTACAAGACGATTTTCTAACTAGTAGCGAAACAACGAAATGTCTTTTCTTTGCCACGCGGTCGCAAAACGGCTAGAATTTTCTCAAATAAGCTACAAACACCAGTTAGGTAAGGCATCCAATTATTCTGCGAATGAGTTCTGTATAACCTAATGCAGAAAATACACCTTTCACTTGCAACATCAGCACGTGGTTGCTGTAGCTTTCAGAGATCACTTGAGTGTTTTCCTAGAATTCATATAAGCATATATGTATGTACAAGTGAAACTTTATCAACGACACGAATTGTCTTCCAGAATAATATATGGAATATCACTTTAAATCACCGCAAACGATTTATGAGAGTTTATAAATGGGAGCGATATGCGAATTAAATGCGTCGATTGTAACTCGAGTGGATTTGCTGTGCAGGACGATTGTAATTTCCCAAATAGAGGTTTAGAAATCCGGCTCGAAGGACTAAAAAAATATGTTGAGAAACGAATTATTTCTGTTAATTGATTTTTTTATGGCTCAAATCCAAGTGGACGAGAGCATGAAAAATTATACGGCAAATGACAAAGCTAAAACTGTTATACAATATGCAATGAACAAAACATAGGTGAGTGAAACTAGAATGTGAGAGGTACAGCTTGGTTTGATAACATGCTTTAACTTTAACAATAACTTTAAATAATTTGTGTTCTGTGCACTGACAACAACTGTCTATTGAAAAAAGGAAAAATAATGTACATGATTGGTGTTTGGTAGTACAAAACAAATAAAAATTATTATAACTATTTTAGAACATTATGAATTTTAAAGCTTAAACATAAAAAGAAAAATCGAAATTGAAACGAAAATGGCTAATTAACATTTCTTAGCAAATATTCCCAAACAGAGGGTGTTGACTTGAATGTGGCATTGATAACTCCATTCGAGATAGAAACTGTAGTTGACAAATTAATCGAAGCAATTCAGAGCGCTGCTTGGGAAACAGTTCTTTCCCAAAGACAGAAGTAAGCACTGACGGGCATGTACGCACAACATTTTCGCTCGAAATCGAAGAATTGATTCGTGAAATGAGAAAAGCGCGTAGGAGATGGAAATGCACGAGTGCACCCCAGACAAAACCCTCTTGAACCACCTCTCTAACAAGCAGGGGCGTCTGGCACTCGAGCAAACCGGGTAGACATTAAGACTCATTTTGATTTAGGTACCTTTTTGTCTTGCATTTTGATCAACAACTCCTGAAAAATCCATTTCACATCAATTATTTACCTATAATTTTACCTTCCTGAAATTGGTATTTATTAGCGTTTTTTTATGAAGGTGTCTACCTACTATGCAACTGTCAGCTCCGCATAAAAATTACAAAAACAAGCTACGCACAGCATTTGCAACCATTAGAGTAAATAAAAAATAACTAATTTCAAGCACAACAATTATATTCTTTCCTTTCCTATCTTTCCCTTCATTCTATTCCTCGTTCTTATTAGAATTTTATACACACGCACAACCACAGCCACCCAAAAAGTGTTCAACTTTGAAGCCAATTCAAAACAAACGAACGATTAGACATTTTCAATTCTGTCTACCTTTCCCATATACGAATCCAAAAAATGAGTGATGTCGCATTTCGATTTTTCTGCTGTATCTTCCAATAGTTGGGCAAAAACGAAGACAGCGTCTTCGGAGATATTCGTTTTCCGATCGCGATCGCAATGACGATACAGCACACATACACTTTCTGCCTTGTGCTTGTGGCTTGTCGCTTTCGTGCGATGTGTGTGTTTGAGTAGGTATGCTTGCCGGGTATAGAGCTTTTAACGGCTTGACGTCTACTAATATTTCCGAGTGCGGGATGCCAAACAATGTTCCTTTTTATATGGAAAACGAACAAAAATTACACATAAACGCAAAAAACTATTTCAAAAATGCAACCCTGTGTTTCGATGAAAGAGAAAGTGGTAGACTTGATCAGCCTTCCTAGGTAAGCCTAAAAATATTTTAGTTATAAAATACGGAAAGGATTAGAAAAGTGTTGTTTGTGTTGTAAAAACAGTGCATATGACCACAAAAGGGTGCACGGATTCAGGGAGATCGCATCTTCGGAACACTTTTTCGATACTTTCCACTTATTTTATTAAAATAATTTTTGGGTCAACTCAGAAAATGGAATAAGCACAATAACTTCTTTCCTTTTCGGCACACTCTAGGTTGAGTAGTTTATTAATAATTCGCACTTCTACAGAAACTATTTGCTTGGCATCCCGCGGTCGAAAAATGTGAAAGACGTCAGATTTTGACAGCCATTGTAAAAGCTCTATATTTATTTCGTGTAACAAATTATCGGTGCATTTGGCTCAATTCAATTTCAATTGATGGAATGCATTAATCAATGGAATAAAAGTGCAAATGGTAGGCATATAAGTAAGTATTTTGAGCTTTGTTTGTTATTAAGTTAACATTTTTTTTTGAGGTGGGTAATAAGAAATTTTGTAGTTTGTAGTAGTGTTTTGGCTTGGGTAGACACTGTCTTAAATGTCTATATGACGCATCGTCACTGCTAACAAGCTCAATGAAATGCTGCAAGATTATAAACATCGTGAGACCACTGGATACCTTGAAGGCTTGTCGGCGGATAGGGGCTTAAACTTCTGCCCGTTGAAAGCATTTACGTTCATCAAGAAACCTATAATCCACTTGGCACCAACAACGAAAGCTAGTGGCGAATGGGCAAAAGAAGACAAAGAGAAAACGAATTTGTTCGCCTAACATTTAGAAGAAACATTCAAGCCGTTTGAAGGTCTACTGTTGGCTGACGATGTTCTAAACAACAACGCGGAACCTGATAGCTTTAGAATGAAAAAAGTGTCGTTAGTTGAACTTCGACAGACAATAGGCATATTTAAAAATAATAAGGCCCCGGGTTACGACCGAAATCCTGAAAAAATACCGAAAAAGGAGTTTTGCCACATTCGCGGATGACACGGCCATCCTGGCAATAGGTGAATCAGTCGAGTCATCAACGAGCATTGGACAGAATTTGTGTCTGAACGACCAAGAAGACTTGGTGAATCGTTCTTAACGAAAACAAGTTAACGCATATAAACTTTACGAACAGAAGGGTTAAAAATTAACCACTGTTCAGATATCTTATGTAAACGAAGCGAAATATCAAGGAATGTAGGGTCATTAGTTTTGTCACGTTAAGCTTATAGGTGGAAAATACACGGCTCAGGGAATGTATTCGCTTATCGCAAAATATTCGAAATTAATCTTTCATAACAAACAGCTCTTGTACATACAGGTTTTAAGGCCGCCCTGGGCATACGGTATACAACTTTGGGGTTGTACCAAGCTGAGCAACATGCCTAAGTTGCAGACTTTCCAAAACAAGACACTTAGAGCAATGCTCCATAGTATATTAGGAATAGTTATATTCAGAGAGATTTATTCACAGCTACAGTGAGCGAAGAAATAACAAACTTTGCTTGAAAGCTTAAGCCTCGTCTTCATGTTCATTGCAATAATGAAATGATCCGTACTTTTAACGCGAGTCAACGATACATACAACGAGCGACGACTTCAAAAAACAAGGCACTTCGACCTAGCGACGAAGCCGCACGAACTGACGCTTCTCGAAGCAAATGAACTGACGCTTACATTTAGTACTTACTTACTTACTTAAGGTGGCGCTACAGTCCGGGGTGGACCTGGGCCTCAGCCAACAAGCTTCGCTAGCCAGCTCTGTCTCTAGCTAGCCGTCTCCAGTTTCGCACGCGAAGTTGGCTGAGGTCCCCTTCCACTTGCGTGCGCCACCTGAGTCTCGGTGCTCCTCTACCACGTCGTCCCTGCGGTGTGGATTCGAAGATTTTCCGGGCCGGGGCGTTGGTGTCCATCCGCTCTAGATGACCCAGCCATCGTAGACGTTGTGTTTTGACTCTTTTGGCTAGGTCGGTATCGCTGTACAGCCCGTACAGTTCGATGTTATATCTCCTCCTCCACTCTCCGTCTATGCAGACGGGACCGTAAATCGTCCGAAGAATTTTCCTCTCGAAGCAGCCTAAAGTGTTTTCATCCGCCTTTGACAGGGTCCATGCTTCTGCCCCGTAAAGCAGGACTGGGATGATGAGGGTCTTATACATGGACACTTTAGTTGCTCGAGAGAGGGCTTTGCTACTCAATTGCCTTCTTAGCCCAAAGAAACAGCGATTGGCAAGAGTTAACCTTCGTTTGATTTCAGCGTTGGTGTCATTGTCTGAATTGATAGCGGAACCCAGGTAGACAAAGTCCCTAACTACCTCAAAGTTATAGCTGTCGATGGTGATGTTTTGTCCAAGACGTCGGTGTTGGGTGACTTTTCTTGATGACAGCATATACTTGGTTTTGCCCCCATTGACTGCTAAACCCATATTCGCCGCTTCCGTCCCAATACTCACGAAGGCTTTCTTCATCACGCTTTGTTCTACCGATTATGTCAATGTCGTCTGCGTATGCAAGTAGTTGAACGGACTTTTGAAAGATTGTACCTCTGGTGTTGGCGCGAGAGTTCTGCACAATTCTCTCAAGTATGATGTTAAAGAAGTCGCATGACAGCGCGTCGCCTTGTCTAAATCCTTTTTTGACATCAAAGGGGTCGGTGAGGTCTTTGCCGACCTTGACGGAAGGTGAAGCTCACAGCGTGAGTTTTCCATCGTCATCCTGCACAGACTGACGAGTTTGGCAGGGATGCCAAAACTAGACATTGCGCTATATAGCTCGTCTCTATAGATGCTGTCATACGCGGCCTTGAAATCGATGAAGAGGTGGTGTGTATCGATTTGGAATTCCTGGGTTTTCTCCAAGATCTGCCGCAGTGTGAATATTTGATCGATGGTGGACTTTCCTGGCCTAAAGCCACACTGATATGTGCCTATCAGATTGTTGACAAACGGCTTCAGGCGTTCACACAGTACAGCAGAAAAGATCTTGTATGCGGTGATAAGAAGACTTATGCCTCTGTAGTTGGCACAACTCAGAGGGTCTTCAGGATCGGGCAAACAATGCTGAGGTTCCATTCGTCGGGCATGCTTTCTTCCGACCATATCTTGCAGATGAGCTGGTGCATGCTCCTAACCAGCTCATCACCAGCGGATTTAAAAAGTTCGGCAGCTAGGCCGTCTGCTCCGGCTGCTTTGTTGCACTTGAGCTTAGACACAGCTACTTTCACCTCCTCCAGGTCGGGTGGGCGGTATCGTTCGTACGCTTCGTCGGTAACGTCTTCGCCCGGGTTGAATGGTTCGTTCTGCCTGACAGCGGTATTTGGTTCTTCCTCGCCGTTATACAGTCTGCAGAAGTGGTCTTTCCAAATCCTCAGCACCGACTGCGATTCTACAACGATGTTCCCTTGATGATCCTTACAGGCTTCAGTTCGAAGTTTATACCCTTGGCAGGACCATTTGGCAGGAACATTTGAAGAAGAATTGAGAAAGTTGAACGTAGAAGGGGAGCTGTAGGATTTTATCTTTGCATTAATGAGGTGGTAAAAGCGCTTAGGGTCTTTGATATGCGAGGATTGCATTTGGTTCAGGAATTGATGGTAGAGCGACTCACATAAGACGTCAAGTAATTAAAATTGTCCGATGGGTAGCAGGAATTGAGATAGATCAGCCATCGCCTCTTTCTTTTGTTATGCAAAGAGCGCAGTTCCTTGGTGTACCAGGGTGGGGATTTATTAGAGTTTTTTTTGGGTGAATATGGCACGGATCGGTGATGAGACAGTCGATGATTTTGGCATAAAATAGCTCAAGAGTATCATCCAAGAACACATGCGGGTTTGGATTTATGACGGAGTCAAAGTTAACGTTGCTGAGAAGGTTAGCTTTCTAAAGTCGGCTTTGCGAAAATTGAAACTATACGAGTTTTCCGAGTGAAGAATAGAGAAGCGATTGTCGAGTGAGAGTGTTGCCGACAGGGGTAAACGCAGGGGATCTAAAGTGGAGAGCAGATGTCTTCTTGCTGTAACCGTACAGTTTTCGACATCGGATGAGAAGATTAAGTCGAGTTGCCTAGAAAAGCTGCTGAGTTGAGAAAGACTTGAGTCAGAGAGGCAGTCGGTAAAAAGAATTTCCTTGCCTGAGGAGGGGTTAGAAGCAACGAAGTGAGTTTCATTTTAGGTGATGAACGTTGAAATCACTACAGATAAGGATAATGTCGTTGGAATCCGAAGCATCAATCGTGGAGTCGATCGACAGCGAGCTGGTAAGAATCAATAGATTGTGCTGGGCGGATATAGCAGCAGACAAGGTAAAGCATTCGACTATTGTGGCACTCGTGAAGTTGAAGACAGCTGTGTTTGACGATTTAGACAGTAAGGAGTTATAGCGACTGTGGCTATCGCTAAGAGAGCTCCGCGACCGTCCACGTCGCTAGAATTATTGTGGCCATCAGCACGGAAAAGAACAAAGTCAGGGGAAAATATCTCATTATCATTGATATTGGAACAGAGATTCGTTTCAGTGAGATCAAATATGTCATAGGGTAGTTTTTGTGAGTTAAGGTACACAAGACCTCTCACGTTTTGGTAATAGAGGGAGATTAAGTTAGGAGAACAAAGGGATGCGTGAAGACACGCCGTGTTCGCGTTAGGATTGAAAATATTTTTTGAAATCAGAACGGGTCCTTTGTAGTTGGGAGATGCACTTAGAGTTGACATGGGCAGCGAAAGTGGAGAGATCATTATTGACATTATCAGGTTGAATATCAAGGTTTTCGTGGAACCGTACAAAGATTTTCTTCAGCTCACGGGGATCAGTTGGGAGGCATTCTTAATGGATTGGTACCATTACGTTGGTTTTTGTTTTGCCATCTATGCAAACGGAGTCTGGTTTGTCGTGAAGGTAAGCCAGATACAGATGTACGTTTTTGTAGACTCTTTTGTTTCTCAAACGTGACATAACGTAGCGGTCTTCAAAGTTGGGTTCGGCGAGGTGCTTGGTAAGTTTGACGGCGGGAGGAAGGAGCGGGTAGAGGAAGGATGAGGAGGGGCTTGAAGGAGTGTTGAGAGATGCAGACGAGGTGGAAAGAGTCCGGTTTATAGTGTGGGAGAGAATAATGGGAGGGCTGGAAGGAGTGCTGAGAAGTGCAGACGAGGTGGAAGGAGTCGGGTTTATAGTGTGGGAGTGAATAAAGTTTGAGTATGCGGGTCTATTTTGAGAATCGTGCTCAATGAGGTTGGGTGTTTGGGAATAATTTGTCGGTGTATTAGTTAAGGGTCGGGAGACAGGTGTAAGGTCAAAAGATACGCAATTGCGCTGGACTGAGTTTGCAGAAGGAGGAGGAGAAGGATTTATTAAAGGTTGCAATAATCGGTTATAGCAACTAGAGAAGTTGGGAAAAATTCCTACTTTCAACTCCCAGTTAGGGTCACGATGGGAAGGACGTGGAGCAGAATAAGAAGGTCTTGGTGGGTTGGCCTTGGCTTGCTTGGTAACATTAGGTTTTAAAACAGGATTTTTGTTACTTAACCTAGTTATCCGCATCTTACTCACCTTAATTGCCTTAATTGTAGGATAGCTTCCTACCTAACGCTATAAACACTACGGAAGCGTTAACTACTTGTTAAGTTAACTTAGTTGTAGCCAAAAATAATTAAATATGAGAGAACGAAAATTTACTACTATGACATGCTATGTCGCACTACGCGTTTTGGCAGTTTTTCTAGTGTCTCTCATAAAAAGGTCGTTTTTTTAGCACGTGGAAATAACCAATATCGGCTACTTTGGCATTAAATATCAAAAAGTAAAGCCTAGGGTTTTACCTTAACCCCCTTTCGATCTATATTACCCCAGAGAGATAAACGGCGCGTCAGAGGCGCCTCGAAACATGTTTTTTCCTTTCTTCTTTTAACCGAAGTTCGTACAAGCTTGATTTTTTAAACCAACTCATTGTCAATCAACCCTTGCGATCGACGCACGGTTGTTTTAGTTTGGTAAGTATCACCGTTTTTTTATGGCAATGCGTTGCGCTCGAGAGGCGCATGTTAATATGCGAAAGAATACCAGATAGAAGAATACCGAAGATATGCAATTTCTTATTCCTTTTTGTTATGGACTCATAAAATCTTACTTTACTTACTAAATTTAATAATATACAGGGTTTTTCAGTTAAGGTGTGACATAAAGCTAGGGAGCGTAGGTTGGGTTGAGACAAGAAAAAAATTTTATGGGAGGGGGCGGGGTCTATTCCTCCGTTTAGCTGGGAGGGGCAATTTTCTGAAAATATGACCTAAAACAAAAGAAAGTATTAAAAAACAATGGTAACACTGACATTTTCAAAATATACCTTTCTGTAAAGCCAGAAATCTCTTCTTTTATATTAACTTTAAATAAAGCTATTTTTATGTACAGTTTTTGAAAAATTAATCCTTAATTGATCCTTAACTTTAAAAAAAAAATAAAAAAAATGTTAAGTAAATTTTTTCTAATTTTTATGTTATTAAGTTCAATTTTTTTTCAAATTTTATTGCTCTTATTAAAAACTGAAAACCGCATGCTCATATGTCTTTTACTTTTTCAGAGAAAAAACATTAGAAACAATCTATTTCAACAATTTTTTTTTCTTTTTATACCCCATCCCATAGGATAGGAGGTATATTAAGTTTGTCACATAGTTTGTAACACGGTGAAGTAATAATGGTAGACCCCCAAGACCTTAAGGGCATATGATCGAGACCGTATTCTGAATCGAATGAGCCATGTCCGTCCGTCCGTCTCTATATCACATGTTTTTAGGCCTTAAATTTTGAGCTAGGGTGCTGAAACTTCGTACGTAAGATCCGCGTCATGCGAGGCAGTACAAGTGCAAACATTTTTGAAATCCGCCCAAAGACAAGCCCACAATCGGTCTAAATGTGCAACTACCTCCAGAATTTTCAAAACTGTAAGACGATCTAAAAGGCTGAAATTTAACATTTAGCATCTCCTAATAAATGTTAGACACAAAAAAGAAAAATTTAATCGGTAAACCTCCTCTAGTGGGCGTGGCATCTATTTTAAGGGACTGTAACTTCTGCATACACACTGTAGCACTTACTCACTGGTTTTTATACCCCATCCCATATATATTACGTTTGTCACATAGTTTGTAACACGGTAAAATAATAATGGTAGACCCCCAAGACCTTAAGGGCATATGATCGAGACCGAATACTGAATCGAATGAGCCATGTCCGTCCGTCCGTCTGTCCGTCTGTCCGTCTGTCCGTCTGTCCGTCTGTCCGTCTGTCCGTCTGTCCGTCTGTCCGTCTGTCCGTCTGTCCGTCTGTCCGTCTGTCCGTCTGTCCGTCTGTCCGTCTGTCCGTCTGTCCGTCTGTCCGTCTGTCCGTCTGTCCGTCTGTCCGTCTGTCCGTCTGTCCGTCTGTCCGTCTGTCCGTCTGTCCGTCTGTCCGTCTGTCCGTCTGTCCGTCTGTCCGTCCGCCCGTCAGTCCGTCCGTCTGTATGTCACATGTTTTTAGGCCTTAAATTTCGAGCTAGGGTGCTGAAACTTCGTACGTCAGGTGCACGTCATGCGAAGCAGTACAAGTGTAAAAAATTTTGAAATCCGCCCAAAGACACGCCCACAATCGGTCTAAATATGCAACTACCTCCAGATTTTTCAAAACTGTAAGACGTTCTAAAAGGCTGAAATTTGACATTTAGCATCTCTTAGTGAATATAAGACACAAAAAAGGCAAATCTAATTGGTAAACCTCCTCTAGTGGGCGTGGCATCTATTTTAAGGGTAAATTTTCAAATGCAGTTTACTCAGTATTTTTGCTCGAAATTGAAAAAAAATTTGCTTAATGGGGTATTCAACTTAACTTCTGCGTAACTTCTGCGTACACACTGTAGCACTTACTTACTGGTTTAATTTTGAGTTTAGAAATTAATTTTTCATAAAATGTACACTAAACCAGCTTTATTTAAAACTTAAATAAGAGAATCGATTTGTGGCTTTATAGAAAGGTATATCTTGAAAATGTCAGTGTTGCCATTGTCTTTCAATATTTTTTTTCTGTTTTAAGTCATATTTTTAGAAAATCGCCCCTCCAGTCTAAACGGGGGGAATAGACCCCCCCCTCCCATACAATTTTTTTTCTTGCCTCGACCCAGCTTATACGCCCTAGCTTTTTGTCACACCTTAACTGAAACACCCTGTATGTTTATGTTTTACTTAATTCTTAATTTAATAACAATAAAATGGAGAAATAAAAAATATATTTGTTTAATTTTGTAAAAAAAAATCTTTTTCTAATTGTGCGCCTAATAGGCGCATGTTTAACTTTTCAGTACAAAAAATAGGTTTAACATTCTAGGCCTTAACCCTTTGTCAAGGTAAGCTCGTAATTGGTTGAACTGTAGCATCAATTATTTTTAGAAAAATAAACTTAACTTCGTTAATATTAAAATGCAAAGATATTTGCTTTTGCTAGATTTTAATTGTACCACCAATAGATAAAACGTGAAGTGCAATGTATTCCTGTTAAGTCTTTCAAAGTGCTTACGGACGAAAGGGCATAGAGTACATTGAAACATTATTACATCTTCTGATTATGCACTCATAAAATATTTATATTAATACTGCCTTAGAGAAGAAAATGTGCGTTTAATAAATATCCCTGAATCTATCAACTCAAAAGTAAATTTCTAATAAATTCTCCTGTAAATAGAATAGAAAGAATAAATTGTAAACGTATAGTGAAGCTAGACGTTATAGATATACGTATGTACAACATATATGTACATACTTAGATATACCCACACTTGGGGTAAATACATGGCGCGCGGCCGAATGAGAAAGGATCAAAGAAATCATGAATAATATTACCCAGCGTGTAAAAATGACAACGCGTTAGTTAGCCCCCACATAAACCTATATTAACATCGACCGCATGGATTTACAAACGAGCAATTTATAACTCCATGCCGAAGGCATGTATTTGCATGCACAGGCGCTGCTCGGCGGATAGAAACAATACAGAAAGGATGAACGCGATGAAAATCAAGCTGGGTGCTGCTTTATTTATGGAAATCAAAATCCTGCTATTGAAAGCAAAATGTTGATCGATAATTTATCTTATACCCTTTGAGCCATCCAGAACAATGTATAATTATGAACGATTTTACAAAACCTAGTCTAATAATTGCTGTGGGTGTGGAAAATTTCGAAATAAATTAAAAAATTAAAATTTAATTTTGATGTAGGTAGAAGTACGTATAATTATGCTTGTGCATTACAAAGAGTAGATAGATTTTATAGAACCTTTGGCAGATTTTATAGAACTGAGTCCCAGGAAAATCGTTTTTGAGGTTTAAAACTTTAATTTTAGTTTCATTTACACCTTCAAGGTAAGGGTTAGAATAGCCTTGAGGTAAGGTATGCCTGTTGTTACTTGTAAGAGCCGCTTAAAGTCCGCCGGACGGAGTAGTCTTTAATGTTGCAATAACAGAGAAATGTAATTCTCCTTCTAGCACGCAATTGCTGATGAACCAGTACGGAACATGAAAACTCTGCACAGATACGCCAAAATTTGCCCCCGCAAGTGTTATGCCTTTACGAAGAAAAGCAATGATATAAATAGCAGAGTATTTCTTAAAAATATCTGGCATGCACATAATTAATTAAGTTAACTAGATGCATGCCATCATCCTAAATCAACTATAAATTAATTATTACTGCTAGATACTGGAAGAGAAAGAGGCGTTTAATATTCGGCCAACCCTAACCTGGATAGCAGACGCCGACCAGAAAGCCGCTCATTTTAAGACGGACGCTCCTGGATTTTTTGTTTGTTGATGACTTTGGTGCGCCCGGATATTTTCCATGTCGGTATCCACCATATTGTTGAGAAGTTGGCCCTGGTTCACCTCGAGCTGTTGCGCCACTCTATATTTATATATATATAAGTAACGAATAAAATATCGAGAAAGTTCCGTGAACATAACATTGAATTAGTTTTTTCAAACAATTCAAAACTAAAATACCTACTAGGTTTTACAAAAGACAAAATTGAAAAAATAAACAAATCAGGTATTTACGCTATTGAATGTGGTGATTATGGTGGTGTTTATTACGGTCAAACAAAGAGAAAAATTGATAAAAGATTCGAAGAACACTGCAATTAGCTACATAAAGCAAAACAAAGGCCAGTGTTCAGCCATAGCAGAACACGTCCTTAGCTTAAAACATTCAATCGGTGCAAATAGTTTGAAATTACAAAAAGAAATAAGAGATGAGGGAAAACTAGATGCCTATGAAAGCTTCTTCATACAAAGCGACCAAACGCTATCAATGCTATAGCGGCAACCTAACATCTTCTCTCTTATTGGAATACTAATGCTAAAAAACAAAACAATGAACTCACTAATTGGATTAGTCGTGATGCTGATGATGGACTGTAAACAGTCCGAAATGCATACAGGTACATGCTTTTCATCGCTCGGTTTATTAAAGCTTATACGTTTTTGATTTTCTTTTCAAATGAATTTTGGTTTACCGAAAATAATTAAAAACAAAAAAAAAATTAAAACAATAAGGTGTTCGTCCTCGTCGATTTTGTTATGTAACTTTTTTTTTCAAAATATAACGGTTTTCGAGCTATTCGAGTTTTAATGGTTATTTAGAAAAACAAGTTTGCACATTTAAAAATACGTAAAAACAAGTGAGTAAGAGCAAGAGTGCGTCTGTGACAAACTTCTATATACCCGACCCTCTTAATACCCGAATCTTAAAATTTTTTGTCCCGAATTCATACATAATTTGTAAAGGCCACGCCCCAAAAAGTGGGTCTGGCATAAAAATTAAAATCAATTAATTGTTATTTCGTTAGATTCATGACAAAATGCGTTAAAACCGAAAATTATTCCGGAAAAAAAAAAAATTTTTCCGAAAAGCCCCCTAAAAGTGGTCGGAGCTCAAAACTTTGTATAGACCAAACTTTGCAAAGGGTTATATCTTTAATATTTGTCATAGAATTTTTTTCCCGATTTGGAGTCAACTTTCCGAGAAATCGGGGTTTTAAAGATCTAACATGTTAAAAGTGGGCATGGTCGATATTGTAGGCGGTCCAATTTTTGGCTTGCTAAAGGTCTTGGGCCAATATTGCTCAGTACCAAAATTTAAGTTCCTACGACTTTTTTAACTTGACCAAAGTCTTTTTGAAAGAAAATGTGAAATAGAGGTTGTCTCACATTGAAGCCAGTAGTGGGCGTGACCGTTCACGGATTAAGCCAAATTTCACACTTTGGCTGTGCAGCAGAAGACCCAAGCCGTGTACCAAGTTTCAGCTCTCTAGCTTGATTTTGAAGACATAAAACCTTCACATATACAGACGGACGGAGGGACATGGCTAAATCCATTGACGTGTCGGTCTCGGTCGTTTCTCTTAAAGGTCTTAAGGGTCCACGGTGATTATTTCACTGTTTTACGAACTATGCATTAAAATAGCAGACGCCGACCAGAAAGCCGCTCATTTTGAGACGGACGCTCCTGGATTTTTTGTTTGTTGATGACTTTGGTGCACCCGGATATTTTCCATGTCGGTATCCACCATATCTGGTGAGCATTCCCCTATTCGCCACCTGGGAGGCGCCCAATCGGGCGCCCAGAAGGGTTTGCTGGTCCCCCTCACCGTGGACGTACCATGGAACCAGGAACATCTTTCGGTTAGTTTAGTGTAGGTTAAAGGTTAAGTTAGCATAAGGATTAGAGTAGGAAGTGTCGCGAGGTCCTAAGGGTTCGCACGTCTTATTTCCCGTCCTTCGTCAAGGGTAATTTGGAAACTGAACATCATTTGCTTTTGCTCCTTCTTCGTTCTTTCCCCCTCTTTAAGTTGCTCGTTAGGGTTAAGCTTCCTTTTCCCTGTTCTATTAGGTAAGCAAGGCACGATCCCTTGTTTGTTGAGTGAGTGGGGCAGTTTGAAGTGCAATAATCGCCTTTCCTGCCGGTAAGTCTAAATGAACCTATCGGGACGTGCTGTCGTCCTTCATGCTGCCACCAAGCTGGCCAAAGGCCCAAACCTCACTCGCAACAAATCCAGAAGCGTCTGCCACATATTATGTGACTCACTGGTGGGCGTCTGTCTCCACAAGGGCGGTTGTAATTAAAAACGGAAATAGAAGTGATTTACCTATTTCTGGTAACAGCTGAATCAGTCGAGTCGTCAACGAGAAGTCTCCAACGAAACATAAATTGTGTCTCTTAATACATTAAGCAAACGAAGCAAAATATTCAGGAATGACGCTAAGCTTAGGTGGAAGCCACACGTTAGGTATTGGCATATTGAAGATTTTGGAAATTAATTATATGTATACAGGCTGACTTTTAATAGGTAGCATTCCCGTCAAAAGAAATCGATTTTGTTATTGATTGATTTATTGAATCCCGTGAAAACCGTAATAAATTAAACATAAGCGAACACCTTATTGTTTTAATTTTTTTGTTTTTAATTATTTTCGGTAAACAAAAATTCACGATTTGACACGAAACTAACGCACGACAATGAAATACGTATAAACTTTATGAAACCGAACGATTAAAAACATGTACCTGTATGCATTTCGGACTGTTTACAGTCCATCATCAGCATCACGACTAATACAATTTGTGAATTCATTGTTTTGTTTTGTTTTCATTAGTATTTAAATAAGAGAGAAGAGAGAAGATGTTATGTTGCCGCTATCAGCATTGATAGCGTTTGGGTCGCTTTGCATGAAGAAGCTTTCATAGGCATCTAGTTTTCCCTCATCTCTTATTTCTTTTTGTAATTTCAAACTATTTGCAGCGATTGAATGTTTAACGCTAAGGACGTGTTCTGCTATAGCTGACCACTGGATTTTGTTTTGCTTTATGTAATTGCAGTGTTCTTTAAATCTTTTATCAATTGTTCTTTTTGTTTGACCGTAATAAACACCATCACAATCACCACATTCAATAGCGGAAATACCTGATTTGTTTATTTTTTCGATTTTGTCTTTTGTAGAACCTAGTAGGTATTTAAGTGTTGAATTGTTTGAATATACTAATTCAATGTTATGGATACGGAAGTTCCTCGATATTTTATTCTAGCTAGATAGCTTTCGTTAGATTCATGACAAAATGCGTTAAAACCGAAAATTATTCCGGAAAAAAAAAAAAAAATTTTCCGAAAAGCCCCCTAAAAGTGGTTGGAGCTCAAAACTTTGTATAGAACAAACTTTGCAAAGGGTTATATCTTTAATATTTGTCATAGAATTTTTTTTCCGATTTGGAGTCAACTTTCCGAGAAATCGGGGTTTTAAAGATCTAACATTTTAAAAGTGGGCATGGTCGATATTGTAGGCGGTCCAATTTTTGGCTTGCTAAAGGTCTTGGGCCAATATTGCTCAGTACCAAAATTTAAGTTCCTACGACTTTTTTAACTTGACCAAAGGCTTTTTGAAAGAAAACGTGAAATAGAGGTTGTCTCACATTGAAGCCAGTAGTGGGCGTGACCGTTCACGGATTAAGCCAAATTTCACACTTTGGCTGTGCAGCAGAAGACCCAAGCCGTGTACCAAGTTTCAGCTCTCTAGCTTGATTTTGAAGACATAAAACCTTCACATATACAGACGGACGGAGGGACATGGCTAAATCCATTGACGTGTCGGTCTCGGTCGTTTCTCTTAAAAGTCTTAAGGGTCCACGGTGATTATTTCACTGTTTTACGAACTATGCATTAAAATAAATATATGCCCTCGGTCGGGTATAAAAATGCTGATCCGATTTTGGTAATTTTTGTTTTTTTTTTTTGTTAGACAACATCATCGTTATTCGTAATAACATTATTGAAAATTAAAATAACTTAAAAAAAAATGTTAGACAACATCATCGTTATTCGAAATAACATTATTGAAAATTAATATAACTTAAAAAAAAGCTAACTAAACATAAAAAAAAATTCTTTAAGTTTTCGAAAAACAAAGCCAGTTTGCAAAAGTTGTGAATTCATAACTTAATGTGCAGAATATTTGAAAAACATGCACATCTTTTAAGCTGTTTGAGGTATAAGCCATACTTCTAGCTTGAGAGCTTGGAAAAAAAGCTGTGATTAAGCATTGCAACAACGAATTTTTGAATTCCGTCGAGGCTTTTTTTTTCTCATCATTTCGTCCAACGTTTCGCAGACTAAGTGCATTTGCTACTCTTCTGGCCCTTACCAAGTATAGAAATAAAGGCATATTGAAATTTGTAGTTGAATGTTGAATTAAAACACTTTTTTTTATAAATCTTGCTCAATTTATGAGCCCCGATTTCTAACACAAGTTCGCATTCTGTGAAGCAATTCACATCCAGTGATTGCATTGGAGAAATTTCCTTAGCTGCGGTTCTAGTTCTTGAAATTAGTTCTCACTGGTAGGGACTGTTTGAAGGTCGAAAACAAATGTTTTCATGTGGCACCAAGCATAAAAATCCCTGTGATAGAGGTAGAGGCAATAAAGAGAGATTTTGGTGGCCAAGCAATGGGGGTTCCTCTTCCAATCCACCGATTTGGAAATGTAATCCCCAAAAACTCACATACAGATCTTCTTAAATGAGCAGGACAGCGGTCTTGTTGGAATCTCATGCCTTATACAGCGCTGCCAGAGAAACATCTTCCATTACTCCAAACATATTTTTTCTGAGGAAATATAGGCTTCGAGGCATGAAGAAACTTATAATGCATTCGACCCAAATACTTACTTGCTTGCTTACTTAAGGTGGCGCTACAGTCCGGGATGGACCTTTGCCTCAGCCAACAAGCTTCGCCAGGCAGCTCTG
The DNA here is from genome assembly GCA_947623515.1 of Neoascia interrupta. NCBI lineage: Eukaryota > Metazoa > Arthropoda > Insecta > Diptera > Syrphidae > Neoascia > Neoascia interrupta. The sequence goes on from OX392462.1 coordinate 139,477,875, forward strand.
TCTCTAGCTAGCCGTCTCCAGTTTTGCACGCGAAGTTGGCTGAGGTCCACTTCCACTTGCGTGCGCCACCTGAGTCTCGGTGCTATTCTACTGCGCCGTCCCTGCGGTGTGCATTCGAAGATTTTCCGGGCCAGCTCTAGATGACGCTGTCATCCTACATGGACACTTTAGTTGCTCGAGAGAAGAGAGGGCTTTGCTACTCAATTGCCTTTTTAGCCCAAAGAAACAGCGATTGGAAAGCGTTATCCTGCGTTTGATTTCAGCGCTGGTGTCATTGTCTGAATTGATAGCGCAACCCAGGTAGACAAAGTCCCTTACTACCTCACAGCATATATTTGGTTTTGCCCTCGTTGACTGCTAAACCCATATTCGCCTCTTCCGTGTCCCAATACTCACGAAGGCTTCTCTGACATCACGCTTTGTTCTACCGATTATGTCAATGTCGGTTGCGTATGCCAGTAGTTGAACGGAATTTTGATAGATTGTACAATTCTCGCAAGTATGATGTTAAAGAAGTCGCACGACAGCGCGTCGCCTTGTCTAAATCCTTTTTTCACATCAAAGTTGTCGGGGAAGTCTTTGCCGACCTTGAGGGAACAGCGTCAATTTCCCATCGTCATCCTGCACAGACTGAAGAGTTTGGCAGGGATGCCAAAACTAGACATTGTGCTATATAGCTCGTCTCTATAGATGCTGTCATACGCGGCCTTGAAATCGATGAAAAGGTGGTGTGTATTGATTTGGAATTCCTGGGTTTTCTCCAAGATCAGCAGCAGTGTGAATATTTGATCGATGGTGGACTTTCCTGGTCTAAAGCCACACTGATATGTGCCTTTTGTTGACAAGCAATAGGCAGAAAAGATGTTGTTTGCGATGTTGAGAATACTGATGCCTCTGTAGTTGGCTCTAACCTTTTCCAGGATCGGGCAAACAATGCTTAGTTTCCATTCGTCGGACATGCTTTCTTCCGACCACATCTTGCAGATGAGCTGGTGCATGCTCCTAACCAGCTCATCGCCAGCGGATTTAAAAACTTCGGCAGCTTTTTGCACTTGAGCTTAGACACAGCTACTTTCACCTCCTCCAAGTCGGGTGCTTCGTCGGTCGTATGCTTCGTCGGTAACGTCTTCGCACAGGTCGAATGGCTCTCTCTGCCTGACAGCGGTATTTGGTTCGTCCTCGCCGTTATACAGTCTGACAGCAAAAAAATGGTGTTTCCCCTTATGGCATTTAAGGACCATCAAGGGAAATACAACGATGTTCCCTTGATGGTTCTTACAGGCTTCAGTTCGAAGTTAATACCCTTGGAAGGACCTTTTAATCCTTTGGTAAGAATTTCTAACCTCATTCCTGTTGTAACATCTCCCTATCTCTTCAACCGCGCGCTTTTCGTGCTCTCTCTTTTTCCTTCGGAGAAGCCGGTGTTCCTCTCTCCTCCTCTGCTCGTAGAGCTCGCGAGCAGGTCTAGTCCTTTTGTGCAGAGCCGGAGAGCGGCTTTGTTAGCTTTTTTTTTGGGTTTCGTTGTGGTGGCCGTGTAAGACCAAGCACTTTAAAGGGGGCGTCTTGGTGGCCCCAATAAAGAAAGTTAATGGCGAATTGGCAAAAGAAAACAAAAACAAGTGGGAAAGTGCTTCAGTGCGTATGCAAACACTTCAGTCGACGGATTGCAAAATACCCGACCCTACCAAAAATAAACCTGCCACGCCTCCAAAAAATGGGCGGGATGTAAAAATAAAACTGTTGAATGCTTAACGCTAGGTGGTTGCATACATTTTGGACTAAAACCCCGTCATTTTAACAAACAAATCACCTTTTTTCTAAGCCATGCCCATTTTTGTGGTCAGTGCAAACGCCAAATTTTTTGTGCTGCCTCAAAGACAATTACAAAGCAGTGTCACATACTAAAAATCAGTGTGCTAGCACCATTTTAACATGGCTAAAGTGTGAAATTTTTTTTTTTTTAAATTGGAGATGGTCGCACATACAGCCCTGCACATACAGGGCGTGTCTGTGGGTGGATTCAACTAATTTTCAAACTTTATCTGGTCAATGGACTTCCAGTCCACTTTCAAATTTTCAGCTCTCTAGCTTAAAATTTAAGTCCTAAAAGTTTTTTACGTACGGACGGACGGATATGGCTTAAACGATTCTCCTGTCGGTCTCGATCATATCTTTTAGAGGTCTTAGGGGTCTACAGTGATTTTTTCACTGTGTTACAAACTATGTATTAAAACTAGTGGGAGGGTTACAATCCGCTTAGGCGAATCGTTGGATACCCCATCCCAATTGACCACTTTCAAGCACCGAATTGTGTCATAAATCTTGGTTGTTAAATTTCAGTTTCTATTAACTTCAACTGTATTTAGAATTTCTCAGTTAGAGAATCATCTCCCTTAAAAAGAGCGAGGCCGCCACTCTTTTCAATTACATCGTCTTTTTGTTTATATTTTTTATCAGAAGTGATATACTTAAAAACGCCCCAAAAGTGGGCGTGTCAAAAATGTATTCATTTCAGTCGATAGTTTTCACAACAAAAATGCTTAATAAAATGCAAATGAAATATGACCACGCCCAAAAGGGGCAGTTTTTGCCTTTTTTTGAAACGTCAATCACAATACATTTAAGCGACGATAACGCGTACCAAATTTCAGCTTCCTACGACAATTTTGAATTTTCATGCTACTAGGTAAAGTGGGCGTGTCAGTGGGCGGATTTTTACACCTGTACTGCTTCGGGACCTAGAAAGAACAGATATTAAGTTTCAAGTTCCTAGCTCAAAATTTAAGGCCTAAAAACTACCGACACACGGACATGGCTCATTCGACTAACAATTCTGTTTCGATCATATGCCCTTAAGGTCTTGGGGGTCTACGGTGATTATTTCTCTATGTTACAAACTATGAATCAAATTAAATATACCTCCTTTCCTATGGGATGGGGTATAATTAAAATACCCTCGGTCGGGTATAAAAACTATAGGTGGTCGCACATGCAGGGCTGTAGTGGCCGTGTCGGATTCAGCTAATGTTCAAACTTGATCTGAAGGACTTGACTTCTAGCTCACTTACTAACTTCAAGCTTTCTAGCTCAAAGTCTCAGGCTTAATCGGACGGGTGGATGGACATGTTAACAGTACGTATAGCTCCCAGTGTCACCTATAAGTGACCGCCCATTTTAAAAAAATTGTCATTAATATAATTATATGCAGCGTGATAAAACACCACTAAAAACAAGTGGGAAAGTGCAACAGTGGGTATGCAAAAGCTTCAATCCATCTACGACGGATTGCAAAATACCCGAAGAAACCAAAAAGAAAACTGCCACGCCTCCAAAAAGTCGGCGGGATGTAAAAATATAACTGTTGAATGCTTTATACTAGGTGGTTGCATACATTTCGGCCTAAAACTCCGCCTTTTTAACTAAAAAAATTACTTTTTTTAACGCCACGCCCACAAAAGTGGGCGGAGGCACATACAATATATACATAAAAGGAAAATGCTAGTATCTACAGCTTTTGTCATATAATTTTTTGTCAAATTTCATATATATTTATTGAAAAACAGTCATTTTAAGCTAAAATCCCTTAAAAAATTGGGCGTGGTCAATGAAAAAGCTAAACTTTTTTGGTTACCTTAAAGACAATTATAAGGCAATGTTACGTACGAAAAGTGAATGCGCTAGCGCCATTGTAACATAGCTAAAATTTGCAAGATGTATTTTTTTAAATTAGAGATGGTCGCACATACAGGCCTGTAGTGGGCGTGTCTGTGGGCGGATTCAGCTTATTTTTAAACCTGATCTGAAGGACTGGACTTCCAACCAACCCAAGAAATTTTAGCTCTCTGCCTTAATATTTAAGGCCTACAGTTGTGAATTAACGGGTTAAGCCCTCCTGGACATACGGAATACAACTCTGAGGTTGTACCAACCCGAGCAACATGTCCAGTTGCAGACTTACCAAAACAAGACACTTAGAGCAATTGTGAATGCTTCGTGGTATATTAGGAATAGTGATATTCACAGAGATTTGGAAAAAGCTACTGTGTGCGCAGAAGTAACAAACTTTGCTCGAAAGCTAAGCTTTTTAGCATAACAATTTAAGGCCTAAACATTGGTGACATACGGACGGATGAACATTGGTCATTCGAATAAGAATTCGATCTCGAATATTAACCCTTAAGGTCTTGGGGGTCTTGCGCTATTCATTTTCTATGTTACATTTTGGCATGTTTCAAATTTAATAAACTCCATTCCTGTGGAATAGGGTATAAATAAACTAAATAAATAACGAATGGGTCTTCGTAACACAGTTAGGTAGGACAGTTGTCTTGTCATTATCATTATCATCATTATTATCATCATCATTATGATTATGATGATTTTTCTAAAATTTAGTCTAAAATTCGAATAATGGATTGACTTTGATATTAATTAATATCAGTTAATTCTCACTAAAGTGTTCTAGTTTAAAATTTCTTCTTTTTGAAGGGTTGAAGAGTTGTTTGTTACAAATTTTTTGTTATTTCGTTATTTTCGTTATTCATCTTAAAACTGTTCAGTATTCATTCTTGTTAAGATTTTTGGTAGGTCGTCCGGGTCCGCCCGAAAGCATTCTGGACTCTCCTGAAACTGTTTTCTTGGAATCGTTTGACAGTTTCTTATCTGGATAGAAGAAGATCAAGACCAGAAGCACTCACACAATCAGACAACGCATGTGTCAAGCTCGATAAATGTAATTTGTCGCAGGTAGATTAGCTTTTGTTTTACAAATACAAACTACAAAATAAAAAAAACGTGTTTGGATGTAAGTACAGCTCCAATCCGGGAGAAGAACGCCTAGAACACGTTGGAACTTGTATAAAACAAAAGTCATCGGTCAATATTTTCCATTAAGAGGGCGCATTCAGGTCATGAAGGGTAGGTTTTGATATTGGGCACTTGGGTTTTGGGTATTTTCGCATCGCAAATACATTTTTTTAGTTAAGGGAGATAAGTGAAAATTAACTGAAGGAATATAATAAATCAATTTCGACAAAAAATTCTAAATTGTACTGAAAATGGCAAAGATGTACTTGTCTCCTGAGAAAATAAAATTGTACTGAATTCAGTTCAATAGTAAGCCTTTTTCCATCACTGATCCGTACTCTTAACGAGGCAAATAACGGGGGAGGTGCGACGACTACAAAGAACAAGACCCTTCGACCTAGCGATGTAGGGTTGAACCGCACGCACTGACGGTTTAAGGGTGGGCGTCCCTCAGAACCGAAGTCAGAGTTCAACTTAATGCACTTGCATGTATTGGTAAAAATTCTAAATTGTACTGAAAGTGGCAAAGATTTGCTTGTCTACTGAGAAAATAAAATTGTACTGAATTCAGTACAATAGTAAGCCTTTTTCCATCACTGATCCGTACTCTTAACGAGGCAAATAACGAGGGAGGGGCGACGACTACAAAGAACAAGACCCTTCGACCTAGCGATGTAGGGTTGAACCGCACGCACTGACGGTTTAAGGGTGGGTGTCCCTCAGAACCGAAGTCAGAGCTCAACTAAATGCACTTGCATGTATTGGTAACCAAATATACATCTCTTTGAATTTAAATTAATTATGTTCTGATCTGATTCTGACTCTGCTCTGGAGGCAACTGCAAATCAATCAATGCCCTCTCTCCATTATGTGCTCTTTCTCTTATTTTTCATCATTTTCAGGGTGGCACGCGCTTATGTATGAAGTGCATATACACTTACCATACGCAAGGAAATCATTGCTATTCCTATTTCCTATCTACGTTTATAGAACAAAAACCGGTTGCTGGTTGTGTGCTTGCTAGGGATCTTGTTTCTATTTTTTATCTGCCGAATTCTTTTCTATTTCTCGATCCTCGACAGCTAAATTCCATCAAGTTGGACATTTGAATCGGTGTCTAGTATGCATACAGGCAAAAATGCATGGGTAGGTATGGAGATTTTTAATTCAGATGTCTGCTTTTGATTTTGAAATTTTTGCTTTTCATTTCGTAGGTGCAAACACTAATAGGGCCCATACACTACACATGCCTGCATGCACAAACACAAAAAGCCTAAATAGGAAAAAAAAACTTTGCATTTTATTACCAAAATCCGCTTTAATTTTCTACAAATCGCACGTCTGCCAATTATTTTTGTTGAGCTTTGTAAAAACTATTTCACTTTGAAATGTCATATTTTTTGAAGTCAAATCAATTCCGATGTGTCAGTTACAGAAAAAAAAATTAGAAGTCTTATTTTCACTCATTCTATACATTCTTTTCGGGATGCTGAATACGAATTTAAATTTTACTACTTAATAGAGACATGGCTTTACCCAGAAAATCGCCAATCTAACATAAGAATGTCTGTCTACCTTTTTTTAGTTTTTAGACAAAAAGTAAGGCTTTTCGAGGGAGACCATTATGTACGAAAAAAAAAAGATTAATATTTCTATAAAACCGTACCTACCTTAGATTTGTTATTAGTTTGGCGGCTGCTAGACAGCACTAAATAAACAACATTTTCAAAATTTAAAAAAAACCCTGTTTTTCTGATACTTTTTCGCTTGCAACTCAAAAACTATGCATGTTTAAGAAAATATTTTACATTTAGCTAAAACTAACGTTAATTTTATTTTGGTCAATTTTACGTTAATTTTCTTTGGCACGTTAAAAAAGTGTTATATTGAAAATGTGTAATAAATATATTAATGTGAAGCTTTTATTACTACAAATATTTTGTATCGTACGATACAAATTTAAATATAATGTAGTTGCTACATGGTTTGGCTTTAGAACTACCGAAATTTTTTTTAATGAGAACGCATACAGAGACATTTTTTTATTCACACATAACGGTGTAATTATAGTTGAAAAGGCGTAAATATTGAAAAGTTTTTGCCATGAGGGGCTCCCTAATATATGCAACGTTACGTTCGGCGAGTTTTTTTTTATAAATGCACTTGAAATAAATTAAGTAGAAATAGATTAAATAGCGAATTTAGTATTCTCCTTTTTCGCACTGATTGAAAAAAAACTCCGACTTGAGTTTTGAAGAGAGCGAGATATGGATCAAGGACCGAAAAACTGGCACAGTATTATAATTTGATAATATTGATTTCTTTGTTGTACCATTCAAAGAATGATTTGTGATGTTCGAGTTTTCAGGGCAGCTGAGTCGTCAACTGATCACCACTTAGTGCTGTGTAAATTGTTTTTCAGTGACAGTATTCCTTTGCCACCCAGGCGAAAACCAAGACTGGTGACCCGCATACGGTGGGAAAGGTTGCAGGATGCTGACTCTGATTTCAGAGAGCGCTTTGCACAGCATGTTTCGGAGAAGTTTGAACAAATTCCAACTGACCTTTTGAATGTAGAGGAGGAATGGCAGCTGTTTTTATCGGCAGTCATTGCCTCTGCAATAAATGTTTGTGGAGTGAAGCGGCTTGGGGTAGCGGCTGGTGGTGAGAAAGTTTAAGACGCCTGGAGTTCAAGAAGCCATCAGAGAGAAGAAGAGAGCCTACATTGCGTGGATCCAATGTAGAAACTCAACTTCTCGAGTCCGGTACAATGAGGCGCGAAAGACTTCCAATCTGGCAGTCAGAACAGCCAAGGAGCAGTAATGGAAAAAGTTCGGCGAGAAGTTGGAGCACGATTACAGATCTACAAACAAGATATTTTGGCAGACCATTCGCCGGCTCAGAGGAAGGAAGTTGAATATCTTTCAAGGGGTTAAATCTAAGGACGGTACACTTCTTTCAAATGAGAGCGATGTCTTGCGCAGATGGAGAGAGCACTTTTCGGAGTTGCTCAACCCACAACAGGGCACTGAAGATGGATGGCATTCCCACTGCTGATGAGATAAGGGCGGAGAATAGTCCCACAGTAGACGAAGTCACTAAAGCGATTAAATCGCTAAAATTTGGCAAGTCTGCTGGAGTTGATGAAATCCGACCAGAAATGCTCAAGGTTATGGGTGAAGAGGGTGTTAAATCGCTTACACGTCTCATTAAGGTGGCCTGGGAAAGCGGGAACGCACCTAGCGATTGGCAAACGGGAGTTATAGTGCCGATTTTCAAAAAAGGGAACAGGAGAATTTGCGCCAACTATAGGGGCATATCTCTCTTGAGTCTTCCGCGAAAAGTATTCGCGAAGGTGTTGGAAACGCGTTCCAGAGCTGTAATCGAGCCCTTGTTATGGGAAGAACAGTGCGGCTTTCGGCCTGGCAGAGGCACAACCGACCAGCTTTTTACTCTGAAGGTTATTCTTGAGAAGGCCTGGGAATATGCAAAACCGGTCTATGTGTGTTTTGTAGATCTGGAAAAGGCGTATGACCGAGTCCCTCGGGATACACTGTCGAGAGTTTTGCAGGACTATGCGCTGAGTGGGCCTCTTCTGAGAGCCATCCAGTCTTTGTATGGAAACTGCAGAAGCTGTGTACGGATAAATGGCTTTAAATCCCATCCTTTTGATATGCGCGTTGGACTTCGCCAGGGCTGTGTTCTGTCGCCGCTCCTTTTCATAGCATATATGGACTGGATGGTGAAGCGCAGACTTGGCGAGCAATGTTTCGAATTGGCTGGCATCAGGATGAGCCATCTGCTGTTCGCAGATGATTTGGCCATCCTTGCATCATCCAAAGAGGAACTTCAACGAGCACTGGATAGGTTAGTAGCCATCTAAGGTGATGCTGGGATGAAAGTAAAGTGAACAAATCGGAAGTGATGGTTGTTTCCCGAACTTCTTTGCAGTGCACCCTGCACATAAATGAAGTTCCATTAAAACAATTGGAGAAGTTTAAGTAGTAGTAGTAGTAGCAGTAGTGACTTTATTTTTAACAGTTTTTCTTTTGGGTTTACAATATTAATAATCTCTTAGATAATAACATATTGCAATTTGTAGAAAATCTAAAGCCGATTTGGTTTGGCAGGAAGCCGTCTACCAGATTGACATTAAAATAATTGTAATGGTTATATTCTTATAATTAGTTTTCGTTCAAAATGCGAGTTCTATAAGATTAAGCACTAGTGGCATAATTATAAAGCTGGTCCCATCCCCTGTCTCCATTAAGTATGCTTAATTCTGCGCAGAGTGTAGCAGTACTGAAGATCTGCAGACGGAATTAACTTAGGATGGGACACAAGGCAAGGAAGTGGAATATATCTTCTCTTTCCCTTCGGTTACATAAACTGCACAGGATAGGAAGATCAGGGCGATGTGGTATGTAATTAAGCGGCAAAAGCTTTCCCCTTATTTTGAAAATTAGACTCATCTTTAGATTAGTACTGTTACACAAAAAATAGGTTCCATTGCCCAGACGGAGGTTTAACTTGCTGTAGAAAGTTCTGTGCTGCGAAGATCGGGCTTCGTTAATGAGCTGGTTGAAAAGCCGTCCTCCTGTTTTCTCCAGCAAGGAATATAGTTTCTCTTTTAGACAAGAAGGTGCCTCATCGTCGTCGATTAGAAGATCAAAGTCGCATGCAGATGCCAGCTCGCTCCACCCTCGAACAAAGCTGCCCCGATTTCTTAGCATGTACAAAAGCACTACCTTCGGTAATCGTTCGTTCCGCATTGACATGACTCTCACAATATAGTCGATGTGAAGTTAGAGTGTGTCTAAGAAGAGGGGCGCTATTCCAGTCTCTAGATGAATCATGTAATTTGGCGTATTACTAGGGAATTTAAAAATCCTCTTGATGAAAAAGCGCAGGAATTTTTCGACGAGCTCGAAAGAAGAGTAACCCCATACTTGGGCTGCATACAGGATAATGGAGGAAGCAGCTGAATGATATAGCTTTTGCTTCACAGTGTGGGTAATATTTTTATTATTTATACAGTTCGACCATACTGAAGCAACTGCCCGTTTAGCTTCTGTTAGCTTCACTCTTAAATGCTTGTTCATGCCAAGATTGGATGTGATTAGAACTCCCAGATATTTATATTCCCGCACCACTTCAATTTGTTCACCTTGAAATATCCACTTCTCGCGTTGGCAATGGCGACCTTCTCCACCCCTAAATACCATTATCTTCGACTTTGATAGATTCACAGATAAGTTCCATGTTTTGCAGTATAATTCTAATCTGTTGATCATTAGCTGCATACCTTCTACTGTCTCTGCAAAAAAGGCCATGTCATCTGCAAACAAAAGGCCCGGTATTCTCGTGTGCCCTATTTCAATTCCACCTTTAACTGCATCCGTAATATCATTGACATAGCAAACGAAGAGCAGCGTGCTTAGAATACAGCCCTGCTTAACTCCCATAGTGGTCTCGAACTCCTCCGAAAGGTGGACGCCATACCATACAGAAGCAACGTTGCTTTCATACATGGATCTCAAAACATTTATCACCTTGGTAGAGAAACCAATCTGAAGAAGCTTGTAGAAAAGGGCCTCACGAGCCAAAGCATCAAACGCTGCTCGAAAATTGACGAAAAATGTGTAAAGTTTCTTGTGCCTCCTTTTATAGATCTCAACTATGTTTATAAGAGAGAATATCTGGTCAACCGTTGAGTAGCCCCGCCTAAAACCAGCTTGAAACTCGTGGAGCACATTTTTCCGTTCTATCCAAGATGTCAGTCTGTTGAAAAGAACTGCAGCGAAGAGTTTTTAGTTGGTTGGGTCATCTAGGTCCCCCTTCTTGTGCAGTGGATAGATTATAGCTTGCCGGAAGCTTCCTGGGACATCTGCGGATTCAAAGATGCGATTAAATTCGGCTGCTAGAGCTTTTACGAATTCGGCAGAGGAATTTTTGAAGAACTCGAACGGGATTCGGTCTTTGCCTGGAGCCTTGTCGTTTTAAGCCTTATCGATTACTCTTTGGACTTCGTCTTGGGATATCGGTGCGTCTAAGAACTCATCCATTAATAGTGGGGCAGCATAAAGGAAAAGAGGCGAGAACTGCTTGGCATTAAAAAGGTTTCTGAAATGAGTTCTAAGGCTCTCGGCTTGAATAGAAGCAGAAATGTGATTCTTATTTCCGTTAAGAAAAAGAAGTTTAAGTATCTCGGGGTGTTTTCACGAAAGATGGGAGGAGTGATACTGAGTTCTCCTGTAGAATTGGCCAAGCTGGAGCAATAGTAAAGGAACTGCGCCGGCCGCTCATCAGGAAAGCTGAGCTTGAAGTGAAAGCAAAGATCTGTTTTTAATTCAGTGTTCGTTCCGACCGTCATCTATGGTCATGAAATTTGGGTAATGACCGAAAGAATTAGATCGCGGGTACAAGCTGCCAAAATGAGATTCCTGAGGTGCGTTGCTGGTGTTACTCTTACATCGGTAAATAAAGAAATGTTCGCTCTGCAGAGACAAATTGACAGCCTTGAACGGAAGGAAACAATGTGTGATGCTGTTTTTTTTGGTATTCCGAACTTTAGTTCGGAGGGAAACCTGAGGAAAACCTGAATATAATTTTCAACCGTTTTTGCCATACAATCGACTGCAAGCCACCAACTCTAAAAAACGCTTTCCGTACAAGGAACAACCCGAGCTTGAACAAAGAGTCACCATCACCGATCATACTAAAGTTTCATAATCCGCAAGAGCGAAACCTTGTACTCAAGTCAGCTGCTCTGTATCGAAAAACCCAAAACAGAGAGTTGAATCTGACTGACATCGGTATGGATTTTGCCAAGAAGTGTTTCCTCAACGAAAGTCTCACGAAGAGAGTTCGCCTGCTGTTGCATACCACTACCCAAATGAAGAGGAAAAAGCAACTGTTCGCAGTGTTTACAAAATCTGGCTCAGTCTTCGTAAAAAAAACACCAACTGGTAAAAGCTTTCTTGTCGAAAGCTCCGACGATTTACTCGCTGCTGCTACTGCTGACGGACGTTATGAAGACATCGATATCGACAGTATTTAGCATTTTAATTCTTTTTTTGCTAGGTTACTTTTCAAATTTAGTTTATTTATTTTTATTTTTTACTTTGTAAATTTTCTTTTCCAATCATTTATATCTACTTCTAGAATGCTATCTTTTCTACCAATGCTTTCTCTCTTTTCTCTATTTTCTTCCTCATTGCTGTTTGAGGGCGTAATGTGTCTGATAGTTTGTTGTGTTTTTTGTGTTCTTTTATCTGAATATGGTTAATTATAATCGTAATGTTTTGCATCATAACCACGGTGCGGTTATCGATTCAACCTTGTGTATGTTAAATGTTCTAACGCGATATAAGAATGGCTTTAATGTTTGCCATATTAATGCACGCAGTCTTAATCAGTTCAAGCGCGATTACTTTCGCTTTTTATTTACTCACTCGAATATAGATATAATTTGTGTGAACGAGACTTGGTTTAAACCAAACATTGGAAATGTGTTGTGTAACTTTGAAGGTTATGAGTTATTTCGTAATGATAGGATAACTTCTACAATTGGGGGAGGGTTGCAATTTATTGTAAGTCGTCATTGAAGTGTGATGTGCTGTTGAAGTCTTCTAATACGGATATTGAATTTATCATTGCAGAAGTTCATGACGGAAATTTAAAATGCTTGGCGAAGATTTTATTGTGAGCCATTTTTTTCTGCTCTATCAGAGTTTGCACCTAAATATGTAAATATTATTGTGTTAGGTGATTTTAATGTCGATTTGCTAAGGTATGACTCTCGTTCCCGTCTAATGTACGACTCTGCATCCTCGAGTGGTCTTTCGGTTGTAAAAAATTTGTATCCCACATGTTTTCGTCCTGACGCACCACCAAGTCTTCTCGATCTAGTGCTTGTTTCTGACTGTGCAGATGTCCTTCCTTGTGACCAGATTTGCTTAGGTGGTGTAACTGATCATGATATGCTACTGTGCACTTATGACATTGATTTTTCTCACCAGAATAACTCAACGATTTTCAAATTTAAAGACCTTAATTTAATTGAAATTGATGCTCTACGACTTGCTGCAGAAACGACAATACCCTGGTTTGATTGCAGACAGTATTCTGACCCTAATGAGAAGATAAGCAGCTTTCAAATGTGTGTTGCCCAGTTGTATGAAAATTTTGTGCCAACTAAAACTGTTTCTGTCCGTAATATAACCTGTCCCTGGTTTACGTCGGAAGTCGTAAACGCACTAAGGGCCAGAAATAAGTTGTACAGTAAATGGAAGCGAAATCGTTCTTCATACAATTTAGCAGCTTACAAAAACTAGCGCAACATTGCAACTAGTATTGTTCGCAACTCAAAACGAAATTATTACTCCTCAAAGCTTAGAACGTCCTTGCCACCCAAAGATTTGTGGAAAAATCTTCGACAAATTGGTCTCAGCAAAGGAGGAAACCATAATTGCTCCTTAGATCCGAATGAACTTAACGCTCATTTCGTTGATAATGCCATGGCAGATTCTTTGTTTGATTTTTCATCAAACACTGCTATTCTTGTAGAGAGGGAAGCTGAGTTTGAATTCACAACGGAGAGTGAAGTTATTTCGATCATTGCGTCTATTTAATCAAATGCTTTAAGTGAAGATGGTATACCGCTTAAATTTTTAAAGATTCTTTTGCCCTATGTATTAAGTCATATAACACACATAATGAATTCATGCATTATGAAATCTACCTTTCCCCTCGCTTGGAAACATGCCAGAGTATTTCCGATTGCTAAAAAGCCTAACGCCAACACTGTCAACGATTACAGGGCCATCAGCATTTTACCATGTCCATCAAAAATTTTTGAGAGAGTACTGGCACGCCAAATCAAAGATCACTTAGCACGTAACTCCTTATTAAATCCTCTACAATTAGGCTTTAGAGAAAGCCACAGTTGTTCGTCTGCTATGGTGAAGATTTTGAATGACGTCAGGCTAGAATTTGATAAAGGTTTTACAACTTTACTTTCTTTGTTGGAATTTTTAAAAGCGTTTGATAAAGTAAATCACAAAATACTTCTGTGGAAGCTTAAGAATCTTTTTGGTTTTAGCGTAAGAGCTGTGAATCTATTGAAAAGTTATATGACAGACCGTTTTCAAAAAGTCATTGTTGGAAATAAAGCGTCATCATCTTTGCCTTTGTTGCAAGGTGTTCCTCAAGGGTCAATACTGGGTCCGATTTTGTTTTCAATGTTTATAAATGATCTGCACTCACGTTTCTGTTCACTTGTATGCTGACGATGTCCAGTTGTACATTTCCTTGCCTATGAATCTACTAAATGTATTGACAGTTCGCTTAAATGAAGATTTATCAGCTATAAATGAGTGGGCTAACAGAAATGGGCTGCATCTAAATCCATCCAAATGCCAGGTATTGCCTATTTCAAAAAGGTATTTCAAATCATGCCTTATACCCGATTTGTATGTGTCAGGCTCGAAATTGGCCATAGTAGAGTCTGTAACCACCCGCATCGTATTAAACCGCGGTCTCTCATGCTGTAATCACGCAAACTGCTGCTTTTTTTTTTTTTTATAATTTACTCGCAAATAAAGGGATTGGCTACCCTTTTAATGTTACACATCTCACGAGCGGAAAGGATTAGAAAAAGAGGAAAAGGAGGAGAGGTACCGATGCACTCTTGTTTTGAACAGTTGCGGGTTGTAATGTGACGGAAAGACTGAACGTGGGAGAACATTCCACATTCGCGTTGAGCGGCTTATGAAGGAACTTCTAAACTTGACTGTACGTCCGAAAGTGGGCTCGAGGGTAAACTGATGTGCATTCGATCTTTGGCGAGTATCACGGTTGAAAGTCTTAAGGGGCGGAATGCAATTGGCTATTTCGATGCAACACTGTTTGTGGAAAAAGCGATAGAACAGTAAAAGGCAAGAGACATTGCGTCGATGTTCTAATGAGTCAATTGACTGCGCAATATTTCTGTCTCCAAATAGTTTTATCGCCCGTTTTTGTATCCTGTCTAGCAGGTGCAATGCTGTTTTTGGAGCACCAGCCCAGACGTGGGAATTATATTCCAGCTTGGGGCGGATGTAGGCCTTATATAAAATAGCCAAATCAGAAGGGGTGAAATATTTCTTACGTCTTTTGAGAAAACCTAGGCATTTCGCAGCGTTCTTGGCGACGTCGAATATGTGGTCATTCCAACTAAGGTTTTTATTAACACACATACCTAGAATGGAAAGCGTTTCGGTTTCGTGGATGCAAGTGCCATTTATGGATAATGGTTGAGTGTTTCGGTTTTGCTTCAATGACAGAAGACAGCATTGAGTTTTAGAAGCATTAAACTCTACTCTGTTAAGAGATCTCCATGATACAATGCTGTTAAGATCAGAGTTTAATGAGTTTGACATACGCTGCCGTTCCAGTTCTACGTCCGAAGAGCAGGGGCGAGGAACCGAGAACGAATATGAGAAACTGAGGTTACTGTCATCGGCAAAGGAGTGAATTGGATTAGTAGTAGCAGACAAGAGATCGTTTATGAAAACGAGGAAGAGAGTCGGAGACAAAACAGAGCCCTGGGGAACCCCAGCATTTATTTTTTGAACTGCAGACTTGAAGCCGTCCAAAACAACTTGAATTGAACGGTTCGAAAGGTTATTACTAATCCACTGAATAAGAGATTCGTCGATTCCAAATGCACGCATTTTCGACAAAAGAGCTTGGTGCCAAACTCTGTCAAATGCTTTTGAAATATCAAGCGCAACAATCTTGCTTTCACCAAGAAGATGCAAGGAATGGTTCCACTTTTCGGTGAGATATGCCATCAGATCACCAGTGGACCTTTTGCTTCGAAAACCATATTGCCGGTCATTAAGTAGTTTTCGTGATTCGAGATATTTCATGAGCTGGAAGTTAATCAGCGTTTCCATGACCTTAGAAAGAAGGGAAGTTAGTGCAATTGGACGATAGCTAGAGGGAGAAGAAGAATCGCCTTTTTTAGGGACGGGCTGGACAAATGCTGTTTTCCATCTACTCGGAAAGAGGCCAGAGGAGTAGGACCGATGAAAAAGCTTACACAATGGTTTTGCCAGCGTGGAAGAACACCTCTTCAGAACAATCGGGGGTATACCATCTGGACCAGCGGATTTGTGAATGTTGAGATCCTTAAGTACTTTTTTGACTGTACGAGTGCGAAAGTGAATGTGTCCCATAGTGCATTCAACGCGCTCAGGTACAGGCGGAGGCAATACGCAATCTGGTAGCGTGGAGCTGGCAGCAAAATGTGCTGCGAGGAGATTGGCTTTGTCTAGGAAACTGACAGCTGGAATGCCATTGCAGACGAGCGTTGGGATGGAGGATGAGGCACAATTTTTCACATTTTTGACGAAAGACCAAAAGTTTTTACTACCTTTGGGACTGTAGTATTTTCTGCCTCAACTTTTGGTCGTACATGAGGCAGGCATTTCTGTCTTGTTTGAACTTATTTCGGTTTACTAGAGAGGGATTGTCCTTGTAAGACCGAAAGTAAGATTCCTTCAAATTTATTGCCTCTTTACAGCTCAGGTCAAACCACGAGTTCTCCTTCGGTTTGATACTCTTAGCCCTGTGGGGGATAAAAGATCTCATTCCTAGAAGAATTATATTTGTGATCATATCGGCAGCGGCGTTTACATTGTTGTCGAGAAAGCAAAGCGACCAGTTAAAACTTTCGAAAAAGTTGTTAAGGCCGTCCCAATTTGCATCCTCGTATCGCCAAACAGTTCTCTTGGGAATTGGAACTTTGGTAGGTTGGTTGCCAACGAAAAAATTTGCCGAAATGACACAGTGGTCTGACGAGCCTAGAGGAGATAGAACATCGACGGTGTATTTGTCGGGATGGGAGGTCAAAAACAAGTCCAGTGTGTTGGCGGTATGATCGGCAATGTCAGGTATCCGTGTGGGCTCGTCTACAAGTTGGGTCAGATTGTTTAGAGCACTAAAGATTTCAACATACCTTCCTTCGGGTGTTGTCTGACCAGAATGTCGAAGCCAACTAGAATTGTGAATATTGAAATCGCCCGTAATCACGATTTCATTATTGGGATTCAGGGTGACAATTCTTTGGATGGAATCAGACAGTGCATCGAACTCATTACAAGTTAATGCACTGCCCAACTTTGGACTTCTGTAAAGAAAACAGTAATGAATTGTTTGTCTACGGACGGTGAAATCGATCCACTTCAAATTAAATTCCGGATTGGTACAGGTGTTTGTTTGTGGAGGAATGCGGTAGACTATATCATTACGTATATAAATGGCGAGGCCACGATGTGGGAAGAATAATGGTTCTAAGCGATAGCCAGGGAGTTCAAAACTCGGACCAGGGTGACCAGTGGCAGGATCTATGCCTAATACCTGGGTCTCGCTGAGGGCCAAAACAGCTGGGCTGTAAGTACAGAGGTGGACATACACCGCAGTAAAGTTCGTTCTCAGCCCACGAACATTACAAATGTCCACACGAAAGTCCTTCATCACGAACACAAACAACAACTATTCAAAACAATTTTTAAGGGATAAGCACTAAGCAGAGTTGTTGCGTCAAAATTCGCACAAAGAAACACCACAGCAACAATTTGTAAGTACTATGCCTTTACAAAGCATTGCGTGGTGAATCAAGCGAAAAAAAAATCGCCAACAACCCGCTATACACTCAATCCCACTGCTAGTACAGGCACTCCATACGTGTGTATGGAGACACACGATAGTGGAGCGCCGATACCTGCAGTGACAGGCAAAGGGCAAAAGAAAGGGAAAAAAAAGAAAATAGAAATGGTGTGGGCTATGGTTTAATACGGTAGATGGGAGGGGGAGAGGGAGGGTCACGTGAGATGGATGACGATGGGAATAGGCGCGTAAGATGCACTCGAGGTGTCGGGCGAGTGAATGTATGTAATGTATATATATTTTGTTTTATGTAGGATTATGGTTGATCACTACACAGATGTATACTGATTTGTATATGTACACTGATTTTTTATTTTTTTATATTCCCGTGATTATGTTATTAATCCCGGGAATATAAAAAATATTACTATTACCGCACAGGGTATAGCTAATTATTTGGTTTTATTTAATTTTATTAGATATGTAGGGGCAGCGGCACTAAACACTTAAGATGTATTTTCCACTTCCACTTTTCACTTGTCTTTTGCGTAGCGCGAGCGCGTGCAGTCACGATGAGTGCAGATCGATAACTCCTGAAGGAGTTAGGAAGCTTGCGAAGGCTTTGGTTGACTGCGAATTTTACTCCTCTTGAAACTCGTAAGCGACTAGTTCAAATGCTTATTATCCTTATAATAACATATGCCGATTTTGTTTATAGCAGTCTTGATTCTGTTTCTAGAAACAAGCTACAAGTAGCTTTCAACGATTCAGTGCGGTACATACATGGGTTAGGCAGATACGAACATATATCGAGATATGCGAATGATCTTCTCGTCGAACATTTAACATTAACTTGCCAAGGTTTAATTACCTCAATTCTTCAAAGTTGTTTTTTATTCATCCCGTTAGGTTGTGCTACAAACTTTAAAGCCGCGTTACATAACATAATATGTCTTACTTTCCTACCTCCTCTTATTTTTATTATTAGTAAATATTTACATATTTTTAAATATTAATTTTTAATATTTAATTATTTTTTATTGTGAATAATTATTTTGTTTATTGGTTACCAATTACTATGTTGTTCACTTAGTACTATAAGAGACTCAAGTCTTAATGTACATACCAATTTTATATTAATAAACTAAACTAAACTAAACTAAAACTACTCTAATCTAAGGGATAGAGTGAGAAACGTCAGTATTCGTGGAAATCTTAATGTTAGCAGCTACATCTCCGAGTGGAGCGATCGATTCTTCGATGGTTTGGACACGTTGTTTGCATGCCCGTGACAGACGTCCTAGACAGGTCATGCTAGCCGAGATGCGAGCGCGTCGCGCCCCTGGTAGGGCAAGAAACAGGTGGTGGGATCAGGTTAAGAACCTCACTGAGTCCCGCCTGGGGATTGCGTCGGAGTCTCTTGAGTTGGTGGCGAAGGATCGAGAAAGATGGAAGGACCATTTAGCCACCCTCGCTCCGCGACCCTTTTAAAGGATAAGCGGCATTTCGAAAATGATGATGATGATGATGAGTATTATAATTTTTCCTAAAATGCTTTGGCAGCGTTTCAAATGATCATAGTTCCAGCCATTATTATATTTGCCTTATATTCCAAGGCAATGTTACATACCAAAAATGAATGCTCTATCGCCATTGTAACATACCTAAAATTTGGAAAAAGTATTTTTTAAAATTAGAGACGGTCACACATACAGGCCTGTAGTGGGCGTGTCTGTAGGCGGATTCAGCTAATTTTCAAACTTGGTCTGATGGACTGGATTTCCAGCCAACCCACCAAGTATCAGCTCTCTACCTTAAAATTTAAGGCCTAAAAGTTGTTTACATACGGACGGACGGACGGACATGACTTAATCGATTCTCCTGTCGGTCCCATTCATATCTCTAAAAGGTGTTAGGGGTCTACGGTGATTATTTCACTGCGTTACAAACTATACATCAAACTTAATATACCCCGGATCGCGTATAAAAAAAGAGCATCCACGCTGGTTGTAGAATCTTTTTTCTTGGAAATAAAAACATTTATTGGGTGGTACGGTACATAGCATTTAAGGTGAACAACATCGAAGCAGTTTCTTTTGTTTGGCTTTGCCAATTTTAAAGTCAATTTTTAAAGTAACATAATTTTTTTAAGCCCGGCCCAGGGTTTTATTATTTTTGTATTTATTTTTCAATTTGGAGCAAAAATATTGACTAAACTGCATTTGAAAATTTTCTCTTAAAAAAGATGCCACGCCCACTGTAGGGGGTTTGCCAATTAAATTTTTATTTTTTGTGACTTACGTTCATTAGGAGATGCTAAATGTCAAATTTCAGCCTTTAAGAACGTCTTACAGTTTTAAAAGCTCTGGAGGTAGTTGCACATTTAGACCGATTTTGCGCGTGTCTTTGGGCGGATTTAAAAATTTTTACACTTGTACTTCTGCGCATGACATGCAGCTTACGTACGAAATTTCAGCATCCTAGCTCAAAATTAAAGGCGTAAAAAGATGTGACATACAGACTCGATCACAAAACTTTCGTGCTTCCTCCACCAAACTGCTATCAGCATCTTGCGATCGCTTTTGAAATGCTTACACATCAATCTCCACTGAAGAAATAAATTCCGTCCTTCGAAAGATCAAATCCGACGCTAACGGTCTAGATGGCACAAGGAAACGTGACTTGAAGAAAATCCCAAACAGCAAACTTAGTCTGTTTCTTTTAATGCTGCATTAATGTCAGGTAACATACCGAAAAGTTTAAAAGCCAATTAAGCTATATTAATACCAATAACAAAAACCTACCTCAAAAAAGTCGAAAACTGGCGACCGATAATCATTTTCTTAATTCTCCTCAGGCTGTTCAACAAAATCTTTTCCGACCGACTGTCTGCGATGAAACTCAACGGCTATCAATGGGGCTTTATGAAGATGGACGGATCCCTCACCAACGTCTTACAGTTTTTAAAGCTCTTGAGGTATTAGCACATTTAGACCGATTGTGGGCGTGTCTTTGGGCGGATTCGCCATCACTTTAACTATGTTAGATCTATAAGAGGCTGATTTCTCGGAAAATTCATTCTTAATCGAAACCAGTGAGTAAGTGCTACAGTGTGTACGCAGAAGTTACAGCCCGTAAAACGGACCGTTGAATACCCATCCTATCCCACATTGTAAAATGCTGATGGCATAATTATTTTTTGACATTTTATAAGTAATGCAAATTTAGAAAAGGGGCGTGGTCCAACCGCCCCTAATTACAAGCCATTAATTATAAGATATTTCCACAGATATTTCCAAGTTACACCTAATTGTACGTAAAAATGCAATTTTTTGGTTCAAATTCAATATTTTTGAAAAATTGACCCCTAAAAGGGGGCGTGGCTAAAAACTTTATATGAACTTTATATAACCTGCTACTTTTTTTGTTTCATGCTTTCCTAAATTAGGCTCAAGGGCAGTCGAAATTAAGTTTTTGTGGAAAATTTTAAGTTTTTCTCCAATTCTGCCTCCAAATGTGGGCGGGGCCCAAAGTATCGTATGAACAAAATGTGGAACTAAACGTTTTCTACATAAAATATTTAGCAATTTTTTTTCAATTTCGAGCAAAAATACTGAGTAAACTGCATTTGAAAATTTACCCTTAAAATAGAGGCCACGCCCACTAGAGGAGGTTTACCAATTAAATTTCTCTTTTTTGTGTCTTATATTCGCTAAGAGATGCTAAATGTCAAATTTCAGCCTTTGAGAACGTCTTACGGTTTTGAAAAATCTGGAGGTAGTTGCATATTTAGACCGATTGTGGGCGTGTCTTTGGGCGGATTTCAAAAATTCTGCTTCGCATGACGTGCACCTGACGTACGAAGTTTCAGCACCCTAGCTCAAAATTTAAGGCCTAAAAACATTTGACATACAGACGGACGGACGGACGGACATGGCTCATTCGATTCAGAATTCGGTCTCGGTCATATGCCCTTGGGGGTCTACCATTATTATTTCACCGTGTTAAAAACTATATGAGAAACTTAATATACCTCCTATCCTATGGGATGGGGTATAAAAATGTTTGACAAATATTAAACATATTACCAATTGCTTAATTTGTTACAAACAAAGTATTGAGCTCTACGAATAAGACTCCGCCCTTAGGGGACGTTTTCAGGAAAAAATGTTTTTTTAGCAGTAATTTTGGCTTTTAGCACATTCTTTCATGATTTCAACCAGATAAGAATTAAAAGATTTTGATTTTTTTTTAGTCCAAACCCATTTTTGGGGCGTGATCAATACAAATAATTGACATACAGCATATGAATTCAGGCCAAAAAACAGCATATGAATTCAGGCCAATTAATTTGGTTTTACACAGTAAATAGGGTCTGGTGCTTAGAAGTTCGTTACAGAAGATCTCTTGCACTTACCCACTAGTTTATAATTTTTTAAATTTGAAGTCCATAAAACAACTATTTTAATTTTTTTTTTTAATTCCCGTTGGACATTTTCCATTAGCATTGGCTGTTTTTCTTAAGTTCTACGAGCACCGAGTTTTGCGTGAACGGTAAAATAAGCTCCTGTTTTTACTTCGTTTTTTAAATAGGCTTAGAAAAGGTTATGTTAGAAACGAGAATTTAAAGTTCTTTTTTTAACACAGCTTATTTTATACTTTAAACAAATCTGAACAAGACCCCGTTAAGATACTAAAAGTTTCTTAAAAACTGTTTTTGAAATGCTTTTATGTTATTGAGCTAGATTTCACATGTTATTATATACGTTTACGCTTTACGCGCAACTAAAAATTTATTTTATCGCCTTAACTTAAATGTTAACATCACTTAATATTTGCGCAAATGCTTCTTTGCATTGATTTTGCTACCGTTGCTAAATCGTAGTTAAGGCTTACTAATACTGTTTTTATACCCGACCCAGGGTATGTTAAGTTGAATGTATAGTTTGTAACGCAGTGAAATAATCGCAGACCCCTAAGACCTTTAGAGATATGAATGGGACTGACAGGAGAATCGATTAAGCCATGTCCGTCCGTCCGTCCGTCCGTATGTAAACAACTTTTAGGCCTTAAGTTTTAAGGTAGAGAGCTGAAATTTGTCGCCTTAATTCCGCTGATTCGGTAGGTAGGCTGAAAATCCGGTCCTTCAGATCAAGTTTGAAAATTAGCTGAATCCGTCAACAGACACGCCCACTCCAGGCCTGTATGTGCGACCATCTCTAATTTAAAAAAAAAAAATACTTTTTTCAAATTTTAGTTTTGTTACAATGGCGCTAGAACATTCATTTTTGGTATGTAACATTGCCTTGTAATTGTCTTAGAAGTAGCCAAAAAGTTTGGCCTTTGCATTGACCACGCCCACTTTTTTAAGGGATTTTAGCTTAAAATGACTGTTTTTGTAGATATTTTCTAACGTTTTCTAACTTTTATGTATGTATATGTTGCATAGCATATGCCTCCGCCCACTTCAGTGGGCGTGGCTTTAAGAAAAGTGATTTTTTAGTTAAAAATGCGGAGTTTTAGGCCGAAATGCAATGCTCATAGTATAAAGCATTCAACAGAATAAAAGCAAACATATAAGTTATCGATGCGCGTAAACGTTGTTCTATTTTGAATTTCAAAATTCGCTAGTTTCCTTAAAATTTTATATAACTTCTGACCGTGTGATTTTATTTATGTGATTTGTCCAAATAATACTGGAGATAAGGGAAGGGACTTTAGATTGTTTTTTTTTTTCAAGAATCCGTCTAGACGGAATACCTATACGGAATAGCTATTAAAACTTTTTTAGAAAAAATATGACTTAGGCACTTGGTTTCCTTTGAGTTGCTTTATACGTCTGTTCAATATCGGCTTTGTGCACTGAACCGTTACTGAACCGTTAGTTCAAAAGTTATGGCCTTAAACACTTTGAAAAACGTCATCCTCTCCTGATCCTACACGAAGTCTCCATTTCTCAAAAACTTTCCAATATTTTCAAAAAAAAATTTATTTAAAAATTCTATCTTGACCAAACCTTAATTGCATTTTCCTGGTTCTTGCCTGCTAGACTTCTTAAGGAAAATACTGAAAACCATTTAAACCATTTTCACATGAAAGTTTAAGGGGTCTCTGACTATTTTTTTTTTTACGACTTACCGTTCAGAAGTTACGACGCGATTGGACGGACGGACATGGCTGGCTCATTCGACTTACAATTCGGTCTCGATCATATACCCTTAAGGTCTTGGGGGTCAACGGTGATTATTTATCTACATATGTTACAAACTACGAATTAAACTTAACCAAACCTTAATTGCATTTTTCTGGTTCTTGCCTGCTAGATTTCTTTAGAAAAATACTGAAAACCATTTAAACCATTTTCACATGAAAGTTTAAGGGGTCTCTGACTATTTGTCTTTTTACGACTTACCGTTCAGAAGTTACGACGCGATTGGACGGACGGACATGGCTGGCTCATTCGACTTACAATTCGGTCTCGATCATATACCCTTAAGGTCTTGGGGGTCAACGGTGATTATTTATCTACATATGTTACAAACTATGAATCAAACTTAATATAACCTCCTATCTTATGGGATGGGGTTTAAAAAAAACGAATTTTACGCCTGAAGCAAGATTTATTGAAAGGCATGATAGCATTATTTCATTTGTAATCTCCCTTTTGAAGAAATATCTACCAACATGAGGGCGATCTTGAAAACTGAAAAGTATCAAACCTCTTGACAGCAGTTCAATATTGCATGGGTAGGGTAAGCCTCATTGTATGGGGAAAAGCTTAAAGCTGTCCTTATAAATTTGTTTGACAAAGTCAATTTTGTGTCACATGCAAAACACACAAAACAAGTCCGAAAAACTCTTTGAAACATTAGGGAAAATGCTGGAGATTTAATAAAATAACCGACATCAAAATTTTTTTTTTTTGATTTTGACATCATTCAAAATTTTGCGATACGTCGAGAAAAGCGCTAGTACATATCTTTTTCGCTTCCAGAGCTTTTTCGATTTCGTTTGTTATTCGATAGACCTGGTAGATTGTTGAATGCTTTTTCCTAAATACGAATTGGGGATCCGGAATCAATCGTCTTTCTTCAATAATTGGTTGCAACCTTTTAAGCAACAGTTTCTCGAATACTTTAGATATTAGATATCGGCAGTAGCGTAATAGGTCTGCATGACTTTTTGTGCTTCGGACATTTTCCTGGTTTAGGAACCATTATAACCCCGGCCACTTTCCATTGCCTTGGAACGCATAAAATTCTCATGGAGGAGTAAATGATATAGAGTAGCTTAACCAAAACTTTTTTCGGTAGCTCCCTTAGAATTTCAAAAGGGAAAAAAGGGAAATTGGATAATATCACATTGCACATCCCTAACATTATTAAAATAGAGCACCTACCTGTACACTAGTAATGGACCCAAACCAGCAGTATTTTACTCAACCGGAAGAAAACTACATATTGATGAAAAATCTACCTTACACCAACATTTCCACAACCTGCAGAATTGACACCAAAACTATTTCGGGAACAGTAATCCGCCGTTTGAAAAAAATCGACCCGTCATCGCTAACTGATCGGGAAAAGCGCCTTCTTAATAAAGCTAACGATGCGGTAGGCATCGTCACGGAGACGGTACTACGAGCGAATCTGGGGCAGGCGATTGCGGGCACCTCGCCCTCCTCTGCCTTGCCTTAGGAATCGCTGGTGGATCGGAAGCAGACAATTGCGGGCACCTCGCCCTCCTCTGTTTTGCCGAAAGACTAGCCAGTAGATCGGCCTTCAGTGCAGTTAATTGCAGGCACCTCGCCCTCCTCTACTTTGCCATTGATGATGCCTTTAAACTTTATCGCAGGGCAGTTGATTGCGTGCGCTCAGCCCTCCTCTAATTGTCGCAATCCAGCCAAACCTGAAAGTGCGCCTGCCTCAAACCAAGCTCCTGCGGGATACCGTCGCGTCCTGCGGCCGCAAGGAGAGAGATGGGCAAACAAGCCAGGCCCTAGTGGGTTAAATAGGGATCCAAAATCCTTATTGACGCCTGCTTCGGGCGGGCAAAAAAGAGTTAGGCCAGATGGTACATCTCCTCTGCCAAAGCCAAAGGCAAAAAAGCCCAAAGCTACGGTAGGTGGGATCCATCTCAACCCTAACGATTATCTAAGAGTTGCTGACAATTCCAACCCTGAGCTTCGACTCAGTGATGAGCAGTGGAGACTTGTCCACAACCGACTTCTAATCAGCATGGACGCTGCGCTAGATGAGGATCCCAACAAAGACCCATCTTTCGGGCAGCTTGTTCACCATAAAGGGTTCAGGGTCCTCTCGTATGACAACGATTGGACGCTGAACTGGCTTAGATCCAGAGTTGACACAATGTCCGACCTTTGGGAAGGCGCTGATCTTTGTTTGGTCGACAACAAAGATCTGCCGTCAGCACCGAGGGCAAGGATATTTGTACCCGGCCCAGAAATACCAAAAAAGCGCCTCTTGAAAATGCTCAAGAGACACAATCGCGGCTTCCCGTCTGAAGACTAGTAGGAAGATAGTAGAAATGGAAGAGCCAACGCTTGCCGGACAGGAGATTGTAGTCTCCTTGAACAACCAGACACTGGTAAAACTCCCGGTGCTGAACAACAGACTGAAGGTAGGCCTAAGCTCGGTCAAGGTACGGGTGATCGGCCAGTAACTCAACCAGCACCAACAACAACAGCAAGACATGAAGGTCCTGCAACTAAACCTTTATCACAGTAAAGCAGCCTGCGCCAACTTGTTACTTCACCTCCACCAGCAAGCAATAGACGTCGCTTTTCTTCAAGAGCCATAGATCTCTAAAGGGGCAATTTTTGGACTTAAGTCCGACTTATATGATATTCTCTATGATAGTAAAGCGAGCAACATGCGTAGCTGCATAATGGCTAGGAAAAATATTAACTTATACTTTCTATCCCAATACAGCGGCGCTGATCAGACAACAGGCATCTTGGAAAGAGAAGGCTCACCGCCCCTCATTCTATGCTCATCATACTTGGAAAGCAATTCCCTCACACCACCCCCACCGGAATCCTTACTGACGCTTATGTGTCAAGGTGAAACCAAAGGTTGGGACATCATTATCGGAGCAGACGCGAACGCCCATCACTCAAACTGGGGTAGTAGCGATGTTAACAGTCGAGGTGAGTCTATTTTAAAATTTATTAAAAGACAGAACCTCGTTATACCCTCGTTATACGAACCCACTTTTATTTTTAAAAATCGTCGTATTCCACAACCCAAGAAAAGTCAACTGGAATGAGTTCTCAGACAAGATTAGAAATCATAATTTTAAAAGCCTTTCGAATAATGTAACGGATATGGGCATGTCAATAAAAGACATAACTTCGATCTTTAATAAAGGATTTGAGGAAACATGCCCCATTAGTCGTAATAAAACTCGGTTTAAAAATTAATGGTGGTCTCCCAAACTAAACGAACTTTGGAAAATGGCCAAACAAAAATTTGGCAAAGCAAAAAGGTCTAACACCGAAAATGACTGGGAGGCTTACAAGACTTGCTTAAAGAACTTTAAGAAAGAAATTCGAACGGTCAAAAGAACTTTTCGGAAGCAATTCTGCAATAATATTGGAAATATAAACAGTGCAGCAAGTCTGAGGAAAATTATGTCCAAAGAGCCAACCGCACCGAGTTTTATCAAAAACACGAATGGAATCTGGACAGAATCTGCCTCGGATGCACTGAAACTTTTACTCAACACACATGACCCATCATTTATGATGACCCACAGCTGCGATGCAGTGGGCACGGTATGCTCTCAGCCACCTGTAGCACTACAGCGAGAGAACGAGACAACACTGCCTACGAACCGCTACAACATGCGTAGTGCTAATCGTCAACAGCATATTTAGGCACTTTCCCGGTGACCACGCTTAATGTAACTTAAGCCAAACGTTTGGGGTGGGTACGGTTTGCACTCATAATTTATTATTACGCGGTGAATCCCAAAACCATTAAAAGTTAAGCCATTTAAATTGAAAAGACCTAAAAAAAAAGTCAAAATCTTTTCTTTACAATATCAAAAAATACCGTCACATCCATTCTTTCGTGGCACTCTCTAAGGCAAATACATTGTAGTATTAAAATCATAA
Organism: Neoascia interrupta; assembly: GCA_947623515.1. Taxonomy (NCBI): domain Eukaryota; kingdom Metazoa; phylum Arthropoda; class Insecta; order Diptera; family Syrphidae; genus Neoascia; species Neoascia interrupta. The sequence continues at coordinate 139,505,473 of OX392462.1, forward strand.
CCATAAGTGACCCTTGAAGCCTATTAATTGTTATACTAGGGTTTCCCGGTGATAGAATATTAATAAATAGAGTGGCGCAGCGCAACAGCTTTTGGTGAACTAGGGCCAACATCTCAACACTGTATGCTGTGGGTGTTAATTTATTCACATACAAGGGGACCTACAGTTTTTTGCCGAATTCGAACGGCACTTTGAGAAGTTTTTCAAGTAGCCTATTATAAAGTAGCCTAAGCAAAGGCTAAAATTAATTTTTGGTTAAACGGTTTTAGACCTGTAGTTTTGGCGTATTTTCGAAAAAAAAAATTGCCAAACCACTACCACTACAAAATAAATAAATAAATAGAGTTACGCAACAGCTCGAGGTGAACCAGGGCCAACTTCTCAACAATGTATGCTGGCTTGTCAATTTTTTACATACAAGGGGACCTACAATTTTTTGCCGAATCTGAACGGCACTTTGAGAAGTTTTTCAAGACAAATGATACTCTCGGAGGGCTTTCCAGACCCTCGCGGAGGTGGGGGCCGTGAAAAAGAGCAAGTCTTTTTTTTTCAGGTGACGATGGCAGGATTCGAACCCAGACCTCCGGCGTAGTAAGCACACACACTAACCACTACGCCACGGCACTACCTCCGAAACAGCATCGGCCAAATGATTTGAAAAAAAATCATACACTTCAAAAATTATTTGTGATTTTAGAGAAAACTATGAAATTTTCGAATGTTAAGCAGATTCTGAGATTTAGCTCGAAAAATTCAAAAACACTTCAAAAATAATTTTTTTTAAATATTTTGAAATCTTAACGGTTTTATTTTGAAACCTTAACGATTATAATGCAATTTGATTTGTACATAAAATGTATGAAGTGAACTCTAAAACTTTTAACATGTTCCTAAAATGGTGTTTCTAACTTAAATTTTAAAAACTTTCTAACTTAAATTTTTTTTTTTGGTGGTCAAAGGATAGACATGTGCACCCAAGAGGATACAAGCATCCACAGGTTTTTCTAAACCCACCTCGGTCTATCAACTCCTACTCTCACCTCCCCGTGGTGAACACCGGGTGCCTAGTACCTCAACTGGAGATTGGGTTCCAACCCCCTTGGAAGGTTGTTAGGGGTAGCAGACGAGAGAGGGGGGGAGGAGTGTTCCCACTAAGGCACTTCTCTTTGCATCCGGACGGCAGCGGAGGAATTCCCCAGATGGAATCAACGGTGGCGTCCATAGTTCCAGTCAGGCCGAACTACTTAGTGAACACCTTATATGGGCTACTACGACGTACTCGGAGCTCAGGCCTATAAGGAGCGGGCTATCCGGCTCTCCGTCCTTAGAGCTAAGCAAAGGATCTGGTCCTCCAGGTTGGGGGTCGTGCCGTCGGGGTGACTTCCCAGCCACGTAAAGAAACACCAGTCACGAAGCGGAAACAAGCTTCGGATTCGGACGGATTTACTGTTGACGACCAATGCAAACGAAAAAAGGACAACGAGCTCCGAATCTGCACGTGGAATGTTAGGTCCGTTAACAGACCACGTGCAGCCGAGCAACTAGCGGAGGCCCTTAACGACTGCAAGGCAGACATTACTGCCATCCAAGAAATGCGGTGGGACAGGCCGGGCAAAAGAAGGATGAAAAACTGCGACATCTACTAGGGCGACTGCTATCGGCATCAAAGACAGCGCCTATTTGGATGTGGTTTCGTTGTTGGAGGCAGACTTAGGCAAAAAGTCTTGAGCTTCAACCCTGTAAGCGAGCGCCTCGCGACGATCCGCATCAAGGCTAAGTTCGCCAACATTAGCCTGATATGCGCACATGCCCCCACAGAGGAGAAAGATGACGAGACCAAAGATATGTTCTACGAGCTCCTGGACAAAACTTATGAGCAGTGCTCTAGCTACGAAATTAAGATTGTCCTAGGCGATTTTAATGCCAAGCTAGGAAGGGAGGGCATCTTTGGTCGTACTGTCGGAAAGCATAGCCTGCACGACACGACCTCCGATAACGGATTCAGGCTGATCGACTTTGCTACGGGGCGACACGTTGTGGTAGCTAGTACACAGTTCCCGCATCTCAATATCCACAAAGGGACATGGAGATCTCCCGATCAATCAACCGTCAACCAGATTGACCATATTGCGGTCGACGCAAGGCACTCCTCCAGTATCATGGATGTCCGAACTTTCCGAGGGGCCAACATTGACTCGGATCACTACCTTGTTGTAGCCAAGGTACGGCTGCGGATATCCCGACCAGCGCAAAGTAATGGAAATACTGTGAGGAAGTTTGACGTCGGCCGACTACAATCGCAAGAGATCGCCAGGTCCTTCTCCAACCGAGTCTCTCAAAACCTTCTACGAAGTCCTATGCAACCAGCATCAAGTATTGATAGCCAGTGGCAACATTGCCAAAATGCCATCAGAGACGCCGCCTCTGAAGTGCTGGGTTTCACACGGCGACCACAACGAAACCCCTGGTTTGACGATGAATGCCGGCAAGCACATGCAGCTAAACAGGAAGCATACAAAGCGGCGCTGCACAGAAGGACTAGAGCTGCTCGCGAGCTCTACGAGCAGAGGAGGGGAGAGGAGCACCGGCTTCTCCGAAGGAAAAAGAGAGAGCACGAGAAGCGCGCGGTTGAAGAGATAGAGAGATGTTACAACAGGAATGAGGTTAGAAAGTTTTACCAAAGGATCAAAAGGTCCTGCCAAGGGTATAAACTTCGAACTGAAGCCTGTAGGGACCATCAAGGGAACATCGTTGTAGAATCGCAGTCGGTGCTGAGGATTTGGAAAGACCACTTCTGCAGACTGTATAACGGCGAGGACGAACCAAATACCGCTGTCAGGCAGAACGAACCATTCAACCCGGGCGAAGACGTTACCGACGAAGCATACGAACGATACCGCCCACCCGACCTGGAGGAGGTGAAAGTAGCTGTGTCTAAGCTCAAGTGCAACAAAGCAGCCGAAGCAGACGGCCTAGCTGCCGAACTTTTTAAATCCACTGGCGATGAGCTGGTTAGGAGCATGCACCAGCTCATCTGCAAGATATGGTCGGAAGAAAGCATGCCCGACGAATGGAACCTCAGCATTGTTTGCCCGATCCTGAAGAAAGGAGACCCTCTGAGTTGTGCCATTTACAGAGGCATAAGTCTTCTTAACATCGCATACAAGATCTTTTCTGCTGTACTGTGTGAACGCCTGAAGCCGTTTGTCAACAATCTGATAGGCACATATCAGTGTGGCTTTAGGCCAGGAAAGTCCACCATCGATCAAATATTTACACTGCGGCAGATCTTGGAGAAAACCCAGGAATTCCAAATCGATACACACCACCTCTTCATCGATTTCAAGGCCGCGTATGACAGCATCTATAGAGACGAGCTATATAGCGCAATGTCTAGTTTTGGCATCCCTGCCAAACTCGTCAGTCTGTGCAGGATGACGATCGAAAACTCACGCTGTTCCGTCAAGGTCGGCAAAGACCTCACCGACCCCTTTGATGTCAAAAAAGGATTTAGACAAGGCGACGCGCTGTCATGCGACTTCTTTAACATCATACTTGAGAGAATTGTACAGAACTCTCGCGCCAACACCAGAGGCACAATCTTTCAAAAGTCCGTTCAACTACTTGCATACGCAGACGACATTGACATAATCGGTAGAACAAAGCGTGATGTCAGTGAAGCCTTCGTGAGTATTGGGACGGAAGCGGCGAATATGGGTTTAGCAGTCAATGAGGGCAAAACCAAGTATATGCTGTCATCAAGAAAAGACACCCAACACCGACGTCTTGGACAAAACATCACCATCGACAGCTATAACTTTGAGGTAGTTAGGGACTTTGTCTACCTGGGTTCCGCTATCAATTCAGACAATGACACCAGCGCTGAAATCAAACGAAGGATAACTCTTGCCAATCGCTGTTTCTTTGGGCTAAGAAGGCAATTGAGTAGCAAAGCCCTCTCTCGAGCAACTAAAGTTTCCATGTATAAGACCCTCATCATCCCAGTCCTGCTTTACGGTGCAGAAGCATGGACTCTGTCAAAGGCGGATGAAAACACTTTAGGCTGCTTCAAGAGGAAAATTCTTCGGACGATTTACGGTCCCGTCTGCATAGACGGAGAGTGGAGGAGGAGATATAACATCGAACTGTACGGGCTGTACAGCGATACCGACCTAGCCAAAAGAGTCAAAACACAACGTCTACGATGGCTGGGTCATCTAGAGCGAGGCCACCGCCCCGGCCCGGAAAATCTTCGAATCCACACCGCAGGGACGACGCGGTAGAGGAGCACCGAGACTCAGGCGGCGCACGCAAGTGGAAGGGGACCTCAGCCAACTTCGCGTGCGAAACTGGAGACGGCTAGCTAGAGACAGAGCTGGCTGGCGAAGCTTGTTGGCTGAGGCCCAGGTCCACCCCCGACTGTAGCGCCACCTTAAGTAAGTAAGTAACTTAAATTTTTCTGAACCAGTTTAAAAAACAAATTAAAAAACTCGCTTTTATAACCGATAACTAAAAAACCTGTACTCAGAGTATATAAGAAAATAACCGTTGCTAGCCCAAGGTATATGAAAATAAAAATATAGCGGTATTCAACAAAAGGTTCCGAATATACGTTTTATGGATTTAAAATCAAAAAGTGGAGAAAAAAGCTAAAAAACCGCATATTCCCAAATTATCTCGACAACGGTAACATATGTATACCGTTTTGAAAAAAATATCAGACATAGACAATTTTTTTAGGTTCAAAAGAAAAATATAGAGAGTCTGAAATATTTCGTTGTTTTTGAGATATACTAAAAATTAATTAAGTTCATTTACTAAAATGGTAGTACTAAAAAATGCCTATAACTTCCAAGTCGTTTCTCTCTTATCAACTGAATATTACCAAATCACTGAGGTAGAAAGCAAAATATGTAAAAAAAAATTGAAAATAAGAAACCGTTTGTAATTTTTTAAATTTTTTTTACAAATAAAATTAAAAAAAAAATTGTGTCACCCTACGGTTCAATAAGAATTTAAGTGTCTTAACTTAAGATTCGTCTAAAACAAGTACATTTAATTTTTAAAAGTAACAGCACCTCAAGCAAAATTAAAGAAAAAATATTTTTTTTAACAATTTTAAAACCCAATACCGGACAAACAGTGAAAAATCTTGCCATTATTTAGTACACTGCAATGGCAGCATTAAATAACGCGTATACACAGATCCTATGCATATATCATTGCACTTGAAATATTCTTTAAAAGTATAAGCGAAACAAATGTGTAGGTAATCGAGATGCACTTGAAAAAAATATCATAAAGCCCGAAATCATCATTCAAAGAAAAGAAAAACTAAGTCGCAAATATACTAAACAATATTTTATATTCAAATTTTACGCTAAGCCTTCAAAAAAATCCGACGGACCGCTCCGTTTATGACTTCATACTCGACGGTCTTTTTTTTGTTTATTCCTCATGATGTAATTCTATTTTGTAAACTATCACACTACTCTCCAGTATAAGCTTTCTATACCCGACCGATGGAATATTAATCGGTCGGGTATAGGGGTATACACCGTAGACCCCCAAGACTTTTTTATGTACATACCTACAGAACTAATCAAATCAGTTTTCCCGTGACCACGAAAGGTGCAACCCATTCGAAACCTCGGGTAATCATCCATAATTAATATCGCGGTAAGTTCCGAAAAGTTCTTGTTATTATTATTTTTATTGTTGACTAAAATCCATATTTCTATTTAAACTCGGAATCGGTTCTAGCTAGCTGTCAACGGGGGCATATCAAGTTTGCCACATAGCTTGTAACACGGTGAAATAGTAATTGTATAACAAATTCTAAATCGAATAAGCTATGTCTGTCCATTCGCCCGTCCGCCCATCCGTCCGTCTATCCGTCTGTCTGTGTGTCATATGTTTTTAGGGCTTACATTTTGAGCTAAGGCTCTGAAATTTTGTGCATGCGTTCCTTGTCATCCTAGTCAGTACAAGCGTTAAATTTTTTCACATCCGCCCACCGACACGCCCACAATTGGTCTTAATGTGCAACTACCTCCAGAACTTTCAAAACTGTAAGACGTTCTAAAAGGCTGAAATTAGGCATTTAGCATTTCCTAACGGATATAAGACACGAAAAAGAAAAACTAAATCGTTGAACCTCCTTCGGTGGGCGTAGCATCTATTTTAAGGTTAAATTTTCAAATACAGTTTACTCAATATTTTTGCTCAAAATTAAAAAAATGTTGCTCAATATTTTATGTAGAAAACGCTTAGTCCTACATTTTGTTTATACAAGACTTTGGGCCACGCCCACACTTGGAGGCAGAATTGAAGAAAAACCTAAAATTTTCCAGAAAAACGCTATTTCGACTGGCCTTAAACCTAGTTTAGGAAAGCATGAAACAAAAAAATTAGCAGGTTTATTAAATGAGACTTTCTGTCAGATTTCGTTCATACAAAGTTTTTCGCTTCGCCCACTTTTAGGAGTCGATTTTTAAAAAATATTTAATTTAAGCCAAAAAATTGCATTTTTACATACATTTAAGCGTAACTTGGAAATATATGTGTTATAATTGATAGTTTGTAATTAGGAGTGGTTGCACCACGCCCCTTTTCGAAAAATAAAGAAAATATTTGGGGGGTTAATAAAAGTTTGTCACAGACGAACTCTTGCACTTACTCACTTGTTTATACTCCATCCCATAGGATAGGAGGTATATTAAGTTTGTCACATAATAATAATGGTAGACCTCCAAGACCTTAAGGGCATATGATCGAACTCGGAAATATCAGCGTCATAATTGATAGATTGTTATTTAAGGCGGTTGGACCACGACGCCCTTAAAAGTTTGCACTTCTTATTAAACGTCAAAAAATAACAATAACATCAGCATTTAACAAAGTGGGATAGGATGGGGTTTTAATCTTATTTTAGCACGATCAACATTTTTAAACCGTATTCCAACTTTTGTGAGGCCGTGGTGCAGCGATTATTGTATCGAACACGGTACACACGATCTGGGGTGCAAACTCCGACGGGCCCTATAACTGTTTTTTTTTATACCCCATCCCATAGGATAGGAAGTATATTAAGTTTGTCAAACTATATTTTGTAACACGGTAAAATAGTAATGGTAGATAGACCCCAAGATAGACCCCAAGACCTTAAGGGCATATGATCCAGACCGAATTCTGAATCGAACAAGCCATGTCTGTTCGTCCGTCCGTCCGTCCGTCCGTCCGTCCGTCCGTCCGTCATTCTGTCTGTATGTCATATGTTTTTAGGCCTTAAATTTTGAGTTAGGGTGCTGAAATTTCGTTCGTAAGGTCCACGTCATGCGAAGCAGTACAAATGTACAAATTTTTGAAATCCGCCCAAAGACACGCCCACAATCGGTCTAAATGTGCAACTTCCTCCAGAGATTTCAGAACTGTAAGACGGCGTGAATGCTGACAACATTTAGCATCTCCTTATAAATGTAAGATACAAAAAAGAAAAATTGAATTGGTAAACCTCCTCCAGTGGGCATGGCATCCATTTTAAGGGTAAATTTTCAAATGCAGTTTAATCAATATTTTTACTGAAAATTGAAAAAAATTCGCTTAACATTTTATGTAGAAAACGCTTAGTTCTACATCTTGTTCATACAAGACTTTGGGCCACGCCCACATTTGGAGGCAAAATTGAAGAAAAACCTAAAATTTTCCAGAAAAACGTAATTTCGACAGGTCTTGAGCCTAATTTAAGAATTAATGAAACAAAAAAGGACCAGGTTAGGTAAAACAGACTTCATTCCAGATTTCATTCATATAAAGTTATTAGCCACGCCCCCTTTTTGGGGTAGATTTTTCAAAAATATCGAATTTGAACCAAAAACTTGCATTTTTACGTACATTTAATAGTAACTTGGAAATATCTGTGGAAATATCTTATACATAATTGATAGTTTGTAATTAGAGGCGGTTGGACCACGTCCCTTTTCGAAGTTTGCAGCACTTATAAAATGACAAAAAAAATAACAATTCCATCAGCATTTTACAATGTGGGATAGGATAGGGTATTTTATCCGTATCCGAATCCGTATCCGGTATTCAACGTTTTACGAACCGTTGAATACCGGATACGGACCGTTGTATTTTCTGCGTACACACTGTAGCACTTACTCACTGGTATAAAATGCCCACCTCCGCGAGAGTTTGACAAACCCTCCGAGAGTAGTATCATTTGTTATTAATGAGAGACCTCTCAATTCATCGCATCGTTATGGATCGACAATAAACTGTTGGTCCAATCAATGTGTGCAAGCTGCAAGAATACCTACTTAAAACGCACACAGCATGCATATGCATATCTATGGTGGTCAAACGATGTATCTATTGAACTGCAAGTGACAGTTAGTTTTAGTTTATTTCATTCCAATATGCTAAATTTTCAAGACTGAATATGAACTTTTTTGCACTGAGCATTTTATTCATAATAAGGCAATAAAATATTTATCAACCAGACCTTTTTCTAGAGAATAGTGTCAAAAAGGCGATAGTTTACTTCGCGACTAAGCTAGCTAATAGGTATGGTTCATTTTCTACTTAGACACAAGTTCTCATACCCGGCCGACCCAGGGTAAGTATGTATATGCATTGCATATGCAAGTATATGCATTTTAATGCATACTTTGTAACACAGTGAAATAATCACCTTAGACCCCTTAAAGAATTATGATCGAGACCGGCAGGTGAATTGATTAAGTGATGACCGATCATCCGTCCGTCTGTATGTGTAAAGATTTTAGGTCTTCAAAACTAAACTACAGAGCTGAAACTTGGGACACAGCTCGCATCAATGTGAGACAACCTCGATTTCACATTTTCGTTCAAAATGCCTTTTGGTGGAGTTAGACAAGGCCACAAATTACTTAATAACTAGATATTCAACTTAAGCGTCCCCTTCCCCCCAAAACCCATTTGTTTATTTGTTGTTATTGTTTTGAGTTCCGTGTCGGTGAATACGTGTGAGAAAAGTAAACAAAAATTTGAGAGCCCGCCAAAATAGCGAGGTGAATTTCACACTGACATTTGAAAAATTTAAATACATGTCTTAAAAAAGAGTCAACGTGGGACCACAATGCCCGTAGCGGTGGTATGTAGCAGTAGTACGTAGTACAGGCGCGGAGCCATGTGGCGTAGTACGGAAAAAAATTGAACACAATGGTGTAGCGCGGCTATGTCGAACAAAAACCTCGTTTATAAACAATGGCCGATACTCTGAGTTAATTTGAACTAGATTTAATATTTTTGTACAACGGATGACACAAATCTCATCTCAATAAACTTTTCGACGTCCTTTTCCTCCATTGTTTACTTAACCCGCCAATGGTGACGTACTGGTCTGTGAGACCGGGTGTGCTAAAAAATTCAAATAACTTTATTCTCCGTTATTTTTTTTTGCAGCAATTTCGGGTAGCTGCCGCATTGCACGTCCCCTACCATCAGTTGACGTCGAAACTTCTAAGTGAGCATATATTGTGTACTTTTTTTAGGGAACCGGTGCGTGAGACCGTGGGTCACCGTGTATGTAAGTATAGTAAACAGGGATTAATATTTTCTTTTTCGCGTATTTCATCGAATCTATTATTTGTTTGATTGTTTCATATGCATGGCAACGTATATTTTTACGTTTTTATGGTTTTATATGTATGTGTTTCGTACATAAATGTTATAAACTTTGTTACAGCATGTCTTACGAAAGAGAGCAGCGTCATATTGAATGCCTTCTTCAAGAAACAACACTTGATGAGGATAGACCACCAAGTTCTTTAGAAAGTGAATCCGAGAATGACAACGAGCCAGAGGAAATGGAAAAAGTAGACAGCGAAGAGGAATTGAGCGATCGAGAGCCTTCATGTAACAACAACTCTTTACTTTATATCGGAAAAGATAAAAGAACGAAATGGAGCAAGGAACCTGGGTGCCAATCTGTTCGTACTAGAAGTACAAACATAGTTTCACAGTTACCACGACCAAAGCAGGTTATAGCCAGTGAAAAAGACCCTCTTAAAATTTGGAGACACTTTTTTGATGACTCCATTATTCATATAAAGGGTGATTTTTTAGCTGGTTTGGTTTTGGCAACACTGGTTTTGACAGCTGACGTATGTTTAGTACCTTGTGTCACTGTCAAACAGCTTCAGTTTGGTTTGCAATTTAACCATGGATCGTCTTACAAATGAACAACGCTTGCAAATTATTGAATTTTACTATCAAAATTCGTGCTCGGTTCGAAATGTTCATCGCGCGCTGCTTCTATTTTTTGGTCGGCGAGTTTGGTGAACAGTTAATTTCACGTTTCGGGCCAGTCAATTGGCCGCCTAGATCGTGCGATTTGACACCATTAGATTATTTTTTGTGGGGGTATGTCAAGGCTAATGTCTATAGGGACAAGCCCGCTTCGATTGACGCACTGGAAGCCAACATCCATGCATTAATTCGTGAGATACCGGCCGATATGTGTCAAAGAGTATGCCAAAATTGGACTCAGCGGATGGGCTACCTGAGACGCAGCCGTGGTCAACATTTGCATGAAATTATCTTTAAACATTAAATTGCAAGGTTCAAACTATCGATTCAAATAAATATTTTATTCATTTTTTCGAGTTTTTTGTGTTTTTTTTTTAAAAAAAAGTTCTCAACCTCTTAAAAAATCACCCGTTAATTGTCAAGTACACCAATCAGTACATTGCTACAGTGAAAGAAAAATTTTCCAGAGAAACGTATGGCAGAGAAACTGATTTCAAGGAAATACATTGCCTGATAGGATTGCTTCTTTTAGCTGGTGTTAAAAAATCTAATCATCTGAACGTTGAAGAGTTCTTTCGAACGGATGGTGGTTCAATTGAAATATTTCGGCTTGCAATGTCTGCCCAGAGACTTAGATTTTTACTGCGTGTTTTAAGGTTCGATGATGGTGCTACGAGGGCAAATCGAAAACAACATGACAAAATCTGTCATATTAGAGAAACTTTCGAGAATTTCGTTAAAAATTGTATGGCTAATTACACTTTATCTGCTTTTATGACTATAGATGAGAAGTTGGAAGGATTTCGCGGAAGATGCTCATTTAGGCAATATATTCCAAATAAACCGAATCCATATGGCATCAAAATTCAAGCCCTCTGTGACGCCAAAATGTTCTACACGTACAATATGGAAATTCATCCCGGAAAACAACTACAAGCAGGCCCATACAATTTCGACAATTCTGGCTTCGCTGTTGTTCAACGATTATGCGAGCCGATTTGCAACACAGGTCGCAACGTCACAACTGATAATTGGTACACCAGTATACCCTTAGCTGAAGCATTGCTGCAAAAAGGTTTTACAACCGTTGGAACCATCAGGAAGAACAAGAGGGAAATTCCTAATAGACTTCAACTTATTGCGCGGTCGAAATATGTTTGGTTTTCGTGACAACATGGTTTTAGTGTCACATGTTCCAAGGAAAGGAAAAAATGTTCTTCTTATTAGTACAATGCACAATGATGATAAATTCGACGCCGAAACTCAAAAGCCCGATATAATTTTGAGCTACAATGACACCAAAGGCGGCGTCGATGTCGTGGATCGTTTATATGCGAATTATAATTGTGCTCGAGCAACAAGGCGATGGCCTATGGTAGTCTTCTATGCTATGCTCAATGTCAGTACCATAAACAGCCAGGTGATACATACAGCCAACAATCAAGACACAAAACTTTTGCGTTGTAATTTTATTGAAAACTTGGCTATGAAACTAATTGAACCTCATATAAGAGATCGGCAAACGCACTTGAACTTGCCACGATCAATGAGACTAACCTGTCGGAGATTTTACATATAAGGGTGTTTCCAAATTCGATGCAAATATTTTGACACAAGATTCTTGGGTATATTTGAAGAAAAAAATTGTTCTACAGTATGGGCCTATCTCAAATTTTGATACCACTTATTGGGAATTTCAGAAAACACCTACTTTGAGGTACCTTGACCCATACTAACACAAATATCTCCGCTAACACTTACAACAGGTACTTCATTTAGAACTTAAATTTTAGAAGAAATAGTACTTCTTTTAACTGCATTAAAATAAAATTGATGACTTTTTTAACTTTCGAGATATTTGCTTTTAAGTCGGATCCTTTTTCCCTGCCCATGACATTTTTTTGACTTTCAAGACACATTTCTGCGAAAAATGCGTAATAAGCATATCGGTAATTTTTTTTTCTAGTGCACCTTACAATACTTAATAAAAATTGCTAAGGCAAGTTACCCGAAAAACCCACAGATTTTATGATACTTGGGAAATTCCATAGCAGGTAAAATTATGAAAAACTCTTTTCACGAAGCCGCGACAGGTATAAGGTGGAAATATGATCTGCTACCTACTTTTATAACCGCGATTGACAACAAGAACGATTTTTTGACTATGTATTAATAATTTACGTAGGTTTTAGAGCATGCATTTTTATTAGACTACTTGATAAAAAGGTAATTTCCCTATCATTTTTCTGTTAAATCCCAGAAAGGATTAAGTTTGAGGTTGATCGCCTAGTTGGAAAATTTACCTAATGTAAATTGTATAAAAGGTTAGAAAACAAAATTAAATCCATCAAAGTCATTTTTGAAGCCGAGGTGACACAACAGTTGTTAAGAAACCCTAGTTGAAATGGCATCTTTTACAAACGAAGAATACGCTAATATTATCTACGTTTATGGGATGTGCAACGGAAGTTCTATTAGAGCACAACAAAGATACCATCAGCTTTATCCTAACCGAAGAGTACCTAATCCCCGCGTATTTACAAATTCGTTTCGAAGACTTCGGGAAACGGGATCTGTTTCAACAAGACGACCTAACGCAGGAGCTTCACCAGGAAGAATTGCAGTTGATGAAAGAATACTGGAAGCGGTTGCAAATGATCCATCAATCAGCATCAGGCGCTTATCCTTGCGATTTAATGCTTCAACACATAAAATTGTTCGTCTCCTGCATACGGAAAACTTGTATCCATACCACCATACACCTGTGCAGGAACTGCTTCCGAGTGATTTGGAGCCTAGACTTGAGTTTTGCAACTGGTTGTTAGAGCGGAACTTGGAAGACAACGGTTTTATAAGCAGAATCCTATGGACGGACGAATCTCAATTTACTAGAGATGGGATTACAAATTTTCACAATCTACACACATGGGCTGCGGAAAACCCACACACAAGGAGAGAGTCATCATTCTAACACAGATTTAGCGTCAATTTGTGGGCAGGTGTTATTGGAAACAACTTAATCGGTCCCTTCAAACTGCCTCCCACACTGAATTCTGCAAACTATCTGGAATTTTTGCGCAATGATTTAACAGATCTACTGGAGGATGTTCCGGCAACTCAACGAGCTACGTCATATTTTCAACAGGATGGAGCCCCAGCCCACTTTGGTCGCGAGGTTAAGAATTGGCTGGATGAAAAGTACGCTGGTCGTTGGATAGGAAGAAATGGACCAGTTCACTGGCCTGCAAGATCTCCAGACCTTACAATTATGGATTTTTTTGTATGGGGGAGAATGAAAGAACTTGTTTATTCTACAGAAATATAAACTCTAAATGATTTAGAAGATCGCATTCTCCAAGCCTCGTCACAAGTGAGGCAGGAGTTATCCTCAACAAACGTTGACAGCGCAATCCAAAAACGGGCTCTGGCATGCATACAAAATGGAGGAGGACACTTTGAACACCTTATTTGATTGTAAAGTTAACTTAATGAAATAAAAAAAGCACATAAACCAAACACAAGCATTTTTATTCAGAATAATAGGAATTGAACACAATGAATCGAGTTTTTCATAATTTTACCTGCTATGGAATTTCCCAAGTATCATAAAATCTGTGGGTTTTTCGGGTAACTTGTCTAGCAATTTTTATTAAGTATTGTTAGGTGCACTAGAAAAGAAAAATTACCGATATGTTTATTACGCATTTTTCGCAGAAATGTGTCTTGAAAGTCAAAAAAATGTGATGGGCAGGGAAAAAGGATCCGACTTAAAAGCAAATATCTCGAAAGTTAAAAAAGTCATCAATTTTATTTTAATGCAGTTAAAAGAAGTACTATTTCTTCTAAAATTTAAGTCCTAAATGAAGTACCTGTTGTAAGTGTTAGCGGAGATATTTGTGTTAGTATGGGTCAAGGTACCTCAAAGTAGGTGTTTTCTTAAATTCCCAATAAGTGGTATCAAAATTTGAGATAGGCCCATACTGTACAACAATTTTTTTCTTCAAATATACCCAAGAATCTTGTGTCAAAATATTTGCATCGAATTTGGAAACACCCTGTAGATGATAGGCCGTGCACATCGGGTCTATGAGTGTGGATGGAAGAAAAACAGAAAAACTAAGTACTCCTGCCATAACTGTAAAATTTCTTTGTGTCTGGAACACGTAGTGCTGATTTGCAGCACCTGCTTAACTGCAGAATTGTAGTTTTTGAGATAGATTTTTTTGTGATTTTTTGTTAAGAAGGATACTACTTTTTGTTTTTATTTTTTATAAAAGTTCCTTATGTCGCAAGACTTAAAAACTTTTTGTTTCTTCATGAATAAAATAATTTTAATTTTTTTCTCTATTTTGAAAAATGTGTTGTTCAAAATACCTTTATTTTAATGCTTAAACTAAAAATTTATGTGAATTTTACTATTGAAATAAAAGCGCTTATGTTAACTTAATATCTTTCTTTTATTGTCAAAGAACATAAATTTGACAAAAAACATGAACTATTAGTCAGACGTTTCAAAAAAATTATAGTTAAAAAACCCGGTGCGTGAGACCGGCGTCACCATTGATGAAAGTCAAAATTGCGTCACCATTGGCGGGTTAACTTGTATTGAACTATCCACCGTGTAGCGCTGTCAACCGTGTAGCGCTACGAAAGTTAAAAGTTGGCCAACTCTTACTACCGCCACAGCTACGCGGTACCGCCACAGACACACATTGTGTGCGCAATACACTGAATACATGTGTTTTTAACTTTTGACAGCTCTTACTACCGCTACTACTACCGCCACAGCCTACATCACTGTGGTCCTACGGTCATAAAAGATAACACACAAGTCATTAAAGTCAAAATGACAATTCTGTTTTAATTTTGCCCACACTTGGGCCTACATTGAGACTACAAAATCGTAAAATTTAGTTCATTTGAATGTGCCTGGAAATACTGGAATGTTTATGACGTAATTGGATATTTTTACGAATTTGGTCTTTTTTTCAATATAGTTCGGGTCACAAATTACTTAATAACTAAATATTCAGCTTGTGCGCCCCCTCTCCCCCAAAACCTATTTGCTTATTTGTTGTTTATGCTTTTCGGTTTTGTGACGGTGAATGCGTGTGAGACGCTTATTATTAATATTACGCAGTTGGGCTTTTCTTTTCTCCAGAATCGTTCATGTGTTATTGATGTTCAGTTTTAAATTATGTAGGAATGCAGAAAAAATTAGTTATTCAGCAAAACAAGAGCAGCAGTTAGGAAACAATCCAGAAAACTTCCATTTTAGGAAAAGGCTTTTGATTTTTACTTGCGTAAAATATTAAGCGTTCCCAAATTTATGAAAAATGAAGAAGTTTAGAAGCATTAAATATAGCTTTCATTGGATTGCATCACTAAAACTTTTTTTTACATGTGATTAAATTTGTTTGTTTAATGAATGCTTCTTTTGGTGTCAATCTCTATTGTTACCTACAAAAATATACATAAACATTTTTCTTTCGACTACTTTGCTATTTCACTGACAGAAATCAATTTCAATGTGTTACTGATTTTTTTTACGAAATAGGTTCACTCAAAAGTGCATTATTCTTCTGTTCTCAGTTGCCGATTTGACTTTTAATGTTCAACTCTAATCTCAAATGCATGCAATAATATCGACTTGGAAGGATAAGGATGACAATTATATCATAATATTGACTTGTTCGAATAATGAATTCAAATAATAGCTATAATAAAAATAATAAAAGCGCCCTTGAGCCTTTCTAATGACTTTTACTTTTAAATATACTAACGATTGATTTCGTCAAAACATGTAGAAAACATTTTATTGGTACTTAACCGTAAATTTTGCTTTTTAAAGCTTTAATCCGGTAACATAAAACACAAACTTATCAGAGGCACAGGCATTTAGGCAGTAAAGAATTAGTTTCATTTGCGCTTTTTGTGTTTTGTTTTTAACTATATATGAAAATATTTAGAAGGCATTTGAAATACATAATGTATAACTGGAATACAATTAGGATAAAAATGATTTTAAGGTCTCTAGCAAAACAACATTAATGTAGCACGACCCATTATGTTGCGACTTCCAGATATTGGAATTCGTTACAATTTTTGTCCGGTAGACGGAGGAAAAAGCTGATTCCGCCATGTTTTCGTGGTGATCACTTGAACTTCGTGGTGAATCTCTTCAAGTTTGGAATACATTGACAAAATGTGAGAGTATGCGTAGTTTTCCAGGTATATCCATGGCAACAGCTTGTAGGCCCCTCGGCTTTCCAGTCTAGTTGAATATCTAATTCATTAAGTAATTTGTGACAAGGCGTAGAAATTTAAACTTTTGTACAAAGCAATATTAGCAAAAAGCCCTTATTAAGGCAAAAATTGGACCGCCCGCACCATTGATCATGCCGACTTTTAACATGCTAGATTTGAAAAGACCCAGTTTCTCGGAAAATGTACTCAAAATCTTGATTTTTATCTTATCATCTTATTTTCTTTTTGAGAACTTATCAACTAAATTTCAGAGGCACTAAATGAAGTATATTTTCCGCGGTATCAGGTGCTCTCTAAGGGAGCCATTTTGGTCCAATTCTCTTTATACTTTCGATAAATGATTCCCCCTGCAAGGCCGTTCTAAATTCTATTAGAATAAAAAATTTCGGGGGGAGGGGGGGGGATTGAGGATTTGATCTTTGAAAAATATTTTTTTGTACCCTACCCAGGGTTTATATGTATTAAGTTTAAGTTTGTAACGCATTGAAGTTATCACCGTAAGAAGACCCTTAAGATCTTATGGCGTATTCTTTTGAACACCGAATTGCCACACCGAGCTGCCAAATTATATCGTAATGTGTGTTCGTGACAATTCCAGCGTGGTGTACACTCGGTTTGATTGTGTACAGAACGACAAATACTGCACCGGCGCGCAATCATCACTTAAGTGTCTACTTGCTTTGACTTCATTTTGTTTAGTTTTTTTTCACTTCGCAACGTGATTTTGTTGGCGTCGGTTTTTTGTACTTTTTACTTAAATTGAATTTTGATAGCTCTAAATTTGAGTTTTATCGATTTCATACAATTTCAGTCGTGTTTTAAATAATCACGAATGAAAATTGAGTCGAAACGTTACTTCACATACACAGTCAAAGCTACACCCAGTCTCCACCGTCAAACACGACGGTGTCGAAATTTCGAGTTCGGTGTCGACACCGAACTAATTCGGAGTTCAAAAGAACATTTACACGAGAACGATTCCGCTCAGTTGTATGAGAAAAGAAAAATTTTTTATTTTATTCCACACCAGTTCCACGATTCAGTGTTGAAAAGAATACGCCATTAAAAGGATATGAACGAGACCGACAGGAGAATTGATTTGCAGTGTCCATCCGGATGTTAACAAGCTCCAGATTGTAAGTTGTATTATGTAAGTAGCTCAATAGACAGCTGAAATTTGACGGTCGCTTCCATTTTATAAGGTTAATTTCGGAAATCAACTAATTCCGCAAACAGACAGGCCCACCAAAGGCTTATGTTTACGAACGCCTCCATTTTTTTAAAGACTGTACAGTCTTTATATATAATCACATAAAAGTTATGTGACAATCGTACAAGCAGACTGATCTTTCGCATGAAGCATAATTTTCTAATTGTCTTTAGGGCGAAAGAAAAAAAGTTGGCCTAGCATTGACTTTGCCCAACCTTTGACTCGCTCCAACTAAAAACAAGTGATTTAGTGCACGCGTTCGTCTGTAATGAACTTTTATATAATTTCATAAGTTTTTTGGCGTGAATTCACATTAGTCGTTTCTGCAGGCGGTTTGGAATATAACACACATACTGTGCTAATGCGAGGTTATTTCGCGTATACGCAGGAAATTTTTAGGGGAATATTTCTTCGAAAGTTTAGCAAAAGTGGACTAAATTCAAAGCCCTTCTTGGCTATTGAAGGGAAATTGGCTGTTTCACCAGGAAGAATGTTTAGGTTGCTTAGCCTTTTGAATGTTAATTTCAACTGGTTCCCCAGGGATCGCGATGAGCCCGTTTTTGTGTCTAGTGTAGTGTTTGAGTGACTTTTTTCACCACATGCCTTTTGAACCTAATTTTCTAACATTGGCCTGAATTTATTTACTATATGTCAATTGATTGTAACCCCTGTGATCCCCCCCAGGTTACGGCCTTGCAAGTGTGAAACATAGTGATATGCTTGCATTATACCGATGATATGAAAATATCAAAAACTGTGATAAGAACGGACTCACACTTAACCCAAATAAGTATCAAGCTATAAAACTTAAAAAACGTGCGTCTCAAAAAAGCGTTCACCGACGGAGTTCTCATACATAATAAACAAGCACATCCTTGGTCGTGTCCTCCGGTTTAGGGATATTGGTGTTTTCCTTAGCTTCAATCTTACTTTTTCGGAGCACATTAATTAAGTCGTTAATGAGTCTAAGTGTACCTATGCTGGGGTTTAATAAAAGATGGGCCAAGGAATTTAATCATCCTTATGTAACTCTTACGCAATTCTATCTGATTAGATGGAGCAATTTGCCAGGCACGTTTCGGACAAATTTGAACAAATTCCAACTGACCTTACAAATGGCAGCTTTCATCGATAGTCACTGCCTCTGCAAGAAATGTTTGTGGAGTGAAGCGGCTTGGTGCGGCGGCTGGTGGTGAGAAAAGAACTGTGTGGTTTAAGACTGCTAGAGTTTAAGAAGCCATCAGAGAGAAAAAGAGAGACTATATTGTGTGGAATCAATGTAGGAACTTTATTTCTACTTAAGTCCGGTACATTGGGGCGCGATGAACTTCCAATATGGCGGTCGGAACAGCCAGGTTACAGGCTTGGGACAAGTTTGGCGAAAAGTTGAAGCACTATTACAATTCTGCAAACAAGATGTTTTGGCTGACTAACTATTCGCCGTCTCAGTGGAAGGAAGTTAAATATCGTACAAGGGGTTCAAT
Organism: Neoascia interrupta; assembly: GCA_947623515.1. NCBI lineage: Eukaryota > Metazoa > Arthropoda > Insecta > Diptera > Syrphidae > Neoascia > Neoascia interrupta. The sequence continues at coordinate 139,524,727 of OX392462.1, forward strand.
CGGAGGACGTTACACTTCTTTCAAATGAGAGTGACGTCTTAGGCATATGTAGCGAGCACTTTTCGGAGCAGCTCAATCCCAAATTGCAAGGACACTAAAGGTGGCAATCCTACTGCTCTCGAGATTAGAGCGGAGAATGCTCCTACAGTAGACGAAGTTACTACTGCGATAAAATCGCTAAAAGTGGGTAGGTCTGTTAGACTAGAAGAAATCCGGCCCAGAAATGCTCAAGGCAATTGATGAAGAAGGTGTTCAGTGGCTAACACGTGTCACTAAGATGGGTTGGGGTGTCATTAAAGTAGGCTGGAAAAGCGAGAAAGCACCTAGCGATTGGCAAACAGGAGTTATGGTGCCCATTTTCAAAAAAGGGGAACAAGAGAGATTGCTATAACTATAGGGGCTTCTATCCGGGAAAAGTATTCGTGAAGGTGTTGGAAGTGCGTTCGAACGCTGCACTCAAGCTTTTGTTAGGGGAAGAGCAATGCGGTTTTCGGCCTTGCAGAGGCACAGCCGACCGGCTTTTTACTTTGAAGGTTATTTTTGAGCAGGCCTGGGAATATACCGAACCGGTATACGCACGTTTTGAAGGTTTGAAAAAGGACTTTATCTTTGGGATAAACTCTGGAGTGTTTTGCAGACTATGCACTGAGTGGGCCTCTTCTCAGAGCCATTCAGTCTGCGTTTGGGGAATGCAGAAGCTGTGTTCGGATAAATGGCTTCAAATTACATCCTTTTGATGTGTGCGTTGGACTTCGCCAATGCTGTGTTTTATCGCCTCTTCTTTTCATTGCATACATGGATGGTGAAACTCAGTCTTGATGAGGAATCTTTCGAAATGGCTGGCGTCAGTATAAGCCATCTGCTTTTCGTAGATGATTTAGCTATCCTGGCATGGTCCGAGGAGGAACATCGGCGAGCACTGGATGGGTTTGCGGCCATCTGTTACTGCGAGGCAGGGATGAAGGTAAACGTGGGCAAATCCAAAGTCGTGGTTGTTTCCCGAACTCCTCTGCAGTGTATCTTGCACATAAATGGAGTCCTATTGAAGCAGGTAGAGAAGTTCAAGTTATTCGGGGTCTTTTTCATGGAAGGAAGGTTTGATAGAAAGGCGCCTACGATGGAAGGCGTGATACTGAGTTCTCAAGTAGAAAAAGATGGCCCATGTTACCGCACTAAAACCACAATTAAGTTATTGGGAACAAGTTAACCGTATATATATTACATATTTATTTGAGTGTCCTGATGACGAATATGTTATTAAAAATTGTCGGTCTAATTTAGTTCAAAAGTTATAGCTATTTAAAGTTAAAATTTTTCCATGCAAAGTATGCATGGTATGACTTTCCATTTCTACCTAAGAGTATGCAATTGAAATTCGACAAGTTTCTCTGCAAACATTTTTTTTTTGGACACAACAGTGATTGGGTGGCCCGCTTCGCAGGTGTTAAGGATTTCAACTCTCTTTTTCGCGGGGTTAAACCGCTTACACGACTTCGTCGCTCCGCTGAGGGTAGGTGCCAGTTGTCTGGCAGGCGATCGTGGCCATTTACGGGTATGTTAAAGTTGCACTCGTTTCGAACTTTGTTTGCTTATAACTCCTAAACTAATAGAGACCGACAATTTAATAGCATATTCGGAATTAGGACACCTAAATCCATATACGAAGTTGAAAAATTCCAACAAATTCCACTTGTCCCTACGGCAAACTTATGCCAGTCATTGAACCAAAGTACTATAAGAGACTCAAGTCTTAATGTACATACCAATTTTATATTAATAAACTAAACTAAACTAAAAAAAAAAAAAAAAGTGTTTAGAGTGTGTTTAAAGTCACAAACGTAAACAGTTTCGTAAAATTTACGAATTTAATTTGTGTAACACACAAAATAGTGCTGTTTGAACGAAACTTTGCAATTTATAACTTGAAAATTCAAACGAAGCCTTTTTCCACCACAAGCATTTATATGTTACTGTGGAAAAAACTTAAGCGCCTGAAATATTCAATGAAATTTTCACACAAAATTATATAGGGGTTATTTTATTTTATTGATCTAAATTAACAGAAATTGATTTTCTTAAGTCTTGAATTAAGTTTTCAGCTCAATTTGGTTCATCTGGTAGGGAATAAGGTTTACAAAAATAAGAAAATTTCGTTCAAAATTATATTATGCTAAAGGTGGACGCACATTAAATGAAATCCTAAATTGATGTTTCATGTGTGTTAATAAGTACACAAATTAAGTTAATTGTGATTTTAATGATGCTATAACGAAATAGACACATAATGGTCAAAATCTGTGCTTTTACTTATCAGAATATACCTAGTTGTTGTGTCATCATCATCATCAACATTTTCGGATGCCGCTTATCCCTTAAAAGGGTTGTGGAGCGAGGGTGCCTAAATGGTCCTTCCATCTTTCTCGATCCTCCGCCACCAACTCAAGAGACTCCGGCGCAATCCCCAGGCGGGACTCAGAGAGGTTCTTTACCTGATCCCACCACCTGTTCCTTGGCCTACCAGCGGGGCGACGCACTCGCATCTCGGCTAGCATGACCTGTCTAGGAAGTCTGTCAGGGAGCATGCGAACAGCGTGTTCAAACCATCGACGAATCGATCGCTCCACTCGGAGAAGTAGCTGCTCCTACATTAAGACTCCCACGAATACTGACGTTTTTCACTCTATCCCTTAGAGTAACACCAGCAACGCACCTCAGGAATCTCATTTCGGCAGCTTGTACCCGCGATCTAATTCTTTCGGTCATTACGCAAATTTCATGACCATAGATGAGGGTCGGAACGAACACAGAATTAAAAACTGAGATCTTTGCTTTCACTCCAAGCTCAGCTTTCCTGATGACCCGCCGGCGTATTTCCTTTACTATTGCTCCAGCTTGGCCAATTCTACAGGACAACTCAAAATCACTCCTCCCATCTTTCATGAAAAAGACCCCGAGATACTTAAACTTCTCCACCTGCTTTAATGGAACTCCATTTATGTGCAGGGTACACTGCACAAGAGTTCGGGAAACAACCATCACTTACGATTTGTTCACGTTTACTTTCATCCCAGCATCACCACAGATGGCTGCAAACCTATCCAGTGCTCGTAGAAGTTCCACTTTGGTTGATGCAAGGATGGCCAAATCATCTGCAAAAAGCAGATGGCTCATCCTGATGCCAGCCAATTCGAAACATTGCTCGCCAAGACTGCGCTTCACCATCCAGTCCATATATGCTGTGAAAAGGAGCGGCGACAGAACACAGCCCTAGCGAAGTCCAACGCGCACATCAAAAGGACGGGATTTGACGCCACTTATCCGCACACAGCTTCTGCAGTTTCCATACAAAGACTGGATGGCTCTCAGAAGAGGCCCACTCAGTGCATATTCCTGCAAAACTCTCCACAGTGTTACCTGAGGAACTCGGTCATACGCCTTTGCCAGATCTACAAAACACGCATAGGTCGGTTGGGCATGTTCCCAGGCCTTCTCAAGAATAACCTTCAGAGTAAAAAGCTGGTCGGCTGTCTGCCAGGCCAAAAGCCGCACTGTTCTTCCTATAACAAAGGCTCGATAACAGCTCTGGAACGCATTTCCAACACCTTAGTTGGCGCAATCTCTCCTGTTCCCTTTTCTGAAAATGGGTACTATAACTTCCGTTTGCCAATCGCTAGGTGCCTTCCCGCTATCCCAGGCCACCTTAATGACACGTGTTAGCCATTTAACACCCTCTTCATCCTATGCCTTGAGCATTTCTGGCAGGATTTCATCAACTCCAGCAGACTTGCCAACTTTTAGCGATTTAATGACTTCGTCTACTGTGGAACTATTCTCCGCCCATATCTCGTCAGCATTGGGAATGCCATCCATCTTCAGTGCCCTGTTGGGGGTTGAGCAACTCCGAAAAGTGCTCTCTCTATCTGCGCAAGACATCGCTCTCATTTGAAAGAGGTGTACCGTCCTTAGATATAACCCCTTGAATGATATTCAACTTCCTTCCTCTGAGCCGGCGAATGGTCTGCCAAAATATCTTGTTTGCAGATCTGTAATCGTACTCCAACTTCTCGCCGAACTTTTTGCATGACTGTTCCTTGGCTGTTCTGACTGCCAGATTGGAAGTCCTTCGCGCCTCATTGTACCGGGCTCGAGAAGTTGAGTTTCTACATTGGATCTACGCAATGTAGAATCCAATGTCTCTCTGATGGCTTCTTGAGCTCCAGGCGTTTTAAACCAAGCAGTTCTTTTCTCACCACCAGCCGCTACCCCAAGCCGCTTCACTCTACAAACATTTCCTGACGAGGTAATGACTGCCGATAAAAACAGCTCCCATTCCTCCTCTACATTCAAAGGGTTAGTTGGAATTTGTTCAAACTTCTCCGCAACATGCTGTGCAAAGCTCTCTAAAATCAGAGTCAGCATCCTGCAACCTTTCCCAACATATGCGGGTCACCAGTCTTGGTTTTCTCCTGGGTGGCGAAGGAATACTGTCACTGAAGAACAATTTACACAGCACTAAGTGGTAATCTGTTGACAACTCAGCTCCCCTGAAAACTCGAACATCACAAATCATTCTTTGAACACACGATGGTACAACAAAGAAATCAATCAGTGAATTCTGATTTAAACTGTACTTGTACCATGTGTATTTGTGAATGTCTTTGTGTGGGAAAAGGTGTTCATGATGGACAAGCCATATGGACAGCAAAAGTCCAACAACTTCCCTCCGTTCCTGTTTTGATTCGGCTCACCGTGCCTCCCGATCACACTCCTCCATGAACTGTCATCCGTACCCACATGTGCATTGAAGTCACCCATCAAGAGAAAGAAGTCAATTTCTGCCACTCTGTCCAGGGCAGCATCAACTTCGTTTAAAAAGGAGTCATACTCTGACTCCCGATTTGGTGCATAAACCTGAACCAGAGCCAGAGTCGATCGTTCAAGCTTAAGCTTTAAGATCAGAAACCTTCCCCCTAATGGAATGACATCGAATACATTTTCTGAAAACCGGGGGCTTGTAAGTATCCCCACACCCGCCTGTACAGTCATGTGATTTGGGACGCCAGATCAGAAGAGCTTCCACCCATCATCGAAGTCTTTGGTTCCAGAACGAGCGCTTGGTGGTCGGAAGGTCCCGCTCGGTGTTGTTGTGTAAGGCACCAAACAGAAGACACACAAAAGCAGGATAATCTCCTGTTGGTTTTGATGACTTTAAATGATCCGACAAGGTCAAATTGACATAACACAATTTAGAGTTTTAAGTGGCACTTAATTTAAAGTCACAAAGTGGTCGACTTCTAGTCAAAGTGCTGTTACTCAGTAATTATAATTTTTTCAACTCAAAATATGCAGTCAAAATGTCTGGATCGTTACCATAATTTCAGACAAGCTTGAAATATAGGCACAAATTTCTATCCAGTTAATTTCTTATCCTGCAGGATTGGCTAAGCTGGAGCGATAGTAAAGAACTGAGCCGGCCGGTCATCAGGAAATCTGAGCTTGGAGTAAAAGGAAAGATCTCGGTTTTTAATTCAGTGAGATTCATCTATGGTCATCAAATTTGGGCAATGACCGAAAAAATTAGATTGCGGGTACAACCTGCCGAAATAAGATTTCTGAGGTGCATTGCTGATGCTACTCTTAGGAATACAGTGAGAAACGTCAGTAATCGTAGAAATCTTAATGTTGAGCAGCTACTTCTCCGAGTGGAACAATCGATTTTTCGATGGTTTCGACACGTTGTTCACATGCCCCCGACAGACTTCCTAGACAGGTCATGTTAGCTGAGATGCGAGCGCGAGGTCACCTGGTAGGCCAAAAACAGGTGGTGGACTTGAGACAATTTTATAAAATATTGTATCTTACTGTTTTTGAGCATTATTAAATAAAAATAAATGAAAATTCAATGAAAAAAACTGTAAGACATAAGACCGTTCGGTTTTTCGGTTATGAATAAATCCTTTAAATCGCTTTAGCATTATTATAACCACATTTGGAGTTAAGGTACCTATTTTAATTCCTTATTAAATCGAACATTATGCAGTTTTAAAATCTCTTCGAAAATTTGGGGCTTTTGTCCCGTTTTCAACGAAAAAATGTGGGGTTTGTGTCCCACCCGTGTGAGACATAAGCCCCAAATGAGATTTCGGGGTTACATATGTCTCACATGGACTTATGTCCCTGCGCCGCTTGCTGCACCCTACATCACAGATCTGATACCTAGTGCTTATTAAAAAAAACTACACACAAACACTGTATTTTATCTTGATTGAAAGATGTCAATTTAGGTAGCAGATGCGTTTTTAACCAGCATTCTTTCCTACACTAGGATCATGTAAATTCAGGGACATTAGGTATATGTGTATCTACACTTCATATCGATTTAAAAATCAGCGTCATCTATAAGAGCCATTTATGGATTTTTTAAAGACACACACGAACAACCCTCGTTAGCACTGCGCAATTAAACAAAAAATAAGTTGCTCTTTTTTAGTCCGAAAAATTCGAAAACATGTTTTACATTCACATATGTACTTATCCCCATATGCTCTCACACGCACAAAATTTCTTTCTACCTCCTTGGCGCCCACTTGGTGTAAAAAAGTAAAAAAAACTTAAGTCAGGGAAATGTTGAAAAAAAACATATGTACATACATTAGAAGGAAAATATAAAAAAATGGCTACATTGGAAATAAAAACATTCTGTGCTGACATTTAATGACCTCAGAATGTTTGTACCTCATTACATTCAGCATGGCTGACTTCTAGTTCTAGACTGGTCACCCACCCCCAAACAACCCCGACATTTCTTACACTTAGCCAATGTGTGTATGCTTTTTTCGATACCAATGCTGCATTCTTTCGGGTTTCGAATAAAATTATGTATACCTATCTACGTTTGCGCTTTTGCTGTTTTCGCAACAGCTGTCTGTGCTAACATGGAAATCATATTTTATAGCGGAAAACTTTTTCGTTAAAGATTGATTGACGTCTAGAACTTGGTGGGATGCGAATTTTGCCTAAAAATTAGATAATTTCATTTTGCATAGTTCCAGTTTCAAATTTCATAAAAAAAATTGACTAAAAGTTTTTAGGTTGGTACTTATTTTGAGAAGTTAAGCCGGCAAGAACTAGAAAATATTGTGATATGGCGATAAAAATGAATCGAAGAGATTCAATTTATTATGGGACAACCGCTGTAATTAAAGTATCCCGAAATTTCCCCACCAGTGGGGACTTTAGTGAATACAACGAATTCCAGTCGTCAAACTCCGCCCTCCATCTAGTGTCATGTAGAAGTTTCACGAAATGTCATACTTATTGTATAAATGGCCGATACCCATTGCCGAGTTTTCAGTTTCGAAACGGAATACTTGAAAAGCGAACACCGAGTGTGGAAGTATCTAATAAAACGCTTATGGTGAACTAGATTGAACTAAGTGTTTGATAAATAAAGATATTCGTTGTGTGTTTATTTAAAGTGAAATTGAGTTTTATTCGACGAACCCCAGGAAAAATATAACATTGGTGTCAGATTGGGGACAAAACTCAAAACGTTCAACAGTGTTAGTGTAACATACGGTGTTTAAAACGGAAATTCCCAGAGATTTTGAGCGAAACCGCGTTGCGTGTCGGTGACTTATAGAGTTTTGACTGCGGAATTTCTCACACATATTTAAGCTAATTGTGTTATTGTGCAAACTGTAAAAACAGTGCCGACGATAAATTTAAAAGTGAATAAAATTTTCCAGAACTATAAATAATAATAATAAATAATAATAGGTCGCAAAATTGGACAATGGTCAACATCCGACCCAAAAGAAGAATTGCGTAAAAGAGACCTCCAGACATCGGGGCTTAAAAAGCAATTGTTGCTCCGACTTCAGACCAGTATTACCGAGGAAGGTGGGGATCCCGAAACAATTTTGTTCGATGTTCAAGAAGAACAGCGACAAAGCACAGGAAGTACTGCCGAGGAAATGCCCGCTTTCATGAAATTGCTTTTGGTAAAGTTCGGAAATCTGGACGAGAAATTCGAGAAGCTGAGCGGCCAGAAAGAACAAAAAAATACTCTCGAAAGCAAGTTCGACGAACAAAAGAATTCTCTTGAAAGCAAGTTTGACGAAAAATAGAATGCTCTGGAAAAGCAGCTTCATGAACAAAAGTTTGCACTCGAAACTAAACTCGATTCCCAGAATGCGCTTTGAGAAAAAGTTCACTGAAGTCAAATCGGAAGTAAAACAAGGAAGAACTAAGGAACTCGAATTGGTTAAGAAACAGAAAGTTCGAGAATGTTTGCCCGATGGTCCACGACGAAAAGAAATGTAGCCTCCTGTCCTTGATGGTCAAAGTTCATGGCCGATTTATAAGAAGCAATTCGAAGCTGCCGCTATGACAAACAATTGGGACAGCGAAGAAAGGTCTATTGCACTCACGCTTGCGCTATGAGGAACAGCCGCAGAATTGCTACAGACAATTCCTAAAGAAAAACATCGGGACTATGACGCCATGGTCAAGGCCATTGAAATGAGGTTTTGAGACGACCACATGCAACAAGTTTACCGTGTCCAGTTGCGCCGAAGGGTCCAGACAAGAGGCGAAACGCTACAGCAGCTGCAAGCGGACATCGAACCTTTAGTGAATTTATCTTACCCAAATGCCAACAAGGAAATAATTAATGGGCTTGCAACCGATTCCTTCACAAATGCCATTGGCATTCGCCCAAAGCCTCAGCGAGCCTGATCTGACTATGGAAGCAGCAGATCAGGCTTCGCAAGGAAACCATCGCATCAGGGAAATAGTTCCGGAAGAGTGTTCATGTCAACGTATACACATCGAAAGACAAACACGAGCAACGCTCGAGGACAAATCAGATGTTGGAACTGCAACAAGATGGACACCTACAGCGTTAATGCAGAGCTCCACCAAGGCAAGCAAGCTGCCCACATTGCTTTAGGAAAAGACAAAATGACAAAGCATCTGGCAGGGCCGACATTTTTCCTGCTGGACATGCTTCGGAGCAACAAAAGTTGGAAAAATGCCAAAGGACTAACTTCGGGGGGCAGAAGTTGGTTGACGGAATCGACGCCCCCAGGACCATCATCTAAGTTTCACAAGCAAAACGCCACAACAAAAGTCTGACAGTGGAGCCAGTCATCGCCAACAGAAAATGTGTGGTCACCATCGATACGGGTGCCATGGCCTCCATTATCAGAACAGACCTTGTTCAGAGCTCTTGGCTGCATAACACCAGCTGCTACAGTCTTAAGACAGCTACAGGAGAAGCAGCAAAAGTATACAGGGAGGTGCTTCTACAGGTACAATAAGAGGGATTGACCATCTCACATGCGTTCTTGGTAGCCAACATATGCGACAAATGCATCATTGGATGGACTTCATGAAGCCACATGAGGTGATTTTAGACCTTCGAATGCAAGTATTAAGGTATCGAACCATCGAGATCCCTATGGTATACGGAAACAACGACGCTGAGAGTCTTCGGGCGACTTTGAAAAGCAATGAAGTTCTGCAGCCATCTTCAGAGACAGTACTTTGGAAGCGTTTGGTAGGCGATCCTGGGAACCACCGATTCTATCTAGTTGAGCCAGATATTGAAAAAGAATTCAGAAATATTTCGTGGGAAAAATTCTTGCGGAACCAAAAAACAGCATGACACCGGTCAGGGTGTTGAACCCAATCAAACACACCGTCAAGCTTAGACAAGGAGAGGTGGTTGGAAAATGCGTATCAATTGCAGCAGTTTCGCCTATAACTGAGAGTGAATCTGTGAGTCGAATTTCTCCAACAAAACTGGCAGAGCTGTGCATGAGTGCATGAATCTCATTGGTTATTTTGCTGATATATTTGCATCAGAGGATGGAGACTTTGGTCGAATACACCAAGAACAGCACCGCATAGACACCGAAGATGCCAACCCGATCCGCCAACCTGCCAGAAGACTTCCTTTGGCGAAACACGCGGAGATAAAGAGATGATTTCAACCATGGAAAAGGAAAATTTGATCGAAAGTTCAAAAAGTCCGTGGGCATCACCTGTTGTTCTGGTGAAAAAGAAGGACGGCAGTACTAGATTCTGCGTAGACTGCCGGAGGCTAAACGATGTAAAGAAGAAGGACATCTACCCTTTGCTACTACCCTCTACCCTCTCTGAAAAGTGGCTACTGGCAGGTACAGATCTATCCAGAAGACAGAGAGAAGACAGCTTTCTTAACCGGAAACGGATTATGGCAGTTTACAGTAATGCCATTTGGTTTGTGTAACGCTCCGGCACCTTTGAGCGTCTTATGGAACGTGTCTTACATGGTTTGACGTGGAAAACCTGCTTGGTGTACTTGGCCGATGTCATCGTTGTGGGAAAGACTTTCGCTGAACATCGAGACAAATTGAGAGATGTATTCACAGGGCTTCGAGGAGCTCAATTGAAGCTCAATCCAAAGAAGTGTGCACTCTTCACAGCAGAAGTTAAGTATCTGGGGCACGTGATATCGTCGGATGGAGTAAAGACGGATCCAGAGAAAATTGAAGCTGTGAGAAGTTTGCCAGTTCCTAAAGACAAACACCAGCTAAGGAGCTTTCTCGGTCTTGACCCATATTACAGAAGATTTGTGAAGGACTTCGTCGGAATCACCAAATGTCTGCACCGAAAAGTTGACCGAAAAGGGAAGACAGTTTAAATGGTCAGGTGAGTGCGAAAAGAGCTTTCAATATGTATAGCATCGACTTTGCGAAGCACCGATAGTAGCTTACCATATCCCTGGCAAGACATTTATTGTGGACGCAGACGCTAGCAATGTGGGTGTTGGCGCAGTATTGTCGCAATAACACGATGGGCAGGAGAAAGTGGTAGCATACTTCAGCAAAGTTCTAACCCGACCAGAAAAAAATAACTGCGTTACCAGGCGAGTAGTCCTTGCTCTTAGAAGCTCATCAAGTGCTTAGTGCCCAGAAGCTCATCAAGCGTACAGACCACGCGGCTTGTGGTCCCAAGGTCGAAGGTCCAGATGCAGCTTGTGATCCCAAGGTCGAAGGTCCAGGAGATACTACGAGAAATGCACGATGGAGTACCTGGCGGGGACTTGGGAATCAAAAAGACACTGGAAAAGGTTCGTGAACGCTTTTATTGGCTAAGTGCAGGAAACGATGTCGAGAGCTGGTATCGGAGGTGCACCACATGCGCAGCTAGTAAGGGACCCAAAGTCAAAACAATAGGTGGAATGCATCAGTACAACGTGGGAGCCCCCTTTGAGAGAGTCGCCGTCGACATCGCAGGCCCATTTCCAGAAACTGAGAACGGCAACCAGTCCTCCACACGGCCGCCTTTCAGCCCTTGCAGAAATTCACTGGAATTGGAGTTCCATTTTCGAAGAACAAACCCTCCACGTTGCAAAAGCTAGTGAAGTTGACCTTGCAGTTCAATGGCTGCGTCAGATGTATCGGCACCATGGAAATAGTCATCCATATAAAAGGCTTCCTTGACAGCCTTGGATGCCTCTGGAAAGTCAGATTCCTCATCTTAAGCCAAAAGCCCCATCTTTAGCTAAAAGTCGTTGTATTGGAATCTCTGTCCTTCTTGGACATCTGTATCTTGGAATCTCTGTGTCCAAATAATACGTTGCTTGTCCGCATCATCTCTGTCCACTAGAATCTGCCTATAACACTTTTCGATGTCGGCTATGAATCCGATTCGATAAATACGCCATTTCAAAATGATAGCAGTCAAGTCACTGTGAAGCTTAGGTCCCACGCGAAGGCAATCATTCATTTCTTGCGGCGGCGTTGAAAACGACCCGCAGCTTAGTTGACACGCTGTTATCCTTGGAAACGCCGTGGTGGGGAATATAACAACTTGTTTGCGGCTCGGTTTCCGCAAATAGAACAGGCTCCATGTGTCTCGAGGCTCAAATACTCATCCATAAATTCGTCGTATAACTTCGTCATCTTGGGATTCTTATCCAACCGGGCTTGTTGATGTTAGAAAAGCTTAATAGCAATCAGCTTTGTTTCGGCAAGATTGACGTCCTTTTTGAATGAATATTTTATCACGCAACGCCCACTATCATTTCGGCGTACAGTGCGTTTAAAAAACTCTTCACAATAAAGCTCGTCTTGCGTCACCTTTAAGGAAGAATCTGCTTCTTCGTGATCGTTGAATAGCCAAAGACTCTGCACTAGTTCACAGTGTTCAGTGGAAGTATTGGCACACAAGCGTGTGTCCAGTTGAGGAGGTGTTGTAACGAAGTGATTTCGTTACGAAGGAAAAATACTTTTCGCTGTATACCAAAATTAGTTTTGCCACCAAAATGCCCCACTGTTATTTATAGTAGCCAACAGCATAACCGTAGAACCACAGTGATGTAGCTGTGGCGGTAGTAGTAGCGGTAGTAAGCGCTGTCAAAAGTTAAAACATATGTATTCAGTGTATTGCGCACACAATGTGTGTCTGTGGCGGTAGCGCGTAGCTGTGGCGGTAGTAAGAGTTGGCCAACTTTTAACTTTCGTAGCGCTACACGGTTGACACCGCTACACGGTGGACAGTTTAATACAAGTTAAGTAAACAATGGAGGAAAAGGACGTCGAAAAGTTTATTGAGATGGTTAAATCTAAAGAAATTTTATGGAATTTGTGTCATCCGTTGTACAAAAATATTAAATCTAGTTCAAATTAACTCAGAGCATCGGCCATTGTTTATAAACGGGGTTTTTGTTCGACATAGCCGCGCCACGCCATTGTGTTCAATTTTTTTCCGTACTACGCCACATGGCTCCGCGGCTGTACTACGTACTACTGCTACATACCACCGCTACGGGCATTGTGGTCCCACGGTAAACACCGATTCCCATGCAACTGCTAATTTTGAGTTTTTCCCATTGCAGTGTTACACTTACAACAATTAAAACGTACGCTCATATCGCCCATGATAAACTAGTTGCTCACGCACTGTAGGCATGCAGTGGCTGTGTAAAAACAACAGTGTGTACGCATCACAAAAGAGTGACATCAAAGGGAATTTGTGCGCCATAAGAACACCATGTAAAACGACAAAGCACGAAGTCGACGAAGCAAGCCGGGTTATATTCGTTGTACCAGCCTCTGCCAGTAGCGATACTGTGTTGCTGGCCCACTCTGCGGAGTAAAACTGAGTCTGGTTATATTCGTTGTAACAGCCTCTGCCAGTAGCGATACTGTGTTGCTGATCCACTCTGCCGGGTATAACTGATTCTGGTTACATTCGTTGTAACAGCCTCTGACAGTAGTAATACTGTGTGGCTGACCTATTCTGCCAGATATAACTGAGTCTGGTTATATCCGTCGTACCAAGCCTCTTCCAGTAGTAATATTGTGCGCTTGCCCCTTACTTCAAGTTATTGATAAATTGTTTAGCGTTATAATGAACATTGTTAAGGCCGTAGTCTCTAAATATAACCGTAGTATTGTATAGAGCTAAGTAAAATTAATAAAAATAATGGCAGACGACCTCGAAAAACAAAGTAACGACTTCTTTGTTCTCAACTCTTTATCCGGCGAGCAACCCCAGCTCTGAACCATAAAAAGACCCTTACATTTTGGCGCCCGAGCAAGGACCTCAGCAGAGGTCTACCAGTCGGTACCCGACTGACCGATACCGAGAAGTCTTCAGTAAAAGGACAGTCAACAAATCCAGTAGAAGCGACCAATACGCGAAAGCCTGGTACCGTTCTCAGACGAGAAAAGCAATTCTACCCAGATCAAGACAGGTCTACCAATTCGATTTTTTTTACCTACCAACCAACCCGTACGATACCGATGAGCCGACGACAGCAAACAATACGTCTCAAGGAAATCTGCTTGTCCTTATTTGTGAGAAAAGGGAGCCGTTGCTCATTATCGAGCCTCCACCGACCGAACCGAAAAGGACGCCTCAGCATAATTAGTTAAGTTTTTTTAGTTTAGTTTAGTTTAGTTTATTAATATAAATATTGGTATTTACATTGCAGACTCAAGTCTTAATGTACATACAATATTGGTATGTACATTAAGACTTGAGTCTCTTATAGTATTTAGTGAACAACATAGTAATTGGTAACCAATAAACAAAATAATTATTCACAATAAAAAATAATTAAATATTAAAAATTAAAATTTAAAAATATAATGTAAATATTTACTAATAATAAAAATAAGAGGAGGTAGGAAAGTAAGACATAGGCGAGAAATATAGAAAAACAGTTGAAAGAAGTAAGGTAAAGATTATTGCTGTTGGAGAGAAAAGTGATTATGTAACGCGGCTTTAAAGTTTGTTGCACTATTTATCCCCTTAATATGTAAGGGTAGTGAGTTCCAGAACCTAACGGCATGAATAAAAAACAACCTTGAAGAATTGAGATAATTAAACCTTGGCAAGTTAATGTTAAATGTTCGACGAGAATGAGAAAAATCGAGCTTCGAATATAGATAATTTGGTTTTCTGGTCGTTATGAGTTTGTGCATAAATATACAATTTCTTATTTGCATATACTGCTGTAATGTACAACCCAGAAGATCATTATATATATTGATATATGTTCGTATCTGCCTAACCCATGTATGTACCGCACTGAATCGTTGAAAGCTACTTGTAGCTTGTTTCTAGAAACAGAATCAAGACTGCTATAAACAACATCGGCATTATAGGGATAATAAGCATTTGAACTAGTCGCTCACGAGTTTCAAGAGGAGTAAAAATAAGCAGACCTTACCGACCGAACGACCGAATCAAGTCCCCCGTTCCAGAATATTCGTCAGCCTTCAAGATGACCGATGCCGAGAATGATCCCCCAATCACCGCACCGACCGAACCGATTTTTTCCGATTTTGGGTGGATCTATCTACTAAGTGCGAAGGAGCTGACTACATTGAAGATGGAAAGAGGACTTAACAACAATGGAAAAATTGGCGAGCATAGATGGAAGCTCTGCCAACACTTGGGAGAAATGGGAACCAATCAACCGACTAACGATCTTATCGATTTGTACAACCGTGTTGCCGAACGAGAGTATGTGATGGAGACTAAAAACCGTCAAGAAGAATCTGAAAATAAATTGCATCTCATCCCCTCAATGACAGAATAGAACCAATAGACCCAGCCACAACGATCCACAAAGAAGCCACCAGCTTGAACTGCCACCAAGATCCAACATAAGCTACCATGCCGTAACAATGGACACAGTTCGGAAGTGGGGGTTGCACTTTGACTCAAAAGGCAACGCCAATGGGTTTGTGGAGAGGAGTTTTTGGCCCTATGCTATTGCATCCCATGTGATGCACTTGTGAGAACCCTCCCAGAAATTTTAAAAGGCAAAGCCCTGCAGTGGTTACGGATCAAAAGGGATAGCATCCAAACATGGGCCCAATTCAGGAAAGAGTTTCTCCAACATTTCTTGCCAGTACGATATGTATCAAGGCTAGAGGATGAAATTTGCAGGCGGAGACAAGGACCGAAAGAAAAAACCCAAGATTTTATAATGGACATTCAGTACCTGATACACCAACATCCGAGAATAACCGTGGCAGATAGTGTAGACAGGATCTACGACCACCTCCTACCTGAGTACCGTCTGTATATCCGCCGAAGAGATTTCAACACATTAGAGGAATTGATGGATTTAGTAGAGAAGTTCGAATTCATAAAGAGCGAGATCGTAATAGTAGTAGAACTGTGCCCTTTAAGAATAATCATCCTGCCTCCGTACTATATAAAGCTAGGACTCTCATGTTCAGTACAGCAGTGGAAGAGACCAAAACCGAAGAAGAACGGACACCATCAAATCAAGAACCTCCGCAAAACGAGTCGCCTAACGTTTTTGAACAGCAGCAACTGTCTGGAAGCAAGTTAGAGTATAATGATCATGAACAGGCCACTACAGAATAAAAATCATGAAACGCATGAAACGCCGTCTAAAGTTTTCGATGAGCAGGTGTTGTGTGTGAGCACATCAGAGCCACTCAACGAAAAGATAAGCAACGGGAAAGTGATCGATTCCGAGATAAATGAACCAGTCAGAAACCGTGCGGTGGGCGAACCGATCACTACAGCTTGTGCAGTACCGAAGTGGACTATTGCATACCGAAAAAGGGGTAAGGAAGGTGCCTAGAAGAAAACCGTACCGGAGACAATCGAACGAACTATCCAGTCCGCGATATGTAGGGGAACAATCCGCAGGAAAAAAAACATTAGCTTTTAGATAATAAGTTGTTTCTGTTTAGAACTAAGCATACAATAAGAAAGATGTTTCTTTACTTTTTAAAGATTAAGAAGAAAAAGGAAAGAAAAAATTAAAAAAAAAATTACAAAAGAAGGAAGAATTAAGAAAAAAAAATGAGAGAAGAAAAAAAATAACGAAAGATGCATTACCAAAAAAAAAAATATATATATATATACTGGAAAATATACATAGATATATAAGAAAAAATAATAACTTATGATCTTTATATTTGGTTTCAAAAAGGTTAAGCGGCGTGACTGAAAACGGATGCTAACCGAGAGGCCTAACCGTACCGGCCGACCGCCAGAAATTGGAGAAACATAGCTATCGCCATTCGTCATTAACCGTAGACAAGGAGCCTTAAGCCGCCCGAGACAGCAGAGCGTAGTTTTAGTTGGAACGTAAGATAGATGTAAGGGAAACAAATGTTCAGACATAAGATAGACGTAATGTAATAAAATAGAACATAGGATAGTTAAGGTTCCTATAAGAAATGTATAAGAAGAGTAAAATAAAGTTTGCGACGAGAAGGTTCTCGTCTGGGGAAGAAAGGAGGGAATGTAACGAAGTCATTTCGTTACAAAGGAAAATACTTTTCGCTGTATACCAAAATCAGTTTTGCAACCAATATGACTGTTATTTATAGTAGCCAACAGCATAAACACCGATTCCCATGCAACTGCTAACTTTGTGTTTTTCCCATTGCAGTGTTACACTAACAACAATTAAAACGTACGCTAATGTCGCCGGTGATAAACTAGTTGCTCACGCACTGAAGGCATGCAGTGGCTGTGTAACAACAACGAACGTGTTGGTACCCATGGTCTGCCTGTGCACATCGTACAGTGTATCGTGGCTGTACACAGCATATCGTGGCTGGTCGAACAACAGCAACAGTGTGTGTGCATCACAACAGAGTGACATCAAAGAGAATTTGTGCGCCTTAAGACCACAATGTAAAACGACAATGCACGAAACCATAGTCGATTTTACCAGCCCTGTACCATTGTGCGACGACCACAACAAATATTTCTATTGGAATATTTCCATTCATTCATAGAATTCACATTTTGTGATTGTACGAAAGTTATTGAGTAGGAGTACGGAAGTCCAAGCAACTCGGGGCTACACCAGTTGTTAGGTACAAATTTCGTGTATCTGTGTCACCTTGGACCTAAATCAGGCAAAGAAAACAATTTTTTGCCACGGGAGCGCCTCGGCGAACCCACCGGCTAAATATTTTCTGGGAGGCCTCCTGACCCCCGAACATAGGATGGTGACGAACAGTGGAAATCTTCTCTGCCGACCGACCGACCGACCGTTGTCACTGCGGTGACCCTAGAGAGAAGACAAACTCTTCGTGACACGAGGCTCACACCTGATCCACTCTGCCGGGTATAACCGAGTCTGGTTATATTCGTTGAAACAGCCTCTGCCAGTAGCGATATGTGTTGCTGACCCACTCTGCGGAGTATAACTGAGTCTGGTTATATTCGTTGTAACAGTCTTTACCAGTAGCGATACTGTGTTGCTGATCCACTCTGCCGGATATAATTGAGTATCGTTACATTCGTTGTAACAGCCACTGCCAGTAGTAATATTGTGTTGCTGACCTATTCTGCCGGATATAACTGAGTCTGGTTATACCCGTCGTACCAAGCCTCTGCCAGTAGCATTACTGTGCGCTTGCCCCTTACTTTAAATTGTTAAGCGTTATTATAAACATTGTTAAGGCCGTAGTCTCTAAGTAAAACCGTAGTATTGTAAAGAGTTAAGTAAGATTAATAAAAATACTGGCAGATGACCTCGAAAAACAAAGTTACGTCTTCTTTGTTCTCAACTCTGGATCCAGCGAGCAACACCCCAGTTTTGAACCATAAAAAGACCCTTACAGTGTGTCGGGCAAGCGTCCGAAAATCACCCATCCGAGATGAGTACGCTGTGCTACAGGAACATTAATTGATTCTTGTTTGGTTTCACCAAGTAATAATGAACCATAGACGTCAGCTCCCAGAATGATTTCAACTTTCCCAGGTTTACTTAACTGCGGATCAGCCAACTCGAGATGCGATAACTCGCCAAAGTGCCTCATATCACATCGCTATGCTGGCGTCAGATGTCCTGAACGTGGTAAAATCAGAGCTGTGCAGTTCATAACAAAGTCCGGTTCCTTAAGACAACTAACGGAAACTTTTATAAGACTTGATGATGTACCGTCAGTTGACCCACCCGATGCCGGCGTAGATGTAGTTGAGGTACAGCATACTTACTGGCGAACAGTGCTTGCGATCCGCTGTCCAAAAGTTCACGAAGGTGAAGGCAGTGACCGGTTGCTGATCGAACACCGATCTGGGCTGTGGCGAGCAATACAGATGGCAGCTGAATCCTTCCTTTGGATATCTGAGTTGTTGCATTCCAGTTCTTCAGTGCGAGTATGGCTGCAGTTCACGACGCTGGAAGCCGCTGGAAAGCTATCATGAAGCATGGTATGGTGTTTTTGTCGGCGCGTTTGACACGAATATGTTGATGGATAACCTACATAACCATGACCTGCTTTCAAACAATTTTTACACAGATGGTCTTTTGTTACAACCTCCAATCTGTCCGATGGGGACATTTTCCGAAAATCCTGACAGAACATCAGTATGTGCTTACCTGAGCAGCACGGGCAACGATTGGTGTTTGCCTAGTAGTTACGCACAGGCTGCGACGTAGATGGTTTGATACTCGGCTGGGAGGATTCACTAGACGCAGGAACTGCTTCCAGACCCTGTAGACGATTTTCAAGAAATTTTGTCAAATCCTCGAACTTTGGAATGTGGTTGACTGTAACATCGTCTAGTCTTACGGTCACCAAAAAAACTAGCCAGTCATCCCAAGATGACGTCGGACACCCTTACTGTTCGAGCGCACGAACCGATCCATTCACTCCATCCAATATGTTTCGCAAAAGTGTTGATGAAGCTGACCTCATGGAAATATATTTTGAGGAGCCTA
This sequence comes from Neoascia interrupta, assembly GCA_947623515.1. NCBI lineage: Eukaryota > Metazoa > Arthropoda > Insecta > Diptera > Syrphidae > Neoascia > Neoascia interrupta. The sequence goes on from OX392462.1 coordinate 139,543,961, forward strand.
AGTTTGTTATCGTGGCGCTTTTCAATGAGTTCCCAAGCATTTTTGAAATTTGTATCGCTGATGGGCGAGTTATCCAAGACTTCTACTGCCCTTCCTACCAGACTACACTTCGTTAATGCAATCGGAAAGGGAAGCGTCTTGGATAACATTGCTAGTAAACATAGCCCTGGATGTCAACCATTGTGAGAACGAACTATCAAAGGTAGGGAGAGGAATTTGCGGTAGAATTGATTTTGCTGCATGACTTTCGCCAGTGCTTAATGTGGATGATATCTCTGCCATCGTGCTGTTCGCTGTAGCTGCGAAATCTCCTCACCATGAATCACCATCTCCTCCTCATGAAATCGCTCACCCAAAGCGTGGCAATACGCGGTCTCTATCTGCATAAATCGATCTTTAGACAATAACCTTTTCAACTCCGCGAGATTGCTATCATCCTCCGCCATTGCAGATATTTCCTCGTGTGCTGTGGAAAACTTTCCCCAGTAATCTTTCAGCAATTTTCGTCTGCCGAAAAAGTACCCCTTTGTTTGGTTTTGCTTCCTTAGCAAGTGCCATAGTGAGTTTTTTTAATCCCAATAGAGTTTTCCGCGACACCCGGAATTTAAGAATTTCGTTGACAAAAAAGCGATTTGAGCACACGAAATTAACAATTATGTACGAGAAATCAGGTGCCCCGCAAGGGATGCCAAAATGTAAATTGTTAGCAAAGAGGAAAAACTCGAAAAAGAAAGAAACTTCTCGCTCAATTATTTTCTTAACCTTCTCGGCTCCACGTTTATTTCAAGCTCATTTTCTTATGTGTCACAATAAATGTCAGTTCTGACAATTGGCAAGGACCATCTGAACAGGTAGCTGCCATCTGAACAGGTAGCATACTTCAGCAACGTTCTAACCCGACCAGAAAGAAATTACTGCGTTACCAGGCGAGAACTCCTTGTTCTAATACTGGCGACGAAGCATTTCCAGAAGTACCTGAGTGCCCAGAAGTTCATTACGCGTACAGACCACGCAGCTCTCAAATGGTTACTTCAGTTCGAAAATCCTGAGGGCCAAGTCGCAAGATGGATCGAGCGATTGCAGGCTTATGACTTCGAGGTACAACATCGCAAAGGAAGACTGCACTGTAACGCTGACGCTCTATCCCGGAGACCACGTGAGCCTGATTGTAAGCATTGCGTACGACAAGAAGAAAAGGACGAAGGTAATTCTATTCAGAGAATAAGAGCTGAACCTGTAGAAGGCTGGAGCAATGAGGAATTTCGTAGTGCACAACAAGATGATCCTGACATCGAGCCCCTCGTTTCGAATCAAGGATATAGCCGAATGCAAGGGATATCTCTAACAGAAATTTTAGCGATCCCAAACCAAGAAGCTAAAACCGTTGTCGACTAGATAGTGACCACTGGGTGTGCAGGTTCGGTGTGCCGATGGAACTACATTCCGATCAAGGACGAAACTTCTAGTCAAAGATATTGCAGGAGGTATGTGCATCAATAGGACTACAGAAGACACGAACCACACCCCTTCACCCGCAATCAAATGGAATGGCAGAACGCTTTGACAAGGCCCTGAAAGAACATCTTTCCAAAGTAGTGGACGAGAATCAACAGAATTGGGATCGGCGAATACCCTTGTCCCTAATGGCCTACCGAAATGCGATTAACAGTACAACTGGTTATACTCAATCTGATGTTCTTTTTGGACGAACTGCCAGGCTACCCAGTGAGCTGAAATTCGGATTTCCTATAGAAGAACCAAAATGCGAAGAGGACTACGTAATGGATCTCAGAGAAAGGATCAACGACATACACCAGAGGACCAGAAAAAATATTAAAATTGCGAGTGATTGAATGAAGACCAGATATGATGCTAGAGCAACGGCACTGGAATTCAACATGGGAGAACTAGTGTGGCTCTACAATCCCCATCGTAGAAAGTGAGAAAGTAGAAAGTAGAAAGTGAGAATCGCCCAATTTGAAGCAGGACTAGGAAGGGCCCGATCAAATTGTTACGCGAATTAATGAAGTAGTCTTTCGAATTCAACGAGGACCAAGAGCGAAAATGAAAATTGGCCATGTGGATCGCCTACATCGTTACAACGAAAGCATTGATGACGTGCTTGTTCGGGACGAACCAAACTAGGTGGGAGACAATGTGATATGGCGATAAAAATGTTTTCGATTCAATTTATTATGGGACACCCGCTATAATTAAAATATCCCAAAATTTCCCCACCAGTTTAGACTTTAGTGAATGTAAAGAATTCCAGTCGTAAAACTCCGCCCTCCATCTAGTGTGATGTAGAAGTTTCACGAATTGCCATAATTATTGTATAAATAGCCGATACCCGTTGCCGAGTATGCCGATTTTCAGTTTCGAATCGGAATACTTGAAAAGCGAACGTTGAGTGTGGAAGTAAAGATTACGAAATAGTCGGTGCCCATAGAATTTAAGAAAAACAGACAATGCCAGCTTATGTAAGTGTGCTATTGGAAATAGGTCTAACGGTCGCTGGTCCAAGTTCAACCGGAAAATCCACACTTGGTGGTCCAAGATCGTACGCTCAAGTCGCTTCACATGAAAGTAAGCAACAATCGGCCGCACCAAATTTGGTCTCTCAAATTCTACTTATGATTATAGAAAAGCTTGAGCAACAAACGAAAGTAAATCAAGTAATATTTAACAAATGAAGCTCGAGTTTAAGCCTCGAAAAACATTTAACAAAAAATCATGAATATGGGAAAGTCAATCAAAATTATTACATGGAATGCAAACGGCCTTTTGCAAAAAATTGATGAACAAGAAGTATTCCTACGGAAGAATAATATAGACATATACCTTATTTCGGAAACCCACTTTAAAAAGGGTTCGGCGCCCAAAATAAAAGGTTACATCGACTATCACGCGCCTCATCCTTCAGAAAATTGGAGAGGCGGATCCTCTCTCTACATCAAAGACTGCATTAAGCACTTCGAAAACGCAGAAATAGAACTGGATTCCATGCAAATAATCCTCTATTTTCTTCCTCATTGCTGTTTGAGGGCGTAATGTGTCTGATAGTTTGTTGTGCTTTTTGTATTCCTTTATCTGAATATGGTTAATTATAATCGAGTTAACACCGCACGGGTACACGCGCCTTGACCAGATGGAGTTCACCCGAGTTCAAGGTGATGGCACATCGACGGGAACGAACATGTTCCCAACCTGGACACCCGACACCGGAATTGCATTGCAAATGCAATTCCCAACACTAACTATTGATCAGCATTTTTCCCCAATACTGGAACCAGGGCATGGGAATGAGAGTCAGCGTTTTTCGTGGGAACAACGAACCACGAACTGTTTGGATGGAGAGCGGAAGACCTCGGACGACTAAGACAACGAGTCAGTCTTGTGTAGACCTCGAAGCTTGAAACAGTGACATTATAAATTACTGCAATTCCCTTGTCGTTAATCTTTAAATCTTGAAAATAAATCTTATAACGTGAACCGGTACGTGTTTTATTCGTGAGCCGTTGGGTCGGCCTTCGGGCCGACGCTCACTTTTTTTTGGATTCCCCTCACGGGGATCCTTTAACTGGCGCCCGAGCAGGGACCGGCCTTAAAAAGGATTGCTTCAATATTCCATCGCCGATCGGTCGCGGGTCCTTTAATACAGGATAGACGAATTTGTACGCTCTATTTGAGTGCACGTCTCTGTTTCCGTGAGAACACAGTAGACTATTCAAATTCTGAAACGAAACCAATTCCATCATCCCCATGAGAACATGTTGGAGATCGGTAGGGTTATTGAAACGATATGTGAAGTGTTTCGTGCCATTAGTAGGACATTTGCAACTGCAACGCTCATGTCCAAACGGCATCAACACGAACCTTCCTAGGCCGGTCCTCATAAATTTTTTACCATCGGTGTACTAATTCGTCTTTTTCTTTTCTTCCTCTAATATTCGGTTACATTAGATAAATTTTTCGTGGCGAGGAAATTTGGGAGAATGCTAATGTAAGTGTTCGATATACACTTGTTGCTTTGTCCTTGGAAGACAAAACCACCGAATTAACTCGGAATTAGAGCTACTAAGCTTGAGCAAGTTAGAGTTACTAATACCACAAAAAAGGTTGATCTTAACCAAAAATAATTAAAATAAATTTAAAAATTATTTAAAGTAAAAAGAAAAGGAGGAAAAAAGCCCTGTAAAAATTTTTAAATTTCGAACGATAAGAATAGTGAATACAAATTGTGAAGAAGGAAAAAATGTTGTGAACCAAAAATATTTCTTTTTTGTGCAAATTTGAAAATTGAAAATAAATTCAGCAAGTAATTGTGAAGAAAAAGTAAATTAAAAAGTAAAAATAAAATATAGAAACAGTGGATGTAAAAAGAAGAAATTTCGTGAAGAAAAAGGAAACGAAATTAGTGAATGTAAAAAGAAAGAAGAATTTTGTTTTCATTTTGGAAAAAAAGAGAATCTAAATTGCTAACGTAAAATAGAAAATTTTTTTGTGAAAAAAAGAAGAATAAGTCATAATAATTAAAAAAAAAATAATTAAAAAATTAAGTTCAAGTGAATGTGGAAATAATAAGTAGTGAAAAAAGAAGGAGTCAAGAGAAAGGAAACTTAAATCCACATAAGACCAGGTAAGGTGCATTGTATTTATCTTTATACGTCTGGGATACATTTCGTTTTACATAAACCCTTAAAGTATGCTCGAATAAAACTTGCCGAATAAAAAATACCCTTTTGTTTACCCCATTGTTGTGCTTTTTGTATTCCTTTATCTGAATATGGTTAATTATAATCGAGTTAACACCGCACGGGTACACGCGCCTTGACCAGATGGAGTTCACCCGAGTTCAAGGTGATGGCACATCGACGGGAACGAACATGTTCCCAACCTGGACACCCGACACCGGAATTGCATTGCAAATGCAATTCCCAACACTAACTATTGGTCAGCATTTTTCCCCAATACTGGAACCAGGGCATGGGAATGAGAGTCAGCGTTTTTCGTGGGAACAACGAACCACGAACTGTTTGGATGGAGAGCGGAAGACCTCGGACGACTAAGACAACGAGTCAGTCTTGTGTAGACCTCGAAGCTTGAAACAGTGACATTATAAATTACTGCAATTCCCTTGTCGTTAATCTTTAAATCTTGAAAATAAATCTTATAACGTGAACCGGTACGTGTTTTATTCGTGAGCCGTTGGGTCGGCCTTCGGGCCGACGCTCACTTTTTTTTGGATTCCCCTCACGGGGATCCTTTAACTGGCGCCCGAGCAGGGACCGGCCTTAAAAAGGATTGCTTCAATATTCCATCGCCGATCGGTCGCGGGTCCTTTAATACAGGATAGACGAATTTGTACGCTCTATTTGAGTGCACGTCTCTGTTTCCGTGAGAACACAGTAGACTATTCAAATTCTGAAACGAAACCAATTCCATCATCCCCATGAGAACATGTTGGAGATCGGTAGGGTTATTGAAACGATATGTGAAGTGTTTCGTGCCATTAGTAGGACATTTGCAACTGCAACGCTCATGTCCAAACGGCATCAACACGAACCTTCCTAGGCCGGTCCTCATAAATTTTTTACCATCGGTGTACTAATTCGTCTTTTTCTTTTCTTCCTCTAATATTCGGTTACATTAGATAAATTTTTCGTGGCGAGGAAATTTGGGAGAATGCTAATGTAAGTGTTCGATATACACTTGTTGCTTTGTCCTTGGAAGACAAAACCACCGAATTAACTCGGAATTAGAGCTACTAAGCTTGAGCAAGTTAGAGTTACTAATACCACAAAAAAGGTTGATCTTAACCAAAAATAATTAAAATAAATTTAAAAATTATTTAAAGTAAAAAGAAAAGGAGGAAAAAAGCCCTGTAAAAATTTTTAAATTTCGAACGATAAGAATAGTGAATACAAATTGTGAAGAAGGAAAAAATGTTGTGAACCAAAAATATTTCTTTTTTGTGCAAATTTGAAAATTGAAAATAAATTCAGCAAGTAATTGTGAAGAAAAAGTAAATTAAAAAGTAAAAATAAAATATAGAAACAGTGGATGTAAAAAGAAGAAATTTCGTGAAGAAAAAGGAAACGAAATTAGTGAATGTAAAAAGAAAGAAGAATTTTGTTTTCATTTTGGAAAAAAAGAGAATCTAAATTGCTAACGTAAAATAGAAAATTTTTTTGTGAAAAAAAGAAGAATAAGTCATAATAATTAAAAAAAAAAATAATTAAAAAATTAAGTTCAAGTGAATGTGGAAATAATAAGTAGTGAAAAAAGAAGGAGTCAAGAGAAAGGAAACTTAAATCCACATAAAATCCACATGAACTCGCTAGGATGGTCATTCTCCAGAAACCAAAAACTCTTCCGGAAGCATACTCGATGTGTTTGGAATTACAGAATCTCAATTACAGAAATCATGTTATACATGATAGTACATTTAAGAATACAGTTACTTAGAACCAGAGCCTGCTGATGATGAATATCCTGCCGCAGTGAGAGAAGTTCGCGAAGATGTAAATTTTCCGACAACAAGCCAGAGCGGCGACAAATATTCTGCCGCAGCAGAAGAAGCTTGCGAGGAGGTAAATTTTATGGCAACAGGCCATCCAGCGTACCATTCCTAGAGTACGAAACTGGGGGGGGGGAGGGGTAGCGTACTTAAATTCCTTGTTGACACGTTGGCCAACAAGAATTTTATAAGCGCAGAAATCAAACAGTCCACCATGAAGGTATTAAGGCCTGAAAACATTTGATGGTATTATAGGCGACGATACGCTCAAGGAATTGAAAGCTATCATCGACCGAAAAAATAACATACTAACGCTGAAAAACGACATTAAATTGCCATTAAAAAATAAAATTTCAAAGGAGGTTAACGTCCTTTTAAGTGATTTCATCCCTGCCGAAGTCAGATACAAACTCGGGGTATTAGTCGAGAAATACAATTCACTCTTTAGTCCAATAAGTAATAGGGAAATAATCCAAACGAGTGTAAGAGCTGAGATAAGGACCAGAACTGAGCCTGTATGCGGGAAATCGTGGAGATAGAATTACAAAAGTTGCTGGACGAAGGCATTATCCGCCCCTCTAAAAGCCCTTACAATTCTCCTATTTGGGTTGTGCCAAAAAAAGCCCAGACATTACCTCCATATTGACTAGTCTAGGTAAAGCCAAATATTTCACCACGATAGATCTGACGTCGGGCTTCCACCAGATTCCGATGAAATCGTCAGATATACCCAAGACGGCATTCTCGACCTTAAACGGGAAATATGAATTCTTCTCTGCCGACCGACCGACCGACCGTTGTCACTGCGGTACCCTAGAGAGAAGACAAACTCTTCGTGACACGAGGCTCACACCTGATCCACTCTGCCGGGTATAACCGAGTCTAGTTATATTCGTTGAAACAGCCTCATCCAGTAGCGATATGTGTTGCTGACCCACTCTGCGGAGTATAACTGAGTCTGGTTATATTCGTTGTAACAGCCTCTGCCAGTAGCGGTACTGTGTTGCTGACCCACTCTGCCGGGTATAACTGAGTCTGGTTATACTCGTTGTAACAATCTTTACCAGTAGCGATACTGTGTTGCTGATCCACTCTGCCGGATATAATTGAGTCTCGTTACATTCGTTGTAACAGCCACTGCCAGTAGTAATACTGTGTTGCTGACCTATTCTGCCGGATATAACTGAGTCTGGTTATATCCGTCGTACCAAGCCTCTGCCAGTAGCATTACTGTGCGCTTGCCCCTTACTTTAAATTATTGATAAATTGTTAAGCGTTATTATAAACATTGTTAAGGCCGTAGTCTCTAAGTAAAACCGTAGTATTGTAAAGAGTTAAGTAAGATTAATAAAAATACTGGCAGATGACCTCGAAAAACAAAGTTACGTCTTCTTTGTTCTCAACTCTGGATCCAGCGAGCAACACCCCAGTTTTGAACCATAAAAAGACCCTTACAGTGTGTCGGGCAAGCGTCCGAAAATCACTCATCCGAGATGAGTACGCTGTGCTACAGACACATTAATTGATTCTTGTTTGGTTTCACCAAGTAATAATGAACCATAGACGTCAGCTCCCAGAATGATTTCAACTTTCCCAGGTTTACTTAACTGCGGATCAGCCAACTCGAGATGCGATAACTCGCCAAAGTGCCTCATATCACATCGCTATGCTGGCGTCAGATGTCCTGAACGTGGTAAAATCAGAGCTGTGCAGTTCATAACGAAGTCCGGTTCCTTAAGACAACTAACGGAAACTTTTATAAGACCTGATGATGTACCGTCAGTTGACCCACCCGATGCCGGCGTAGATGTAGTTGTGGTACAGCATACTTACTGGCGAACAGTGCTTGCGATCCGCTGTCCAAAAGTTCACGAAGGTGAAGGCAGTGACCGGTTGCTGATCGAACACCGATCTGGGCTGTGGCGAGCAATACAGACGGCAGCTGGACTGAATCCTTCCTTTGGATATCTGAGTTGTTGCATTCCAGTTCTTTAGTGCGAGTATGGCTGCAGTTCACGATGCTGGAAGCCGCTGGAAAGCTATCATGAAGCATGGTATGGTGTTTTTGTCGGCGCGTTTGACACGAATATGTTGATGGATAACCTACATAACCATGACCTGCTTTCAAACAATTTTTACACAGATGGTCTTTTGTTACAACCTCCAATCTGTCCGATGGGGACATTTTCCGAAAATCCTGACAGAACATCAGTATGTGCTTACCTGAGCAGCACGGGCAACGATTGGTGTTTGCCTAGTAGTTACGCACAGGCTGCGACGCAGATGGTTTTATACTCGGCTGGGAGGATTCACTAGACGCAGGAACTCCTTCCAGACCCTGTAGACGATTTTCAAGAAATTTTGTCAAATCCTCGAACTTTGGAATGTGGTTGACTGTAACATGGTCTAGTCTTACGGTCACCAAAAAAACTAGCCAGTCATCCCAAAATGACGTCGGACACCCTAACTGTTCGAGCGCATGAACCGATCCATTCACTCCATCCAATATGTTTCGCAAAAGTGTTGATGAAGCTGACCTCATGGAAATATATTTTGAGGAGCCTAAGTTTGTTATCGTGGCGCTTTATCGCTGATGGGCAAGTTATCCAAGACTTCTACTGCCCTTCCTACCAGACTACACTTCGAAAATGCAAACGTTGCACATCGGAAAGGGAAGTGTCTTGGATAACATTGCTAGTAAACATAGCCCTGGATGTCAACCATTGTGAGAACGAACCATCAAAGGTAGGGAGAGGAATTTGCGGTAGAATTGATTTTGCTGCATGTTTTTCGCCAGCGCTTAATGTGGATGATATCTCTGCCATCGTGCTGTTCGCTGTAGCTGCGAAATCTCCTCACCATGAATCACCATCTCCTCCTCATGAACCAAAAATAATTAAAATAAATTTAAAAATTATTTAAAGTAAAAAGAAAAGGTGGAAAAAAGCCCTGTAAAAATTTTTAAATTTCGAACGATAAGAATAGTGAATTTGAAATTGTGAAGAAGGAAAAAATGTTGTGAACCAAAAATATTTCTTTTTTGTGCAAATTTGAAAATTGAAAATAAATTCAGCAAGAAATTGTGAAGAAAAAGTAAATTAAAAAGTAAAAATAAAATATAGAAACAGTGGATGTAAAAAGAAGAAATTTCGTCAAGAAAAAGGAAACGAAATTAGTGAATGTAAAAAGAAAGAAGAATTTTGTTTTTATTTTGGAAAAAAAGAGAATCTAAATTGCTAACGAAAGATAGAAAATTTTTTGTGAAAAAAAGAAGAATAAGTCATAATAATTAAAAAAAAAAATAATTAAAAAAGGAAGTTCAAGTGAATGTGGAAATAATAAGTAGTGAAAAAAGAAGGAGTCAAGAGAAAGGAAACTTAAATCCACATAAAACCAGGTAAGGTGCATTGTATTTATCTTTATACGTCTGGGATACATTTCGTTTTACATAAACCCTTAAAGTATGCTCGAATAAAACTTGCCGAATAAAAAATACCCTTTTGTTTCTCTTAAAATATTAAAATGGATGCGCTTTCGAAATCCGTTACTGATCTAACCGGTGCGGTAAATCAGATCTTGCAACAGCTCAAAGCGATAGAGACCCGTGTAAAAAAAGTTGAACAGACCAATCAACCTGGAATTGAACCAAATACAAGTACTCCCCTTCGCGAACCTCGCACTGAGGAAGACTTGCGCGACATAAGCCGACTACCAGATTGCGTGAAAGAGCTCCGAGGGCAAGTTTTCGAGGGCAACCCTACGCACTACGTATCCTGGATACACAGTGTCGAGGTAATACTGAAGGACTTCAGTATAGTGAAGGGCAAACCTTTATATCGCGCGATCCTTAAACACAGTCGTCAGAAAATTCGTGGTGGTGCAGATTCCGCATTGGTATCCTATAACATCTTTGACGATGATTGGGAAGCTATAAAGAGATGCTTGTCTCTCCACTACGCTGACAAGAGAGACATAAGAATTCTCGAGCATCAGCTGAACCAGCTGAACCAAGGTGCTTCTAGGGTCGATGAATTCTATGCTATGATCAACCACCAGTTCTCGTTGATCATTAATAAAATAAAAACGGAAACCCATAGCGAAGAGACTGTATGCGTTCTCATAGAAACATATAGGAAAAGGGCTCTAGACATATTTACGAGAGGCCTTAACGGTGAACTCGCTAGGATGGTCATTCTCCAGAAACCAAAAACTCTTCCGGAAGCATACTCGATGTGTTTGGAATTACAGAATCTCAATTACAGAAATCATGTTATACATGATAGTACATTTAAGAATACAGTTACTTCTCCATTGAGCTATAATTTCAGGAGGGAAAGCAAACCTTTCCCACCACCAAGAAACTTTCATCCTAAACCACAATTTAACCATAATCGATATCTTGCTGAGATGCCCCCACGGCCGAGTGGACCAAAACCACATGAAAGAATGGAGGTTGACCGGAGTGCACAAACTCGCCAGGTCAACTACATGAATCGGCCAAACAATGCGAATCCTTAGCCTGTATGCGGGGAAATCGTGGAGATAGAATTACAAAAGTTGCTGGACGAAGGCATTATCCGCCCCTCTAAAAGCCCTTACAATTCTCCTATTTGGGTTGTGCCAAAAAAAGCCAAGGCCGATGGGGAAAAACAATATAGGATGGTGATTGATTACAAAAGACTCAATTCAGTCACCATCCCGGACACTTACCCCATACCAGACATTACCTCCATATTGATTTCACCACGATAGATCTGACGTCGGGCTTCCACCAGATTCCGATGAAATCGTCAGATATACCCAAGACGGCATTCTCGACCTTAAACGGGAAATATGAATTCTTGCATTTACCGTTTGGTTTGAGAAATGCGCCGGCGATATTTCAGAGGATGATCGATGACGTCCTAAAAGGGTTTATCGGCAAAATATGCTATATCTATATCGACGACGTCATCATCTATGGAGACACGGTCGAGTCTCATCTAAACAACATAGAAACCATTTTCATTAGGCTACAAGAGGTGAACCTTAAGGTGAACCTTGAAAAAACCAATTCATGCAATCTGAGGTAGAATTTTCAGGATATGTAATAACACCGGAGGGCATTAAACCGGATATGAAGAAGGTCGAGGCCATAGTAAGATTACGGCCTCCCACTAATTTAAAGGAGTTGAAAAGTTTCCTTGGAATGACTTCCTATTACAGAAAATTCATATGCGATTATGCTAAGGTTGCCAAACCGCTGACCAACCTAACAAGGGGTGAGAATGCCCAAATAAGGGCAAATCAGTCAAAAAAAGTAAGCATTTCTCTAACCGAAGAGGCGTTGGAAGCGTTTAGAAATCTTATCAAATCTTATCACACTAAAAATAATGAAAGTGCATTACCAAAAAAAAAAAATATATATATATACTGGAAAATATACATAGATATATAAGAAAAAATAATAACTTATGATCTTTATATTTCGTTTCAAAAAGGTTAAGCGGCGTGACTGAAAACGGTTGCTAACCGAGAGGCCTAACCGTACCGGCCGACCGCCAGAAATTGGAGAAACATAGCTATCGCCATTCGTCATTAACCGTAGACAAGGAGCCTTAAGCCGCCCGAGACAGCAGACCGTAGTTTAAGTTGGAACGTAAGACAGATGTAAGGGAAACAAATGTAATAGTAGTAAGTTCAGACATAAGATAGACGTAATGTAATAAAATAGAACATAGGATAGTTAAGGTTCCTATAAGAAATGTATAAGAAGAGTAAAATAAAGTTTGCGACGAGAAGGTTCTCGTCTGGGGAAGAAAGGAGGGAATGTAACGAAGTCATTTCGTTACAAAGGAAAAATACTTTTCGCTGTATACCAAAATCAGTTAAGCAACCAATATGACTGTTATTTATAGTAGCCAACAGCATAAACACCGATTCCCATGCAACTGCTAGCTTTGTGTTTTTCCCATTGCAGTGTTACACTAACAACAATTAAAACGTACGCTCATGTCGCCGGTGATAAACTAGTTGCTCACGCACTGAAGGCATGCAGTGGCTGTGTAACAACAACGAACGTGTTGGTACCCATGGTCTGCCTGTGCACATCGTACAGTGTATCGTGGCTGTACACAGCATATCGTGGCTGGTCGAACAACAGCAATAGTGTGTGTGCATCACAACAGAGTGACATCAAAGAGAATTTGTGCGCCATAAGACCACAATGTAAAACGACAATGCACGAAACCATAGTCGATTTTACCAGCCCTGTACCATTGTGCGACGACCACAACAAATATTTCTATTGGAATATTTCCATTCATTCATAGAATTCACATTTTGTGATTGTACGAAAGTTATTGAGTAGGAGTACGGAAGTCCAAGCAACTGGGGGCTACACCAGTTGTTAGGTACAAATTTCGTGTATCTGTGTCACCTTGGACCTAAATCAGGCAGAGAAAACAATTTTTTGCCACGGGAGCGCCTCGGCGAACCCACCGGCTAAATATTTTCTGGGAGGCCTCCTGACCCCCGAACATAGGATGGTGACGAACAGTGGAAATCTTCTCTGCCGACCGACCGACCGTTGTCACTGCGGTGACCCTAGAGAGAAGACAAACTCTTCGTGACACGAGGCTCACACCTGATCCACTCTGCCGGGTATAACCGAGTCTGGTTATATTCGTTGAAACAGCCTCTGCCAGTAGCGATATGTGTTGCTGACCCACTCTGCGGAGTATAACTGAGTCTGGTTATATTCGTTGTAACAGCCTCTGCCAGTAGCGATACTGTGTTGCTGACCCACTCTGCCGGGTATAACTGAGTCTGGTTATATTCGTTGTAACAGTCTTTACCAGTAGCGATACTGTGTTGCTGATCCACTCTGCCGGATATAATTGAGTCTCGTTACATTCGTTGTAACAGCCACTGCCAGTAGTAATACTATGTTGCTGACCTATTCTGCCGGATATAACTGAGTCTGGTTATATCCGTCGTACCAAGCCTCTGCCAGTAGCATTACTGTGCGCTTGCCCCTTACTTTAAATTATTGATAAATTGTTAAGCGTTATTATAAACATTGTTAAGGCCGTAGTCTCTAAGTAGAACCGTAGTATTGTAAAGAGTTAAGTAAGATTAATAAAAATACTGGCAGATGACCTCGAAAAACAAAGTTACGTCTTCTTTGTTCTCAACTCTGGATCCAGGGAGCAACACCCCAGTTTTGAACCATAAAAAGACCCTTACAGTGTGTCGGGCAAGCGTCCGAAAATCACCCATCCAAGATGAGTACGCTGTGCTACAGGAACATTAATTGATTCTTGTTTGGTTTCACCAAGTAATAATGAACCATAGACGTCAGCTCCCAGAATGATTTCAACTTTCCCAGGTTTACTTAACTGCGGATCAGCCAACTCGAGATGCGATAACTCGCCAAAGTGCCTCATATCACATCGCTATGCTGGCGTCAGATGTCCTGAACGTGGTAAAATCAGAGCTGTGCAGTTCATAACGAAGTCCGGTTCCTTAAGACAACTAACGGAAACTTTTATAAGACCTGATGATGTACCGTCAGTTGACCCACCCGATGCCGGCGTAGATGTAGTTGTGGTACAGCATACTTACTGGCAAACAGTGCTTGCGATCCGCTGTCCAAAAGTTCACGAAGGTGAAGGCAGTGACCGGTTGCTGATCGAACACCGATCTGGGCTGTGGCGAGCAATACAGACGGCAGCTGGACTGAATCCTTCCTTTGGATATCTGAGTTGTTGCATTCCAGTTCTTCAGCGCGAGTATGGCTGCAGTTTACGACGCTGGAAGCCGCTGGAAAGCTATCATGAAGCATGGTATGGTGTTTTTGTCGGCGCGTTTGACACGAATATGTTGATGGATAACCTACATAACCATGACCTGCTTTCAAACAATTTTTACACAGATGGTCTTTTGTTACAACCTCCAATCTGTCCGATGGGGACATTTTCCGAAAATCCTGACAGAACATCAGTATGTGCTTACCTGAGCAGCACGGGCAACGATTGGTGTTTGCCTAGTAGTTACGCACAGGCTGCGACGTAGATGGTTTGATACTCGGCTGGGAGGATTCACTAGACGCAGGAACTGCTTCCAGACCCTGTAGACGATTTTCAAGAAATTTTGTCAAATCCTCGAACTTTGGAATGTGGTTGACTGTAACATGGTCTAGTCTTACGGTCACCAAAAAAACTAGCCAGTCATCCCTAACTGTTCGAGCGCACGAACCGATCCATTCACTCCATCCAATAAGTTTCGCAAAAGTGTTGGTGAAGCTGACCTCATGGAAATATATTTTGAGGAGCCTAAGTTTGTTATCGTGGCGCTTTATCGCTGATGGGCAAGTTATCCAAGACTTCTACTGCCCTTCCTACCAGACTACACTTCGAAAATGCAAACGTTGCACATCGGAAAGGGAAGTGTCTTGGATAACATTGCTAGTAAACATAGCCCTGGATGTCAACCATTGTGAGAACGAACCATCAAAGGTAGGGAGAGGAATTTGCGGTAGAATTGATTTTGCTGCATGACTTTCGCCAGCGCTTAATGTGGATGATATCTCTGCCATCGTTCTGTTCGCTGTAGCTGCGAAATCTCCTCACCATGAATCACCATCTCCTCCTCATGAAATCGCTCACCTAAAGCGTGGCAATACGCGGTCTCTATCTGCATAAATCGATCTTCAGACAGTAACCTTTTCAACTCCGCGCGATTGCTATCATCCTCCGCCATTGCAGATATTTCCTCGTGTGCTGTGGAAAACTTTCCCCAGTAATCTTTCAGCAATTTTCGTCTGCCGAAAAAGTACCCCTTTGTTTGGTTTTGCTTCCTTAGCAAGTGCCATAGTGAGTTTTTTTAATCCCAATAGAGTTTTCCGCGATACCCGGAATTTAAGAATTTCGTTGACAAAAAAGCGATTTGAGCACACGAAATTAACAATTATGTACGAGAAATCAGGTGCCCCGCAAGGGATGCCAAAATGTAAATTGTTAGCAAAGAGGAAAAACTCGAAAAAGAAAGAAACTTCTCGCTCAATTATTTTCTTAACCTTCTCGGCTCCACGTTTATTTCAAGCTCATTTTCTTATGTGTCACAATAAATGTCAGTTCTGACAATTGGCAAGGGCCATCTGAACAGGTAGCTGCCATCTGAACAGGTAGCATACTTCAGCAACGTTCTAACCCGACCAGAAAGAAATTACTGCGTTACCAGGCGAGAACTCCTTGTTCTAATACTGGCGACGAAGCATTTCCAGAAGTACCTGAGTGCCCAGAAGTTCATTATGCGTACAGACCACGCAGCTCTCAAATGGTTACTTCAGTTCGAAAATCCTGAGGGCCGAGTCGCAAGATGGATCGAGCGATTGCAGGCTTATGACTTCGAGGTACAACATCGCAAAGGAAGACTGCACTGTAACGCTGACGCTCTATCCCGGAGACCATGTGAGCCTGATTGTAAGCATTGCGTACGACAAGAAGAAAAGGACGAAGGTAATTCTATTCAGAGAATAAGAGCTGAACCTGTAGAAGGCTGGAGCAATGAGGAATTTCGTAGTGCACAACAAGATGATCCTGACATCGAGCCCCTCGTCTCGAATCAAGGATATAGCCGAATGCAAGGGATATCTCTAACAGAAATTTTAAGAAAACCAAGAAGCTAAAACCGTTGTCGACTAGATAGTGACCACTGGGTGTGCAGGTTCGGTGTGCCGATGGAACTACATTCCGATCAAGGACGAAACTTCTAGTCAAAGATATTGCAGGAGTTATGTGCATCAATAGGACTACAGAAGACACGAACCACACCCCTTCACCCGCAATCAAATGGAATGGCAGAACGCTTTGACAAGGCCCTGAAAGAACATCTTTCCAAAGTCGTGGACGAGAATCAACAGAATTGGGATCGGCGAATACCCTTGTCCCTAATGGCCTACCGAAATGCGATTAATAGTACAACTGGTTATACTCAATCTGATGTTCTTTTTGGACGAACTGCCAGGCTACCCAGTGAGCTGAAATTCGGATTTCCTATAGAAGAACCAAAATGCGAAGAGGACTACGTAATGGATCTCAGAGAAAAGATCAACGACATACACCAGAGGACCAGAAAAAATATTAAAATTGCGAGTGATTGAATGAAGACCATATATGATGCTAGAGCAACGGCACCGGAATTCAACATGGGAGAACTAGTGTGGCTCTACAATCCCCATCGTAGAAAGTGAGAAAGAAGAAAGTAAAAGTAGAAAATAGAAAGTGAGAATCGCCCAAGTTGAAGCAGGACTAGGAAGGGCCCGATCAAATTGTTACGCGAATTAATAAAGTAGTCTTTCGAATTCAACGAGGACCAAGAGCGAAAATGAAAATTGGCCATGTGGATCGCCTACATCGTTACAACGAAAGCAATGATGACGTGCTTGTTCGGGACGAACCAAACTAGGTGGGAGACAATGTTATATGGCGATAAAAATGTTTTCGATTCAATTTATTATGGGACACCCGCTATAATTAAAATATCCCGAAATTTCCCCACCAGTTTAGCCTTTAGTGAATATAAAGAATTTCAGTCGTAAAACTCCGCCCTCCATCTAGTGTGATGTAGAAGTTTCACGAATTGCCATAATTATTGTATAAATAGCCGATACCCGTTGCCGAGTATTCCGATTTTCAGTTTCGAATCGGAATACTTGAAAAGCGAACGTTGAGTGTGGAAGTAAAGATTACGAAATAGTCGGTGCCCATAGAATTTAAGAAAAACAGACAATGCCAGCTTATGTAAGTGTGCTATTGGAAATAGGTCTAACGGTCGCTGGTCCAAGTTCCACCGGAAAATCCACACTTGGTGGTCCAAGGTCGTACGCTCAAGTCGCTTCACATGAAAGTAAGCAACAATCGGCCGCACCAGATTCGGTCTCTCAAATTCTACTTATGATTTTAGAAAAGCTTGAGCAACAAACGAAAGTAAATCAAGTAATATTTAACAAATTAAGCTCGAGTTTAAGCCTCGAAAAACATTTAACAAAAAATCATGAATATGGGAAAGTCAATCAAAATTATTACATGGAATGCAAACGGCCTTTTGCAAAAAATTGACAAACAAGAAGTATTCCTACGGAAGAATAATATAGACATATACCTGATTTCGGAAACCCACTTTAAAAAGGGTTCGGCGCCCAAAATAAAAGGTTACATCGACTATCACGCGCCTCATCCTTCAGAAAATTCGAGAGGCGGATCCTCTCTCTACATCAAAGACTGCATTAAGCACTTCGAAAGCGCAGAAATAGAACTGGATTCCATGCAAATAATCCTCTATTTTCTTCCTCATTGCTGTTTGAGGGCGTAATGTGTCTGATAGTTTGTTGTGCTTTTTGTATTCCTTTATCTGTATAAGGTTAATTATAATCGAGTTAACACCGCACGGGTACACGCGCCTTGACCAGATGGAGTTCACCCGAGTTCAAGGTGATATCACATCGACGGGAACGAACATGTTCCCAACCTGGACACCCGACACCGGAATTGCATTGCAAATGCAATTCCCAACACTAACTATTGGTCAGCATTTTTCCCCAATACTGGAACCAGGGCATGGGAATGAGAGTCAGCGTTTTTCGTGGGAACAACGAACCACGAACTGTTTGGATGGAGAGCGGAAGACCTCGGACGACTAAGACAACGAGTCAGTCTTGTGTAGACCTCGAAGCTTGAAACAGTGACATTATCAATTACTGCAATTCCCTTGTCGTTAATCTTTGAATCTTAAAAATAAATCTTATAACGTGAACCGGTACGTGTTTTATTCGTGAGCCGTTTGGTCGGCCTTCGGGCCGACGCTCACTTTTTTTTGGATTCCCCTCACGGGGATCCTTTAACTGGCGCCCGACCAGGTACCGGCCTTAAAAAGGATTGTTTCAATATTCCATCGCCGATGGGTCGCGAGTCCTTTAATACAGGATAGACGAATTTGTACGCTCTATTTGAGTGCACGTCTCTGTTCCCGTGAGAACACAGTAGACTATTCAAATTCTGAAACGAAACCAATTCCATCATCCCCATGAGAACATGTTGGAGATCGATAGGGTTATTGAAACGATATGTGAAGTGTTTCGTGCCATTAGTAGGACATTTGCAACTGCAACGCTCATGTCCAAACGGCATCAACACGAACCTTCCTAGGCCGGTTCTCATAAATTTTTTACCTTCGGTGTACTAATTCGTGTTTTTCTTCTCTTCCTCTAATATTCGGTTACATTAGATAAATTTTTCGTGGCGAGGAAATTTGGGAGAATGCTAATGTAAGTGTTCGATATACACTTGTTGCTTTGTCCTTGGAAGACAAAACCACCGAATTAACTCGGAATTAGAGCTACTAAGCTTGAGCAAGTTAGAGTTACTAATACCACAAAAAAGGTTGATCTTAACCAAAAATAATTAAAATAAATTTAAAAATTATTTAAAGTAAAAAGAAAAGGAGGAAAAAAGCCCTGTAAAAATTTTTAAATTTCGAACGATAAGAATAGTGAATACAAATTGTGAAGAAGGAAAAAATGTTGTGAACCAAAAATATTTCTTTTTTGTGCAAATTTGAAAATTGAAAATAAATTCAGCAAGAAATTGTGAAGAAAAAGTAAATTAAAAAGTAAAAATAAAATATAACAGTGGATGTAAAAAGAAGAAATTTCGTGAAGAAAAAGGAAACGAAATTAGTGAATGTAAAAAGAAAGAAGAATTTTGTTTTTATTTTGGAAAAAAAGAGAATCTAAATTGCTAACGTAAGATAGAAAATTTTTTGTGAAAAAAAGAAGAATAAGTCATAATAATTAAAAAAAAAAAAATAATTAAAAAAGGAAGTTCAAGTGAATGTGGAAATAATAAGTAGTGAAAAAAGAAGGAGTCAAGAGAAAGGAAACTTAAATCCACATAAAACCAGGTAAGGTGCATTGTATTTATCTTTATACGTCTGGGATACATTTCGTTTTACATAAACCCTTAAAGTATGCTCGAATAAAACTTGCCGAATAAAAAATACCCTTTTGTTTCTCTTAAAATATTAAAATGGATGCGCTTTCGAAATCCGTTACTGATCTAACCGGTGCGGTAAATAAGATCTTGCAACAGCTCAAAGCGATAGAGACCCGTGTAAAAAAAGTTGAACAGACCAATCAACCTGGAATTGAACCAAATACAAGTACTCCCCTTCGCGAACCTCGCACTGAGGAAGACTTGCGCTACATAAGCCGACTACCAAATTGCGTGAAAGAGCTCCGAGGGCAAGTTTTCGAGGGCAACCCTACGCACTACGTATCCTGGATACACAGTGTCGAGGTAATACTGAAGGACTTCAGTATAGTGAAGGGCAAACCTTTATATCGCGCGATCCTTAAACACATTCGTCAGAAAATTCGTGGAGGTGCAGATTCCGCATTGGTATCCTATAACATCTTTGACGATGATTGGGAAGCTATAAAGAGATGCTTGTCTCTCCACTACGCTGACAAGAGAGACATAAGAATTCTCGAGCATCAGCTGAACCAGCTGAAGCAAGGTGCTTCTAGGGTCGATGAATTCTATGCTATGATCAACCACCAGTTCTCGTTGATCATTAATAAAATAAAAACGGAAACCCATAGCGAAGAGACTGTATGCGTTCTCATAGAAACATATAGGAATAGGGCTCTAGACATATTTACGAGAGGCCTTAACGGTGAACTCGCTAGGATGGTCATTCTCCAGAAACCAAAAACTCTTCCGGAAGCATACTCGATGTGTTTGGAATTACAGAATCTCAATTACAGAAATCATGTTATACATGATAGTACATTTAAGAATACAGTTACTTAGAACCAGAGCCTGCTGATGATGAATATCCTGCCGCAGTGAGAGAAGTTCGCGAAGATGTAAATTTTCCGACAACAAGCCAGAGCGGCGACAAATATTCTGCCGCAGCAGAAGAAGCTTGCGAGGAGGTAAATTTTATGGCAACAGGCCATCCAGCGTACCATTCCTAGAGTACGAAACTGGGGGGGGGGAGGGGTAGCGTACTTAAATTCCTTGTTGACACGGGGGCCAACAAGAATTTTATAAGCGCAGAAATCAAACAGTCCACCATTCCACTTGACAAAACCTTCACGGTGATATCCGCTGGTGGGAAAATTCCTATCACGGAATATGTAATTGGGAGATTTTTCAAAAATATCGGCAACGACACTAAAACGAAGTTCTACGTTCTACCAGGCCTGAAAACATTTGATGGTATTATAGGCGACGATACGCTCAAGGAGTTGGAAGCTATCATCGACCGAAAAAATAACATACTAACGCTGAAAAACGACATTAAATTGCCATTAAAAAATAAAATTTCAAAGGAGGTTAACGTCCTTTTAAGTGATTTCATCCCTGCCGAAGTCAGATACAAACTCGGGGTATTAGTCGAGAAATACAATTCACTCTTTAGTCCAATAAGTAATAGGGAAATAATCCAAACGGGTGTAAGAGCTGAGATAAGGACCAGAACTGAGCCTGTATGCGGGAAATCGTGGAGATAGAATTACAAAAGTTGCTGGACGAAGGCATTATCCGCCCCTCTAAAAACCCTTACAATTCTCCTATTTGGGTTGTGCCAAAAAAAGCCCAGACATTACCTCCATATTGACTAGTCTAGGTAAAGCCAAATATTTCACCACGATAGATCTGACGTCGGGCTTCCACCAGATTCCGATGAAATCGTCAGATATACCCAAGACGGCATTCTCGACCTTAAACGGGAAATATGAATTCTTGCGTTTACTGTTTGGTTTGAGAAATGCGCCGGCGATATTTCAGAGGATGATCGATGACGTCCTAAAAGGGTTTATCGGCAAAATATGCTATATCTATATCGGCGACGTCATCATCTATGGAGACACGGTCGAGTCTCATCTAAAAAACATAGAAACCATTTTCATTAAGCTACAAGAGGTGAACCTTGAAAAAACCAATTCATGCAATCTGAGGTAGAATTTTTAGGATATGTAATAACACCGGAGGGCATTAAACCGGATATGAAGAAGGTCGAGGCCATAGTAAGATTACGGCCTCCCACTAATTTAAAGGAGTTGAAAAGTTTCCTTGGAATGACTTCCTATTACAGAAAATTCATATGCGATTATGCTAAGGTTGCCAAACCGCTGACCAACCTAACAAGGGGTGAGAATGCCCAAATAAGGGCAAATCAGTCAAAAAAAGTAAGCATTTCTCTAACCGAAGAGGCGTTGGAAGCGTTTAGAATTCTTATCACGCTACTAACATCGGCAGAGGTCCTAGCATACCCCGACATTAAGTTACCCTTTAATCTCACTACGGATGCGTCCAATGTAGCAATTGGAGCTGTGCTTTCGCAGGGAGAATTAGGTAAAGATAGACCCATAAGTTACATATCACGTTCCCTCAATAAGACAGAGGAAAGCTATGCCACTAATGAAAAGGAAATGTTGGCAATAGTTTGGGCTCTGGGCAACCTTCGCTTGTATTTATACGGGGCGAAAAAGATAAGGATCTATACAGACCACCGGCCGTTAACGTTTGCCTTGGGAAATCGTAATTATAACTCAAAATTGAAACGTTGGAAGGCGAAGATCGAAGAATACAACCATGAGTTGATTTACCGGCCAGGTAAATCAAACGTCGTTGCAGATGCTCTGCCGAGACTCAAAACTACGAGGGAAGACTCGACCGCTTCAGTGGAAACTGAACCTGAGTATGAAGTCAATGCCCTGCATAGTAATACGTCAACAGATTCTGCCTCTGAAAAGTGTTCCTCTACGGAAACCGCAGAGGAGAATGCAATCCACGATGATTCATCTACAGAAACAGCCGTAGATGGGGTTAGCGATTCTGACACTGCAGATGAGACGGTCCATAGCGCGCAACAAGACTACACAGACCTCATTCCGCATGTGGAGGCTCCCCTTAATGTATTCAGGAACCAATTGGTAATAAAAATTGGAAAAGGGGTGTGTATATTCGAGGAACCACACCCTGGTTATTCCAGGCACTATGTTGCCACTGAGCATCTCGATGACGATGCTCTGACTGAAATCCTTAAAACAAGACTAAAAACAAACATTGTAAACGGAATCAAGATTCCCGAAACTTGCATGGAACTTCTGCAAAAAGTATACCTTGAACATTTTGTCCTCTACAAGATTCGTTTGACCCAAAGGCTTGTGGAGGATGTAACGAACGAAAATCGAATCTGGGATCTTATCAGCAAGGAACATAGAAGGGCTCATAGGAACCCCCGAGAAAACAAAGAACAGCTTTTGGAAAAATATTATTTTCCGAGGATGAATGCCTTAATTACGAAATACGCGAGGTCCTGCGATGTGTGTTTGGCAAACAAATATGATCAACACCCGGCGACTCCCGAATTCCAACCTACACCGATTCCATCTTACCCATGTGAAATACTTCATATGGATATCATGGAAATCCAGGGTGAAAAATTTTTATCCTGCATAGATAAGTTTTCTAAATTCCCCAAGCTATTCCACATAAAAAATAAATCATCCCTATATCTGAGGGACAGGATCATTAAGGTACTTCATTATTTTTCTGTGTCAAAAATTTTGGTAACTGATAATGAAAGAGGCCTTCTCAGCCCTATTGTCGAAAATTTTATAAAAATGCTTGATATTCAAACGTATCAAACCCCCGTTAACAGAAGTGAGGCGAACGGCCACATTTTTAGAAATTTACAGGTGTCTCAAGACAGAATTGAAGGAGTTAAGATTCAGGGAAATACTAAATATTGCTGTTGACCGGTACAATAACACGATTCACTCGGTGACGGGTAAGAAGCCATCCGACGTTTTCTTTAATAGGAGTTCGCGGACTAATTATCAAAACCTAACAAATTTCCGAATAAAATTAAATCAAGAATTAAAGAAAAAACTCCACGAGAGGCAAATTAAAAGGAACTCCTGGTTTAACCGGAAGAAATCGGTAGGAAAAAAATTAAACAGGGTGACATAATCCACACGTCTTTCAAACGGATACAGGGCAAACATAAGCCCCTATATCGGAAAGAGGTACCATTCCAAGATGTTTGTCATAATGGTCCAAGAGGGACCATTATGACAAACACGGGCAGAAAGGTCCATAAAACACAAATAAAAAATGTAAAATGAAACTATTACACCCAGACGTGTTAATGCATCTTGACCGGAGTTGCAAATTATAGAAAAACATACAGAAAAGCAATTGTTAATATTTGATTAGAAGTTTAAATTTTTAAGATTAAGTAAGACGAATTTTAACACTTAGACCTAGTAAACAAGGCTTAGGTTAGATGCACCAAATTATAATTATAAATTTTTTAAGAAAAATCAGTTAGTGTTTTAATTACAACGGCGTGAGATACTATACGCATCACAAGAAGGAATAGATGAATAGATATGCGAACAAACAATTTTATTTCTGATAAGCCACTTTAGGCAATTTATTCTTTTTATAAATCCCCACAGACTACTTTTCTTAGTCCCTATCGAAGGGTTCCAGATCTTCAACTACGAAGCACCCATAGTGTCACTGAAGGAAGGCAAGGGGTGGATCGTCGACGGCAGCTTTAACTTAATCCATACGATTGACCTTTTGCAGTTCGAAAGGTTGATGGATGATATCAACGGCACCATTGTCAACAACGTAAAGGACGAGGATAAGAGACGCCTAATCGATTTCCATGGTCGACAAATTAGGGAACGTCTTAACCTGTTGAAAGGTAAACCCTCAAGGAAGCCAAGATCGATTGATTGGATAGGATCAGCCTGGAAATGGGTAGCAGGCAACCCAGATGCAGCAGACTGGAATGAAATTTTGCAGAGCCAACAAGCGATTGTCGAAAACAACAACCAACAATACAAGGTAAACGAGAAGCTCTTTGGGATTACGCGAAAGATAACCGGCAGAATCAATTCGGTCATCGGAAGATACGAAAACGGTATTAAAGATGTTACATCCGCAAAACTTCAACAAGATACCCTAGATGAAATCATAATGATTAAAACCGAAGTAAACGAGATAGTTCGAGCTTGTCAAATGGCAAAGAGCGGTTTGATCAACACAAACCTCTTGGACACCGAAGAAATCAACAGAATGGTGAGCGAATTAGAAACCTTACCGTATGTTAACGAAATCGAAGCTATTGAGGACGGAACTCCATCGATTTTAACAAACGGCTCAATGTTGCTGTACATTATTTCGTTGCCCAAAGTGGGGAAGGAAGAATTCAACCTAGTGATAACTAGGGCCTCGATAATAGAAAGGAATCAGTTTGACATGAAGTATTGTTTTTTTTTTTTTTTTTTCCGTGGGTAGGAAAAACCTTCATAGGCACTACGAGGACCGGCCGCGCGTGCTCATAGTAGTGTGAGATTCTTACTCACTAAAAAACCTCCCATTTTCCGTCAGACTACGACTAAGTTTCCTTAACAAGTAGTTCAAGCTTCTGTAGTAATCGCGTGTTCCAGGCTGCCCTCCAACGAAGGCACCTACAATACCGTCAATTTATGCGGTATGATCTTATGCTGCTATATCTAACGGTCTCATTCGTTGTAGTCGGCGCGTAAGATTTGTCTGATCCAAAGTTCGGATAATTTCATTGTTGCAGTGTCCGCGAAGACGAGTACTAAGTTTGCGAGCAAAGTTTGTTACCTCGTCAGACACGGTTGCGATTCCTAGATCTCGGTGCAGATCGCTATTTCTTATATACCATGGAGCATTAACGATTGCTCTGAGTGTCTTATTTTGAAAAGTTTCTAAAATAGATATATTGCTTGGCTTAGTACAACCCCAGAGTTGTATACCGTACGTCCAAGATGGTCTTAGCACTTGCTTATACAAAAGCAGTTTGTTATATATGCTTAGTTTCGAAAATCTTCCGATAAGCCAATTCATTTCTCTTAACTTGATTTCGAGCTCGTCGCGTTTCTTTTTAACGTGCGGCTTCCATTTAAGTTTTGCGTCTAGAGTCATTCCTAGATATTTCGCTTCATTTGAGTACGGGATTTGTACCGAGTTAATGAATAAAGGTTTGTTGTTTATCTGTTTATAAGTAAAGTTAACATGCGTTGACTTAGTCTCGTTAAGGACGACTCGCCAGCTCCTCGTCCAGTCGCATATTTTGTCTAAAGCGCGCTGAAGTTTCCCTGTTGATAATTCAACTGTCGTATCAATAGCGAGAATAGCAGTGTCGTCTGCGAAAGTAGCTATAATTGTTCCCTCATCGTGGGGAATGTCTCTTGTATAAAGCAAAAATAATATTGGGCCGAGAACGCTTCCTTGCGGGACACAGGCATTTATCTCTTTGAATTCCGAGTACTCATTTTCGTACCTTACGCGAAAGATTCTGTCTTTAAGGTAAGACTCTAGGATTCTATAGAGTTTTTCTGGTAAGCTAAGCCTTAACTTGTACTTCAGGCCTTCGTGCCACACCTTGTTGAAGGCTTGCGATACGTCGAGAAAAGCGCTAGTACATATCTTTTTCGCTTCCAGAGCTTTTTCGATTTCGTTTGTTATTCGATAGACCTGGTCGATTGTTGAATGCTTTTTCCTTAATCCGAATTGGTGATCCGGAATCAATCGTGTTTCTTCAATTCAAACAATTTCTTGAATCCCTTAGATATTATCGGCAGTAGCGAAATAGGTCTGTATGACTTTTTGTCGTTTGGACATTTTCCTGGTTTCGGAACCATTATGACCTCGGCCACTTTCCAATGCCTTGGAACGTATAAAATTTTAATGGAAGCGTTAATGATATAGAGTAGCTTGACCAAAGCTTTTTTCGGTAGCTCCTTTAGAATTTCGCTAGTAATTAAGTCGTAGCCAGGGGCTTTGTTGTTTTTCAGATTATTTATGGTTTGACGAAGTTCAGCCAATGACACGGTTTTTATTCTATAATTATCTTGTACCGCATAAGGATTGAGCTCCTCGACCAACGGTTCCCCGTCAAACGGTTTGAATGTTTCTTCTAGGTAATCTGCAAATAAATCCGCTTTTTCTTTGTCTTCTCTTGCCCATTCGCCGTTGGCATTTCTTAATGGCGCAGAGTGTGCTATAGGCTTCTTAACGGACTTGACTGCTTTCCAAAGAGAGTAGTTCGAACCTTTATCGGCAGTCAAACTTTCGAGGTAAGCAGTAGTCTCGCGACTTTTAAAATCTTGAAGTTCGTGCTTCAGTTTGTTAGAAAGGTGGTTCAAGATGGTCTTATCCGGGGGTGCTCGCGAACGTTGCCATCTCTTGCGCGCTCTCCTCTTTTCGCATATTAGCTCTTCTATTTCTCGCGGATATATTGTTCCGCTGTTCGATAATTCGGACCTCCGAAAAGAAGTGTTATTCCACGCAGCGCTCTGAATAACTCTCACGAGTTTATCTAATTCGTCTTCTATTTCAAGTGGCGTTTTGAGCGGTACATTTAAAGCTATGTTTTCTTTGCAGTATTTTCTAAAGCCGTCCCAGTCGGTGTTGTTGTTAGTTAATCTAGGCGCTCTATTCTTTTTCGCTAGGCTTCCGATGATTTTCAAAAGAACTGCCGAGTGATCTGAACAGAGATCAAAGCGTTCTTCTACGTTCGTAAGGTAACGAGGTACCCCCTTGGCGATAAAGAAGTCGACGAGATCAGGTATTTTATTTCTGTCGGTTGGCCAATATGTTGGCTTTTCCGTCGATAAGAAGATCACGCCGCGTTTTGTACTTGCTTTAAAGAGGGCTCTGCCTCTTGTTGAATTGCACCGTGAGCCCCAAAAAGTATTTTTCGCGTTAAAGTCCCCGCCGATGATAAAGTTTGACCCAAGTGAATCAAAGAGCAGAGCAAGATCTTCATCTGCCAGCCGATACTGCGGAGGAAAATAGCTCGTCGCGATGTTGTAATTTATGTGACTTAATTTTACTGAGACTGAGGTTATTTGCATAGAGTCAAGTTCTATTTCTTCGTTTTTGGAGTGCTTAATGCAGTCTTTAATGTAGAGAGAGGATCCACCTCTCGAATTTTCTGAAGGATGAAGCGCGTGATAGTCAATGTAACCTTTTATTTTGCGTGCTGAACCCTTTTTAAAGTGGGTTTCCGAAATCAGGCATATGTCTACATTATTCTTCTGTAGGAATACTTCTAGTTCGTCAATTTTTTGCAAAAGGCCGTTTGCAATCCATGTAATTATTTTGATTGACTTCCCCATATTCATGATTTTTTATTAAATGTTTTTCGAGGTTTAAACTCGAGCTCGCTCAATTTGTTGAATATTACTTGATTGAGTTTCGCCTGTTGCTCAAACTTTTCTAAAACATGCCTAGAATTTGAGAGACCGAATCTGATGCGGCCGATTGTGGCTTACTTTCACGTGACGCGACTTGAGCGTACGATCTTGGACCAACAAGTGTGGATTCTCCCTTTTGACTCCGGTGGAAACTAGGACCAGCGACGTTTCCTTGCGCATTTTGAATTTTGCCTTTAATCAAACCCTTATCCCTTGTCGACTTAGGGGTTTTTGGCTTATCTACCTTAGGAGGTTTTAGGCTTGGGCCCTTATTTTCAGTATTTTTCTTCGGAGCTTCATGTCGTTTTTGCAACTCAATGGCAATTTCGCAACCTCGGTAGCTCGCTGGGTGACTTCCCCTGCAATTAGCACAAACCGCGGGGGCCTGACTGCTGACATTGCAATCCGTCGAGAGATGTTCGCCGGCGCATTTTACGCATCGCGGCTTTTTCTGGCAGTACGCTTGCGTATGTCGGAAACCCTGGCATCGCTTACATTGGGGAACTAGCCTGTTGCCCTTCCGCTTGGGCTCAATTTTTACCTTGATGTTAAGGATTGATTTAATTTTGTAGATTTCCTTAATATTTTCAGTTCTATCAAAAGAAAGCATAAAAATTTGCAGGCCGCGTCGGACAACAGCGGAATCTTTGCCTTCATCCGTACGTTGCTTCTCTTTCTTTATT
The DNA here is from genome assembly GCA_947623515.1 of Neoascia interrupta. Classification (NCBI taxonomy): domain Eukaryota; kingdom Metazoa; phylum Arthropoda; class Insecta; order Diptera; family Syrphidae; genus Neoascia; species Neoascia interrupta. The sequence goes on from OX392462.1 coordinate 139,572,462, forward strand.
ATGTTCACGGCGTCAAGAATTTTAAAGCCTTGGGTTGAACGTCTTGTATTATTTCGTCCTTGGTACAGGATGGGTGTAGTCCCCTCGCTATAACCCGCAGCGGCTTTTCGAGGTGATTTTCATAAGTCATCTCTAAATTTAACTTTTGTAACAGTGACCGATAGGCATCAGAGTCATCGACGTTAACTTTCCATACGCTGTTTCGAAGTGATGTTAAGTTATATTTCGTCCCAAGAATATTTTTAAGGATGTTTCGCAACTTTCCGTAGTCCGCGATCCCAACGAGATTTATTGCACGTGGTCGGCGGTTTTTTTCTTGGGGTATTCCTGTCGCTTTGTTTGATACGACTGGTGTTTCTTCTTTTTGCTGCACGGTTTCTTCTTCGGGTGAAGAACCGGCCTTTCGTTTCTTGGTAAGCCTTTTCCTAAAGACCGGATTCGTTTCGCGTGCAAGTTCTTCCTCGTCGGTCTGGTATTCACATTGACGTTTCGGCGTTTTCTCGCATACTATAGTACCACGGGGGTTCTTTAAAGCTTCATTTTCTTTACGTAACGAATCTACTTCGCTTTTAAGCTCATGGTAGAGACGCTCCATTTCATTAAGCTTAGCATGAAGTATAAAAAAATACTTGTTAACCACAGAACGACATACGGTATCACAGGAAATTGCTTCTTGATCAACAACCTCACAATCTGCGAGGATAAAGAATTAGAGAGAGTTCCTGAAGAAGCCTGCATTCCTAGACTACTGAAGAGCGGCTCGGCCAATTGCACCTTCCGAACCAACCCCGAAGAAGTTATCGAACTTATCAAGGAAGATACAATTTTTGTCACCAATTTTAATGGTAATCTAACATCTAACAATGTTTCAAGAGTTCTTACAGGTACATACGTGATCCAAATACACAACGATTCTATCCAACTGAAAGACAGGAGGTTTACCAGTTCAACGAGTTCAACGCTGCAAGCCCTCCCTCCGGCCCTGATGAACATCTCCAACCAGGACCAAAAAATTGACCTGGAATTCGTTCATGAACTCAGCGTTCGGAACATAGAACGCTTAGGTAATCTGACTAATGAATTTAAGATATCCATATTTACAGAGGCTGTAATCATTATACTTGCGGCTTCGATCTTCTACCACATTTGACGGAAGATCTACAAAAGACACAACATCCCACCAATTGCAAACCCTAACGTACCAACTACAGCAGCCTGACCTGAAGGCTGCCTAAGATCTGCGAGACGCAGATTTTTGAAGGGGGAGGAGTTAACACCGCACGGGTACACGCGCCTTGACCAGATGGAGTTCACCCGAGTTCAAGGTGATGGCACATCGACGGGAACGAACATGTTCCCAACCTGGACACCCGACACCGGAATTGCATTGCAAATGCGATTCCCAACACTAACTATTGGTCAGCATTTTTCCCCAATACTGGAACCAGGGCATGGGAATGAGAGTCAGCGTTTTTCGTGGGAACAACGAACCACGAACTGTTTGGATGGAGAGCGGAAGACCTCGGACGACTAAGACAACGAGTCAGTCTTGTGTAGACCTCGAAGCTTGAAACAGTGACATTATCAATTACTGCAATTCCCTTGTCGTTAATCTTTGAATCTTAAAAATAAACCTTATAACGTGAACCGGTACTTGTTTTATTCGTGAGCCGTTGGGTCGGCCTTTGGGCCGACGCTCACTTTTTTTTGGATTCCCCTCACGGGGATCCTTTAACTAATCGTAATGTTTTGCATCATAACCACGGTGCGGTTATCGATTCAACCTTATGTATGTTAAATGTTCTAACGCGATATAAGAATGGCTTTAATGTTTGCCATATTAATGCACGCAGTCTTAATCAGTTCAAGCACGATTACTTTCGCTTTTTATTTACTAACTCGAATATAGATATAATTTGTGTGAACGAGACTTGGTTTGAACCAAACATTGGAAATGTGTTGTATAACTTTGAAGGTTATGAGTTATTTCGTAATGATAGGATAACTTCTACAATTGGGGGAGGGGTTGCAATTTATTGTAAATCGTCATTGAAGTGTGATGTGCTGTTGAAGTCTTCTAATACGGATATTGAATTTATCATTGCAGAAGTTCATGACGGAAATTTAAAATGCTTGGTTTGTTGTTGCTACAATCCTGAGCGAAGATTTTCTTGTGAGCCATTTTTTTCTGCTCTATCAGAGTTTGCGCCTAAATATGTAAATATTATTGTGTTAGGTGATTTTAATGTCGATTTGCTAAGGAATGACTCTCGTTCCCGTCTAATGTACGACTCTGCATCCTCGAGTGGTCTTTCGGTTGTAAATAATTTGTATCCCACATGTTTTCGTCCTGACGCACCACCAAGTCTTCTCGATCTAGTGCTTGTTTCTGACTGTGCAGATGTCCTTCTTTGTGACCAGATTTGTTTAGGTGGTGTAACTGATCATGATATGCTACTGTGCACTTATGACATTGATTTTTCTCACCAGAATAGCTCAACGATTTTCGACGAATTTAAAGACCTTAATTTAATTGAAATTGATGCTCTACGACTTGCTGCAGAAACGAAAATACCCTGGTTTGATTGCAGACAGTATTCTGACCCTAATGAGAAGATAAGCAGCTTTCAAATGTGTGTTGCCCAGTTGTATGAAAATTTTGTGCCAACTAAAACTGTTTCTGTCCGTAATATAACCTGTCCCTGGTTTACGTCGGAAGTCGTAAACGCACTAAGGGCCAGAAATAAGTTGTACAGTAAATGGAAGTGAAATCGTTCTTCATACAACTTAGCAGCTTACGAAAACTCGCGCAACATTGCAACTAGTATTGTTTGCAACTCAAAACGAAATTATTACTCCTTAAAGCTTAGTATGTCCTTGCCACCCAAAGAATTGTGGAAAAATCCTCGACAAATTGGTCTCAGCAAAGGAGGAAACCAAAATTGCTCCTTAGATCCGAATGAACTTAACGCTCATTTTGTTGATAATGCCATGCTTTGTTTGATTTTTCATCAAACACTGCAAGCCTTGTATAGAGGGAAGCTGAGTTTGAATTCACAACGGAGAGTGAAGTTATTTCGATCATTGCGTCTATCAAATCAAATGATTTAGGTGAAGATGGTATACCGCTTAAATTTTTGAAAATTCTCTTGCCCTATGTATTAAGTCATATAACACACATAATAAATTCATGCATTATGAAATCTACCTTTCCCCTCGCTTGGAAACATGCCAGAGTATTTCCGATTGCTAAAAAGTCTAACGCCAACACTGTCAACAATTACAGGCCCATCAGCATTTTACCATGTCCATCAAAAATTTTTGAGAGAGTACTGGCACGCCAAATCAAAGATCACTTAGCACGTAACTCCTCATTACGTGCTAAATCCTCTACAATCCATTAAATCCTCTACAATCAGGCTTTAGGGAAAGCCACAGTTGTTCGTCTGCTATGGTGAAGATTTTGGATGACGTCAGGCTAGAATTTGATAAAGGTTTTACAACTTTACTTTGTTTGTTCGATTTTTCAAAAGCGTTTGATAAAGTAAATTACAAAATACTTCTGTGGAAGCTTAAGAATCTTTTTGGTTTTAGCGTAAGAGCTGTGAATCTATTGAAAAGTTATTTGAGAGACCGTTTTCAAAAAGTCATTGTTGGAAATAAAGCATCATCATCTTTGCCTTTGTTGCAAGGTGTTCCTCAAGGGTCAATACTGGGTCCAATTTTGTTTTCAATGTTTATAAATGATCTTCCTCTTGTTTGCACTCACGTTTCTTTTCACCTGTATGCTGACGATGTCCAGTTGTACATTTCCTTGCCTATGAATCTACTAAATGTATTGACAGTTCGCTTGAATGAAGACTTATCAGCTATAAATGAGTGGGCTAACAGAAATGGGCTGCATCTAAATCCATCCAAATGCCAGGTATTGCCTATTTCAAAAAGGTATTTCAATTCATGCATTATACCCGATTTGTATGTGTCAGGCTCAAAATTGGCCATAGTAGAGTCTGTGACTACCCTCGGCATCGTATTAAACCGCGGTCTCTCATGCTGTAATCATGCAAATTATGTCATAGTACGTATCTATGGCTGCTTGCGAAGGCTTTGGTTGATTGCGAATTTTACTCCTCTTGAAACTCGTAAGCGACTAGTTCAAATGCTTATTATCCCTATAATAACATATGCCGATGTTGTTTTTAGCAGTCTTGATTCTGTTTCTAGAAACAAGCTACAACTAGCTTTCAACGATTCAGTGCGGTACATACATGGGTTAGGCAGATACGAACATATATCGAGATATGCGAATGATCTTCTGGGTTGTACATTACAGCAGTATATGCAAATAAGAAATTTTATATTTATGCACAAGCTTATAACGACCAGAAAACCAAATTATCTATATTCGAAGCTCGATTTTTCTCATTCTCGTCGAACATTTAACATTAACTTGCCAAGGTTTAATTATCTCAATTCTTCAAGGTTGTTTTTTATTCATGCCGTTAGGTTGTGGAACCCACTACCCTTACATATTAAGGGGATAAATAGTGCTACAAATTTTAAAGCCGCGTTACTTAATCACTTTTCTCTCCAACAGCAATAATCTTGACCTTACTTCTTTCAACTGTTTTTCTATATTTCTTGCCTATGTCTTACTTTCCTACCTCCTCTTATTTTTATTATTAGTAAATATTTACATTATATTTTTAAATTTTAATTTTTAATTATTTATTATTGTGGATAATTATTTTGTTTATTGGTTACCAATTACTATGTTGTTCACTTAGTACTATAAGAGACTCAAGTCTTAATGTACATACCAATTTTATATTAATAAACTAAAACTAAACTAAACTAAACTAAAATAAGCTCAACCTCTGTAAAATCGAGGCACTTAGATTATAACATCGCATCGTTACCTTACAAACGTAGAAGAACGCTTTGATCTCTGTTCAGATCACTCGGCAGTTCTTTTGAAAATCGGCGGAAGCCTAGTGAAAAAGGAAAGAGCGCCTAGATTAAGTAACAATAATACCGACTGGGACGGCTTTAGAAAATACTGTAAAGAAAACATAGCTTTGAATGAACCACTCAAAACGCCACTTGAAATAGAAGACGAAATAGAAAAACTCGTGAGAGTTATTCAGAGCGCTGCGTGGAATAACACTTCTTTTCGGAGATCCGAACTATCGAACAGCGGAACAATATATCCACAAGAAATAGAAGAGCTAATATGCGAAAAGAGGAGAGCGCGCAAGAGATCATCTTGAACCACCTTTCTAACAAAATGAAGCACGAACTTCAAGACTTTAAAAGTCGCGAGACTACTGCTAACCTCGAGAGTTTGACTGCCGATAAAGGTTCGAAGTACTCTCTTTGGAAAGTAATGAAGTCCATTAAGAAGCCTATAGTACATTCTGCGCCATTAAGAAAAGCCAATGGCGATTGGGCAAGAGAAGACAAAGAAAAAACGGATTTATTTGCAGATTACCTAGAAGAAACATTCAAACCGTTTGACGGGGAACCGTTGGTCGAGGAGCTCAATCCTTATGCGGTACAAGATAATTATAGAATAAAAACCGTGTCATTGGCCGAACTTCGTCAAACGATAAATAATCTAAAGAACAACAAAGCAACTGGCTACGACTTAATTACTAGCGAAATTCTAAAGGAGCTACCGAAAAAGGCTTTGGTCAAGCTACTCTATAACGCCTCCATGAGAATTTAATACGTTCCAAGGCAATGGAAAGTGGCCGAGGTCATAACGATTCCGAAACCAGGAAAATGTCCGAACGACAATGTCCGAACGACATTTTCCTGGCGGAATAGGTCTGTACGACAAAAGTCATACAGACCTATTTCGCTACTGCCGATAATATCTATGGTATTCGAGAAACTGTTGCTTAAAAGGTTGCACCCAATCATCGAAGAAAGACGATTGATTCCGGATCACCAATTCGGATTTAGAAAAAAGCATTCAACAATCGACCAGGTCTATCGAATAACAAACGAAATCGAAAAAGCTCTGGAAGCGAAAAAGATATGTACTAGCGCTTTTCTCGACGTATCGCAAGCCTTCGACAACGTATGGCACGAAGGCTTGAAGTACAAGTTAAGGCTAAACTTACCAGAAAAACTCTATAGAATCTTAGAATCTTACCTTGAAGACAGAATCTTTCGCGTAAGGTACGAAAATGAGTACTCGGAATTCAAAGAGATAAATGCCGGTGTCCCGCAAGGAAGCGTTCTGGGCTTAATATTATTTTTGATTTATACAAGAGACATACCCCACGAAGAGGGAACAATTTTAGCTACGTTTGCTGACGGCACTGCTATTCTCGCTATTGATACGACAATTGAATTATCAACAGGGAAACTTCAGCGCGCTTTAGACAAAATATGCGACTGGACGAAGAGCTGGCGAGTCGTCCTTAACGAGACTAAGTCAACGCATGTTAATTTTACTTATAAAAAGATAGACAACATACCTTTATTCAGTAACTCCGTACAAATCCCGTACTCAAATGAAACGAAATATCTAGGAATGACTCTGGACGCAAACTTAAATGGAAGCCGCACGTTAAAAAGAAACGCGACGAGCTCGAAATCAGGTTAAGAGAAATGAATTGGCTTATCGGAAGATTTTCGAAACTAAGCGTATATAACAAAATGCTTTTGTATAAGCAAGTGCTAAAACCATCTTGGACGTACGGTATACAACTCTACGGGGTTGTACTAAACCAAGCAATATATCTATTTTAGAAACTTTTCAAAATAAGGCACTCAAAGCAATTGTTAATGCTCCATGGTACATAAGAAATAGCGATCTACACCGAGATCTAGGAATCGCAACCGTGACTGATGAGGTAACAAAACTTTGCTACTACAACGAATGAGACCGTTGGATCTAGCATAAGATGAAACCGCATAACTTGACGGTATAGTAGGTGCTTTCGATGGAAGGCAGCCTGCCACACGCGATTACTACAGAAGCTTGAGCTACTTGTTAAGGAAACTAAGTTGTAGTCTATCAGAATAAGAATCTCAAATCTATCTATAAGAATCTCACACTACTATGAGCAAGCGCGGTTGGTCCTCCAGCGCCTAAGAAGGTTTTTCCTACCCACGGAAAAAAAAGGTCTAACGGTAACTGGAAAAAAATTCTAAATAGCTGTTTCATGAATGTGAAATTTAAAAAATGCTAAAAAGGTCAAAAGAACATATGCCCCCCGCCCTTCATCTCGAAAAAGTATAAAGTATAATTTTAAAATAAACAATAGCCAAAGTCCATCTTCTTAAATTTTATACAAAACTGTTTCAAACTTTCAAACGGCAGCGGAGGAATTCCCCAGATGGAATCAACGGTGGCGTCCATAGTTCCAGTCAGGCCGAACTACTTAGTGAACACCTTATATGGGCTACTACGACGTATTCGGAGCTCAGGCCTATAAGGAGCGGGCTATCCGGCTCTCCGTCCTTAGAGCTAAGCAAAGGATCTGGTCCTCCAGGTTGGGGGTCGTGCCGTCGGGGTGACTTCCCGGCCACGTGAAGAAACACCAGTCACGAAGCAGAAACAAGCCTCGGATTCGGACGGATTTACTGTTGACGACCAATGCAAACGAGAAAAGGACAACGAGCTCCGGATCTGCACGTGGAATGTTAGGTCCCTTAACAGACCACGTGCAGCCGAGCAACTAGCGGAGCCCCTTAACGACTGCAAGGCAGACATTACTGCCATCCAAGAAATGCGGTGGGACGGGCCGGGCAAAAGAAGGATGAAAAACTGCGACATCTACTACGGCGACTGCTATCGGCATCAAAGACACCGCCTATTTGGATGTGGTTTCGTTGTTGGAGGCAGACTTAGGCAAAAAGTCTTGAGCTTCAACCCTGTAAGCGAGCGCCTCGCGACGATCCGCATCAAGGCTAAATTCGCCAACATTAGCCTGATATGCGCACATGCCCCCACAGAGGAGAAAGATGACGAGACCAAAGATATGTTCTACGAGCTCCTGGACAAAACTTATGAGCAGTGCCCTAGCTACGACATTAAGATTGTCCTAGGCGATTTTAATGCCAAGCTAGGAAGGGAGGGCATCTTTGGTCGTACTGTCGGAAAGCATAGCCTGCACGACACGACCTCCGATAACGGATTCAGGCTGATCGACTTTGCTGCGGGGCGACACGTTGTGGTAGCTAGTACACAGTTCCCGCATCTCAATATCCACAAAAGGACATGGAGATCTCCCGATCAATCAACCGTCAACCAGATTGACCATATTGCGATCGACGCAAGGCACTCCTCCAGTATCATGGATGTCCAAACTTTCCGAGGGGCCAACATTGACTCGGATCACTACCTTGTTGTAGCCAAGGTACGGCTGCGGATATCCCGACCAGCGCCAAGTAATGGAAATACTGTGAGGAAGTTTGACGTCGGCCGACTACAATCGCAAGAGATCGCCAGGTCCTTCTCCAACCGAGTCTCTCAAAACCTTCTACGAAGTCCTATGCAACCAGCATCAAGTATTGATAGCCAGTGGCAACACTGCCAAAATGCCATCAGAGACGCCGCCTCTGAAGTGCTGGGTTTCACACGGCGACCACAACGAAACCCCTGGTTTGACGATGAATGCCGGCAAGCACATGCAGCTAAACAGGAAGCATACAAAGCGGCGCTGCACAGAAGGACTAGAGCTGCTCGCGAGCTCTACGAGCAGAGGAGGAGAGAGGAGCACCGGCTTCTCCGAAGGAAAAAGAGAGAGCACGAGAAGCGCGCGGTTGAAGAGATAGAGAGATGTTACAACAGGAATGAGGTTAGAAAGTTTTACCAAAGGATCAAAAGGTCCTGAAAAGGGTATAAACTTCGAACTGAAGCCTGTAAGGACCATCAAGGGAACATCGTTGTAGAATCGCAGTCGGTGCTGGATTTGGATTTGGAAAGACCACTTCTGCAGACTGTATAACGGCGAGGACGAACCAAATACCGCTGTCAGGCAGAACGAACCCGGGCGAAGACGTTACCGACGAAGCATACGAACGATACCGCCCACCCGACCTGGAGGAGGTGAAAGTAGCTGTGTCTAAGCTCAAGTGCAACAAAGCAGCCTGAGCAGACGGCCTAGCTGCCGAACTTTTTAAATCCGCTGGCGATGAGCTGGTTAGGAGCATGCACCAGTTCATCTGCAAGATATGGTCGGAAGAAAGCATGCCCGACGAATGGAACCTCAGCATTGTTTGCCCGATCCTGAAGAAAGGAGACCCTCTGAGTTGTGCCAACTACAGAGGCATAAGTCTTCTTAACATCGCATACAAGATCTTTTCTGCTGTACTGTGTGAACGCCTGAAGCCGTTTGTCAACAATCTGATAGGCACATATCAGTGTGGCTTTAGGCCAGGAAAGTCCACCATCGATCAAATATTCACACTGCGGCAGATCTTGGAGAAAACCCAGGAATTCCAAATCGATACACACCACCTCTTCATCGATTTCAAGGCCGCGTATGACAGCATCTATAGAGACGAGCTATATAGCGCAATGTCTAGTTTTGGCATCCCTGCCAAACTCGTCAATCTGTGCAGGATGACGATAGAAAACTCACGCTGTGAGCTTCACCTTCCGTCAAGGTCGGCAAAGACCTCACCGACCCCTTTGATGTCAAAAAAGGATTTAGACAAGGCGACGCGCTGTCATGCGACTTCTTTAACATCATACTTGAGAGAATTGTGCAGAACTCTCGCGCCAACACCAGAGGTACAATCTTTCAAAAGTCCGTTCAACTACTTGCATACGCAGACGACATTGACATAATCGGTAGAACAAAGCGTGATGTCAGTGAAGCCTTCGTGAGTATTGGAACGGAAGCGGCGAATATGGGTTTAGCAGTCAATGAGGGCAAAACCAAGTATATGCTGTCATCAAGAAAAGACACCCAACACCGACGTCTTGGACAAAACATCACCATCGACAGCTATAACTTTGAGGTAGTTAGGGACTTTGTCTACCTGGGTTCCGCTATCAATTCAGACAATGACACCAGCGCTGAAATCAAACGAAGGATAACTCTTGCCAATCGCTGTTTCTTTGGGCTAAGAAGGCAATTGAGTAGCAAAGCCCTCTCTCGAGCAACTAAAGTGTTCATGTATAAGACCCTCATCATCCCAGTCCTGCTTTACGGTGCAGAAGCATGGACCCTTGCAAAGGCGGATGAAAATACTTTAGGCTGCTTCGAGAGGAAAATTCTTCGGACGATTTACGGTCCCGTCTGCATACACGGAGAGTGGAGGAGAAGATATAACATCGAACTGTACGGGCTGTACAGCAATACCGACCTAGCCAAAAGAGTCAAAACACAACGTCTACGATGACTGGGTCATCTAGAGCGGATGGACACCAACGCCCCGCCCCGGAAAATCTTCGAACCCACACCGCAGGGACGTTGCGGTAGAGGAGCACCGAGACTCAGGTGGCGCACGCAAGTGGAAGGGGACCTCAGCCAACTTCGCGTGCGAAACTGGAGACGGCCACCTAGAGACAGAACTGGCTGGCGAAGCTTGTTGGCTGAGGCCCAGGTCCACCCCGGAATGTAGCGCCACCTTAAGTAAGTAAGTAAGTAAGTAAGACGTTCTTAAGGCTGAAATTTGACATTTAGCATCTCTCAGAGGGTGTAAGACACAAAAAGACAAATTTAATTGATAAGCCTCCTCTAGTGGGCGTGGCATCTTTTTTAAGGGTAAATTTTCAAATGCAGTTTACTCAATATTTTTGCTCGAAATTGAAAAAAATTTGCTTAATATTTTATGTAGAAAACGCTTAGTTCCACATTTATTTCGGGAGAAAGCATGCCCCACGAATGGAACCTCAGCATTGTTCGCCCGATCCAGAAGAAAGAAGACCCTTTGAGTTGAGCCAACTACGGAGGCATAATCAATCTGATAGGCTTTAGGCCAGGAAAGTACATCATCAATCAAATATTCACACTGCGGCAGATCTTGGAGAAAACCCAGGAATTCCAAATCGATACACACCACCTCTTCATCGATTTCAAGGCCACGTATGACAGCATCTATAGACGAGCTATATAGCGCAATGTCTAGTTTTGGCATCCCTGCCAAACTCGTCAGTCTGTGCAGGATGACGATGGAAAACTCACGCTGTTCCGTCAAGGTCGGCAAAGACCTCACCGACCCCTTTGATGTCAAAAAAGGATTTAGACAAGGCGACGCGCTGTCATGCGACTTCTTTAACATCATATTTGAGAGAATTGTGCAGAACTCTCGCGCCAACACCAGAGGTACAATCTTTCAAAAGTCCGTTCAACTACTTGCATACGCAGACGACATTGACATAATCGGTAGAACAAAGCGTGATGTCAGTGAAGCCTTCGTGAGTATTGGGACGGAAGCGGCGAATATGGGTTTAGCAGTCAATGAGGGCAAAACCAAGTATATGCTGTCATCAAGAAAAGACACCCAACACCGACGTCTTGGACAAAACATCACCATCGACAGCTTTAACTTTGAGGTAGTTAGGGACTTTGTCTACCTGGGTTCCGCTATCAATTCAGACAATGACACCAGCGCTGAAATCAAACGAAGGATAACACTTGCCAATCGCTGTTTCTTTGGGCTAAGAAGGCAATTGAGTAGCAAAACCCTCTCCCGAGCAGCTAAAGTGTCCATGTATAAGACCCTCATCATCCCAGTCCTGCTTTACGGTGCAGAAGCATGGACCCTGTCAAAGGCGGATGAAAACACTTTAGGCTGCTTCGAGAGGAAAATTCTTCGGACGATTTACGGTCCCTTCTGCATAGACGGAGAGTGGAGGAGGAGATATAACATCGAACTGTACGGGCTGTACAGCGATACAGACCTAGCCAAAAGAGTCAAAACACAACGTCTACGATGGCTGGGTCATCTAGAGCGGATGGACACCAACGCCCCGGCCCGGAAAATCTTCGAATCCACACCAAGTGGCGCACGCAAGTGGAAGGGGACCTCAGCCAACTTCGCGTGCGAAACTGGAGACGGCTAGCTAGAGACAGAGCTGGCTGGCGAAGCTTGTTGGCTGAGGCCCAGGTCCACCCCGGACTGTAGCGCCACCTTAAGTAAGTAAGTTTCAAACTTTGAATTTTCAAAAACTTTGAAGATTTGACTCAAAAACCTAAAAACATTTTCGAAAATTTTTTTTTTAATTTCTAGTGTCTTAACGGCTATTACGATTTCGGTTAAAGTATGCCACGTTTACAAGGCAAGCTAGCTCCATTAAAAACGTTTCAAAATTGCCGTTTCCAACCCAAAGTTTTTGACCACATTCGTCATTTTAATTAAAAAAATCACTTTTTTTAAACCACGCCCACAAAACTGAGCTGTATGTCTCAGCTAATATTATATAAACAAAAAATATATTATATATTTATAATGTGCTAATATCTGCAACTTTTGTCATATAGTTTTTCATCAAATTTCACATATATTTATTGAAAAACAGTCACTTTATATTAAAATTCCCTAAAAATGGGTGTGGTTATTGTAAACGTCAAACCTTTTCTGCTGCCTCAAACATTATTACAAAACAGTGTCACATACTAAAAATCAATGTGCTACCACCATTTTAACATACATTATGTAGCTAAAGTGTGAAAAAAGTATTTTTTATACCCCATCCCATAGGATAGGAGGTATATTAAGTTTGTCACATAGTTTGTGCGCTGAGTGGGCCTCTTCTGAGAGCCATTCAGTCTTTGTATGGAAACTGCAGAAGCTGTGTACGGATAAATGGCGTCAAATCCCGTCCTTTTGATGTGCGCGTTGGACTTCGCCAGGGCTGTGTTCTGTCGCCGCTCCTTTTCATAGTAACGGGTTATTTTTTAGCTGGTTTGGTTTTGGCAAAACTGGTTTTGACAGCTGACGTGTGTTTAGTACCTTGTGTCACTGTCAAACAGCTTCAGTTTGGTTTGCAATTTAACCATGGATCGTCTTACAAATGAACAACGCTTGCAAATTATTGAATTTTACTATCAAAATTCGTGCTCGGTTCGAAATGTTCATCGCGCGCTGCTTCCATTTTATGGTCGGCATTCTCGACCTTCTGAGCAGTCTATTCGGAAGATTGTGACCAAATTTCGCACCAAATTTACTTTGTTGGACATTAAACTCAGGAAAGCTGAGCTTGGAGTGAAAGCAAAGATCTTAGTTTTTAATTCAGTGTTCGTTCCGACCCTCATCTATGGTCATGAAATTTGGGGAATGACCGAAAGAATTAGATCGCGGGTACAAGCTGCCGAAATGAGATTCCTGAGGTGCGTTGCTGGTGTTACTCTAAGGGACAGAGTGAGAAACGTCAGTATTCGTAGGAATCTTAATGTTGAACAGCTACTTCTCCGAGTGGAGCGATCGATTCTTCGATGGTTTGGACACGTTGTTCGCATGCCCACTGACAGACTTCCTAGACAGGTCATGCTAGCCGAGATGCGAGCGCGTCGCCCCCCCTGGTAGGCCAAGAAACAGGTGGTGGGATCAGGTAAAGAACCCCTCTGAGTCCCGCCTGGGGATTGCGCCGGAGTCTCTTGAGTTGGTGGCGGAGGATCGAGAAAGATGAAAGGACCATTTAGCCACCCTCGCTCCGCGACCCTTTTAAAGGATAGGCGGCATTCGAAAATGATGCTGACGATGATGACATAGTTTGTAACACGGTGAAATAATAATGGTAGACCCCCAAGACCTTAAGGGGAACACGATCGTGACCGAATTGTGAAAAAAATTTTGAAATCCGCCCAAAAACACGCCCACAATCGGTCTAAATGTGCAACTACCTCCAGAGTTTTCAAAACTGTAAGACGTTCTAAAAGGCTAAAATTTAACATTTAGCATCTACTTATGAATGAAAGACACAAAAAAGACGAATTTAATTGGTAAACCTAGTGGGCGTGGCATTTATTTTAAGGGTAAATTTTGAAATACAGATTACTCAATATTTTTGCTCGAAATTGAAAAAAATTTGCTTTAAATTTTATGTAGAAAACGCTAAGTTCCACATTTTGTTTATACAAGACTTTGGGCCAAGCCCACATTTGGAGGCAGAATCGAAGAAAAACCTAAAATTTTCCAGAAAAACTTAATATCGACTGGCCTTGAGCCTAATTTAGGAAAGCATGAAACAAAAAAGAGAAGCGGGTTAGGTGTACAATACTCCCGTCCATATTTCGTTCATATTAAGTTTTTAGCCACGCCCCCTTTTAAGGGTCGATTTTTCAAAAATATTGAATTTGAACCAAAAAATTGCATTTTTACGTACAATTAGGTGTAACTTGGAAATATCTGTGGAAATATCTTATAATTAATAGTTTGTAATTAGGGGCGGTTAGACCACGCCCCTTTTCAAAGTTTGCATTACTTATAAAATGTCAAAAAATAATTATGCCATCAGCATTTTACAATGTGGGATAGAACGGGGTATTCAACAGTCCGTTTTACGGACTGTAACTTCACTTACTCACTGGTTTTAAATTAGAGGTGGTCGCACATACAGGCCTGTTAGTGGGCGTGTCTGTGGATGGATTCAACTTATTTTCAAACTTTATCTGGTCCAATAGACTTCCATTCCACTAACCAATTTTAAGCTCTCTAGCTTAAAATTTAAGGCCTAAAACTTGTTTACATACGGATGGATGGACGGACATGGCTTAATCGTTTCTCCTGTCGGTCTCATTCATATCTCTAAAAGGTCTTAGGGGTCTACGGTGATTATTTCACTGCGTTACAAACTATACATAAAACTTATTACACCCTGGGTTGGGTATATCTGTTCTTTTAAGGTCCCGAAGCAGTTCAAGTGTAAACATTTTTTAAATCCGCCCACTGACACGCCCACTTTACTTAATAGCATGAAAAAGAGTTGTCGCAGGAAGCTGAAATTTGGTATGCAATGTCCTCGCTTACGTGTATTGTGATTGGCATTTAAAAAAAACGAATCCTCCCCCCTTGTAGGCGTGGTCATACTTAAGATGCATTCTAATAAACGGTTTTTATACCCCATCCCATAGGATAGGAGGTATATTAAGTTTGTCACATAGTTTGTAACACGGTGAAATAATAATGATAGGCCCCCAAGACCTTAAGGGCATATGATCGAGACCGAACTCAGTTCTCTCTGATTGTCATGGGGTGCGCATCACTTAGAACCTCTAATTAGAATTACCTTTTTTGAAATGAACTGTTCGGCGTGTTCTCAAAAGTTTGTTCGCAACTGTACTACGAAAATAAAATGCACGGATTGCAATCTTTTCTTTCATTATGCATGTGTGAATTTAACTAAGGAAGATGCCGATTTTTTTAAGTCCAGTGATAAACCTTTTCGCTGTGACGAATGTTCTGTGTTAAGACGCCGCTCTCTTCATGTGCAGTTGTCTTTGGTGCCTCAGGCGCAAAATAACAGTGCACCGCCTTTAACAATCGCCAATAAAGAGTGCACACACAACCAATGCACTCTTCAAATGCTATATGTCAAGTTCGCGAATTTGGAGGAAACAAACCAGCAATTCTTGCTTCAAATTAATAAGCTGATTAATGAAAATAAAGATCTAAAAGCGAGGGTTAATGTACTGGAGAGCAAACTAAACTGGCAACATCAATCACTTCTCAATAGTTCTGTTGAAATTGTGGGTGTGTCGAACGTCGATGATTCCAATGCCTTCAAGACTGCCCAACAAATTTTCTCCAATGCCCTGTCCATTGATGTCGCTGAGTCCGATATTGAGAAATGCTATGTGAAGAAAACACCAATAAAATCTACTTAATCTTCTTTGGCTGCATTGAAAGAAATCGTCTGTCTAAGATTCGCGAGTCTCTCAACCAAGCAGCGAATAATGAGCGCAAAGAGGATGAATAAAAACAAACTAAACACAAAAGCAACGGGCATCGATGACACCCCCATCAACAGCAGCGGCAACGGCAGCGGTAACAGCAGCAGCAGCAGCAGAGGCAGAAAGGAGAATGGTTTCGTCATCTACATAAACGACGATCTTACAAGGTTTACCCATGCACTCTTGATGAAGACGAAAGTAGCAGTGAAAGAAACAGGTGAAAATAATGCATGATTTGATAACAATCAAAATTTATTTAGGAAGGTTGATGGGGGTAAAATTTTTTCTATCAAGTCATTTAATGATCTCGCTCTCATTTAATTATTTTTTTTTTCTAGTCAATAATGAACTTTGATTTTGATTTACCAGATGAATTTTCTAATTTTTGTAATACGAATTGTGATTACGTTTTTAAGAGTTTTAAAGTTCCTTCTGCAATGACCAATTATTTACTGTACATCAAAACATTAGAAGTTTGAGAGAAAATTTTTCTGCTCTTGTTACACATCTTGACTTTTATGCTTGCGTTCCTGATATTGTCTTTGTGTCTGAAATCTGGATCTACGAATTTGAGAAAAATGATTATTTTTTACCCGATTTTAAATTCTTTCCTAATACTAACGAAAATTATGCCGCAGGAGGAGTTGGCTGCTTTGTGAAAGATGTCCACAAGATTATCGAAGTACTGTGTATTGATTTTAGTAGTGCCGACGTTTTAAAGGTTACCGTGGAGATTAAAAATGTAATGTTTGTTTTTTTAATGTGTTTATAGACTCCATATGTTTAATGTTGTTACTTTCATTAATGAATTTTCTGTTCTGTTAGCTAGGGAAACTTCAAAAAATGTTTTAATTGTTGGCGATTTTAACATAAATAGTTTGGATGATAGTGAGACTGTATCTAATTATTTGTCTTTACTTGCTTCGCATGGATTTGCTTTTTTCTTTAACGAGCCGACTAGGCCCTCGTCGGGCAGGTGTCTGGATCACATCTTGGGACGTTTCAGTGCTGTCGCTCTCGCTCATTGCGGGAAATGTGTTTTTGACCTTCAGATAACAGATCACTGTTTGACAGGACTCTTAGTTCATCTTAAATCTAAAAGGTGTGACTCATTTGGACCCCCTCAAAATAAACTGAAAATTGACTTTAATTATTTAAAAAACTTTTTATGCGTCGAGTCTTGGGAGGATGTTTATGGATGTAGTGATCCATCTGCTGCGTACACTATCTTTATTAATTCTTAACGAAAGTATATTTTTGAAAGCTCCTCAATTCTGCCTCCAAAAAAAGTTGTTAAGAGACTTAAGCCGTGGATATCCATTTCATTAGCAAACAAAGTTCAACGTAAAAACAAACTTAGATTAAAGTGTGCTAAACATCCACTGCTGCCATAAAATCTAAAGTTTTAAGTATTGAAAACTCTGTAGTATCTGATAAACTCGCTATTGCTGATGCTTTTAATTTATATTTTGCAAATGTTGGATGTAGTCTACTACCGAGTTCGGTCCAGTCGATTTGTTGGAACTGCAGTTCCATATATAACTTAACAGAGCCAATGCATAACAGCAGGTTTGCCTTTCTGCCTATAACTCCATGTGAGATTTTAAAAGTAATTGGTACCCTACCTAATTCTACCTCGTGCGGAGCCGATGGTGTTCCAAATTTTGTCCTCAAAAAAATTCCATGTTTCATAGTGGATGTCTTGGCTAATGTCTTTAATCGTTGCGTGTTTGTGGGGGTCTTTCCTGCTGATCTTAAGTGTGCAGATGTGATTCCTCTTTATAAAAAGGGTTCCGTTGTTGAAATCGGTAACTACAGGCCTATATCACTTTTATCCGTTTTTAGCAAAATTTTTGAAAAGTTGATGAAAAGTAGAATACTTAGCTTCTTACTTAAAACTGGGTTTTTCAGTCCAGTCCAATTTGGATTCCTTAAGGGAAAATCGACGGAAGACGCTCTCTTACAGTTTTGTTCCCAAATAATGTCACATCTCGACAGCAAAAAACGTACGGCTGGTTTATTTATTGATATTACCAAGGCATTCGACAGGGTTAACCACGAAATCCTGTTGAATAAACTGCATAATGCGGGATGCCGTGGTTTCATGCTCGACTGGTTTAGGTCTTATCTGAATAATAGGCCGCAGAGAGTGAAGTTAGATGAAACTAGAAGCAGTTTAGGCTTCCTTAACCTAGGTGTTCTACACGGCTCTGTTTTGGGCCCTATTCTGTTTCTTGTCTTCATTAATTCACTCTTTTCTCTAAGCTTCAAAGATTCACCGACTGCTTTCGCGGATGACATAGGTTTATCTTATGGCTATTTAACTCCTTTGGACCTAATTTCTGATATAAATTGGGATCTTAGTCTTTTGAGGCAATGGTTTGCTGAGCATAATTTAGTTATTAGCTCCAAAACAAAGTTTATGTTGTTTAGCTTATCTCCTACGTCCAATATGGAAGCGAATGTTTATTTCCACGCACCTGATGCCCTAGATACAAACTGTCTAATTGCTTCTGTTCGCCCAATTCGTCCTCTCAATCTTTTTTTAACAATCTAAATTGTAGTGATAAGTGTTTTCTGATTGAGAAAGTTAACGAATTTAAATACCTGGGACTTACTCTTGATTCTAGGATGAGCTTTGCGAATCACACAGTTGCTTTGAAAAAGTATTTTAGATGCACTCTTCGTCACTTTTATTATTTGCGCAAAGTGTGCTCAACAAAGCTTTTAAAAATAATATATTATGGCATTTTACAATCGAAACTACAATATGGAATTGCTTGCTGTGGTGGTGCTTGTCGAAACAAAATACAACCTCTGTTCTCTGTTGATTCTGCAAAAGTCTGTCGTAAGAAAAATATGTCGTAAACCTAGAAGATATTCTAGCTTTCCTTTGTTCTGTGCACTAAAAATTTTTCCTGTTCGTCACTTGTATTGCTTTAAAGTGTTAAAAATTTTCTTTATGAGGTCTGGTAATGTTAATTTTCGTTTAATATCTAGTCATAATCTCCGTGGAAACCTTTCTAACTTTCTTTCTGTTCCCAACTTCCGTACAGTAGGTTTTCCGCAACTTTTTTTCTGTTTTTTCTCATCGGTTATTTAATCAACTTCCTCAGTTAATAAGATTAGTGACAATTCGTCGAATGTTCCTAAAAAAGTTAAGATGTGGCTCTTTAGTTTCGATCATGATGCGATAGAATCTCGATTCTGATGTTTTGATCTAATTTTAATTTTTTGTATTATTTTGTTTTCTTAAAGTCCTTAGGGGGCACCCCACCCTAAATTTAATTTTTTTTGCAATCGATAGCAAATTGAGCTGGCGTTCAACTCTATTTTTATTTATATATAAATACTGAACGTCGTTTATTTTCTTAATTTTTGTACGTATTAAAATTGTTTAAGTATCTGATCGTTATATGATTAATGTAATTATTCATTGTTATATGACAAATAAGAAAAAATAAATAAATTCAATTCAAAATTCAATTCGAACTCTGAATCGAATGAGCCATGTCCGTCCGTCTGTATGTCACATGTTTTTAGGCCCTAAATTTTAAGCTAGGGTGCTGAAACTTCGTAGTTAAGGTGCACGTCATGCGAGGCAGTACAAGTGTAAAAATTTTTGAAATCCGCCCAAAGACACGCCAACAATCGGTCTAAATGTGCAACTACCTCCAGAGTTTTCAAAACTGTAAGACGTTCTTAAAGGCTGAAATTTGACATTTAGCATCTCTTAGTGAATGTAAGACACAAAAAAGACAATTTTTATTGATAAACCTCCTCTAGTGGGCGTGGCATCTTTTTTAAGGGTAAATTTTCAAATGCAGTTTACTCAATATTTTTGCTCGAAATTGAAAACAATTTGCTTAATATTTTATGTAGAAAACGCTTAGTTCCACACCTTGCTCATACAAGACTTTGAGGCCCGCCCACATTTGGAGGCAGAATTAAAGAAAAACCTAAAATTTTCCAAAAAACCTAATATCGACTGGCCTTGAGCCTAATTTAGGAAAGCATGAAACAAAAAAAGTAGCAGGTTAGGTAAACAAGACACAACAAAAACGCACAACACGCCTATACTAAGGAGAAATCCGTGGAAACGGCGCTGCATGAGGTGACGAGTACAATCGAGAGGTCCTTATACAACAAAGAATTTACATTGGCAACCTTTCTAGACCTAGAAGGAGCGTTCAATAATCTAAGAACAGAAACCATTATCTCATCCCTGGAGGAATATGGCATCGATTCCCACTTGACGAATTGGGTAAAGACGACGTTTAAAAGCAGAGTCATCAACTCTTATATGGAAGACTATTCTATAAAGAAAACGGTTGACAGGGGAACCCCACAAGGAGAGTGCTTTCACCCCTTCTATGGAACATCACACTCAACAAAATTCTTAATTCTCTAGTTAAAAGAGGAATAAAAGTAGTCGCTTACGCAGATGACATAGTTATACTGATTACAGGAAAATTTCTTCCAACAATCAGTGAACTATCTGTGTTAACAGATGTGCAGAGAACAGTGGACTTAAAGTCAACCCGTACAAGACATTGCAGGGGTGGATAACTCCTAAATTAAATGGGACCAATCTTAAACTCTCCCTGGAAGCCAAATATCTTGGCGTTTTGTTTGACCACAAACTTAATTGGAAAAGGAACACGGAGGAGAGAATGAAGAAGGGTCTCATTGCTCTTTACACATGTTAACAAGCCATTGGGAAAAAGTGGTGTCTTCAACCCAAAATAACATACTGGCTTTATACAGCGGTTGTTAGACCTATTCTTACCTATGCATCACTGGTATGGTAGGAGGCGTGTAAAACGAAATCTTACCTCAATAATCTGAAGAAGGTACAAAGATTAGCTTGCTTAGGTATCACAGGTGCATTAAGATCCACGCCTCAAACAGGTCTGGAAACAATGCTGCACCTCCAACCTCTGGAGCTTTTCACAAGAAATGTGGCGGCAAAGGCAGCTCTCAGACCAAGACAGAACAACCTCTGGAACTCACAATGTCTAGGACACTCGAACATTCTGAACATCTTAAATCAAAATGGGTCTGTAACCCGTACGGATTATAAGAAACCTCAATTTGACTTCGACAAAAGATTCAAAGTCATTATACCAAGTAGGCATGACTGGGTGGAGACTAAAGTTGACATCAAAGGTATTGCTATCTATACCGATGGCTCGAAAACAGAGAATGGAACAGGTTCTGGAGTCTTCTCGGAAACACTGCAAATCAACCAGTCATATTGACTAAATGACTACTGCAGTGTTTTTCAAGCTGAGATTTATGCGGTGAAGAGAGCAGCACAGACAATTCAATCTATGGATCTTTCAGCAACGGAAATCACCATATGTGTTGATTGTCAAGCAGCACTTAAAGCCCTGGACTCCAACCTCGTATACTCTAAGTGTGTCAAGGACTGCCTCATGGCATTAAAGGATATAAGCTTCCACACAGTTCTACTCTGCTGGGTTCCTGGGCACGTTGGCGTGGCCGGAAATGAATTGGCGGACGAACTGGCAAGGAAAGGATTTGATATGGACATAACGATGGCTGATCGACGGGTTTATCTCCCTTTCAACACAGCCAAAAGTCTTATAGATCAATACACGATCAAACTAGCCGGTGAACGTTGGCAACAGTCTAAAGATTGTATCATAACTCACAGCTTATGGCCAGTACTCGACCTAAAAAGAACAACGACCCTTCTATCTCTCAGTAGAAATTTCATAAGAACACTCGTTGGTGTAGTCACGGGACACTGCACCACTGGTGTCATGGCTACACGAATGGGAATCTTTGCCAACGACTTCTGCAGAAGCTGTATGGATGAAGAAGAAATAGAGTCTACAGAACACTTTCTCTGCCACTGCCCAGCTCTCCAAGAACGACGACTAGCCTTTTTAGGAGTCAGGTTCTTTGATAGCCTGGACGACCTGGCAGGAATATCACTACTTGACCTTAAAAGATTTATCAAAAGATCAGGCTGGTTCAGTTTGTAAGACATATTTCCAACCATTTTTGTCTACCTCACAAGGGTAATCACAATGAGCCAATCTGGCCACCGAGCGAACTTGCACTAGTTGCAAACAACCCTTTCCAACCTAACCTAACCTAGGTTAACAATACTTCAGTCCAGATTTCGCTCATATATAGTTTTTAGCAGACCATTCGCCGGCTCAGAGGAAGGAAGTTAAATGTCATCCAAGGGGTTAAATCCAAGGACGGTACACTTCTTTCAAGTGAGAGCGATGTCTTGCGCAGATGGAGAGAGCAATTTTCGGAGTTGCTCAACCCCCAACAGGGCACTGAAGATGGCATTCCCACTGCTGAGATAAGGGCGGAGAATAGTCCCACAGTAGACGAAGTCAATGAAGCGATTAAATCGCTAAAAGTTGGCAAGTCTGCTGGAGTTGATGAAATCCGGCCAGAAATGCTCAAGGCAATGGGTGAAGAGGGTGTTAAATGGCTAACACGTGTCATTAAGGTGGCCTGGGATAGCGGGAAGGCACCTAGCGATTGGCAAACGGGAGTTATAGTGCCCATTTTCAAAAAAGGGAACAGGAGAGATTGCGCCAACTATAGGGGCATATCTCTCTTGAGTCTTCCGGGAAAAGTATTCGCGAAGGTGTTGAAAACGCGTTTCAGAGCTGTAATCGAGCCTTTGTTACGGGAAGAACAGTGCGGCTTTCGGCCTGGCAGAGGCACAACCGACCAGCATTTTACTCTGAAGGTTATTCTTGAAAAGGCCTGGGAATATGCCAAACCGGTCTCGGGGTCTTTTTCACGAAAGATGGGAGGAGTGATACTGAGTTGTCCTGTAGAATTGGCCAAGCTGGAGCAATAGTAAAGGAACTGCGCCGGCCGGTCATCAGGAAAGCTGAGCTTGGAGTAAAAGCAAAGATCTCAGTTTTTAATTCAGTGTTCGTTCCGACCCTCATCTATGGTCATGAAATTTGGGTAATGACCGAAAGAATTAGATCGCGGGTACAAGCTGCCGAAATGAGATTCCTGAGGTGCGTTGCTGGTGTTACTCTAAGGGACAGAGTGAGAAACGTCAGTATTCGTAGGAATCTCAATGTTGAGCAGCTACTTCTCCGAGTGGAGCGATTGATTCTTCGATGGTTTGGACACGTTGTTCGCATGCCCCCTGACAGACTTCCTAGACAGGTCATGCTAGCCAAGATGCGAGCGCGTCGCCCCCCTGGAAGGCCAAGAAACAGGTGGTGGGATCAGGTAAAGAACTTCTCTGAGTCCCGCCTGGGGATTGCGCCGGAGTCTCTTGAGTTGGTGGCGGAGGATCGAGAAAGATGAAAGGACCATTTAGCCACCCTCGCTCCGCGACCCTTTTAAAGGATAGGCGGCATTCGAAAATGATGATGATGATGATGATGATGATGATGATGATGATGATGATGATGATATAGTTTTTAGCCACGCCCCCTTTTAGGGGTCGAGTTTTTAAAAATATTGAATTTGAACCAAAAAATTGCATTTTTACGTACATTTAAGTGTAACTTGGAAATATCTGTGTAAATATCTTATAATTATACCCCATCCCATAGGATAGGAGGTATATTAAGTTTGTCACATAGTTTGTAACACGGTGAAATAATAATGGTAGACCCCAAGACCTTAAGGACATATGATCGAGACCGAATTCTGAATCGAATGAGCCATGTCCGTCCGTCCGTCCGTCTGTATGTCACATGTTTTAAGGCCTTAAATTTTGAGCTAGGGTGCAGAAACTTCGTACAGCAGGTGCACGTCATGCGAAGCAGTACAAGTGTAAAAATTTCTGAGATCCGCTCAAAGACACGCCCACAATCGGTCTAAATATGCAACTACCTCCAGATTTTTCAAAACTGTAAGACGTTCTAAAATGCTGAAATTTGATATTTAGCATCTCCTGATGAATGTAAGATACAAAAAAGACAAATTTAATTGGTAAACCTGCTCTAGTGGGTGTGGCATCTATTTTAAGGGTAAATTTTCAAATGCAGTTTACTCAGTACAAAGTTTCAGCACCCTAACTCAAAATTTAAGGCCTAAAAACATGTGACATACAGACCGACGGACGGAAGTACATGGCTCATTCGATTCAGAATTCGGTCTTACATTACAAATAGTTCTCAATGTGTGTAATTTTATTCAAATCATTTGGCATCGCAGATAGTGATGGGGACAAAATTTTTTTTACCATTTTTTTTTTTTCGAAAATACGTCAAAGCCGCTGTTTAATAACGGTTTAACTAAAAGTTGATTTTAGCATTTGGTGAAGCTGTAGTTTCTATAATATATTTGCCCAATATTGGCTTTCTGAACTAAGTAAATAAAAAGTTATGACCTTAAACATGTTGAAAACGGGCACATACTTTTGATTTCTCATTTCTCACAAACTTTTCAGTATTTTGTAAACAATCGATATTATTATAAAAATTCAATATTTCTTTACGCTCCTTTCACACAATGTGGTTTCGACCGGACGAAAAAAATCCGCAAGACGACATTTTTTTAGTCGCGTATGAAAATGTATTGCTCCTTTCACACTACGCGGCTACGAATTTTCGCCGTCCGGCTGCCGTTTATCAGCCGTTCGCAGCGACTGAAATTACGGCGACCGGACGGCGACCGGACGGCAACCGAAAGCTCAGTGATTATGTTTTCAAATTAATGCTTTCACTTTGCACGATTTTAAACCGTTCGATTCTTATTTGTTTTATGTATCTTCGATTGTATGTGTTGTGTATTTATACAATATTCAATCGTAAAACTGGGAGTGCGATGAAAAAAAACCGTACATAAACCGTATAGTGTCAAAGTTTTGTAAATTCGGTTTTTTGCCGTCCAATCAAAACCGGATAGTGTAAAAAGAGCCTTAATGTATGTTTCGATTTTCTTTCTTCTTGCAGCAAAACGTTTTAAGATAAGTGCCAAAACACTTTGTGTCTTTTTTACCACAAAATTTCAAACTGTAATTAAACCGTTATGTCTATATGAAAAAGACTGCCCCTGTATACGTTCTCATATTTATACCCGACCCAGGGTATATTAAGTTTGCTGTTTAATTTGTAACGCAGTGAAATAATCATCGTAGACCCCTAAGAGCTTTTAGAGATATGAATGGACCGACAGGAGAATCGATTAAGCCATGTCCGTCCGTCCGTCCGTATGTAAACAACTTTTAGGCCTTAAATTTTAAGGTAGAGAGCTGAAATTTGGCTGCTTGGCTGGAAGTCTAGTCTTTCAGATCAAGTTTGAATATTAGCTGAATCCGCCCACAGACACGCCCAGCACAGGCCTGTATGTGCAACCATCTCTAATCTTGAAAAATACTTTTTAAGAATTTTAGCTATGCTACAATGCTGCTTGCGCATTCATTTTTGGTATGTAACATTACACTGTAATTGTCCTTGAAGAAGCCAAAATATTTGGTCTTTTTATTGACCACACCCATTTTTAAGGTATTTAAGCTTAAAATGACTGTTTTTCAATAAATATATATGAAATTTGACAAAAAATTATATGACAAAAGTTGTAGATATTAGCAATTTCTAACTTTCATGTATATGATGCACATGAAAGTTACTCCGTCCACTCCGTCCACTTTTGTGGGCGTGACGTTAAAAAAAGTTTTTTTTTTAGTTAAAAAGGTGGAGTTTTAGGCCGAAATGTGTGCAACCACCTAGTATGAAGCATTCAACAGTTATATTTTTAGATCCAGCCCACTTTTTGGAGGCGTGGTAAACTTTTTTTTGGTATGGTCGGGTATTTTGCAATCCGTTGTAGATGGACTGAAGCTTTTGCACTCGCACTGTTGCACTTTCCCACTTGTTTTTATACCCCATCCCATAGGATAGGCTGTATATTAGGTTTGTCACATAGTTTGTAACACGGTGAAATAATAATGGTAGACCCCCAAGACCTTAAGGGCATATGATCGAGACCGAATTCTGAATCGAATGAATTCCGCCGAATGAATTCCGAATGAATTCCGAAGGAGTTGGTAAACCTCCTCTAGTTGGCGTGGCATCCATTTTAAGGGTAAATTTTCAAATGCAGTTTACTCAATACTTTTGCTCAAAATTGAAATAAATTTTCATAATATTTTATGTAGAAAACGCTTAGTTCTACATTTTGCTTTTACAAGACTTTGGGCCACGCCCACATACAGAAAAACTTAATTTCGACTGGCCTTGAGCCTAATTTAGGAAAGCATGAAACAAAAAAAGTATTAGGTTAGGTAAACGAGACTTCAGTCCAGATTTCGTTCATATAAAATTTTTAGCCACGCCCCCTAAAAGGGGGCTAAAAATTTTTCAAAAATATTGAATTTGAACCAAAAAATTTTTACGTACATTTAAATGTAACTTGGAAATATCTGTGGATATATCTTATAATTATATTGATGGAGGTTGCTCCCTTCAGGAGCTATATAATAACTTTAAATTGGTATTATTGAACGGGTTTAAGTCTTTTGTGCCTTATAGGTCGAAGAATAATTCTTCTAAGCCCCCTTGGTACAATCGGAGGCTTTCTCACCTGAAAAACTTAAAGTCAAAGCCACACAATAATTTCAAACGATCTAACAGCCCTGAAGATTATGAAATCTTTAATAGAGAACAAGATCAAAACTGACTCTAGTTGTTTCTGGTCTTTTATAAACGGCAAAAGAAAATCAAGTGGTCTGCCTAAGTCCATGGTGTATCAAAACATAGAATCCAAAGACGTATCATCTACTTTGGAGTTCTTTGCGAAGTTTTTCGAATCCGTATACGCAAAACCAACTGCGCCAACTTCTGCTCCGGCTACTGAAAGCAAAGTTGATATCGGATTCATTCAAATAAGCCCTCACGATATTATTATAGCTCTTCAAGGCCTAAAGCCAAACTCAATGCCGGGTCGAGATGGTATTCCAGCGATTATTCTCAAAAAGTGCTGCATGGCTATTTGTAGCCCACTGCTTAGAATCCTTAATTTGTCCTTGTCCTCCGGCATTTTTCTTGAAGAATGGAAATCATCGTTCCTTATTCCTATCTACAAATCTGGTCCCAAGAATAATGTTGAAAATTACAGAGGAATTTGCAAATTATCCGCTTTGCCCAAGCTTTTTGAAAGCATAGTGAAATCGAAAATTGAGTTCTTTGTGAAAGGTAATATTTGTGATCCACAGCATGGCTTTGTCACTGGTAGGTCAACGGCCACCAATTTGGCCTGCTTCTGCAATTATGCCGTTAATGCTATCGAGGATGGCTATCAAGTGGATTGCGTCTACACCAATTTTAGCAAGGCATTTGATTCGGTAAATCTCCATATTTTGTTAAATAAAGTTAAAAGTTTTGGGTTCCATTCCGCTATGCTGAAATGGATTGCTTCCTATTTGAATGGCAGAGTTCAAAAGGCAAAAATTGGTGATTTATTTTCACGATCTTTTAGATGCACCTCAGGTGTTCCACAAGGCAGTCACTTAGGCCCGTTGCTTTTTATTATTTTTATTAACTACGTACCACCTTTTTTAAGATACTGCTCCTGTTTGATGTACGCAGATGACTTGAAGTTACTCCATAGTCAGCTACTTCAAAACGATCTTAAAAACCTTGCTACTTGGTGCGTCCATAACCACCTACGCTTAAACATAAGTAAGTGTTTTATAATATTATTTTACCGAAGTTCTACTCGTTCTCGTTTTCAGTTTGAGTACGAACTGGATAATATCAAACTACCGAGAGTCGATAAAATCAAAAACCTTGGTATCCTAATTGATTCTCAGTTTTGCTTCAATTCCCCTGTGGATCACATTATTGCTAAGTCAAACCAACTTTTTGGTTTCATAAAAAGGAACAGCAAGGAGTTTACTGATCCTCGTATCCTTCTTTCGCTGTTTGTTTCCTTAGTCAGATCTGTACTTGAATATGCCGATGTAATTTGGAACCCATATTATAACACTCACTCAGATCGCATTGAAAGAATTCAGAGGCGTTTCACGAAATATATTTTTAGGAAAATGAATTGGGATTTTGTAGGTCCTTACTCTACACGTTGTTTGTTATTGGGTATCTCAACTCTTAAATCGAGAAGAAAGGCTCATGACATAATGTTTGTAAGAGATTTATTGTGTTTCCATATTAAATGTCCCCCTCTCCTAGCCTCCATTCCCATCTATGCTCCGTCAAGATCCTTGAGAGAAAGAAATCTTTTTCTGCGACCTACTCATAGAACCAATTACGGCTATAATGAACATCTATCTAGAGCTATAGCTTCTTTCAATGAAGTCTGTACTAATGTTGACTTACACTCTTCTCGAATGCATCAAAAGTATTTTACTTAGCTTGCTAGTTTTAACTTAATCTTAAATTAAATATTGTAATCTGCTTAACCTGCTTGTAGATGTAATAAATAAATAAATAAATTAAAGTTTGTTACCTCGTCAGTCACGGTTGCGATTCCAAGATCTCGGTGTAGGTCGCTATTACTTATGTACCTTGCAGCATTAACGAATGTTCTGAGCGTCCTGTTTTGAAAAGTTTCTTAAATAGATATATTGCTTGGTTTAGTACAACCCCAGAGTTGTATACCGTACGTCCAAGATGGTTTACGCACTTTCTTATACAAAAGCAGTTTGTTGTCTTCCGAAATCTTCCGATAAGCCAATTCATTTCTCTTAACCTGATTTCAAGCTCGTCGCATTTCTCTTAAACGTGCGGCAACAATTTAAAATTTGCGTCTAGAGTCAAAAATTCCTAGATATTTCGCTTCATTTGAGTACGGGATTTGTACCGAGTCAATAATTAAAGGTTTGTTGCTTATCTTTTTATACCCTATACCATAGGATAGGAGGTGTATTAAGTTTGTCACATAGTTTGTAACACGGTGAAATAATAATGGTAGACCCCTAAGACCTTAAGGGCATATGATCGAGACCGAATTCTGAATCGAATGAGCCATGTCCGTCCGTCCGTCCATCCGTCCGTCTGTATGTCACATGTTTTTAGGCCTTAAATTTTGAAAGTGTAAACATTTTTGAAATCCGCCCAAAGACACGCCCACAATCGGTCTAAATGCGCAACTACCTCCAGAATTTTATAAACTGTTAGACGTTCTAAAAGGCTGAAATTTAACATATAACATCTCCTAATAAATGTAAGACACAAAAAAGAAAAATTTAATCCGTAAACCTCCTCTAGTGGGCTTGGCATTTATTTTAATAGTAAATTTTCAAATGCAGTTTATTCAATATTTTTGCTCAAAATTAAAAAAAAATTGCTTAATACTTTATGTAGAAAAACGCTTAGTTCTACATTTTATTAATACAAGACTTTGGGCCACGCCCATAGTTGGAGGCAGAATTGAAGAAAAACCTAAAATTTGCCTGAAAAACTTAATTTCGACTAGCCTTGAGCCTAATTTAGGAAAGCATGAAACAAAAAAAGTAGCAGGTTATGTAAATGAAACTTCGGTCTAGATTTTGTTTGTATAAAGTTTTTAGCCACGCCCCCTTTTAAGGGTCGATTTTTCAAAAATATTGAATTTGGACCAAAAAATTGCATTTTTACGTGCATTTAAGTGTAACTTGGATATATATGTGGTTTCTCATTAGGGGCGGTTGGACCACGCCCCTTTTCGAAGTTTGCATTACTTTTAAAATGTCAAAAAATAACCATGTCATCAGCATTTTACAATGTGGGATAGGATGGGGTATTCAACGGTCCGTTTTACGGACTGTAACTTCTGCGTACACACTGTAGCACTTACTCACTGGTTTTAAGTAAATTTAACATGACTAAGGCTCGTTAAGGACGAGTCGCCAGCTCTTCGTCCAGTCGCATATTTTGTATAAAGGGCGCTGAGGTTTTCCTGTTGATGATTCAACTGTCGTTTCAATAGCGAGATAATCCGCGTCGTCAGCGAACGTTGCTTAAATTGTTCCCTCATAGAAGGGTATGTCTCTACTGTAAAGTAAAAATAATTTTGGGCCGAGGACGCTTCCTTGCGGGACACCGGCATTTTTGAATTCCGACATCTTTGAATTCCGAGTACTCATTTTCGTCTTCGCAAGAGATTCTGTCTTCAAGGTAAGACACTATGATTCTGTAGAGTTTTGCTGCTAAGCTTAGCCTTGACTTGTATTTAAGCCCTTCGTGCCATACCTTGTCGAAGGCTTGCGATACGTAGAGAAAAACGCCTGTACTCTTTTTCGCTCCAAGAATTTTTCGATAGTTATTCGAAAGACCTGGTCGATTGTTGAATGCTTTTGCCTTAATCCGAATTGGTGATCTGGAATCAATCGTCTTTCTTCAATGACTGGTTGCAACCTTTTAAGCAACAGTTTCTGGAATACCTTAGATATTATCGGTCCTACCCTGTACAACCAAGAAATCAGAAGGGCCAAGAGAAAATCGTGGAAAAACTTTTGTCATTCAATAAATGATACCAAAAATGGCGCACGCATTTATAAGATACTCTCTAACCAACACATCAATCCTATTGGTTTAATAAAAAAAAACCCGACGGCGCATACGCCGAAAATGGACTACAGACGCTTCAGCTCTTAGCCGGAACACATTTCCCGGATTCGGTTATACCAAAATCCCGAAAACACACTGCCCAGATTAGAATATTCAGACCACTTAGAGAGGACTGGAATAGATCTAAGGAAATCTTTCATGAAGGCAAAATAGTTTGGGCAATCAACTCATTTCAGGCCATCAAAGCCCCTGAAGAAGATGGAATACTCCCAGCTCTACTTCAAAAAGGCATCCCGCAACTGCTACCTGTTGTAATAAACCTATTCAGGGCTTGCTATGCATGGGGATATATACCAAAAAAATGGAAGGAGGTAGTAGTCAAATACATACCCAAGGCAGGACGTAGGCCGTCTGAAAAATCTCTCAAGGACAAATGCATGCAAAAGGATAAAACAATAAAAACTACTGAATAAACTACTGACAATCCTCAGTAATGACCGTTTCTACTTACATGGAACTCTCACCTTACTAAAACAATTGACAAGGCCAGATTGTCCTTATGGACCTCCAAAAGTCTGCTTGGTAAAAGCTGGGGACTTAACCCCGAAATGTCACTGTGGATGTATGCGGCAATAACAAGACCTATCATCACGTATGCAGCCGCCGTTTGGTGGTATAAGGCAACGCAGAGGTTGGCACAGGACAAACTCAACGAAATACAAAGACTAGCCTGTGTCTTTGCAACTGGAGCAATGAAAACAGCACCAACAGCTGCACTTAAGGTTATCCTAAACATCCCACCACTTCATCTAGAACTCATAAAAGAAGCTATGGTCAACGAACGCCAAGATAATTAACACTGATATTCTACAAGAACTCAGGCAAAATGAATTACTTGAAAAAAACTTAACAGATAAATGCTTACCACGCTATAACTTCCGACGCAACTTTAAGGTGACAGACATTCCCAGACCGTCTAAACTAGGAGGAGAACACACCTACATTTGCCAACGACTCACTTGTATGGTATACAGATGGATTCAAAACAAATGAAGGAGTTGGAGCCGGAGTAAACTGAGGAGTGCACTAAAACATTACTATTCGCTGGTATGGATATAAGCAGTTCCGTATTTCAGGCTGAAATACATGCAATTGAACTTTGCATTCGAGAGAATCTAGATAGAGCTATAACAAATAAGAACATTTACATTCTCTCTGATAGCAGGGCAGCTCTACTCGCAATTAACGCCTATGAGATAACATCAAAACTGGTCTGGGAGTCTTTAAATCCTACAAATACTGGTCAGCACGAACAAGGTTCACCTGATCTGCGTGCCAGGGCACAACGGATTTGAAGGCAACGAAAAAGCAGACGAACTAGAAAAGGATCCGCGTCCCAGTTCATGATGCCAAGACCATTCTGTGGGCTACCTAGTAACACCATAAAAAGTTGTGTGAAAACCTGGCTGATCGAAAAGATGCTTCATTTCTGGAGGGTAACCGAAGGAATCAGGAAACCAAAACTTTCATGCCAAAAAGCTCCTACCAAACAACGAAACAGCTACTGCAATTAAGTAGAAGTCAGATTCGATTGGTCACAGGTTTCCTTACAGGGCACTGTCGAGTTAGAAGACACCTGATGACCAGGATAGGGCCAGACAAAACATGCAAGGGGCCAGACAAACTAAGCAACAAGGACACAGAAACAGCAGAACACATATTATGTGACTGTAACTGCTAAAAACAAACACGTCAACGTTTTCTAGGTAAGTTCTACCTCGAAGCAGCGGACATAGCTTCCAGCACACCCAAAGAGCTAGCCGCCTTTATAACAAACTGCGGCATCATGGATGAGCTATAAATGGAGGACATCACAATAGGCCCACTGGTAGCCGCAGTGATCTGGGATTTACTGTACCACCTCCCACGTACAATCTAATCTAATCTGGATATTACCGACAGTAGCGAAATAGGTCTGTATGATTTTTTGTCGTTCGTACATTTTCTTGGTTTCGGAACCATTATAACCTCGGCCACTTTTTGTTGCCTAGGAACATATAAAATTCTCATAGAGGCGTTAATGATATAGAGTAGCATGACCAATGCCTTTTTCGGTAGCTCTTTCAGAATTTCGTTAGTACATAAGTCGTAGCCAGCGGCTTTGTTGCTCTTTAGATTATTAATCGTTTGATGAAGTTCAGCCAATGACACGGTTTTTATTCTATAGTTATCTTGTACCGCATAGGGAGTGAGCTCCTCGACCAACGGTTCCCCGTCAAATGGTTTGAATGTTTTTTCTTAGTGATCTGCAAATAAATCCGCTTTTTCTTTTTCTCTTCTTGCCCATTCGCCGTTGGCTTTTCCTAATGGCGTTGGGTATAATATCGAATTTCTTCGAACCTTTATCGGCAGTCAAACTTTCGAGGTAAGCAGTAGTCTCGCGACTTTTAAAATCTTGAATTTCGTGCTTCACTTTGTTAGAGAGGTAGTTCGAGATGGTCTTTTCCGGGGGTACTTGCGAACGTTGCCAGCCCTTGCGGGCTCTCCTCTTTTCGCACTTTTCTATTTCTTTTGGACATATTGTTCCGTTGTTCGATAATTTCGACCTCCGAGAAGAAGTGCTATTCCACGCAGCGCTCCGAATAACTCTCACGAGGTTTTCTTTTTCGTCTACTATTTCAAGTGGCGTTTTGAGTGGTACATTCAAAGCTATTTTATCCTTGCAGTATTTTGTAAAGCCGTCCCAATTGGTGTTATTGTTAGTTAATCTAGGCGCTCTTTTCTTTTTCGCTAGGCTTCCGCCGATTTTCAAACGTACCGCGAAGTAATCTGAACAGAGATCAAAGCGTTCTTCTACGTTCGTAAGGCAATGAGGTATCCCCTTGGCGATGAAGAAGCCGACGAGGTCAGGTATTTTATTTCTGTCGATTGGCCAATATGTTGGCTTTCCCGTCGATAAGAAGACTACGCCGCATTTCGTTCTTGCTTTAAAGAGGACTCTGCCTCTTGTACTTAAACGCGAAAAATGCCTCTTGTCGAAAAACGCGTTTAAGTCCCCGTCGATGATAAAGTTTAATCCACGTGAGTCAAAGAGGGAAGCAAGATTATCATCCGCCAGCCGATACTACGGAGGAAAATAGCTCGACGCGATGTTATAATCTAAGAGCCTCAATTTTACGGAGACTGACCATATTTGCATGGAATCCAGTTCTATTTCTGAGTTTTTAAAGTGCTTAATGCAGTGTTTAATGTAGAGAGAGGATCCGCCTCTCGAATTTTCTGCAGGGTGATGCGCGTAATAGTCGATGTAACCTTTTATTTTGGACCCTGTGCCGGACCCTTTTTGAATTGGGCTTCCGAAATCAGGCATGTGTCTTTATTATTCTTCCGTAGGAATACTTATAGTTCGTCAATTTTTTGCAAAAGGCCGTTTGCATTCCATGTAATGATTTTGATTCACTTTCCCATATTCATGATTTTTTCGACTCGAGTTTGCTCAATTTGTTAAATATTACTTGATTTACTTTCGTTTGTTGCTCACGTTTTTCTAAAATCCTAAGTAGAATTTGAGAGACCGAATCTGATGCGGCCGATGGTAGCCTACTTTCACGTGACGCGACTTGAGCGTACGATCTTGGACAACGAAGTGTGGAATTTCCTGTTGAACTTGAGCCAGTGACGTTTTCTTGTGCTGTTTAAATTTTTTTTTTCATCAATCCCGTACCCTTGGTCGACTGAGGGTTTTTGTCTTATTGGCTTTAGGAGGTTTTAGGCTTGGGGCCTTTTGTTCAATATTTTATTTTTTGAACTTCAGGCCTTTTTTGTCACTCTATGGGGTTTTCGCATCCTTGGTAGATCGCTGGGTGGCTTCCCCCACAAATGGCGCAGACCGCTGGAGCCTGACTGCTGACACTGCAATCTTGTGAGAGATGTTCAATGGCGCATTTTACGCATCGCGGTTCTTTTTGGCAGTACGCTTGCGTTTGTCGAAAACCTTGGCATCGCTTGCATTGAGGTACTAGTCTGTTGCCCTTACGATTGGGCTCTATTTTAACCTTAATGTTTAGGATTCTTTATTTTGTAAATTTAGCTTATGTTCTCTGTTCTATCAAAAGGTAGCAGGAAAATTGGCAGACCGCGCCTGACAATAGCGGAATCTTTACCATAGTCCATA
Organism: Neoascia interrupta; assembly: GCA_947623515.1. NCBI lineage: Eukaryota > Metazoa > Arthropoda > Insecta > Diptera > Syrphidae > Neoascia > Neoascia interrupta. Next base: position 139,606,976 of record OX392462.1, read on the forward strand.
CGTTGCTTGTCTTTCTCAATTATGTTCACGACGTCAAGAACTTCAGAGCCTTGGGCTTAAACATGTTACTTGTTTCTTAGTGCAGGATGGGTGTAGTCCCCTCGCGATAACCAGCAGCGGCTTTTCGAGGTGATTTTCATAGGTAAACCATTGAATTTTCTCTGTATTCAACTTTTGTGACAGCGACCGATAGACGTCAGAGTAATCGACGATAACTTTCCACACGTTATCCCGAAGTGATGTTAAGTTTTATTTCGTCCCAAGAGTATTTTTAAGGATGTATTGCAACTTTCCGCAGTCCGCGATCCCAACGATATTTAATGCAGGTGGGTAAAATCCTTTGTAAATTAAGATCCCAATTTATGTCGCACAATAAGTCCAGAAAACTAAGTGATCCATTTGCAATTCCCACATCATCGGCTAAAAGCTCAAGCCTAGCACATTCAATTGCCTGGCGAAAGCTTGGTGGAAGGTAAGGACGTCTGCAATCGATTCTCCTGAGAGAAAAAAGAAAAGACGCTGAGCCCTCGTAGACGTCCGGGCATAGTCGTTTAGTCCGCGCCAATGAGGCCTGTGCTCACGAGAAAGCCAAGTACCAATGGCAGACGTGACAACAGATACAAACAGGCCTAAAGCAGGTTCGGGTCCTGTGAAAACCTCTTCTGAGCCTAGTCTGGCAAGCTCATTAGAGATCTTATTTCCCTGGATACCAGTGTGACCTGAAACCCAATCAAGATTCACTGCTTAGCCTTCCGACTAAGTTCAACGAATGCTTGAGTTCGAGCACTGTCTTGGACGAGGTAAGAGGGTTGAGCAACGCATTCAGAGCGGCTTGGCTGTCACTGCAAATGCATATGCTTCTTGCCCTCCACCTGTAAGTCACAATATAGCGCATAGCCATTAGGATAGCGACAATCTCCGCTTGGAAGACAGACGCATATTTATCCAAGGGGTATTGGAGTCTAATGTTCTCGCTTTCCACAAAGACTCCAGCCATCCGTGAAAATACGATGGCATTCTTTCCCTAGCTCAGAGTCTTGCCGAAGCCATTTCATTACCTGATGAAAATCAACTTGGTCGACTTTGTCGCAAAAGGATTTTTGGGGTCATTGCGTCAGAGGGCATGTCCATAAGACAGGGGTCGAAGGACAATTCTCGAACATCGAATTTCGAATCTCCAATGCGTATGGTACCAAAAACCACCTTTCTTAAAGCGAAAGATGGTTTTCACCGTACACCCCTTGATCACCCCTTGATAAATATATTGTGGGGGGGGGGGGGGGGGGGGGTGAATTTATTATTATTATGGCGGCGTGGGAAGGCCATTGTGCAGCCAAGACAAACCGTAATTTCGAGTTTAGCAAAAGAGGCAGTAACACGTTTCCGAGAAAGCCTGTTCCACCAAACAACCAATGCGTATGAGAGGAGTGGTCTTACCATGGCCGTATAGATCCAGAGGACCCTTTTCGGAGACAAGCCCCATGTCTTGCCAAAAGCCTTCTACACTTCCAGAAAGTAGACAGTGCTTTTTCGTTTTTGGATTCAACATGCTTGGACCAAAGAAGTTTCCTATCAAGGATTACTCCCAAATATTTGACTACATCGGACATCGGGATAGTGACACCTTTAAGTACGAGTTGAGTCAGACCAGTGACATTCCTCTTTCTCGTGAAGAGAACAACCATAGTCTTAAGAGGATTTCTTGAAAGCCCATTCCTAGTGCACCAATCATCGACCAAGTCTAGGGATCTCTGCGCCTGAGAGCACACAGTCCCTAGGTTTGAGCCGACAGAAAGAACGGCGACATCATCCGCGTAGGCTTGTGTGCCTCGGTTATCAGCGTCCTGTGCATTAGCATTGCCCTAATCCATTGAACTAATGTTCCATCTACACCGTGTTGTCTGGCTGAGTTGCACATGCTATCAAACGTTGCGTTATCAAAAGCACCCTCAATATCGACGAAAACGCCCAGCACGTACTCCTTCTGGTCAAGAGCTCATTCAATCCTACCAACAAGGTTTTGAAGCGCAGTTTCGCAGGATTTTCCGCTCTGATAAGCGTGTTGCATCTCAAAAAGAGGATGCAATCGAAGACCAACCCTGCGTACGCGCAGCTCAACCAATCTCACCAAACTGTTCAGCAGAAAGGAAGACAGACTTATGGGTCTGAAACTTTTGGCTAGGCTATAGTCTGAGTCTGACTTAGGAGGTTTTGGTATGAAAACGACTTTAACCATACGTCAAAGAGTGGGGACGTAAGCAAAGGCGAGGCTTGCAGAATTTTTTTTTCAGCATGGCCACCAGCTGACTTTAACTTTGTTTCAGCATAATTGCGTAGATTCCATCTAGACCAGGTGACTTGAAACTGTCTGTTGCGACGGCAAACGATTACAAAACAAACATATCCTTCGTTGAATCTTGTGAACTGTCAGCCATGACAGTCGATGAGTTGTCTGACAGCTCACTGAAGCTTTCTTTTTTCTTTTGGTAGCACAACAGGACAGAAGCACAAATTGTAAGGAACAAAAAATAACCTTTGTAAATCTTGTAACCTTTTTCTTTCTTTTTATTAAAGATTTTAGTACACATTCTCACTTATTGTGAGAGGACTCAAAATCTGTGTTTTATTTGGACTGTCTGACTTCGCTACAATCTAAAATAATTTTGTCTTATTTTGGGCAATCGAAGTCACAAAATGAATTCATCAAGCGACGAAATGACCATGCGGGAAGATGAGCACGCGTCTAGATCAATCTCCGGTTCTACAGATGAGTCTGGCACACACACTTCAATCAGCACTGTGGTGACATTTACCACAGCGGCAGCACAGGCTGCCCAGATGCCATCCGAAGCGCAAGTGCCAATCATGCGAACATCAGTGTTAACACCAGCCGTTCACTTCACCGCACCGCAAGTCACCACGTCGTCGAACCAGAATCAGCAGATTTCGTCAATCTACGGAATGCCGCTTACAACCCAACCGTACACAGGTAGCAACACGTGGCTTGAATCTGTTTATGGACTCCCGGGGAGACAACCACTAAATTCCACTCTCAATGACGCCGAGGGAAATCGTACGGCGAATATGTTTCATCGCTGCTTTCAACAGTCTCAGGGAAATATTAATCGCCCACTGGAAGCGTTAGTTTCCAGTAGAACGCCGTGGCAAAACTACTCGATTAATTGCAGCACTGCCAAGCAAATTAATCCCCCCACGGTGCACCCCTGGCCACGCTAGACTCCGTTGCCTTACTCTGGTACGGGCACAGTGCACAGAAATTCATTGTATTCAGGAGCCATTCACGGTTGCGCTTTGCCAACACAGCAACAGCAACCCAGTTTATATGCTCATACATTGAACAGCGAATTGTTTCCTTCTCCGTGCTACGTGGCATCCAGTTGCCCGATGCCTTCGCCCATATCTTGCACGATGTCGCAGCCAGTGAAGATGACGTCATACACACATCCGAGCTGTGGGGCACCGTTCGCAAGCGAAACATTGCGGAACATTTGCAGTACTGCTCCAGACATTACTCTGTCGACGTCACAAATTGCCTCTCGCCAAGTCATGACAAAGGATTTGCCTAGTTTTTCTGGTCGGCCTGAAGAGTGGCCTTTATTCATTACGAACTATGTTCAGTCGACCGAACGATGCGGATTCACAGACCAAGAAAACTTACTCCGTCTACAAAAGTGCCTTAAGGGCGAGGCCTTGAAGGCAGTCCGTGGCAAACTCATGATGCCAGATACTGTCTCCAGTGCTATAGAGACGTTAAAGATGCTCTTCGGACGCGCTGAGGTGATTCATCAGACGATGCAGCAACGATTGAAGCAAGAACCACCCGTTCGCTCCGACAAGTTGCAGACGCTCATACAATTTGCATTGTCTGTACAAAATTATTGTGCAACTATTAGGGCCATCGGTTTGGGCGACTATTTGAACGACCCTATGTTGCTAACAGATTTGGTGAATAAGTTGCCCGGTGACCTGAGACTGGATCGGGGTCGATATCAAATGGCGTTCGTTCGAGTGGACATTGGAGTATTTGACAGCTGGCTTTTCAACCTGGCTACGTGTGCAAGCAAAGTAACATCTGTTATTCCATCATCGTCCCCGGTAGACACCAACGAGGAGGTGAAATGTTCCAGCAAACAATACAAGCAGCGCGTAATGATGCATAAAGTTGTAGAGACAAAGGGGAATTCAGCACCACGGCAAATTTTATGTCCTCAATGCAATGGGGATCATCACTTAGCGGACTGCAACATGTTTGGAGATTTGAGTGTGCATGATAGGTGGAAGGTCGTTCGAGCAAAGGGCCTTTGTTTTCGCTGCTCCAAACAACATCAAATAAGGCGATGCAATTTGACAAAACAATGTGGCGTTGACGATTGCAAGATGCCCCATCACGCGCTTCTCCATTCGAACAAAGTTGTCCAGGCAAGCAAAACAGTGTTGCAGGTGAACGTGAAGATAAGGCATCTGAAAGTGGCACACAGCAGCCAATAGTCTCACTCCATGTTAAAGACAGAATGAGAGCAATGTTCCGGTATGTTCCTGTCAGACTGTTTGGCAAGGAAAAATCGTTGGATACGTATGCACTTATCGATGAAGGATCAGCGTGTACTCTTATAGAAAGTAGCATCGCAGAAGAGTTGGAGCTAGAGGGGCCCACCGCAGAATTATGTTTGAAGTGGACAGGCGACATCACACAAAGCGAAATAAATTCTAAGCGGCGACGACAGCGGCTTACCACGATTCAGTTTGAAAAATGTGCGTACGATATCAAATTTGGATCTGTCTGTGCAAACACTGGAAGCATCCGTCATGGCTGAGCGGCATCATTTGCGAGATCTTCCAATGCGTCCGTATTGGGATGCACGTGCTCGAATTCTCATTGGACTTGGCAATGCGAAGCTGGTAGTGCCACTTGAAACTCGGCAGGCTGACGATGACAATTTGGTCGCCACAAGGTGTAACATAGGATGGGCTGTATACGGGCGGAACGAGACGTCTTTCTCCGCTCCAGGTGGGAAACAGGATTATTGAGGAAGTATAACTCTGTCGAACTTCCCGCTTCTCTTCCAATGGCCAGGAGTAGACTTCAATGTCTTGAGTCCAAAATGAAGCGAGATCCAGAATTGACAGAGTTTTTGGTCGATACGATCCGCAACTACGAACAGAAGGGCTACGTGAGGAAGTTGGCAGCGGAAGAGATCTCGTGTGGTGGAAAGTCGTGGTACATCCCCATCTTTACTGTCAAGAACCCTCACAAGAGTAAAAGAAGGTTAGTTTGGGATGCGGCGGCTACGGTAAATGACGTCTCTTCGAATACGGTTCTACTGAAGGGACCCGACTTATTAACATCTTTAGTTGGCGTGCTCATTTGATTTCGGGAAAAAGCTGTGGCGATGTTTCACCAGGTGGTCGTGCGAAAGGAAGACCAGACCGCTCAGAAGTTTCTTTGGCGTAACGGTGACTCATCCCGAGACCCTGAGGTATACGTGATGCAGGTGATGATGTTCGGGGCTTCCTGTTCCCCGACTTCAGCCAACTTCATCAAAAATCAAAATGCTCTTCAGTGGGAGGAACATCATCCTAAAGCGGTACATGCTATCGTAACTAATACTTACGTAGATGATTGGTTGCAGAGTGTTGACACCGAAGATGACATGATCGAGATGGCCACTACAGTGAGGAGCATTCATGAGAAAGGAGGGTTTGAGATGAGGAACTGGTCATCGAATTCAAGGCGTGTTTTGGCGGCTCTTTCGGGTTCAACCTCCCAGAAGGAGAAATGTTTCGAAGAACTTAACAGTTTGAACGAGAAAATTTTGGGTCTTTGGTGCATGCCTGAATCGGATGAGTTTACGTTCCTGCAAAGATTCGACGATAAAATCTTCGACGAGAACTCTTTTCCAACGAAGCGTCAAATTTTGAAGACGTTGATGACCATATTTGATCCGCTGGGGTTCTTGGGTTTCTGCGTCATTTACGCTAAAATCATATTGCAAAACATATGGCGTTCCGGAGTAGCCTGGGAGCAGCCGATACAAGAGGAGGAGCGGCTGCAATGGTCCTCTCATTGGTCAGATCAGGATTCCACGGTGTTATGCATTTGTGAGCAGCAGTGGCGAGATCCAATTGCATACGTTCGTCGATGCGAGTGTAAATGCGTTTGCAGCCGTTTCGTACTTGCGAGCTGGACGAGAAGGGAGGATCATGTGTTCTTTTGTGGCATCGAAGACGCGAGTGGCACCACTCAAACCGATCTCTATTCCCAGGCTGGAGCTGATGGCCGCTATTTTGGGTCTGCGGCTGGCAAAATTTATCGAGGATGAAATGTCAGTACGTATAACGAGGCGGGTGTTTTGGACTGATTCAAGAAACGTATTGTGCTGGATTAGATCAGACGCCAGAAAATACCACCAGTTTGTTGCAGTACGAATAGGCGAAATTCTGGAGAGGTCCGACGTCAACGAGTGGAGGTGGGTACCTACTGCCCACAACGTAGCAGACGAAGGGACTAAACTGAGCAACAATCTGGAATTCAACAGTCAATCACGCTGGTTCACTGGACCGAAGTTCCTGATCGCACCCGAAACTGACTGGCCGGAAGAGCAGGTGGAACACTTTGAGAGCGTGGACCAGAAGCCCGTCCACCATATTGCAGAAAAAGAGACACTAGTAACTTTGGCCACCATATCACCGGATCCATCTCGCTTTAGCAGGTGGGAAAAAATGAGAAGTGTTCAACGTTTCGTGTTGCAGTTTCTTCGTCTAGTGGTGAAACAGAGATGTGACTCGGAGTTAATGAAAGTTCTCATAAACGCGAGAGGTATCATCGGTGCAGAAGCTGTCATCATTCGACGAAGTCAAGAAGAAGCATACTTTGAGGTGGTGAAACAGAGATGCGACTCGGAGTTAATGAAAGTTCTCATAAACGCGAGAGGTATCATCGGTGCAGAAGCTGTCATCATTCGACGAGTGGATGTGGTATCAGGAGTAGCAATGAACATGAAACGACCTATCATAATGCCAAGAAAACATCCTGTCACCCATTTAATAGCTGACTTCTACCATCGTAAGTTTCATCACCTAGAAAAGCTAGCCCATCCAGTCCAAGTATGGGTTCCCTGCCCGCAGAGCGATTATCGCCTAGCGATTATCACCTTTTACATTGCCCTTTACCTTTACGGGGGTAGACTACTTCGGGCCAATGGATGTAGCGGTTGGACGAAGGCGAGAAAAGCGGTGGGGTGTGCTCTTTTCGTGCCTTACGACCAGGGCAGTGCACATTGAGATTTCTTCATCGCTGTCAACTGAATCGTTTTTATTGGTTCTCAAGCAGTTCATTAATCGCCGGGGCGTTCCCAGACGCATACTGTCGGACAACGGCACGAACTTTCGTGGAGCGAGTCGCATCTAAGCGCAAGAAATCGAGAAGGTTTCATCTGGTCACTTGGAGCGAGAGTATCCGTTGATTGAATGGCGCTTTATTCCTCCAGCTTCCCCCCATATGGGAGGTGCATGGGAGAGAATGATTCGGTCAGTAAAGTCGATAATGATGGATATTCTGCATGAGAACGTGGTGCGAGAGGAAGTTTTGCGAGCAACGTTGGCCGATATCGAGCATATTCTTAATTCACGGCCTCTAACATATGTTCCATTGGACTCACCGGACAGCGAAGCGCTCACTCCAAATCACTTCCTCGTAGGAAGCTCAAGTAGAGTAAGAGAACGAGGTAGTGAAGACGGCCGTGGAACGACTCTAAGCAGGAATTTCAATTTAACGAATCAACTGGCTGACCAATTCTGGAAGCGCTGGATCCGTGAGTATTTACCATCTATTACGCGACGTACCAAGTGGTTTCAACCGCCACTAGATCCAATTGGCTTTTTTTTAGCACTATCAGATCTGTGATGTAGGGTGCTTAAAGCAAGCAGCAACTACAAGCAGAAAATTGCCAACGTGCGTGACGTGGTCATCATAGTTGACGAGAACAGTAAAAGGAATACCTGGAAGAAAGGCATCGTCGTGGATTTACATCGTTCCAGAGATGGAGTATCTCGCAGTGCAGTGGTGAGAACGACGAATGGCTTAGTAACACGACCTATTGTAAAGCTTGCAAAATTGGACGTCAACAGACAAGTAAATAGTACGCTGGTCAGGGACGCGTAATATTTACGGAGGGGGGAATGTTGCGACGGCAAACGATTACAAAACAAACATATCCTTCGTTGAATTTTGTGAACTGTCAGCCATGACAGTCGATGAGTTGTCTGACAGCTCACTGAAGCTTTCTTTTTTCTTTTGGTAGCGCAACAGGACAGAAGCACAAATTGTAAGGAACAAAAAATAACCTTTGTAAATCTTGTAACCTTTTTCTTTCTTTTTATTAAAGATTTTAGTACACATTCCAACTTATTGTGAGAGGACTCAAAATCTGTGTTTTATTTGGACTGTCCGACTTCGCTACACTGTCAAAAGATGCAATTGCATATTTAAAAGCGTCATCAGTATTTTAATGCATAGTTTGTAACACAGTGAAATAATCACTATCACGCTGAAACCTCTTAGAGATATAATCGAGGACGACAGGTGAATTGATTTAGCCATGTCCATCCGTCCGTCCGTTTGAGGTCTTTAAAATTGAGCTAGGAAACTCAAATTTGCAGAGCTGCTTGGTTCTCATTTTGTACAGACAAAGTATGAAAATTGAGAAGATCCACAGCCACGCCCACAGTTGACTTGAATATCAGACAACCTCAAATTTAAATTTCATTGGAAAATGCCTTTTGGTCAAGTTTGACAAGGCATATGATCTCAAAGTTTGGTGCGGTTATAGCGTCCAGAAGTCTTTAATTAGACAAAAATTGGACCGCCCACAAAACTGGTCGGGTCTTAGAAGTTCATTACAGACGAACCCTTGCACTAACTCACTTGTTTCGAATACCGTTATATTTTTTTCGATTTCCAAGTAGGTACTTTGCGCTACCGTATGTAAACAAATTTTAAGCCTTAAATAGCACTTTGAGAAGTTTTCCAAGACAAATGATACTCTCGTAGGGCTTGTCAGACTCTCGCGGAGGTGGATGCCGTGCAAACGAACAAGTCTTTTTTTTCAGGTGACGATGGCAGGACTCGAACCCGGCGTAGTAAGCACACACACTAACCACTACGCCACGGCACCCCACAAAAAATTTTAAGATAAAGAGCTGATATCTTATAGGTTGGCTGGAAGTCCAGTCCTTCAGATCAAGTTAAAAAAATTTGCTGAATCCGCCCGCAGACACGCCCACTACAGGCCTGTATGTGCGACCATCTCTAATTTAACAGAATACTTTTTCCAAATTTTAGCTATGTTATAATGGTGCTAACGCATTCAGTTTTTATACCCATCCCATAGGATAGGAGGTATATTAAGTTTGTCACATAGTTTGTAACACGGTGAAATAATAATGGTAGATCCCCAAGACCTTAAGGGCATATGATCGGGACCGAATTCTAAATCGAATGAGCCATGTCCGTCCGTCTGTATGTCACATGTTTTTAGGCCTTAAGTTTTGAGCTAGCATGCTGAAACTTCGTACGTAAGGTCCACGTCATGCGAAGCAGTACAAGTGTAAAAATTCCTCCAGAGTTTTCAAAGCTGTAAGACGTTCTAAAAAGCTGAAATTTGACATTTAGCATCTCCTAATGAATGTAAGACACAAAAAAGACAAATTTAATTGGCAAACCTCCTCTGGTGGTCGTGGCATCTATTTCAAGGGTAAATTTTCAAATGCATTTTGAAAAAAATTTGAAAAATATTTTATATAGAAAACGCTTAGTTCCACATTTTGTCTATACAAGTCTTTGGGCCACGCCCACATTTGGAGGCACAATTGAAGAAAAACCTAAAATTTTCCAGAAAAACTTAATTTCGACTGGCTTTAAGCCTAATTTAGGAAAGCATCAAACAAAAAAAGTAGCAGGTAAGGTTAACGAGACTTCAGTCCAGATTTCTTTCATATAAAGTTTTGAGCCACGCCCCCTTTTAGGGGTCGATTTTTCAAAAATATTGAATTTGAACCAAAAAATTGAATTTTTACGTACACTTAAGTGTTACGTATACTTACTCACTGGTTTTTTTCGTGGGTAGGTAAAAACCTTCATAGGCACTATGAAAATCGAACGCGCGTGCTCATTGTAGTGTGAGATTCTTACTCACTAAAAAAACCTCCCAATCTTTTTAAGACTACGACTAAATTTCCTTAACAAGTAGTTCAAGCTTCTGTATAGTAATAGCGTTTGGCAGGCTACCTTCCAACGAAAGCACCTGCAATACCGTCATTATGTGCGGTTTCCTCTTACGACGCTAGATCCAACGGTCTTGTTCGTTGTAGTCGGCGTGCAAGATTTGTCTGATCCAGAGTTCGGATTATTTCGTGGTTGCAATAGCCGTGAAGGCGAGTGTGAAGTTTGCGAGCAAAGTTTCTTACTTCGTCGGTCACGGTTGCGATGCCTAGATCTCGATCTAAATCGCTATTTCTTATATACCATGGAGCATTAACGATTGCTCTTAGTGTCTTGTTCTGAAAAGTTTCGAAAATAAATATTTTGCTTGGTTTGGTACGACCCCAAAGTTGTATACCGTACGTCGAAGATGGTTTTAGCACTTGGTTATACAATAGCAATTTGTTATATACGCTTAGTTTCGAATAACGTCCGATTAGCCAATTCAGTTCTCGTAGCTTGATTTCAGGTTCGTCGCGTTTCTTTTTAACGTGTGGCTCTCACTTAAGTTTTGCGTACAGGGTCATGCCTAAATATATCGCCTCGTTTGCGTATGGAATTTATACCAAGTTTATAAATAGAGGTAAGTTTACCCTCTTGTAAGTAAAATTTACATGCGTTAATTTTGTCTCATATAGGACGATTCGCCAGGCCTTTGTCTATTCGTATATTTTGTTCGAAGCACGTTGGAGTTTTCCCGTTGATAGTTCGACTGTCTTATCCGTAGCGACGATAGCCGTGTCGTCAGCGAACGTGGCTACAGTTGTTGTCTCTACTTGAGGTACATCTCTTGTAAAAAGTAAAAACAGTGTTGGACCGAAGACGCTACCCTGTGGAACGCCAGCTTGTATTTCTTTGAATTCTGAGTATTCGCTCCCGTATCTCACTCGAAATAGTCTGTTGTCAAGGTAAGACTCTAAGAGTTCATACATTTTTTTTCGGCAAAACTTTCCGTAGCTTATATTTTAGGCCTTCGTGCCAAACTTTATCAAAGGCTTGGGATACGTCAAGAAAAGTGGTAGAACATATCATTTACGCTTCTAAGGCTTTCTCAATTTCATCAGTTATTCGATAGACCTGGTCAATTCTTGAATGTTTGCCCTAAAGCCGAATAGGTGATCCGGAATCAATCGTCTTTCTTCAATTATTGGTCGCAGTCGTTTGAGCACAATTTTCTCGAACACTTTAGATATAATCGGCAGAAGCGAAATTGGTCTATATGATTTTTTGTCATTCGGGCATTTCCCTGAACCTTATTACTGCGACTTTCCATTGCCGTGGAACGTATAAAATTCTCATGGATGCGTTTATGATGTAAAGAAGCTTGACTAACGCTCTTTTCGGTAGCTCCTTCAAAATTTCTCCAGTAATTAGGTCGTAGCCTGGAGCTTTGTTATTCTTCAAATTTCGGATTGTTTGACGAAGTTTAGACAGTGACACGGTTTTCTTTCGATAATTGTCTAGTTCCGCATTGAGATACAGATCGTCAACCAACGGCTCCCCGTCAAACGGTTTGAATGTTTCTTCTAGATATTCTGCAAATACATCTGCTTTCTCTTTGTCGCCTTTTGCCCATTCACCGTTATCTTTTCTTATTGGCGCCGAGTGTATTATGGGCTTTTTAATGACTTCACGGCTTTCCAAAGTGAATAGTTTGACACTCTATCGGCAATCAAGTTTTCGAGGTAGGTGGTAATCTCATGACTTTTAAAATCTTGAAGTAAGTGCTTTAATTCGTTAGTTAGTCCATTCAGAATGGTTTTATCAGGAGGAGCTCGAGACAAATGCCATCTCTTTCGAGCCTTTCTCTTTTCGCTTATGAGCTCTTTTATTTCGCGCGGGAATATTGATCCGCTTTTCCATACTCCAGTCTTCCGGAAAGAAGTATTGTTTCAAGCAGCGTTTTGAATAGTTCTAACGAGTAAATCGACTTCGTCTTCAATTTCTAAAGGGTTTGTTAGTGGTATCATCCCAGTCGGTGTTGTTATTAGTGAACCTAGGCGCTCTTTCATTTTTTGCTAGACTTCCGCCGATTTCCAAAACGACTGCCGAGTGATCCGAACAGAGATCATAGCCGTCTTCTAGATTTGTGAGAAGGCGAGAGACCCCTTTTGCGATAAAGAAGTCGACAAGGTCAGGTACTTTGTTTCTGTCGGTTGGCCAATACGTGGGCTTTCCCGTCGAAAGGAAAACCGCGCCACGTTTCATACTAGTTTTGAAGAGTACTCTACCTCTTGTTGAATTGCACCGTGATCCCCAAAAGGTGTTTTTCGCATTAAGGTAATCGCCGATGATAAAATTTGACCCAAGTAAGTCAAAGAGGGGAGTAAGATCGTCGTTCGCTAGCCAATACTGTTGAGGGAAGTAACTCGAGGCGATATTATAATCTAGGTGACTTATTTTTAACGAGACTGAAGTTATTTGCATAGAGTCAAGTTCAATTTCTTCGTTTTTGTAATGCTTAATTCAGTCTTTGTTGTAGAGAGAGGATCCGCCTCTCGACTTTTCTGATGGATGATACGCGTGATAGTCGATGTAACCTCTAATTTTGGGTCCGGATCCCTTCTTAAAGTGTGTTTCCGAAATCAGGCATATGTCAATATTTTTCTTCCGTAGAAATACTTCTAGTTCGTCGATTTTTTTTTAAAAGACCATTATTTGCATTCCATCTAAGTATGTTAATGTGGCAAGTGCTGGAGGTTTGCTTGTGACGCGACTTCAGCGTACGATCTTGGGCCAATGAGTGATGATTTTCCCTTTGTACTTGGACCGGTGACGTTTTCTTGCGGAGTTTGTATTTTTTCCTTGTCAATCTCGAATTTCTGACCGATGTAAGAGTTTTTGGCTTGTCAGCTCTAGAACGTTTTTGGGTCGTGGCCCTATCTACAATATGTTGCTTAACAGTTTCGTGACGTTTTTGTAGTTCTATTGCGATTACCCATTTCGCATTTCGTGGCGTGCCGTGGTGTAGTGGTTAGTGTGTGTGCTTACTTCGCCGGAGGTCTGGGTTCGAATCCTGCCATCGTCACCTGAAAAAAAGACTCCCCACCTCCGGGAGGGTTCGACAAGCCTTCCGAGAGTACCATTTGTCTTGAAAAACTTCTCAAAGTGCCGTTCGGATTCGGCAAAAAACTGTAGGTCCCCTTGTATGTGAAGAAAATCAACGCACACAGCATCCCTTGTTGAGAAGTTGGCCCTGGTTCACCTCGAGCTGTTGCGCCACTCTATTTATTTATTTATTTATTTTATTGCGATTCCGCAGCCTCGGTAGGGCGCCGGGTGACTTCCATTACAATTGGCGCAAATCGCTGGGGCCTGACTGCTTACGTTGCAATCTTTTGAAAGATGTCCACCGGCGCATTTGACACATCGCGGTTCTTTTTGGCAGTACGCTTGAGAATGTCGGAAGCCTTGGCATCGCTTACATTGAAGTGCGTATGCAAAAGCTTCAGTTCATCTACGACGGATTGCAAAATACCCGACCATACCAAAAAGAAAACTTTCACGCCTCCAAAAAGTGGGCAGGATATATAAATATAACTGGTGAATGCTTTATACAAGGTGGTTGCATACATTTCGGCCTAAGACTCCGCCTTTAAAAAAAAATCACTTTTTTTAACGCCACGCCCACAAAAGTGGGCGGAGGCACTTACAATATATACATAGAAGTTAGAAAATGCTAATATCTAAAACTTTTGTCATATAACTTTTTGTCAAATTTCATAAATATTTATTGAAGAACAGTCATTTTAAGCTAAATCCCTTAACGCCCACTTTGGGCGTGGTCAACGAAAAGGCTAAAATTTTTTGGCCACTTAAAAGACAATTACAAGGCAATGTTTTATACCAAAAATTAATGCGCTAGCGCCATTGTAACATAGCTTAAATTTGGAAAAAGTATTTTTTTAAACTAGAGATGGTCGCACTGACAGGCCTGCAGTGGGCGTGTCTGTGGGCGGATTCAGCTAATTTTCAAACTTTACCTGAAGGACTGGACTTTCAGCCAACCCGCACTAAATTTCAGCTCTTTACATACGAACGGACGGACGGACATGGCTTAATCGATTCTCCTGTCGGTACCAATCATATCTGTAAAAGGTCTTAGGGGACTGCGGTGATTATTTCACTGCGTTACAAACTAAAACTCAAACTTAATATACCCTGGGTCGGGTATAAGATGTAAGGAAGCGCAACAGTGCGTATGCAAATGCTTCAGTCCATCTACGACGGATGGCAAAATACCCGACCATACCAAAAAGAAACTGCCACGCCTCCAAAAAGTGGGCGGGATATAAAAATATAATTGTTAAATGCTTTATACTAGGTGGTTGCATACATTTCGGCCTAAAACTTCGCCTTTTTTAATAAAAAATCACTTTTTTTAACGCCACATGAAAGTTTGAAAATGCTAATAGCTACAACTATGTATCAACCACCATAGTCCAGGCAATGAAGCAAAAATAGGGGAAATAATTCGTGTAGAAGCGAATTTTGGCACAGTTGTAAAGAAAGGTGTCCTGAATGACATACCGAAAGTACTGGTGGGTGGGGGTTGAGCTGACGGGTGGGCTTTAAAGGTCTCTTTTTTCAGTTTCTGGCAGATATCTCAAAAAATATAGCTGCTAGCGAAAAAATGTTGGCTATTTAATTAATTTACACAAAATTCTCTACAAAAAAGATTATAAACATTTTTTCGGTGGGATGAATACTTTAGGAGATACGGATGTGGAAAATAGACATTTTTAATTAAAGTGACTTTTACCATGAAAAAAAAATTTAAAATTGAGACGGATACGTACATACTTCCATTGTATCGCTTCGTCTTCTAGATTTGAAGAATCTGGAGGTTTAGAGTTTTGTGTGTCTTCAAGTTGTGGTGCAATGCTGCAGGAGGCAAGGCATACCCACACCCGCAATCGTGATGCATCGGCATAATAATGCTTTTTGGAATCCCATTGCTTGTCGTCGTGTTTAATACCGTCATCTCTGTGCTTTACCCTTATTCAGTGAGTGGTTGGAGGCTAGCGTATAGCTCTATACCTAGCTATCCTATAGTATTTTAAGCCTGTAGATCAAGCCCGCAATATAACATTCACGGGATTTGTAGAAAGCAGTATTTGACAATACTAGGACTATTTCACACATATCCGGCAGCCGGCTAACCAGTACCGGGTACCTGATCGGTGGAAGGACATTCTTAAGGGCAAGGTTCTTATTCATTCTACCGGTAATGTTTCAACGGATGCTGTCGATGCTGCTCCATTTGGGGCAACTTTTGGCAGTAAGGTTTTAACTTATAGATGAATCTGAAGGTTAAATTAAAATCCAGAAGCGTCTGTCACACATTCTGCGGCTCACTGGTCGGCGTCTGTCTCCAAAGGGGCGGCTGTATTTAAAAATGAAAATAGAAGTGACTTACCTTTTTCTCATAAAAACGACAAGTTAAAAAAAAATGGCAATGAACAAAACGATAGATTTGATTACCCCAGGTGGCAGCCCAGCTATGCTGGAAAATCCACCCTCTTCGGAGGCAGGCTCTACGGATTCTGGGGAGAGCCTTTTATTGCTTATAAATCCTTTTGAGAAAAGGACAAAACTAAATCGATCACCACCACCTAGATCGAACATATCCGGAAAAAGCAGTCCACCGGTAAACCAGGACTCTGTGAAAATAAAGAGCTTAGAAAAGGAGAATAATGAACTCCGAGCTAAGCTTATTGAAATGGAGCGACTCTTCCAAGATCTAAAAATGGAAGTTGACTCTCTGCGAAAAGAAAACGAGGATATTAAAAATACTCGTTTAACGAAAGACTGTGAGGTAACGAAAGAGTGTGTAACACCGAACCGACCAGCAGTCGAATACTTTAAGGACGAGGACGAACTTGCACTTGAGACCGATTCAGTCTTAAGGAAAAGGTCTAGCAAGAAGCGAAAGGCGAATTCCTCTCCCGAAGTAATACAAAAAGAAGATAAGCCCTCTGGCTCAAACAAGGCTAAACCAGAAGCGAAAATTCGTCCACCTCCCGCAATAAACATCGTCGGGATAGCAGACTTTGGGAGATTGCGCAACCTTCTTGCAAACACGGTGAGAACAGAAAACTATAAGCTTACCTCGCACCAAAATAACGTGTGGAAAGCAAATGTTGACAACGCCGATTCCTATGGCGCACTGTCTCTTAGACTGAATGCAGAAAGAATCGAGTGGTATACTAAGTGGTATTAAAAAGGAAAAGCAACGCACGGAAGGAGAAAGAGACACTGTGATCACACGCGGCCTTCCAATTTTTATGCTCTCCTTTGAAAGAACTGAGAGCATAAACGATATTTATAAAATAAAAATGATACTTAACATCAGGATTAAAATCGAACCCATGCGAAAGGGCAATAGACTGATACCACAGTGTAAGCGATGCCAAGAATTCAGGCACACAAGTGCCTACTGCCAAAAAGAACCACGTTGCGTGAAATGTGCCGGAAAACACCTGTCAACAGAGTGCAAAGTTGAAATAAAGGCTACAGCAGTTTGCGCCAATTGCCACGGAAACCACCCCGCGAACTATCGAGGATGCGAAGTAGCCATAGAGCTGCAAAAGGGACGAGAACCTCTTAAGGAAAATACTAGAGGTCAGAATCAAAGCCTAGGACGCCCAAAACCTGCTGAAACTCCTAAGCCAAAGACTCCAAAGACGCCAAAGCCGATCAAAAGTGGAAGATTGGCAAAGGAGGCGTCGACAAAAGGCGTAAAAGCTCCACAAAAGAGCGGCGCCAGTTCAAGTGCAGCGGAGAAACCACCACTGGTCGTACCGAAATCATACGCACAGGTTGCGGCAAACGAAAGCAAGGCAAGATCGCCCACAACAGATGCAGTGTCTCAGATCCTCGCTGTAATCTTGGAGAAACTTGAGGATCAGACTTAAATCAAAAAAGTTATATTTGACAAACTGAGCAAGCTCGAGTTTTAGCCTCGAAAAAATTACAAGAGAACATGAATATGAAACAGTTATTTAAAATACTAACATGGAATGCAAACGGCCTTCTGAATAAAATAGACGAACTAGAAGTATTTCTACGGAAAAACAATATTGATATTTGCATGATTACGGAAACTCACCTTAAAAACGGGTCTACACCCAAACTTAAAGGTTACAATGACTATCACGCACATCACCCTTCGCAAAATTTGAGAGGAGGATTCTCCCTCTACATTAAGAACTGCATAAAGCACTTCAAGAACACAGAAGTTGAGCTAGACTCTATGCAGATCAGTTCAGTTTCTGTAAAAATTGACTGCTTAGATTATAACATTGCATCTTGTTATTTCCCGCCAGGATATAGACTGGTGGAAGACGATCTTGATCGTATGTATGACTTCATTGGGTCCAATTTTATCATTGGGGGTGACTTTAACGCGAAGCATACTTTTTGGGGCTCACGATGCAATTCAACAAGAGGCAGATTACTGTACAAAAATAGTATGAAGCGTGGGGTGGACTTTTTCTCCACGGGTAAGCCAACATATTGGCCAACCGATAGGAATAAAAAGCCTGACCTTGTCGATTTTTTCATCGCTAAAGGGTACCCCATATACCTTACGCGAATTGAAGAGTGTTATGATCTTTGCTCAGACCACTCAGGAGTTATCTTGAAGATGGGTGGAAGACTGGCGCAAATAGAAAGAGCTCCTAGATTAGCTAGCAACAACATGAACTGGGACGCTTTCAGAAAGGACTGTAAGGAGGGTGTTGGCTTGAATGTGCCATTGAAAACTCCTTTCGAGTTAGAAACCGCAGTTGACAAATTCATTGAAGCAATTCAGAGCGCTGCTTGGAACAACAATTCGTCCCAAAAGAACGCAGTTAGCACCGACGGGCATGTACGTAAAACATATCCGCTCGAAATCGAAGAATTGATTCGTGAAAAGAGAAGAGCGCGTAGGAGATGGCAAGGCACGAGGGCCCCCCCAGACAAAACCCTATTGAACCACCTCTCTAACAAACTGAAAGGAATGTCGCAAGATCTTAAAAATCGTGAGACCACTGAATACCTTGAAAGCTTGTCGGCGGATAGGAGCTCAAACTACTCGCTGTGGAAAGCAGTTAAGTATATCAAGAAACCTATAATCCACTCGGCACCAATAAAAAAAGCTAACGGCGAATGGGCAAGAGAAGACAAAGAGAAAGCGAATTTGTTTGCTGAACATTTAGAAGAAACATTCAAGCCTTTCGACGGTCCGCCGTTGGCTGACGTTCTAAACAACAACGGGGAACCTGGTAGCTTTAGAATGAAAAAAGTTTCGTTAGTTGAACTCCGACAGACAATTAGCAAACTTAAAAATAATAAGGCCCCGGGTTACGACCTGATCACTGGCGAAATATTAAAAGAGCTACCAAAAAAGGCATTAGTCAAGTTACTTTATATGATATACGCTTCTCTTAGACTTCTATACGTTCCAAGGCAATGGAAAGTTGCTGAAGTCATTATGGTTCCTAAGCCGGGGAAATGCGCAAATCTTCATAGTAGTAAATTTTCGCTCTCTCATAATACTTCTTGACTACAACTAAGTTAACTTAACAAGTAGTTTACGCTTCCATAGTGTTGATCGCATTAGATAGGTTGCTTTCCAGTGAATGCACCTACTAAGCCGTTCATTCATGCGGCTTCACCCTACGTCGCTAGATCGAAGGGTCTTGTTCTTTGTAGTCGTCGCTCGTTGTTAACATCGTTAAGAGTCTCGTTTAGAGTACGGATCATTTCATTGTTGCAATGAACATGAAGGCGAGCATTAAGCTTTCGAGCGAAGTTTGTTACTTCTTCGCCCACGGTAGCTATTCCTAAATCTCTGTGAATATCGCTATTCCTAATATACCATGGAGCATTCACAATTGCTCTTAGTGTTTTGTTTTGGAAAGTCTGCAACATGGACATGTTGCTCGGCTTGGTACAACCCCAAAGTTGTATACCGTATGTCCAGGACGGCTTTAACACCTGCCTGTACAAGAGCAGTTTGTTATATGTGCTTAATTTCGAAAATCTTCCGATAAGCCAATACATTTCCCTGAGCCTAATCTCGAGCTCGTCACGCTTCTTCTTTACGTGTGGTTTCCACCTTAGTTTAGCGTCCAGTGTCATCCCTAGATACTTCGCTTCATTTGCATAAGGTATTTGTATAGAATTTATGAACAGAGGCAAATTGTTAACCCTTCTGTAAGTGAAATTCACATGCGTAGACTTGTTCTCGTTAAGAGCGATTCGCCAAGTCTTCGTCCAGACACAAATTCTGTCCAATGCTCGTTGGAGGTTTCTCGTTGATGACTCGACTGATTCACCTGTTGCCAGGATGGCCGTATCGTCCGCAAACGTGGCCACGACTGTCTCGTCATCTAGAGGTATGTCTCTTGTGTAAAGCAGGAACAGGGTCGGACCGAGGACGCTTCCCTGGGGTACGCCAGCCCGAGTTTGCTTGAAACTCGAGTATTCACTACTACACCTAACACGAAAGAGTCTGCTTTCAAGATAATTTTCCAATATTTTAAACATGTCTTCCGGCAAATTTTGCCGTAGCTTATATTTCAAGCCCTCGTGCCATACCTTGTCGAAGGCTTGCGATACGTCGAGGAAAGCACTTGAACATATTTTTTTCCCTTCTAAGGCTTTTTCAATTTCATGCGTTATTCTGTAGACTTGATCTATTGTGGAATGGTTAGGTCTGAAACCGAATTGATGATCCGGGATCAAGCGTCTTTCTGCAATTATTGGTTGTAATCGCTTCAGCAGAAGTTTCTCAAATACTTTCGATATTATCGGCAGAAGCGATATGGGCCTATAAGATTTTTTATCATTTGCGCATTTCCCCGGTTTAGGAACCATAATGACTTCAGCAACTTTCCATTGTCTTGGAACGTATAGAAGTCTAAGAGAAGCGTTTATCATATAAAGTAGCTTGACTAATGCCTTTTTTGGTAGCTCTTTTAATATTTCGCCAGTGATCAGGTCGTAACCCGGGGCCTTATTATTTTTAAGTTTGCTAATTGTCTGTCGGAGTTCAACTAACGAAACTTTTTTCATTCTAAAGCTACCAGGTTCCCCGTTGTTGTTTAGAACGTCAGCCAACGGCGGACCGTCGAAAGGCTTGAATGTTTCTTCTAAATGTTCAGCAAACAAATTCGCTTTCTCTTTGTCATCTCTTGCCCATTCGCCGTTAGCTTTTTTTATTGGTGCCGAGTGGATTATAGGTTTCTTGATATACTTAACTGCTTTCCACAGCGAGTAGTTTGAGGTCCTATCCGCCGACAAGCCTTCAAGGTATTCAGTGGTCTCACGATTTTTAAGATCTAGCAACATTCCTTTCAGTTTGTTAGAGAGGTGGTTCAATAGGGTTTTGTCTGGGGGGGCCCTCGTGCCTTGCCATCTCCTACGCGCTCTTCTCTTTTCACGAATCAATTCTTCGATTTCGAGCGGATATGTTTTACGTACATGCCCGTCGGTGCTAACTGCGTCCTTTTGGGACGAATTGTTGTTCCAAGCAGCGCTCTGAATTGCTTCAATGAATTTGTCAACTGCAGTTTCTAACTCGAAAGGAGTTTTCAATGGCACATTCAAGCCAACACCCTCCTTACAGTCCTTTCTGAAAGCGTCCCAGTTCATGTTTTTGCTAGCTAATCTAGGAGCTCTTTCTATTTTCGCCAGTCTTCCACCCATCTTCAAGATAACTCCTGAGTGGTCTGAGCAAAGATCATAACACTCTTCAATTCGCGTAAGGTATTTGGGGTACCCTTTAGCGATGAAAAAATCGACAAGGTCAGGCTTTTTATTCCTATCGGTTGGCCAATATGTTGGCTTACCCGTGGAGAAAAAGTCCACCCCACGCTTCATACTATTTTTGTACAGTAATCTGCCTCTTGTTGAATTGCATCGTGAGCCCCAAAAAGTATGCTTCGCGTTAAAGTCGTCACCCCCAATGATAAAATTGGACCCAATGAAGTCATACATACGATCAAGATCGTCTTCCACCAGTCTATATCCTGGCGGGAAATAACAAGATGCAATGTTATAATCTAAGCAGTCAATTTTTACAGAAACTGAACTGATCTGCATAGAGTCTAGCTCAACTTCTGTGTTCTTGAAGTGCTTTATGCAGTTCTTAATGTAGAGGGAGGATAAAAAATCGTATACGCCCATATCGCTTCTGCCGATAATATCGAAAGTGTTTGAGAAACTTCTGCTGAAGCGATTACAACCAATAATTGCAGAAAGACGCTTGATCCCGGATCATCAATTCGGTTTCAGACCTAACCATTCCACAATAGATCAAGTCTACAGAATAACGCGTGAAATTGAAAAAAATATGTTCAAGTGCTTTCCTCGACGTATCGCAAGCCTTCGACAAGGTATGGCACGAGGGCTTGAAATATAAGCTACGGCAAAACTTGCCGGAAGACATGTTTAAAATATTGGAAAATTATCTTGAAAGCAGACTCTTTCGAGTTAGGTGTAGTAGTGAATACTCGAGTTTCAAGCAAATTCGGGCTGGCGTACCCCAGGGAAGCGTCCTCGGTCCGACCCTGTTCCTGCTCTACACAAGAGACATACCTCTAGATGACGAGACAGTCGTGGCCACGTTTGCGGACGATACGGCCATCCTGGCAACAGGTGAATCAGTCGAGTCATCAACGAGGAGCCTCCAGCGAGCATTGGACAGAATTTGTGTCTGGACGAAGACTTGGCGAATCGCTCTTAACGAGAACAAGTCTACGCATGTGAATTTCACTTACAGAAGGGTTAACAATTTGCCTCTGTTCATAAATTCTGTACAAATACCTTATGCAAATGAAGCGAAGTATCTAGGGATGACACTGGACGCTAAACTAAGGTGGAAACCACACGTAAAGAAGAAGCGTGACGAGCTCGAGATTAGGCTCAGGGAAATGTATTGGCTTATCGGAAGATTTTCATGTTCATTGCAACAATGAAATGATCCGTACTCTAAACGAAACTCTTAACGATGTTAACAACGAGCGACGACTACAAGGAACAAGACCCTTCGATCTAGCGACGTAGGGTGAAGCCGCATGAATGAACGGCTTAGTAGGTGCATTCACTGGAAAGCAACCTATCTAATGCGATCAACACTATGGAAGCGTAAACTACTTGTTAAGTTAACTTAGTTGTAGTCAAGAAGTATTATGAGAGAGCGAAAATTTACTACTATGAAGTGCGTTCTGGCAGTTTCATAGTGTCTCTCATAAATGGGTGGTTTTTTAGCACGTGGAAATCGGGCATAACCAATTTTGGCCACTTCGGTATTATGTACCTGCTATAGTGGGCGTATTGGTATCTTTCAAAGATTTTGGAGTTTTAGTCTCCGTCCATCCTAGTATTCAAAAAAAAAAAAAAATTCTACCGGGGAGGGTTCTTACACCTGCAAAGGCGACCAAAGGAAGTATATTACAAGCATGAGGCATGTGAATGTTTTCCTAGAGGTATTTGTGTAACGTCTAAGAGAGTGCTGCTTCGAAGCCGTTCGGGTTAAAAGAAGATTGGCCAGATCAGATTTGGGCTTACTAGCGTTTACTTATGTCATCCTCCAGGACTCGCTTCCCGTTAGTTACCAGCCTCCTCAATTTCCTCAGGTGATGATGAGGGATTTATAAAAATATGTGAGATTTACTTGCTCAAGGCAGGTTTGGCTGTAAGAAACTTGGCGATTCCTACTTTCACCAAAAAAGTGTCTTATCCGTAAAAGTTTTGAAGATGGAGGGTCTTTTGTGCAAATGAACGAGTTATGTATAAACTAAAATCACTTTGATCTCAACCTTCCCACCGCCTGGATGCTGGATTGACAAAGAATATATTTGTAGATGGTGACGCCAATCCTAAGAAGGGCTAGAAAGTCTATTACTCGCCAATTACTGAAATATTTGGATATACATATAGCAGCTTGATCCAACTAACACTTCCCCTGTTGTGCTTTTGTTGAAATTGATACCAACAGAAAAAAGCTACCCACTTTAAGGCAGGACTCCTGTGATCTTCTCCAATGAAGTATGGCAGTGCTACCCAGTGATTTGCAAGCACATTGCGAGAGCAAAAAAACATTAATTCCTCTTCCTTGCCACCTGAACCTTTCATCCGGTGATCTTTGTGTTTTCGATGATGATATACTACTATACTAACAACTTCTTCTTTTAAATAAATAAATAAAGTGGCGCAACAGCTTGAGGTGAACTTCTCAACAATATATGCTGTGTGTGTTATCACGTACAAGGGACCTACAATTTCTTGCCAAATCCGAACGGCACTTTGGAAAGTTCGTCAGACCCTCGCGGAGGTCGGAACCGCGTTAAAAAACGAGTCTTTTTTCCAGATGACGACGGTAGGATTACCATATGTCTGGCGTAGTAAGCGCACATACTAACCACTACGCCACGGCAACCCACTTCTACTACTAGTTTGTCTGAAAAAAGTTTTTCTATTTTTGGCCACATAACCCTCAAGAACACCCTATTTTATTCCTCTTAGACATTTGCTCCTTTCACAAAAATAGGACCTAACCTTGCCATCTAATTATGCGGCAATAACTAGGCGTAGAAAATCTTTCAGTCCAGATCCACCCATTCTGTGACCAACACATGCCTTTAAGGAACACTGGTTTGTTGCACCCATCACCGTGATCTCTAGCTTGTAGGTAGACGGTGTGGACCAAAGTATGGCCCCGATCCTCTGAGTTTTGTGTATAGTGCTGTATTTTTTTTTGGTGGTGAGTTAATAAATAGAAAAAAGGTTACCAACGATTATACGATTTCCGTTTGATTCTGGAAATATTTGCACCTCTGAAGTGGGTCACATCTCCCGCACCCACTTTCCACACATCCACAGAATATCTTGAAAAAAAATGCACCAGCACGGCAGGATATCCACTATCCACAGAATAATTTGTCGGTGCACAGCTGGTTGAGGGTATGCCTTGGCTGTGGCTACGCTGCACCACAAGTTGAAGACACACATGACGCTGAACCCTGAATACTCTTTAAATTTCGAAGACAATGCGTTGTTAATAAAAGTATATAAAAATATCCGTCTCAATCTTTATATTTTTTTTTTACCATAAAAGTCACTTTAATTAAAAGTGTCTATTTCCCACCTCTGTATTTCCTTTAGTATTCATCCCACCGAAAAAGTGTATACAATTTTTTTTGTAGAGAATTTTGTCTAGATTAATTTAGTAGTCAACATTTTTTCGCTGGGAGCTATAGTTTTCGAGATATTTGCGTAAAACTGAAAAAAGGAACCTTTAAGGCCCCGCCCACCCGTTAGCTCCACCCCCACCCACCAGTACTTTCGGTATGTCATTCAGGACACTTTTCTCTGCAACCAAAGTTCGCTTCTACACGAATTATTTCCCCTATTCGGTCTTTTTTGGTCTTCGTTGCCTGGACTACCATTACCAAGCCATATTGGAGCCACAACAATAAAATGCTTTATTAAAGCGAATTTTGTCACATGAAGCAGTATCAAGGCTAAACAAGGCTAATAGACTCGATAGCTGAGAAGATGACAGCAGCAGGCATTATTAAGCAACAGTTGCTACAGGGGATGCTGATAGCACTATAGTGAGGTGTGGGTTGGATCAAGCTGCTATACATCAAACTGTTGCAGTAATTGGCGCGAATTGGCGTGGCGAGATTAAAAATTGCTAGCATATTATATTTGAAGCTTGAGCTGTAGGTACAAAATATTTCGATAGCTACCACAAGCCACTCACTCAACAAGGTTGAACTAGCAGAAAATATGTGAAAAAATCCAATTATTGATTTAGCCTATTGATTTATTTACTATTTCTGTGAGCATTCTGTAACGTGTAAAGTACGTGCTGTTTTATTTTTTGGTGGCGAATTAATTGATAGAAAGATTACCGAAGTGGTTTTTTGCTCGCTTTGACTTTACTGCTCTCTTTTATTTTGGAAACTTTGGCTTCTCTGAAGTTATTCTCCCCTGGCTGGGTGTGAGTGTGCATGCTTGAATGTTGCAACATTGTACCACAAGTTCAAGACACACATGACATCGAGCCTGAGAATTCTTTAGATTTAAAAGATGATGCGATGTAATAAAAGTATTATAAGAATACTATAGCTGACCCGACAGACGTTGTCCTGTCCAAGCTTTGAATTTTCTATTCGAACCGGAATGAAAACTACTTCAAATACGTAGTTTTTTATTATTACAAATGCTTTTCGATATCCAAACAAAATTGAAACACTGATCTTGCCTTTCGCCTCGGTGGTCAACATCAAATCAATCCATATTTCCCTTGGTCCCGCTATTACTTGAGAATGACATTACCTTCCGATTTCATTCATCTTTTATCAAAAAGTTTTCTTATACCTTGTGGAAGGTTCTTACGGAAAGAAAAATAAAGAAAATTGACCAAAAATGTGGGTAATTAAAAAAAACTTAACTTTTTGATCTAAGCGACTATTCAAAGCAAATAAATTTGAGAACTGTTTTTTTTTTGTAGCATGATAGTTTTGTTTTTTTTTTTTCAAATTTATCTTTATAGTAGTAAATTTATTATGGCACTAAGTTTACTGTAGGTCGGAGTGGAATATGTTGGATTTTTTATTCTAATATATGGATTTGGGTGTCCCGATTCCGAATATGCCATTAAAAATTGTCGGTCTCGATATGCTTAGAATCTATAGAGAAAAAAAGGTAAAAACAAAAGTAACTTCACATATCCGTATATACCACAGGCAGGCTTCTACCAGACAGCTGACACCCGCCCTAGCTGACCCGGCAGACATTATCCTGTTGAAGCTTTGAATTTTCAGTTCGAACTGGAATAAAAATTACTTTAAATAAGTAGTTTTAATAAGAACCTCTTAACCCTCTCTTTCGGCTAAGCCCTGCGATAGAGGGATTAAATCCTTTGAATCCGCGAAGCGGTTCACCCAAACACTTTGGCCTTCAAAGACAAATTTTTTTTGACAGATTTTATTTAATTTTTGATATTTTGATTTGCTTAAATTAAAAGACGAGAGTTGAGAGTTGTAGAGAGTTGTATCAATGATTTGGCCCTTCCTTGGGCCAATACGAATCGATCAAGCCCAAAATTTTCAAAAACGAAAAATTCGTAAAGCGTTTACCATTCATTTGCTGCATTACTCTTTGCAATTTTTTTATTTATTTTAAGCAAATATTACGGCGAGTATGCAAACAGCCGCTCACCAAAATTTCATCGCAATCTGATGAACAGTATAGAGTATAGACAAACAAAAAATAAATAAATAAATAGAGTGGCGCAGCAGCTCGAGATGAACCAGGGTCAACTTCTCAACAATGTATGCTGGTGTGTTAATTTCTTTACATACAAGGGGACCTACAATTTTTTGCCGAATCCGAACGGCCCTTTGAGAATTTTTTCAAGATAAATAATACTCTCGCAGGGTTGCTCGCGAGTGACCCTCGCGGAGGTAGGGACCGTGACGTTTTCAGGTGACGATGGTAGGATTCGAATCCAGACCTCCGGCGTAGTAAGCACACACACTAACCACTACGCCACGACACCCCACGACAGTAAGACAAACAAACATACAAGAATTCATTTTTATATACAGAGTGCCCCGAAATTCAACTCAATGGAGGTTTTAGCTATACTGGGAAAAATAATAGAAAAAATCTATCTCATTTGTTTTAGCCAAAAAAAAAGTTTGGCTGAGTCATGGTTCAAAGCAAAATGTAAGCCAACTTCGACAGTTTATATTTTAAAACTAATGTACCGCTGTACCCTCGGCAAGTTATTGAAAAAAAATTGCCTATTTTATCAATATTTCAAAATGGTGCAATAATGTCTACTTTCCGTTGCTTAAAAAATATTAAATAAATAAATAAATAGAGTGGCGCAACAGCTCGAGGTGAACCAGGGCTAACTTCTCAACAATGTATGCTGGTGTGTTGATTTCTTTACATACAAGGGGACCTACAATTTTTTGCCGAATCCGAACGGCACTTTGAGAAGTTTTTCAAGACAATTAATACTCTCGGAGGGCTTGTCAAACCATCGCGGAGGTGGGGACCGTGAAAAAGAACAAGTCTTTTTTTTCAGGTGACGATGGCAGGATTCGAACCCAGAACTCCGGCGTAGTAAGCACACACACTAACTACTACGCCACGGCACCCCACTTAAATTAATTAAGTGGCTTAAAAAATATTATCAACATTAAAACTGTTTTCGAGCATTAATAATTATAACTAAAAAATTCCGAAGGTATATTTTACACTGTTGATGCGTGTATTGTAAAACTTAATTGCAAGAAACAAAAAAAAATATTTTTAACTTTTATTCTTATCCATTAAACGATTTTACCCTCGGCACGAATACAGGCTCTGCATCGCCGCAAAAAGGATATTTTCACCAGACGTCCGTATCTCCTAGAATTTTTATCTTCTCCCGCTCCAAAATTTTTTTGGCGCAAATCGTCTCTATCCTTAATTGGTGAAGAGTTCCCTTATTCCTTGAGGCATCCCACGTAAAAGAAGTCAAGTGGACTTAGGTCCTGAGAACGCGGAGGCCACAAAATTGATCCAAGGCGCCCAATACACGAAAAAAATTGGTCCAAAATTTCTGCCCACACGTTTAATTTAAATTGGTACTTAAATGTTAATTAATTGGTACATTAAATGTGAATTTTCTGTTCGCCAATCATGTAAATTGTAAAGATTTAAATAGCCGTCTTTTTTAAAAGTTGCCTCGTCGGTCCATAAAATATGGTTAAGGAATTGGGGATCTTCACTATTTTCCGCCAACATTGTTCTGCAAAAATTGACTCTGGGAGCGTAGTTACGAGGTTATAAACTTTGTACTCGTTGCACATGGTCCGGGTGGTAATGGTTTTCTTTTAAAATTCGATGAGCAATGCTTTTCGGTATTCCAGTGGATGCTTCAATCGCGCGTACTGGAGCGCTGGGATCGCTTTCTATTGCATTCAAAACCACATCGTCATTGTGTTCTTGAGATCTCCCGCCGGCAGCGGCCGCCATACGAGCACTAGGCAATCGTCCCTGCTAGTATGATAGGTGTGCGTAGGTGAACACTCGATGGTCTGGGTGGCGCTCCACATTTGGGAACCTTTCACGATATAATCTGGCGGCGGTAGACGCATTACGATGGCATCCACCGTAAATAATATGCATGTTCGCATATTCTTGAGCTGTGTACAAATATGGCATTTCGCGAAGAGTTTTTAGTAGTTTTTACTAGATAACAGCTTACACAATTTTAGTACACTAATTAAGCTCGGGTAACACAAAAGCAAACGGTTATGGTAACAAAAAAAGCGTGGATATTAAAGGTTGGTTGTAAAAGCAGGAACCGAGCGTACCGAAAGCAGGAACTTATACAGTCTTACTTTTAGTCGACTTATAGTTAACGGCAAATAGCGTTTTGTTTTTTAATGCCTTACATTTACCACGGTAAAGCCGATGCTTGAGAAAAAAAATATTATTCTCATAAAAGTGATATGAATTGAACTGAAGTCCTTTTGCAATAAAAAAGCAATAATATTTTTTTATAAATAGATAAGTGCTAAGTGTTGTACCATTTTGAAATCTTGATAAATTTTTTTGAAATAACTTGCCGAGGGTATAGCGGTACATTATTTTTAAAATATACATTTATACATTATTTTTAAACTTACATTTTTATTTGAACCATGACTCAGCCAAACTTTATTTTTTTGTCATGAAACCAGCAATATTTACTTTTTAATTTTTGATTGTGATCAATAGCATGATTGTTAAGAATTATGCAGAAAAAAACGCTGCAAAATATTGAAACTTGTGTACACAGATTTTCATTGTTTT
The DNA here is from genome assembly GCA_947623515.1 of Neoascia interrupta. NCBI lineage: Eukaryota > Metazoa > Arthropoda > Insecta > Diptera > Syrphidae > Neoascia > Neoascia interrupta. Next base: position 139,636,113 of record OX392462.1, read on the forward strand.
TCTAAATATTCCTATTATTGCTAAATCAAATGAGATAGATTTTTATACCCGACCGAGGATATATTTTATTTTTAATGCATAGTTTGTAACACAGTGAAATAATCACCGTAGACCCCTAAGACCTTTTAGAGATATGATCGAGACCGACAGGTTAGTCGATTAAGCCATGTCCGTCCGTCCGTCTGTCCGTATGTATGCAGTTTTGAGGTCTTTAAAATTGAGCTAGGAAACTGAAACTTGCAGCGTTGCTCGGTTCTCATTTTGTACAAAAAAAGTATGAAAATTGAGAAGATCCGCCCAGAGCCACGCCCACAATTGGCTTGAATGTCAGACAACCTCAAATTTAAATTTTATTTCAAAATGCATTTTGGCCAAGAAAGACAAAACATATGAACTCAAATTTTGGTGGAGAGCAATATCGACCTTTAATTAAATTTATATATATAAATATATATGTATTTATATATGAATTAAATAATTAAGCCTTTAATTAGACAAAAATTGGACCGCCCACTTTTAACATCTGAAATCTTTGAAAACCTGATTTCTCGGGAAATTCATTCTAAATTGAAAAAAAAATCTATGATAAATATTAAAGATATTACCATTTTCTAAGTTTGTTGATCAAAGCATTGATCTCCGCCCACTTTTAGAGGGCGTTTTTGGGAAAAAAACTGTTTTTTAAGTATTTCTATTTGCTTTTAACGTATTTTCTCGTGATTCCAACGAAATTAGAGTTAATTCATTTTAATTTTTAGCCTACACCCTTTTTTGGGGGCGTGGCTAATACAAATAATTGACATTCAGTATATGAAACAGACCAAAAAATTTTAAATTTGGTGTTAATGTGTAAAGAGAGTCGGGTATTAGGAAGTTAAAAGACGAACACTTGCGCTTATTTACTTGTTTCTATTATTTTTCCCAGTATAGGTAAAACCTCCACTATCACCCGGTATCCACTTGACGTTGAGTTTCGGGACACCCTGCATATAGATTTGAAAGAATTAAGAATTGTCTATTTCACCCTCTGTATCTCCCTAAGTATTGATCCCAACGAAGAAGCTTACATTATCTTTTTTATCTTTTTTGTAGAGATTCGTTTTTTTATTATTTTGTGTAGATTAGTTTATTACTGTGCACTTTTTTGCACAGTAATAAACTAAAACTGTAGGTCATACGGTTTTCGAGACATTTGGCAAAATATTTGAAAAAAGGGACCTTTAAAGCCCCGCCCAACCGTTAGCTCCACCCCCACCCACTAGTACTTTCGGTATGTTGTTAGGTCAGGACACCTTCTTCTACAACTGTGCCAAAAATCGCTTCTAAGCGAAATATTTCCCATATTCGACCTTTTTTGGTCTGCGTTTCCTGGACTAAATTGGAAAAATACTCCGACTTGAGTTTCAAAGAGAGAGAAATTGATCAAAGACCGAAATTTTTCATAAAATGCGTCATTGTCTTCCTTTTTTCTTACAGTCGATAGCTCGCAGTATTGGTAGCCAGACTTGTGTGTTTTGATACTGTTGGTTTGCTTTTCAAATACTTGTTCCCTTATGGGAAACCGTAGGAAGAGTTTAATGTTTAGCTTAATGTTTATTGTTTAGCATCATTATAATGTAAAGGTTCCTAACGATGTTCGCCTGGCAGCGTTTAAAATTATTGTAGTGAAGTTTGCAGAATTGTATGTAAATTGTTTTAACTATAAACCTTTCAGTAGAGTGTTTGTCCGTTTGAGCGATTTTTAATAAAACGAAAATTTGCTCAAACAAACTAAGATTATCAAAACATAGTTTAAGATGAACATGAAAATATAGCAGAAGAATAACATTACCAACAATAATTTAATAAACTGCACTGAGCTCTCGTCTATCTCTATCCACTAACATTCTCAGGAGATCTCTACAAGATGAGGTACTTACGTCATTAACAGAAAAAGCTACATTGCACGTACAATAGAAAGTAGATTGATACCCTTTCCAGTGTGATTAAATCGTAAAGAGCAGCCCACGTAACGCACTCATGCTGACCTATTATCATATGTGCACTCGTAAGTGTAGGATACACCTTATAATACAATGTGAATGTGTACGACGCATAGTCACCTATTTTTGGTTGTATATATATACCCAAACTTGCTTTAGTTTTTCAGACTTTTGGGAGCTTGCGTTTAGCGTGTTGATAGATAGAACTCCCCAGAAAATTCATATAGTTTCAGTAGGATGAAATGATACCACGAATGTGCCTGAGAATGTTCTACCATGCCTCTGTTCGTTTGTTTTTATTCAAACAAAAGTTGCAATGCGTGCTTTCATATGCATATGTATATATATATAATAAATATATAGCTATAGGTCTTTAATCTACATAGCATTATAAGCTAATGCTTTGTCAGAAAGAATTCCAGGAGGACGGGTGTGCCACAACAATTCACAGTTGATGATTACTACGAGGTGATCTAACCCATTTGTTTTCAAAACGAAAACTTAGTTTGTGGATATGACTAAAGTATGATAATTGAGGAGCCTCTTCGAAAAATAAAACGTAAGGTCTAAATTAATATTTTTTTTATTTACGTATTATCTAGTAAAAATTAACAAAAAAACACTTTGGCTTATATGTATGTATGCAGATATGCCTACAATTTAAAGCAAACGTTTTAAACATACCTCGTTAGGTTTTCGTCTAAGAAGCATATCAATGGTATTTAGGTAGGTCTCATTATATCTTTGCAAGTATTTGACGATCAAACATCTTTTTCTGTCCCTAATATGTAAGTATATGTATGTGTCTGTGTATATGAGAAAGCAATTATTATGTATTATGATTCATATCTAATTTGTGTTAAATAACTGTCTGGTTGCGGTGTTGGTTCACCAGACAGTTATTTCGGGGTGCCATTGAAATTTTTATACCCGACCGAGGGTATATTCTTTTTAATGAATAGTTTGTAACACAGTAAAATAATCACCGTAGACCCCTAAGACCTTTTAGACCGAGACCGACAGGTGAGTCGATTAAACCATGTCCGTCCGTCCGTCTGCCCGTCTGTCCGTATGTGTGAAGTTTTTAGGTCTTTAAAATTGAGCTAGGATGCTCAAGCTTGGAGCATATCTTGGTTCTTATTTTGTACAGACAAACTGTAAAAATTAGTTAAATCCGCCGGTGGTCACGCCCACTACTAGCTTCAATGTAAGACAACCTCTATTTAAAATTTTCTTTCAAAATGCCTTTTGGTCAAGTTAGACAAGGCGTAGGAGCTCAAATTTTGGTATAGAGCAATAATGGCCCAAAACCTCCAAGAAGGCAAAAAAATGGACCGCCCAAAATATCGGCCACGCCCACTTTTACCATTTTAGATCTTTAAAAACCCGATTTCTCGGAAAGTTTACTCAAAATTGAAAAAAAAAATATATAACAATTATTCAAGATATTACTATTTTCTAGGTTTACTCAGTACAAAGTTTTGAGCTCCACCCACTTTAAAGGGCGTGTATAGGAAAAAGCGAGGTTTCTTGCCATAATTTTCGGGTTCAGCGCATTTTGTCATTATTCTAACGAGATTACAATTAATTGATTTTAATTTTTAGCCCAGTCTCACTTTTGGGGGCGTGGCCTATACAAATAATATATGAATTTGGAACAAGAAAATTAAGATTTGTTGTTACACCGTATATAGGGTCGGGTATATAGAAGTTTGCCACAGACGAACGCTTGCACTTATAAATAAATAAATAGAGTGGCGCAACAGCTCGAGGTGAACCAGGGCTAACTTCTCAACAATGTATGCTGGTGCATTAATTTCTTTACATACAAGGGGACCTACAATTTTTTGCCGAATCCGAACGGCTCTTTGAGAAGTTGTTCAAGACAAATGATACTCTCGAAGGGCTTGTCAGACCCTCGCGGAGGTGGGGACCGTGAAAAAGAGCAATTCTTTTTTTCTTTTTTTTTAGGTGACGATGGCAGGATGGAACGCTTGCACTTACTCACTTGTTTATTTTAATTTTTAAGGTTAAGAGCAATTGAGGGTAACAAAATAAACCTAAATTTACAATAGAAATTTTTTTTGTTAGTTATTATAAAAAAACTAGATGTTTAACCTACATCTAGTTTTGTTATAATAACTAACAAAAAAAGAGAAACGAACAACACTTGCGTGCAAAAAAGTCAGCTCAAAAAGGGGTCGATTTGGAAAGCAATTATTTGCAGTGCCGGGCAAGGCACTCGGCAAGGTACCCTGACATCTGCTGGTAGCGTGGGTGTAGACTGATGGTTGTCACAACGCCCGGGCCCGACCACATACTGCCGCACATACAACCTGCAGCCTCCGGAGGCTGTAATGGCGTTATTTAGACTCTGCGCTGCTAGTTGTTCATGGCATATGGTCTTCCGCAGTATAAACTCAGTCTTGGATTGTATCCCATCCCAGTCCAAAAATCTGTTGTAAAAGTTAAAATGTTCTTTTTTAGATTTGGTGTTACTTTTCCAAGCACAGAAGGGATCAAAATATAAAATAATGATAGAACGGTATTATGGTCATCGAACCGCGTCTCGTCGTAGTCCAATAAGGGAATCATAACAACTGTCCTATAAATTTTTTCAGGGTCATGCGCGTTTAAATTTGCCCTATGTCTTGATACTTTTTGTGGAATTCTCAAGATTTTAATGAAGTATGAACCACCCTACTCAAAAGGCTTGCTAAAAAATATCTTTACATTCTCAACTAACATTTTTCCGAATTTTTTCGAGAATACTAAAAATTACCTTCACGTGGTCTAGAGCTGACACAATGTCACAAAAACGGACTGCAACATTTTGCGTGTATGGGAACAAAATGCTTAAACAGCAAAAGCTAAACAAACGACTAGTGAAAAAAAAATTATAAGTTAAGAGTTTCCTTCCTTAAAAAAGAGGCGTGGCATTAGCCCCTTTTCAATAACATCGCTTTTTGTGTTCATATTTTTTATGAGATGTGGTATACACGTGTTGATTGCATTTTTATATAAAAAAATTGGGTTAACACTTAAAAACGCCTCAAAAGTGAGCGTGGCAAAAATGTATTCATTTCAGTTGAAAGCATACATTTGTTGGCAGCACACATAGCATTTTATGGTGTAGGTTTTTAGGATTTAAAACAAATACATACATCGAATGAAAACCGTTGATTAAAATGCAAATTAAATGTGACTACGCACACATGGGGGCGGTTTTCGCTTTTTTAAGAAATGCGCATAATACACTTAAGCGAGGATATCGCACACCGAATTTCAGCTTCCTGCGACAACTTTGATTTTTCATGCCAATAAGTAAAGTGGGTGTGTCAGTGGGGGGTTTTGAAAGGGGGGGGGGGGGGGGGGGGGGGGGGGTTTTAGAAAGATCAGATATACGGTTTCAACTTCCTAGCTCAAAATTAAAGGTCCAAAAACTAACGACAGACAGACGGACGTACGGTCGGACGGGCATGGCTCATTTGACTTACAATTCGGTCTCGATCATATGCCCCCCTTAACCTTGGGGGCTACGATGATTATTTCTCTATGTTACATACCATGAATCAAACTTAATATACCTTATATCCTATGGGATGGGTCTAACCTACTTATTGCTATTGCGAGCAATGTCATTGCAAAGCCTGACCTTAGGAACACAGTGATGTAGCTGCAGCGGCAGTAGCAGTGGAAGTAAGAGCTGTCAAAAGTTAAAACACATGTACTCAGTGTACTGCGCACACAATGTGTAGCGGCAGCGGCAGCGCGTAGCTGCAGCGGCAGTTAGAGTTGGCCAACTTTTAACTTGTGTAGCGCTACATGGTTGACAATGCTGCACGGTTGACAGTTCGCTTCAAGGAATGTAAGCAACGGAGGAAAGGACGTATTTCCCCTAGGAATCTGTCTGACATAAGCGCGCTTCATAATTGTGTTCGAGATTTTCCTGTGCCGCGCCGCACAGGTCCGCGCTTCATACTGCCGCTGCTGCTGCATACTACAGCTGCTAGCATTGTGGTTCTACGGTGAGGCTGCTTTGTGGTGCCCGCATAATGACCATCAAGCCATATGTTTCAGATCGATTGAGGAGTCGAGTAATCGTTTTCCGTTCGCCTGCAAAGGAAGGCGACTTGAGAAATTTTTAATTTTGAGAGGAGCCTGACACTTGATTTAAAGATATTTATGTTCAATGCATATTTTATAACATAGGTAATCAAATGGTCATAGTAGACCCCAAAGACTTGAGAGATATGATTGAGACCGACAGGTGAATATATTCAGCCGCATGTTCGTCCGTCTTTCCATATGTGTGAAGTTGTTAGATCCTTAAAATAGATCTAAAACGCTGAAACTTTATAATGTAGCTTGGTCCTCAGTGGCAAAGTATTTTTATTTATTGAAAGTTTGTGACATACTTTGCAGGTTTGTAAACCTGCGAAAAAATTATGGAAAACCTCCACATGCGGAGAAAAATCGGCCATCTCGAAACAACTTGAAACTCTTCTTAATACCAATCTCTTTTAAATCGCACTCGAAAAAAAAGGAATATTCCTCACAAGCACTTTTTCGAAGCTAAGAATGAAGTGTTTGGCTGTGGTTAGTTAGTAAACAACAAAAGTACTTGCGTTTTTACTCAGACATTTTATGCCCCTAAGAGAATGCATTGACTTCTCTTTGACTTTCTCTTCTCGCAGTGGTCGGTACACTTATAGAGCGGGGACCACAAAGCAGCATTGACTTCAACTTCACCCCGTTACGATACGCCGGCTTTGAACTGGCTTTGCAATGGCATTGCGCTCTTGTACAGAAAGAGATTTTATACGTGCAATCACAACGTTCTTTAAATATGTCACGATCAATTAAAAAATAGCCAAAAGCCCTTGTAGCTAGTGCTGTGTACATAATGTGGAACATTCACGTCTAACTAACAAATAAAAATAATAAAAATGCGCAATTTTCCGTAAAATGTAGACTCACTCAGATATACTGCGTCATATCCCTGCGCTAAACACGTACTTAAGAGCCCAAGAAACCCCATTTGCTTTCAGACGAAGCATAAGTTCAGCACATTTGAGCTCGGGCTTCACTTCGTTTTCTCTCTACGCCCTCTTTCACTTTGCCAACGAAACTTTGAAGCCGAGTTTCATTTTTAATAAACACTGAAATCGTATAGCTGAACTCGTAAACGCCAGGCCGAGGCGAAGCCAATGGTGCTTTGTGGTCCCCGCTTAATGCTTCTACTTCCCTTCTTAATCTTTTATCAAATTTCAGATCTTTGATATCTTTCTGTAAGGCTTGTCGGCGGATAGGAACTTGAACTACTCTCTGTGGAAAGCATTTAAGTAAATCAAGAAACCTATGTACAATGCACTCAGCCCCAATAAAGAAAGACAACAGCGAATGGGCAAAAGAAGACAAAGAGAAAGCGGATTTGTTTGCGGAGCACTTGGAAGAAACTTTCAAGCCGTTCGATGGTCCACCGTTGGCTGAAGTTTAAAACAACAACGCGGAGCCGAATAGCTTTGCGAATAGCTTTATTATGAAAAAAGTGTCTTAAGCCAAGCTTCGGCAGACATTAAGCAAACTGCGAAATAATAAGGCCCCAGGATACGACCTGATCACTGGCGAAATCTTGAAAGAACTACCCAAAAAAGCACTAGTAAGGCTACTTTATATCATAAACGCTTCTCTTAGACTCTCATACGTTCCAAGACAATAGAAAGTTGCTGAAGTTATTATGGTTCTAAAACTGGGGAAATGTCCAAATGACAAAAAATCTTATAGGCCCATATCGCTTCTGCCGATAATATCGAAGGTCTCTTAGAAACTTCTGCTGAAACTTCTGGAAAAAGATATGTTTCGACGTATCGCAAGCCTTCGACAAGTTATGGCACGAAGGCTTAAAGTATACTCTATGCCTCTAAGCCTCATAGAGCTACAGCAAACCTTGCCAGAAGATATTTATAGAATAAAGAAAAACTATCTTGAAAGCAGACTCTTCGTGTTAGTTATGGTACTAGAAACTCGAGTTTCAAGCAAATTCGAGCTGGCGTAGTCCAGGGAAGCGTCCTCGGTCCGACTTTGTTCCTGCTCTACACAACAGAAATACCTCTTCTAGATGACGAGTAAGTTATTGCCAGGTCCGCGGAAGACACGGCCATCCTGGCAACAGGTGAATCAGTTGAGTCATCAACAAGAAGCCTCAAACGAACATTGGAAAAATTTGCGTCTGGACGAAGACTTGCCGAATCGTTCTTAAGGAGAACAAGTCAACGCAACGCATTTCAATTTCACACACAGAAAGGTGAACAATTTACCCCTGTTCATAAACTCTATACAAATTACCTATGCAAAAGAAGCGAAATATATATAATTGAGTATAGAGTCATTAATAGGTAAACTTAGGTGGAAGCCACACGTTAGGAAGAAGCGTGACGAGCTCAAAATAAGACTCATAGAAATGTATTGGCTAATAGGAAAATTTTTAAAACTAAGCATATACGTGGTGGAGAGCGGATGGACACCAACGCCCCGGCCCGGAAAATCTTCGAATCCACACCGCAGGGACGGCGCGGTAGAGGAGCACCGAGACTCAGGTGGCGTACGCAAGTGGAAGGGGACCTCAGCCAACTTCGCGTGCGAAACTGGAGACGGCTAGCTAGAGACAGAGCTGGCTGGCGAAGCTTGTTGGCTGAGGCCCAGGTCCACCCGGTCCACCCCGGACTGTAGCGCCACCTTAAGTAAGTAAGTATATACGTGGTGGCCACAGAATTAGAAACAAATCTTCATATCAGTTTAAAGAAAGATATACTTTAATTAAAAACAGTTTTGAGAAAAAAAAAATAGTTATATAGATAAGTCATAGGATAAGGTATTTTTTCAGCAATTCAACAATTTTTAAATTTTATATTAAAACAAGAGAATTCAAGATAATTAACTTTAACCTAATTTCCGAGTTGGACACAGGAAAGACTTTACACTAAAGTGCGGCATCTTAATGGTGTTATATTGTTCCACACCTCCTCAATGTTTTGGAAAAGCTCATCAGCGTTTTGAGAATATTTACCCCTTAATCCCCTTTCGACGTCGGCCCACAAGTTTTCGATTGGGTTTAAATCGGGACTTTGGGCGGGCCAATCCAAAACATTGACTTTGCTATCCGTAAGCCATTGCTTTACAGTCCGTGAAGTATGTTTAGCATCGTTGTCGTGCTGGAAAACGTAAGTCACTGGCATATTTTCCAAGCAATAGGGTTCCATTGTGTTCTCTAATATGCCTTTGTACATGTGTTGATGCATTCGACCCCTTATACGCACTAATGGACCAACACCGAACCAAGAAAATGCAACCCAGACCATAACGGTGCCTCCTCCATGTTTTATTAGCTTAATGGTGTATTTTGGATCCAGTTCCTTGTTTGGAGGCCGCCTGACATAAACTTTTCCATCGGATCCAAATAAATTAAACTTGGATTCGTCACTCCAAAGAACTTTTTTCCAAAACGCCAACGGTTTTCGTATGTGCACCTTTGCGAAGTCGAGTCTTTTCTTTATGTTCTTCCTGAACACATGCGGCTTTTTACGGCCTATGCATCCACGAAGATTTTGTTTCAGAGACGCCGTCTAGTCCTAGCCGAGATGTTTTCACTGATCTGAGATGCAACAATCTCCTTAATTTTTGTGGACGTCAAAAAAGGATAGGCTCTACTTGTTCGGCAAATCAGTCTGTCTTCCTTTGGAGTAGTTTTTCGTCCGATCTCCTTTCTTTTGGGGTTCTCGAAACTTCCGGTCCTCTTAAAACCTTGTATTGTTCCGAAGACAAGCTTTTTGGAGCAATCAAACCTTTTCGCTATCGACGCCATCGATTCGTTTTCATTTTGATAACCCTGCACGATCAATTTTCTAAGCTCCGGCGTACAAGATTTTTTCTTACCCATTTTTTTGCTGCATAATAGTTTAAATCAATAAAGTAATAAAGTAAAAAGTAATAAATAAAATAGCTTACATTATTAAAAACAAAGTATTTTACACAAATTTAGCACTTTAAATTGTCGTTTCTAATTCCTTGTCTAGCACAAACTGCAACCACCTTCGATTTTTGCATTTGGTGACAGTTTGACAATAACATGCGTTCATTTAAACGTATACCAGAAATAGACAGTCAAACAGTAAACTGATACCGGTACTTGCTAAACACAGTACAGCTTATACAAAAGAACCTATTGCTAATATATTTTTCATTTCATTTTTTCATTTCATTTAGAACTTTATTTCATTTTAAATGTCTTAAAGCTAATACAGTAGTATATAGTAACAAAGTTAAAGAAAAGGTGTTACAAAGATTCTTTAAGATATAAACTGAAACAGTTAAGTACATTCAAATGTTTGAAAACAAGAGGCGAAAGTACTTTACAAAGTATAAATCATTTTATTTTTATTTAGTTGTCGGTGGGGAGCAAAATATACAACTTAAAAAAAAAGAAAAGAAAAAGCAATAAACAGGTAAGAAAGAAAATAAAAATTCAAAAGATCAAGGAAAGAAGTAATTAAAAAGAAAAAAGGATACAGTTTATAAAGAAGAAATTATATTAATGGGTTCAGAAGACTTTCAATCAGATCATAACTAAATTGGAAAAGCCAATGTTTGATATGTTTAAGGTAAGTTGTTTTTGTCCTTACAGATCTTAAATTGTGAGGTAGCTTAAAAAACTTGAACTTAAAATTAAACATCCGAGGAGCAGTTACATTATAAAATTGTGAAAAAATATTTTTTTTTTATAGTGGGTACAAGTACGAGATTTCTATTGTTGATCCGCAAATTGCCTCAAAGGTAGAAGATCTAGCATCTTAAACAACTCAAAACCGACTAACTTTGCACAATATACGAATTGCATGTTTTTGTTTAACTAGTAAAGGCTGTATTTTATTGAGGTGAGTCCAACCCCAACATGCTATACCATACTGAAGTTTAGATCTTAGGAGACCATTATAAACCAACTTCAAAACTGGCAAGCCATAGTATTGGCTAAGATGGTTTTTTTGTCTTATAACATTATTCGAAAAGTTTTTTAAAATCAGAGTAAGATTTGACCAACTGATTTTGTAGTCTAAGGTAACACCTAAGTACTTAAAAGAGTCAACGCGGGTTAAATGTGATTGTATTGCTATTGTGAATACAAGTTTCCAAAAGACTAAATCTCATGCAGTTCGGCAAATGATAGTATAAAGTATAAAGTAGTATGAAAATCATGAACTTCTTTTTATCACTAATGACCAATCTATGCTGTTTGAACCATCTCCGCAGTATTTTTAAGTCATGATTCATGGCAGAAATAAGGTTAAAATAATTCTTGCTACAATAAGTCAAGGCGGTGTCATCGGAAAAGGCTGTTATTTTTCCCAAAAAGGGCTGTACGAAAAGAGAGTTGACAAAAATCAAAAACAAAATTGGCCCCAAAAAAAGACCCTTGCGGGACACCTATGTTAATGACATTAACATCACTCACACTACTACCAACCTTTACTTTTTGACAACGATTTTTCAGGTAGGAAGAAAACCAATCATGAATAAATCCTCTAAACCCCGCATTGAATAATTTGCTTAGCAAAATATTATGATCTACCATGTCGAAAGCCTTTGTTATGTCAACAAACAGAGTTGCTGGAATTTCGGACTCATTAAGACTGTTATAAATTTCAATGCACAACTTCAACAGTGCGTCCTCAGTAGATCTTCCATTGCGAAAGCCAAACTGGGAGTTACTAAAAAACTTTGTTTTGTCCAAAAAGGACAGCATTCTAGATTTGATACCTTTTTAATAAAAACTTTTGCAAAGACAGATAGAAGTGGAATTGGGCGATAATTATTCACATCCGCAGCATCCCCCTCTTTGTGCAAATGTATAACAACCGCTATTTTCAGTAAATCTGGAAAAATACCTTTTTGTATGCTTAGATTGAATATGTGAGATAAAACATCGGACACAAAAGAAAATATATATTTCTTAAAATATTGCTTGAAATATTGTCGCACGAATTAGAGCTGGTTTTTTTCAGTGACTTTATTATATTATGTATTTCCAGAGGTGAAAAAAAGTCAAAGAAAAAACTTTGCCTTTGAAACGGATCAAAAATACTTGCGTCATAGCACAGGCAAGAGGAGCTATAATTTAAAGTAGTGTCTCTAATAGTATTTGTTATATTAGCAAAGAAATTATTAAATATCGTAGCAACTTCCATAGGCTCAGATACAACAGTATTATTTACACTGACTATGATATCATCATTCGCTTGGCTTTTATTCAATATTTGATTGAAGATCTCCCATTCTTTTTTTGAATTGCCCTTATTTTGAATAAACTTATTGCAAAAGTAAGCATCTCTTTGAAGAGGTATAAGAGTTTTTAGTTCTTTTGACAAGTTTACATACCTTCTTTTTAATCTAAAGTTGTTGGGATGTATTTTATAACACTTGTAAAGATAGTTCTTCCTGTGAACTTTTTTTAAAAGCGCATCCGACATCCACTGCTTAAGATGTTTCGTTTTATTGCTTTTTTTAATTTTCTTACTAGCAAGCTGCAAATGAGAATGCAGTTTCACAAGAAATAAATGAAAAGCAGTAGATGGATCAGAGGTGTTATATACTTCATCCCAAAACAAGCACTAAAGAAGATCTTAAGGCGGCAAAGTTAATAATTGTAAAGTCTTGGAAAAAGGTTTATTGGCCCTGGATATGCTGTGATCAAGCTGTATAGCTGTTAGCAAGTGTCCATTTATATTTAGGTCAAAAATAGTTGTTTATTAACTCGTTGCATTATTCCTATGTAGTCTTATAAACAAATGATCTGAGCAAGAGCGTGAATCTTGAAATATACGGGTAGGCTCATTTAGTAAGCTAGAAAAACCAAAAGATGATAACAGCGACAGATAATTATCAACTTCCGATGAAAAAACCAAGAGATCAATATTAAAATCTCCAACCAAAACTAGATTTTTACATCTGCAGCTTAAGAGAAATCCCGAAAACTCTTCCCGAAAGGCATTAACAGAACAAAAGTTGAATCTATAAACACAGACAAAACAATAATTAATCCCAGAAATCGGAAAATGAAGACTTATCAAATCAGCAGTATCAAGATTTAAGCGTTTGACTTTAATTTTACCTTACAGCTTCTTTCTAAAGAAAACAGCGACTTTACCGGCGGCGTAAGTATTATTACACGTAGCATCAAAAATATAATCTGGTATACACTTAGAAAATCTCGAAACTTCACCCTTGAAAATCCAAATTTTAGAAAGAAAAATAAGATCCGGCAAATGATCAGAGGATGCAAGGTAAGTTAAGAAAGTATCAAAATTTTTTCTCATACTCCGGATGTTTTGATGAATTAAAGAAAAACCAGAAAAAGAAACGTTGTTTTGATGGTCAAGGCAAAAGCAATTCAGATTGTTAGAAGTTGAAGAGGAAAAACTTTTATCAAGTGAGTTATATAGAGGACTTAAATTAGTTACATTCAAACCAACCATAATGATTTACAATGTATTTTCAAGCTTAGATATGTCCCCAAAACTAACCACTTTGATAGGATCATCCCCTTCTTTCTTTTTAATTAAAACCGATGAATTTCGAATCCACACAAACTGGCATCTATTATTTAGCCTAAGTTCTTTTGTCTTTAAAAACAGAGCTCTCGTGTAGCTAGTAAGTGAGTCGTTTATAAAAATTCTACTGATTCTTCTGCTCACAGCATCACCAACATCGTTGCCGTCGTCATTATCAAAGATGTTTGAAGAGAGTCTAATTTTGTCCAAACGCATTTTATTCAATACCTTCATTTTAGATGCGAGAGAGGAGAATCGAACGCCTACAATACAGCTGCCCAAGTTGTTCTTTTTGGTTTTGTTGTTTCCTTTCGGCTTGACTGCATTTTTTATGTAGCAAGACAAAATTTCCTCATGAACAATTGGAACACCAACACCAGCACAAAAAATCTTCAACACCTTCTCGTGTACATTTGCATTAGACACATCAGGAACACCAACAATGTCCACATCACATTTTTTTCCATTTTGTTCAAGCAAATTAACTTTAAGTGATGCAATTTTCAGGATCGCTTCGGAATTAATTTTTTGCAATATTTTACTTTCAGCAAAAAGTGTCTCCTTTTTGCTGAAATTAGGTCTATCCTTCTGTGTCTATCATCTGTCTATCCTTTGGTGGTCAAAGGATAGACATGTGCACTCAAGAGGATACAAGCATCCACAGGTTTTTTAAACGAACCTCTGTCTATCAACTCCTACTCTCACCTCCCCGTGGTGAACACCGGGTGCCTAGTACCTCAACTGGAGACTGGGTTCCAACCCCTTTGGAAGGTTGTTGGGGGTAGCAGACGAGAGAGGGGGGGAGGAATGTTCCCACTAAGGCACTTCTCCTTGCATCTGGACGGCAGCGGAGGAATTCCCCAGATGGAATCAACGGTGGCGTCCATAGTTCCAGTCAGGCCGAACTACTTAGTGAACACCTTATATGGGCTACTACGACGTAATCGGAGCTCAGGCCTATAAGGAGCGGGCTATCCGGCTCTCCGTCCTTAGAGCTAAGCAAAGGATCTGGTCCTCCAGGTTGGGGGTCGTGCCGTCGGGGTGACTTCCCGGTCACGTAAAGAAACACCAGTCACGAAGCAGAAACAAGCCTCGGATTCGGACGGATTTACTGTTGACGACCAATGCAAACGAGAAAAGGACAACGAGCTCCGGATCTGCACGTGGAATGTTAGGTCCCTTAACAGACCACGTGCAGCCGAGCAACTAGCGGAGGCCCTTAACGACTGCAAGGCAGACATTACTGCCATCCAAGAAATGCGGTGGGACGGGCCGGGCAAAAGAAGGATGAAAAACTGCGACATCTACTACGGCGACTGCTATCGCCATCAAAGACAGCGCCTATTTGGATGTGGTTTCGTTATTGGAGGCAGACTTAGGCAAAAAGTCTTGAGCTTCAACCCTGTAAGCGAGCGCCTCGCGACGATCCGCATCAAGGCTAAATTCGCCAACATTAGCCTGATATGCGCACATGCCCCCACAGAGGAGAAAGATGACGAGACCAAAGATATGTTCTACGAGCTCCTGGACAAAACTTATGGGCAGTGCCCTAGCTACGACATTAAGATTGTCCTAGGCGATTTTAATTCCAAGCTAGGAAGGGAGGGCATCTTTGGTCGTACTGTCGGAAAGCATAGCCTGCACGACACGACCTCCGATAACGGATTCAGGCTGATCGACTTTGCTGCGGGGCGACACGTTGTGGTAGCTAGTACACAGTTCCCGCATCTCAATATCCACAAAGGGACATGGAGATCTCCCGATCAATCAACCGTCAACCAGATTGACCATATTGCGATCGACGCAAGGCACTCCTCCAGTATCATGGATGTCCGAACTTTCCGAGGGGCCAACATTGACTCGGATCACTACCTTGTTGTAGCCAAGGTACGGCTGCGGATATCCCGTCCAGCGCCAAGTAATGGAAATACTGTGAGGAAGTTTGACGTCGGCCGACTACAATCGCAAAAGATCGCCAGGTCCTTCTCCAACCGAGTCTCTCAAAACCTTCTACGAAGTCCTATACAACCAGCATCAAGTATTGATAGCCGGTGGCAACACTGCCAAAATGCCATCAGAGACGCCGCCTCTGAAGTGCTGGGTTTCACACGGCGACCACAACGAAACCCCTGGTTTGACGATGAATGCCGGCAAGCACATGCAGCTAAACAGGAAGCATACAAAGCGGCGCTGCACAGAAGGACTAGAGCTGCTCGCGAGCTCTACGAGCAGAGGAGGAGAGAGAGCACGAGAAGAGCGCGGTTGAAGAGATAGAGAGATGTTACAACAGGAATGAGGTTAGAAAGTTTTACCAAAGGATCAAAAGGTCCTGCCAAGCGTGATGTCAGTGAAGCCTTCGTGAGTATTGGGACGGAAGCGGCGAATATGGGTTTAGCAGTCAATGAGGGCAAAACCAAGTATATGCTGTCATCAAGAAAAGACACCCAACACCGACGTCTTGGACAAAACATCACCATCGACAGCTATAACTTTGAGGTAGTTAGGGACTTTGTCTACCTGGGTTCCGCTATCAATTCAGACAATGACACCAGCGCTGAAATCAAACGAAGGATAACTCTTGCCAATCGCTGTTTCTTTGGGCTAAGAAGGCAATTGAGTAGCAAAGCCCTCTCTCGAGCAACTAAAGTGTCCATGTATAAGACCCTCATCATCCCAGTCCTGCTTTACGGTGCAGAAGCATGGACCCTGTCAAAGGCGGATGAAAACACTTTAGGCTGCTTCGAGAGGAAAATTCTTCGGACGATTTACGGTCCCGTCTGCATAGACGGAGAGTGGAGGAGGAGATATAACATCGAACTGTACGGGCTGTACAGCGATACCGACATAGCCAAAAGAGTCAAAACACAACGTCTACGATGGCTGGGTCATCTAGAGCGGATGGACACCAACGCCCCGGCCCGGAAAATCTTCGAATCCACACCGCAGGGACGACGCGGTAGAGGAGCACCGAGACTCAGGTGGCGCACGCAAATGGAAGGGGACCTCAGCCAACTTCGCGTGCGAAACTGGAGACGGCTAGCTAGAGACAGAGCTGGCTGGCGAAGCTTGTTGGCTGAGGCCCAGGTCCACCCCGGACTGTAGCGCCACCCTAAGTAAGTAAGTAAAAAGTGTCTCCAAAGTAATCGGTTGAGTGGGGGAAGACTTCATAGACGTAGGTTTGTCGCTTGAAACTAAAGACTGAGTGGACCCAGCAGCAGCACTGCAAGCCAAAGAGTTAACTGCACTCTCACTCGAATCGGTCACAGGCACATGAATGTGATCGTGAAGGAAAGATCTTCTCCGCAAATCAACACAGCGATCACATTTGAAGTCATAATTACTTTTTTTTTAATAATCAATGTCTTGTTTTGTCAAATTCACACACTTTGCATGAAAGCAATCGCGACAAGCAGAACACTGAATTTTAAGTTCATTTCTTTCAATTTTATGAATACAAGTCTTACACTTCATTTTATAGCGTTTTTTTTTTATATACATATATATATAGTTACTTGCTCAGAGCGTATGTTTCCCCATTGACAACTAGAGATAAACATATATGCATTTTACATGGTCGTTTCTAATTCTGTGGCCACCATTGTATAACAAACTGCTCTTGTACAGGCAGGTGTTAAAGCCCTCCTGGACATACGGAATACAATTCTCGGGTTGTACCAAACGAAGCAATATGTCCATGTTGCAAACTTTCCAAAACAAGACACTTAGAGCAATTGTGAATGCTCCATGGAATATTAGGAATAGCGATATTCACATAGATTTAGGAATAGCTGCTATGAGGGAAGAACTAACAAACTTTGCTCAAAAGCTAAGTGCTCGTCTTCATGTTCATTGAAACAATGAAATGATCCGGAATCTTAACGAGACAAACAACGAGCAAGGAGTGACGACTACAAAGAACAAGACCCTTCGACCTAGCGATGTAGGGTTGAACTGCACGAGCCGACGGTTTTAGTAGGTGCAATCATTGAATAGCAACATACTCAACGCAATAAAAACACTACACGGAAGCTTTAACTACTTGTTAATCAAACTTAGTTGTAGCTTTGTTATATAATCTTGTGCATCGGCTTCTTGTGCATCAGACTTCTAAAGAGTATGATAACAAAGGTTGTAGTCAAGAGGAATTATGAGAGAACGAACATTTACTACTGTAATAGCTTTCATAGAATCTCTTAAAATGGGTGGTTTTTCGGCACGTGAAAATCGGACATAACCAATATCGGCTATAGTGGTGCATATTGCTGTACCTTGGATCTAAAAGGGCCAATGTCCAATTTGTTAGTTTTTGGGCAAACGAAAATTAAGCTTACTAATTTCTAAGAATGCTTGTAACTTTTAAGTTTCTATCTTTCAAAAAAAAATTCTAATGTAAAAAGATTAAACAGGAATCTCTTATGTGTAAAGTAAAGAATTTACTTAGTAAGAAAGTATTTAGAAATTGCGAACAGACATTGGCCCTTTCGTTTTCCGAAAAAAGTGACATTGGTCCTTTTTCAATTCGAAAAAAAAATGCAGTGGTTTCAACAAAACCATTTCTTTTATTTTTTGTAATTTATTACATCAGAATATACAACAAAAAAACCTTATAATAGGTAAAAACAAATTTTTTTTTTTAATTTTCTTCTTCATTCGAACCGGTCTTCAGCCGGTGTTAATTTATAGAAAAATTGATATTCAAAGTCTCTATGATACTTT
This sequence comes from Neoascia interrupta, assembly GCA_947623515.1. Lineage (NCBI taxonomy): Eukaryota > Metazoa > Arthropoda > Insecta > Diptera > Syrphidae > Neoascia > Neoascia interrupta. The sequence goes on from OX392462.1 coordinate 139,654,414, forward strand.
ATAGTTTTAATGCTGGCCTACTTCACTGACTGACTTTCCCCATTTTTCTTTCTATTAACGAGCTTATCTCGCAATGTGGATCGGAAATTAAAAAATTCTGGCTAAGTAAGCTCAATGACATTTAGTGGAGGTGTTCTTTGGATTGATCTTATAAAGTTACACCAGTCGTGAGGCACTTCGATTTCAACATTTGTTTTCTTTTTTGCTGTTTCAATACTGGCATGGATTGTATCAGCTTCCATATGAGTATGGCCAGGTTCCATAAAATGATGGAAAATTGATCTTATTGGCCTGTTTTGTCTTTTAAGTTCTACCATCAATTGGCTCAACATCACAGCCATGTAAATATTTTTATTTTGTCCGTAGCAGGAGTCACTATACAAGTGAATTTCTTCAACTTCTGGAGCCAAAGACTTTATGAAGAGGCGAACACAAGATGCGATTTCTTGACCCCCACGGTTTTCTATCGTTTCGTTCCATAAGTAGCAGGTTCCTTGGCTTCCCACTGTACTGGTGTGATAGATGGTCAGATAGAATGTCCAAAGCTGCCTTTTATAAAATGAAACCCCGTTTCTTAAAAAAGGCGTAGGTAAACATTTTTCAAGATCAAAAGAGGCAGTGATATGCTTAGAATCAAGTTTACTTTTTTCCTTGTTTTCCTTCTTTTCGTTGTAAGCATTTTGAGCGAATCTTAAATGGTCATCTCTTTTTTTTTCCTCATCACCATCACCGCAAGCTTTGATTGAAATATTAAAACTGTCGCACTTTGCACATGTATCGTTTTTCGGAGGATGAAAAGCAAAGTTGAACTCTTCGTTGAATATCTTACGATAATAGCTTTCCTTTGCAACTACTTCATTAGCACTTTCACATTCTCTTTTGTATAGCCTATACATTTTTGAAATGGATAAGTCTAGACTTAAATAATTTTTCGACGACCTCTCTCGAGAATAATGACTTTTGTAATTCGGGAATTTTGAAATGTGCGCTCTAATTCTTTCTTTTACTTTTAAATCTAGCTTTGAATGGCAATTATGTTTTCCTCTACCATCTGAGGGACAAACAATCACTCTTACCTTTTTAAGAGTCAAAGATAAAGTTTGCATATACATTTTTTGACAAACTTCAATTCTTTCTGACCCCATATGGAGAAAGTAGCGTCTTGAAAATTTTCTCCGACTTGAGGCCTCCGGTTGCCGCTGCCGAAATTTTATTGATTCCTCGACTGTGTTCGCAATAAGTTGATTTTGTCCTTCAAAAGTAAGCCGATAAAATTCATGGTGCAGAGCTTGTCTTTGGTCATGGGTGATTTTTTTTATAACATTTCATTCTGCATGAACAAGGATCGCCCAGCAGCTAACCTTTCACTACCCTTCCCTTTGCCGAAACGTATCCTTCCCCTTTTCTTTTCCTTTCCTTGCGAATATTTTTCTCCCATTTGTTTTCATGCCTAACACGCTTTTTTGATTCTTTGTCATCTGCACTCCTTTTTTTCCTTCCTTGGGTGGGCTTTTGAGATGAAGCTGGCAAATCATTATTATCACTTGAATCATCTGATGAGGAATGTTGAATCGGGTTAACAGAAAAACTAGGATCTGCATCTGAATTATCCAATTCACTAAGAAGGAAAAGATATTCTTCTGAAACTGATTCCGCGGGACTTGAATCTAAAGTGACAACGAGTATGGTAGTGGAATTTGAAGGCAAAAAAGCCCTCAAAATCGTACCTTCAGAATGCACATTTCCATATTGACACCTTTCGTTCTCCGTAACTCTCACACCACGATTTAGCATCATATTATCATCTAAACCGAAATACAACAGAAATAGATTTGTTCGACAAAAATAATAGGTACAGGTATTCACGCAATGTTTTACCATATTGATTTTAATAGTTGCATGAATAGGTGCACTTAAAATTTCTTTTTTACCAATGGATTTCTCATTCTTTTGAAAATCACTCTTCGAATTCAGCGCCATTGCAGGCAACTTTCTACCTCTGGAACACATCTTAGTTAGTTAAAAATTTTACTTTTAGCAACACGAGCAATTCGCAAACAATTTTCACCTATAAACACAAACGAATGAAATAATTACTAGAAAACTAGAATTATTTGAAATTAGAATTTAGTTTTTAATAAAAAGGCCAATGTCCTACATTGGCCGTTTTTTCACTTACACTAATACAACATTGGCCCTCAATTAGCAACGGTAACTCGGAAACAAATTACTCCAGAACCATTGGCCATTTTAAGAAGCAGCGAACAGCTTATACTGAATCCAATGGTGTACTTAAGTCAAAATTGTAAAAAATGGACATTGGCCCTTTTAGAACCAAGGTACAGATTGGTATCTTTGAAAGATTTCGGAGTTTAAGCCTCCGTCCATACTAGTACTCAAACGAAAAAAAAACTAAATTGTCTTTGAGGTAACAGAAAAAGTTTGGCCTTTACAATGACCACGCCCACTTTTTAAGGAATTTTAACGTAAAATTACTGTTCTTCGATAAATATGTATGAAATTTGACAAAAATGTACTTGACGAAAGTTGTAGATATTGGCATTTTTTAATTTCTTTGTAGGTATAGTATATCCCTCCACCCACTTCTGTTGCCGTGGCTTTAAAGTGTTTTTTATACCCCATCCCATAGGATAGGAGGTGTATTAAGCTTGTCACATAGTTTGTAACACGGTGAAATAATAATGGTAGGCCCCCAAGGCCTTAAGGGCATATGATCGAGACCGAATTCTGAATCGAATGAGCCATGTCCGTCCGTCCGTCCGTCTGTATGCCACATGTTTTTAGGCCTTAAATTTTGAGCTAGGGTGCTAAAACTTCGTACGTAAGGTGCACGTCATGCGAAGCAGTACAAGTGTAAAAACTTTTGAAATCCGCCCAAAGACACGACCGACGAATCGGTCTAAATGTTCAACTACCTCCAGAGTTTTCAACACTGTAAGACGTTCTTAAAGGTGGTCAAAGGATAGACATGTGCACTCAAGAGGATACAAGCATCCATAGGTTTTCTAAACCCACCTCTGTCTATCAACTCCTATTCTCACCTCCCCGTGGTGAACACCGGGTGCTTAGTACCTCAACTGGAGTTTGGGTTCCAACCCCTTTGGAAGGTTGTTGGGGGTAGCCGACGAGAGAGGGGGGGGGGGGGGGGGGGGAGGAGTGTTCCCACTAAGACACTTCTTCTTGCATCCGGACGGCAGCGGAGGAATTCCCCAGATGGAATCAACGGTGGCGTCCATAGTTCCAGTCAGGCCGAACTACTTAGTGAACACCTTATATGGGCTACTACGACGTAATCGGAGCTCAGGCCTATAAGGAGCGGGCTATCCGGCTCTCCGTACTAGAGCTAAGCAAAGGATCTGGTCCTCCAGGTTGGGGGTCGTGCCGTCGGGGTGACTTCCCGGCCACGTAAAGAAACACCAGTCACGAAGCAGAAACAAGCCTCGGATTCGGACGGATTTACTGTTGACGACCAATGCAAACGAGAAAAGGACAACGAGCTCCGGATCTGCACGTGGAATGTTAGGTCCCTTAACAGACCACGTGCAGCCGAGCAACTAGCGGAGGCCCTTAACGACTGCAAGGCAGACATTACTGCCATCCAAGAAATGCGGTGGAACGGGCTGGGCAAAAGAAGGATGAAAAAGTGCGACATCTACTACGGCGACTGCTATCGGCATCAAAGACAGCGCCTGTTTGGATGAGGTTTCGTTGTTGGAGGCAGACTTGGGCAAAAAGTCTTGAGCTTCAACCCTGTAAGCGAGCGCTTCGCGACGATCCGCATCAAGGCTAAATTCGCCAACATTAGCCTGATATGCGCACATGCCCCCACAGAGGAGAAAGATGACGAGACCAAAGATATGTTCTACGAGCTCCTGGACAAAACCTATGAGCAGTGCCCTAGCTACATTAAGATTGTCCTAGGCGATTTTAATGCCAAGCTAGGAAGGGAGGGGCTTTGGTCGTACTATCGGAAAGCATAGCCTGCACGACACGACCTCTGTTTAAGCAGCAATAAAGATTTATTGTAGTTCTTACCGCTGGAGGGGGAAACTAAATAAAATGACCGTATTGCTGGGTGTCCAATGTGAACATAAAAACTTTATTCTATTCTAATGCCTTATATATACTAAAATAATGCTTACTGTACAATTTCTTATTCTAAGGTTTATTTACACTCGCTACACGTTATCATGAGGTTCAATTACAATAATTGTAATTGAACGCATGGGAATGATAGAAATAACTTTGCGTTTTGAAATAATTCTCATGCATTGCTGGGAACTGCGAATTGTTCGGCGTCATCAAATGTTGGACACAACATGCTGGGGCCTCCTCACACGGATGATATGCAGAAGTCGGCGTCATCAAGCGTTGGTTGTAGTGGTGGCGTGATTGATTTTTTGGTTTCATACAGGTGTTGAACTCTCGGGGATTGACCTCCTCTTTTTCGCAAGATGATGATGGCGATAACGATAACGACCATCAGAATAATTGCACTTGAACCAACAAGTGAATACTGATGAATCCTATGTATGCGTATTTCTTCCAGAATGTGTTCCTGATTCTTTTGCAAATTAATTGCCTTTTCAATATTGGAAAGGGCTTGTTTGTTGCCACTTCCTTGAACATTTGCTGGCAGTTCATTTACTGTTGACTTATTGTCGGCAAATGGAGGGTCAAGTTGTGTGATGGCAGAAACGAAGACACAATTTTTGGTTGTATCGCAACATGTTCATTTCACAAGAACTGACCTCTGATCCGTACATAAATAATGGATGTTGCAAGTTGCACCAATATCTATCAGTTGACCTTTGTTGGCATGACACGATCTCATCTTTGTTGATCGGGTAAAAGTGATCTCCTTGATGATTAACTAATAAATAATCCGAGGACGGAACAATGCATGTAAAATTTTCAGTGGTCCATGTGGGAACTGGAAGCAACTTGTAAATCTTGAAGTCTTCATTGTAGAGAAGTGGAAGTGAAATCTCTATTATAATGTTGCTGCTTGTAACCCTTCCTCTCGGGCGAAGATTCTTGTAGAGTTGAAGAATTGACTCGTGATGCCGTTCTCCAGGTATCATCATTGATCGGGGAATGTTGTCGTGAATTCTCGTAAGCTCTTCCTTCAACTGTTTCACCGATAGCATGAGAGGATGGATTCTTCCATTGTGTGTTGACAGGATGACATCCAACAGCACATTCTGAGTATTCTGATAGTTTATCATCATGGGAAGTGCGTTAAGAGCTGTTGAGCTAAGCATTTTGTACGTGTTGTACTTGTCGACTTCATTACTTAGACGGCTTATGATGTTACTAAGCGACTTGAGCTGTTTTTCAGTTTCTAACTTATCTTGTTTGAAAACGTTAACCGTAGATTCGTTTATAGTTGTTTGGTTTCTCATGAGTTCTATAAGATGATTTTCATTCAGCCGCACATGTTCTATAGTCTCTTCATAACCGTGGGCGAATCGTTGGTCCAGTACTCCAAATAACTCATTTGCGACAGTTCCAATAAAGTCAAACGGAGAGCGTTTCGATCGGTGTATTTAATCGTTGTTTGCATGTAGAAGCACATCGTTATTCAGTTCGATTTGTTGAAGCTGGCTTATGAACTGACTTAAAGTGCCTTCACAAAGCAAATCTTTAACGTCTGTCAAATTCGAAAGTAGACATAGGTTTTTCATTTCTGTTACGCTGTTTTTGTATGCGTAGAACTCTGACCAGTAGTTACTCATGTTAAAAAACACTATCGTTTTCCACGAGCTCGCGATCAAATTTGCACTGCCCGAATCTTCGAAGTAGATGCCAGGTTGACTTCTTAACTGGGTAATTTCGAATTTCTGTTTCATTGGCATCGCGATTGAGGAGTTCAGAAGTGCTGACAGACACCAAATCCATAGAAAGGGGTTTATATTTCTGTTTTTGTGAAAGTTTCGTTCCATTCTATGAAGACTTGCTGGCTTCTGGATATCTTCCAAAGTCACTGCAATGTTAACTTGCTGAGAAGATGCCCTGGGTGCTGTTGAGGAGCTAGCATCTTCTGAAGTTTCTGTTTCTCTCTCCGTTTCGATCGGTGAGGGACACAACCTTGTAATAGGTCTCTTAACATATTTTTTGTTGCAAAAAACAGTTGCAGCTCTAACTCCATGATCTTTGCCCGGGTGAACTTCAGAGACTCTGCCCATCATCCAAGCTGTTGGTGGAAGTCGATCCTCCTTTATCAACACGATGTCCCCGACTTCTATGTTGTCTTCCCTCTGTTTCCACTTTGTTCGTTGTTGGAGTTGGGAAAGATACTCCGAGGACCAAATTTTCCAAAAATCGTGGTACATTTTTTGTGTAAGTACCCAACGGGAGCGATAGCTTTTCGATTCTCTCACGATTGGTCCAGGAAGTGCATTGAGTGAATCTCCAATGAGGAAGTGCCCAGGTGTGATTGCTGGTGATTCGCCGATGTCGTTACTGATTGCAACTAACGGCCGAGACTTCAGACATGCTTCGATTTGGGCCAGCAATGTGGAAAGTTCTTCAAAGGTGAGAGAGGTGTCACCAATAACTCGTTTTAAATGGTATTTCATTGACTTCACTGCTGCCTCCCATATCCCTCCAAAGTGCGGTGCCGCTGGTGGTATGAAATGCCATTGTAATTGAAATTGCAATGTAACCCTTTGTTGTACGGTGTCCTCTACCCTTTGATATAAGGACTTGAACAGGTCCGGCATAATCGACTCCAGTATGTGTAAATGGCCTTGATGGAGTTACTCTTGAGGCTGGTAGAATTCCCATAAGTTGGGTTTTTCCTTGTGCTCTAAACCGATGGCAACGCACACAGTTGTGCATAATCTGCCGCACCACACGTTTTGCTTGAAGGATCCAGTATGATTTGGGCAACGTCGATAGTGTTTAGTGAATGCCTCCATGAAGGTTGCGCTGATGTACGTTTTCAACCAACAATTTAGTAAATCTGTCATTGGGTGGTAGAATGTAAGGATGTTTCTCGATTTCCGATAAGTTTGCGTTTTCCAATCGACCTCCTACGACTAACAGATCTTTTTCATCCAAGTGTGGGTTAAGCGATAAAAGTTTACTTTTACAATTTAAGCTTTTTCCTTCTTGGAGGTGTTTGATTTCTTCTGGAAACGTCTTTTTTTGAACTGCTCGTATGATTTTTTTGCGTGCTGTGTTGAATTCATTTAGTTGTAACTCTAAGCTTCCCGGTCGTTTTGAGTTTGGAGATCTGCAGTTGTCACTAAATCTTTTGCAATAAGCGACTGCTTTTATTAAAGTGTTATAACTGGAGAATCCTTCGGTGATATCGAACGAATCAGAAACAACGGTATTTAGGACTACTTTCGCTACTCTTGCCTCTGTGACTTCAACTTCAGGTACGACTTGATTCGGCCAGCTATCTTCATTGTGAAGTAGCCACTCAGGTCCATTCAACCATAACGGATGATGTTGAATCTGTTCTGGTGTTATACCTCTAGAAGCACAGTCAGCTGGATTATCCAACGATCGGACGTGCCTCCATGAACTTGGGCTTGTTACTTCTTGGATCTCCGAAACTCTGTTGGCTACAAATGTCTTCCATGTTGATGGGCACTTCTGTATCCAAGCTAATGTTATTGTGGAGTCTGTCCACGCAAATATCTTGCCTACTTGCGAGTTGTATATCCGCATTGTTTCCAACAAGACTTTGGACAGCAAATGACCTCCACAAAGTTCTAGTCTAGGAAGCGGAATTCTCTTCTTTATAGGAGCCACTTTAGTCTTCGCAGTCAGTAATGCTGTAGCATAGCTACCTCCGCGCATAAGCACCCTCGAATATACAACAGCTGAATAAGCGGCTTCAGACGCGTCACAAAATCCATGTAATTCTATTTTTTTGGATTGATCAACTCCCAGCCATCTTGGAATTCTGATGTTTTCCAATACCACAAGGTTATTCTTCAGCTTATTCCATTGATCTTCTAGTTCAGTTGTGAGTGGTTGATCCCAATCCAGATCAGTTTTCCAGATCTGTTGCATTAAGATTTTTGCGCTAACAGTAACCGGGGCCAACCATCCGAGCGGGTCATACAGCTTTGCTATTTCTGATAATGTCGTTCCCTTCGTAAGAGTTTCAATTTCTTCTTTTGGTGGGCTTATATGGGCTTTAGGTATCACTTGAAGGACTCCAGTGGATACCCAGTGTTTAAATGGTCTCTTCTTTGTCGATTTGTATGCTGCTGAGGCTCTGAGACTCCTGTGGCACGTTCTTAAGCAGCCGAATGTCATTGGTAGCCCACGTACGAAGGTTGAAACCTGCCCCTTTAAGCATTGTTGTCAATTGCATTTGAGTTTCTTCGCATTCTTTTAAGGTATCTCGTCCAGACATCACATCATCAACATAGAAATCGTTTTTGACAATGTATGCTGCAAGCGGATACCTCTCCTGCTCATCTAGAGCCAGTTGTTGAAGTGTTTTAACTGCCAAATAAGGTGCAGCGGCCGTACCGTAGGTCACTGTTGTGAGCTTGTACTCCCTTATTGGTTGATTACGCTGGTAGTCCTGGTCGTCTTCGTTCAGCTTTATTTGGCGGTACATTTTTTCTATGTCCGCAGCGTGGACATACTTATGTTTTCGCCAGCGCATTAAAATTGTTGTTATGTCCTCTTGAAGTTTTGGACCAACTAGCATTAATTCGTTCAAACTGACTTCTGTCGAAGTCTTTGCTGATCCGTCAAATACTACTCCCAGTTTGGTTGTAGTACTCTCATATTTCAAAACAGCATGATGAGGTATGTAGTAACTGTTGTTCATTGATTTCGTGTTGGGAGGTACTTTAATCATATGTCCCAGTTCCAGAAACTCTTCTATCACCTTCGTATAGTCTGCTTTGAGTTGTTTGTCCTTACTCAACCTTGCTTCTAGCTGACGGAATCTTGCCACAGCTCTGTGTTTGGATTGTCCCAGCTCCAGTGATTCCCTTTTTTTCTGGTTAAAAGGGATTTTAACTACATATCTGCCATCTATGTCTCTGCGGTGTGTTTTCTTGAAGATATCTTGACATTCCTTGTGACTTTGCGTTTTAAATGTTGGCTGTGGTAACTCTTCCAGCTCCCAAAACCTTTGAAGTTGCTGATCAGCTGCTGTTTGTACCACGAATCCGTTTATTGTGCCAACTCTGTCCAGTTTTGGAGATGTGCGACCAGAAATAAGCCATCCTAAGTGTGACTCTTGTGCTATCAGCATATTACTGGTTTCTCTCCGTAAACCGTTGAGGATAATGTCACCATAAGCATCTGCCCCAATAATCATGTCGATTGATCCTGGAATGTTGAATGTAGGATCTGCCAATTCTATGTCGTCAAACTTATCCGTTGTAAGGTTGTGGGTTGAAGATGATGGCAGCTGCCTTGTTAGTTTTGGTAATACAAGGGCTTCTAGATGAAGTTTGAATTTAGACGAGAAGCGTGGAGATATTGTCACGTCTACTCTGTGTCGTGCTGTTCCTGCGCCAATTGCACCAAGTCCGCATACTTCAACGAGTACTTTTTGCTTTTTAAGCCGCAACGATTGGGTGATTGCCTCAGTTATAAGGGACGCCTGAGATATTGGATCGATCAGGGCTCGTATCCTCACACTTTTCATCCCATCACTGCTGCTTGCGTGAAGCATAGCCGTTGCCAGAAGGACGTTCTGATTTTGATGGCCATGGGCTATCTGTTTAGATTCGACCTTTTGTTGAACACCTGGTTGTTGAACTGCCGGTTGTTGACTCCCCTGAGTTTGTTGGACCTCCACTCTCTTATTTTGAGGTGCTTTTTCATACCATTCCACATGTAGAAGAGAGTGATGATTTTTGTTGCAGTATCTGCAGGTTCTTTTGCTAAGGCACTGACTCTGCTTGTCATGTCGTAAGCAATTATGACACAAATTGGCTTGCTTTATTTGCTGAAACCTTTGTTTTGGTGGTGCACTTAGAAACTTGGGACATGAGTATATCACGTGGTCCACTTTGCATAAAGAACATTGATTTGATCTCGAGGCTACGTGAAAGTTTCTCACTGACATGTGCGGTTCATTTTCAGTTTTGTGTTGTCTGTGCTTTGTTGGAGGTAGGACATCTAGCGCTTGATATCTTCTCGAGAGGAACTCGAAAATAATTTTTATTGACGGCACCTTGTTTGGTTGCTCTAAACCTTGTTCAAACAGGTTTCTGCTTTCTGGATCTAAGCTTTTGGTTAAAAGATGTACGATTATAGGGTCCCACGAAGAGGTGTTGAAACCCATGTTGCTTACTGCTGACAACCCTTCCTTTGCTGCATCTAGAATTGCCTTGATTGATGTTGATGTTGGCTGATTTCCTTGATGTCCAGGCTTTATCATCTTGTCAATGTACATCGAGACAATTTTTCTTTCATTGTCATAACGCGCCTTCAATGTTTCCCATGCACAGAGATAATTAACACTTGATATTGTTAAATGTTGAATCAAATGCATCGGCTCGCCTTCCAAATGAGTTTTCAAGTACTCCATCTTTTCTGTAGCACTGTGTGATGACCTCTCGTGTATTATTGTAGAGAAAATGTCACAGAATGAGCGCCATTCAAGATAATTTCCCTTAAATGTTGGAATTTTGAGCATTGGTAGTTTTGCATTTGAACTGGACTCTTTGACAACATTTGTGGAATGAGATTCCCTCAGCGTACATGATATTCTATGCAGACATTGGTTAATGTCAGACTCTGAAGCATTTGCCATGAAGTCCTCATGCACATCCGTTAGGTTTCTCATCTGCTCCATGATTATTTTTTGCTGATACTAGTATATCTCTTTCGAGTACTCAGCAAATGTGCCCTCAAACTCTTCCATGTTTTGCAGAATTGCCTCAATCTTCAAATGCAGTTTTCTTAATCGCTGCATTTGAGCTGTACTCTGATCGGGGCCTGAGGTTTGTGCAGGCGTCGTGACTTCTGTCTGTGGATTGAGTTTTTCCAGCAGAGTTTTTATCTCTACATACATTTCTTCCACCTTTCCATACGTATTTCTCTGCATATAATTGGTGTCTAGTTTCACCAGTGGTCTGATCTTTTCATGGTTTCGTTTAAACTCCGTGCAAATGGCCTCAACTTTTGTCAGTCGCTCTTCCTTATATTTCAGAGTTTTTCTGGATGAGCTGTCTTTCTTGAAATTTATAATAGTTTTTTCCAAATCTTCAGCGAGTGCCTTTTGTTTGGCTACTAGGACGTATATGTCGATTTCATCCGTCATTTTTCTTGGCTTTTTTTTTGTTGTTGTTGTTTAATGTATCACTTTTTATTTTACTACCAGTGTCTTAGCCCTGGCAACGCTAATAAGTAGTTTGTAGGTGTGTTTACGTTTTGTATTTACGCTTATTCACTACCAGTATTGTAGCTCTGGTAACGCTTTTAGTAGTTTGTAGGTGGGTGTGTTTACGTTTTGTATTTACATTTATTCACTACCAGTATTGTAGCTCTGGTAACGCTAGTTATTCAAAAAAGGCTCGAAGGACCAGTGTTTTAGCAGCAATAAAGATTTATTGTAGTTCTTACCGCTGGTGGGGGAAACTAAATAAAATGACCGTATTGCTGGGTGTCCAATGTGAACATAAAAACTTTATTCTATTATAATGCCTTATATATACTAAAATAATGCTTACTGTACAATTTCTTATTCTAAGGTTTACTTACACTCGCTACACGTTTTGTTATCATGAGGTTCAATTACAATAATTGTAATTGAACGCATGGGAATGATAGAAATAACTTTGCGTTTTGAAATAATTCTCATGCATTGCTGGAATCTGCGAATTGTTCGGCGTCATCAAATGTTGGACACAACAACCTCCGATAACGGATTCAGGCTGATCGACTTTGCTGCGTGGGCGACACGTTGTGGTAGCTAGTACACAGTTCCCGCATCTCAATATCCACAAAGGGACATGGAGATCTCCCGATCAATCAATCGTCAACCAGATTGACCATATTGCGATCGACGCAAGGCACTCCTCCAGTATCATGGATGTCCGAACTTCCCGAGGGGCCAACGTTGACTCGGATCACTACCTTGTCGTAGCCAAGGTACGGCTGCGGATATCCCGGCTAGCGCCAAGTAATGGAAATACTGTGAGGAAGTTTGACGTCGGCCGACTACAATCGCAAGAGATCGCCAGGTCCTTCTCCAACCGAGTCTCTCAAAACCTTCTACGAAGTCCTATGCAACCAGCATCAAGTATTGATAGCCAGTGGCAACATTGCCAAAATGCCATCAGAGACGCCGCCTCTGAAGTGCTGGGTTTCACACGGCGACCACAACGAAACCCCTGGTTTGACGATGAATGCCGGCAAGCACATGCAGCTAAACAGGAAGCATACAAAGCGGCGCTGCACAGAAGGACTAGAGCTGCTCGCGAGCTCTACGAGCAGAGGAGGGGAGAGGAGCACCGGCTTCTCCGAAGGAAAAAGAGAGAGCACGAGAAGCGCGCGGTTGAAGAGATAGAGAGATGTTACAACAGGAATGAGGTTAGAAAGTTTTACCAAAGGATCAAAAGGTCCTGCCAAGGGTATAAACTTCGAACTGAAGCCTGTAAGGACCATCAAGGGAACATTGTTGTAGAATCGCACCCGGTGCTGAGGATTTGGAAAGACCACTTCTGCAGACTGTATAGCGGCGAGGAAGAATCAAATACCGCTGTCAGGCACAACAAACCATTCAACTCGGGCGAAGACGTTACCGACGAAGCATACGAACGATACCGCCCACCCGACCTGGAGGAGGTGAAAGTAGCTGTGTCTAAGCTCAAACGCAACAAAGTAGCCGGAGCAGACGGCCTAGCTGCTGTGCCTAGCTGTTGTGCCAACTACAGAGGCATAATCAATCTGATAGGCTTTAAGCCAGAAAAGGCCATCATCAATCAAATATTTACACTGCAGCAGATCTTGGAGAAAACCCAGGAATTCCAAATCGATACACACCACCTCTTCATCGATTTCAAGGCCGCGTATGACAGCATCTATAGACGAGCTTTATAGCGCAATGTCTAGTTTTGGCATCCCTGCCAAACTCGTCAGTCTGTGCAGGATGACGATGGAAAACTCACGCTGTTCCGTCAAGGTCGGCAAAGACCTCACCGACCCCTTTGATGTCAAAAAAGGATTTAGACAAGGCGACGCACTGTCATGCGACTTCTTTGACATCATACTTGAGAGAATTGTGCAGAACTCTCGCGCCAACACCAGAGGTACAATCTTTCAAAAGTCCGTTCAACTACTCGCATACGCAGAAGACATTGACATAATCGGTAGAACAAAGCGTGATGTCAGTGAAGCCTTCGTGAGTATTGGGACGGAAGCGGCGAATATGGGTTCAGCTGTCAATGAGGGCAAAACCAAGTATATGCTGTCATCAAAAAAAGACACCCAACACCGACGTCTTGGACAAAACATCGCCATCGACAGCTATAACTTTAAGGTAGTTAGGGACTTTGTCTACCTGGGTTCCGCTATCAATTCAGACAATGACACCAGCGCTGAAATCAAACGAAGGATAACACTTGCCAATCGCTGTTTCTTTGGGCTAAGAAGGCAATTGAGTAGCAAAACCCTCTCCCGAGCAGCTAAAGTGTCCATGTATAAGACCCTCATCATCCCAGTCCTGCTTTACGGTGCAGAAGCATGGACCCTGTCAAAGGCGGATGAAAACACTTTAGGCTGCTTCGAGAGGAAAATTCTTCGGACGATTTACGGTCCCGTCTGCATAGACGGAGAATGGAGAAGGAGATATAACATCGAACTGTACGGGCTGTACAGCAATACCGACCTAGCCAAAAGAGTCAAAACAAAACGTCTACGATGACTGGGTCATCTAGAGCGGATGGACACCAACGCCCCGCCCCGGAAAATCTTCGAATCCACACCGCATGGACGGCGCGGTAGAGGAGCACCGAGACTCAGGTGGCGCACGCAAGTGGAAGGGGACCTCAGCCAACTTCGCGTGCGAAACTGGAGACGGCCACCTAGAGACAGAACTGGCTGGCGAAGCTTGTTGGCTGAGGCCCAGGTCCACCCCGGAATGTAGCGCCACCTTAAGTAAGTAAGTAAGTAAGTAAGACGTTCTTAAGGCTGAAATTTGACATTTAGCATCTCTCAGAGGGTGTAAGACACAAAAAGACAAATTTAATTGATAAGCCTCCTCTAGTGGGCGTGGCATCTTTTTTAAGGGTAAATTTTCAAATGCAGTTTACTCAATATTTTTACTCGAAATTGAAAAAAATTTGCTTAATATTTTATGTAGAAAACGCTTAGTTCCACATTTATTTCGGGAGAAAGCATGCCCGACGAATGGAACCTCAGCATTGTTTGCCCGATCCTGAAGAAAGGAGACCCTCTGAGTTGAGCCAACTACGGAGGCATAATCAATCCGATAGGCTTTAGGCCAGGAAAGTACATCATCAATCAAATATTCACACTGCGGCAGATCTTGGAGAAAACCCAGGAATTCCAAATCGATACACACCACCTCTTCATCGATTTCAAGGCCACGTATGACAGCATCTATAGACGAGCTATATAGCGCAATGTCTAGTTTTGGCATCCCTGCCAAACTCGTCAGTCTGTGCAGGATGACGATGGAAAACTCACGCTGTTCCGTCAAGGTCGGCAAAGACCTCACCGACCCCTTTAATGTCAAAAAAGGATTTAGACAAGGCGACGCGCTGTCATACGACTTCTTTGACATCATACTTGAGAGAATTGTACAGAACTCTCGCGCCAACACCAGAGGTACAATCTTTCAAAAGTCCGTTCAACTACTCGCATACGCAGAAGACATTGACATAATCGGTAGAACAAAGCGTGATGTCAGTGAAGCCTTCGTGAGTATTGGGACGGAAGCGGCGAATTAGGTTTAGCTGTCAATGAGGGCAAAACCAAGTATATGCTGTCATCAAGAAAAGACACCCAACACCGACGTCTTGGACAAAACATCACCATCGACAGCTATAACTTTGAGGTAGTTAGGGACTTTGTCTACCTGGGTTCCGCTATCAATTCAGACAATGACACCAGCGCTGAAATCAAACGAAGGATAACTCTTGCCAATCGCTGTTTCTTTGGGCTAAGAAGGCAATTGAGTAGCAAAGCCCTCTCTCGAGCAACTAAAGTGTCCATGTATAAGACCCTCATCATCCCAGTCCTGCTTTACGGTGCAGAAGCATGGACCCTGTCAAAGGCGGATGAAAACACTTTAGGCTGCTTCGAGAGGAAAATTCTTCGGACGATTTACGGTCCCGTCTGCATAGACGGAGAGTGGAGAAGGAGATATAACATCGAACTGTTCGGGCTGTACAGCGATGCCGACCTAGCCAAAAGAGTCAAAACACAACGTCTACGTTGACTGGGTCATCTAGAGCGGATGGACACCAACGCCCCGCCCCGGAAAATCTTCGAATCCACACCGCAGGGACGGTGCGGTAGAGGAGCACCGAGACTCAGGTGGTGCACGCAAGTGGAAGGGGACCTCAGCCAACTTCGCGTGCGAAACTGGAGACAGCTACCTAGAGACAGAACTGGCTGGCGAAGCTTGTTGGCTGAGGCCCAGGTCCACCCCGGAATGTAGCGCCACCTTAAGTAAGTAAGTAAGCAAGTAAGACGTTCTTAAGAGCTGAAATTTGACATTTAGCATCTCTCAGAGGGTGTAAGACACAAAAAAAAAAAACAAATTTAATTGATAAACCTCCTCTAGTGGGCGCGGCATCTTTTTTAAGGGTAAGTTTTCAAATGCAGTTTACTCAATATTTTTGCTCGAAATTGAAAAAAAATTGCTTAATATTTTATGTAGAAAAAGCTTAGTGTCACATTTATTTCACACAAGACTCTGGGCCCGCCCACATTTGGAGGCAGAATTGAAGAAAAACCTAAAATTTTCCAGAAAAACTTAATTTCGACTGGCCTTGAGCCTAATTTAGGAAAGCATGAAACAAAAAAAGTATGAGGTTAGTTAAACAATATTTCAGTCCAGATTTCGCTCACATAAAGTTTTTAGCCACGCCCCTTTTTAAGGGTTAGATTTTTCAAAAATATTGAATTTGAACCAAAAAATTGAATTTTTACGTACATTTAAGGGCAACTTGGAAATATCTGTGGAAATATGTTATAATTAATAGTTTGTAATTAGGGGCGGTTGGACCACGCACCTTTTCGAAGTTTGCATTACTTATAAAATTTCAAAAAATAACTATGCCATCAGCATTTTACAATGTGGGATAGGATGGGGTATTCAACGGTCCGTTTTACGGACTGTAAATTCTGCGTACACACTGTAGCACTTACTCACTGGTTCTTTCCAAAGTAAGTCTGAAGGTTAGTCGAAATCCAAATTTTTCTTGAAAACTATAGGTTTGCTAATTTTTGCCTCTTAATTTGGGAGTGGTTCCAAATCTTATAGTCGGAGTAATAACAAGGTGACTTTTATGATACCGTAAAATGAATTAGTTCAAAGCTTACAAAAAGCCGAGAAAGATTTATTCTGCCATCCAATTATTTTGCCTTAATTAAGGCTTTATTTATGATTTGCTGTCAGTGTACTTTTATGCAGGATTTAGGTAGTTATAAAGATAAGATAAATTTTCACTATTTTAAACACAAATGAGTTCATCCGACATACGACTTCTGTTGTCTTTAAGTGATGGACAAACTATAATAAAATTAATTACGTCTTCGTTGGCGCTTTGCTTGCACAAGGTGCATTAATCATTTCCTTCAGACATGTATGGTCTGGTCGGTAGTACCGTATTATTCATCTCTTGCTTTAAAAATTACTTTCAGGCTGTTTTGTTTTTATCATTGAGGTCATGCCGAAGAATTGCTATATAGTCCTGTAAAGTTCCAATACACTAAACTTCGATCCTTGGCAGGTGATTATACCATACCCAGCGGGCTCAGCCAACCTCAAACTTACATTTTACTTTCAAATGATTTAAATAATAAATAAGTTCATTAATTTGATGATTAAATAATTAAAATGACAAATAATTGACCCAAGAATTCAGGTTTATTCTTGTATGTGAAGAAATCAACACACACAGCATAAATATCGAGAAGTTATTGTCTCTGGCTCACCTCGAGTTGTTGCGCCACTCTATTTACTTATTTTTAACTATATGAATTCAGGTCAAAATTTTACGGGTATTTAATGTCTTCATCATCATCATTTTGCAATGCCGCTTATCCTTATTATTAAAAGGGTCGCGGAGCGAGGGTGTCTAAATGGTCCTTCCATCTTTCTCGATCCGCCGCCACCATCTCAAGAGACTCTGGCACAATCGCCAGGTGGGACTCAGAGAGGTTGTTTACCTGATCCCATCACATGTTTCCTGGCCTACCAGGGGGGCGACGCGCTCGCATCTCGGCTAGCATTACCTGTCTAGGAAGTCTGTCAGAGGGCATGCGAAGAACGTGTCCAAACAATCGAAGAATCGATCGCTCCACTCGGAGAAGTAGCTGCTCAACATTAAGATTCCTACGAATACTGACGTTTCTCACTCTGTCCCTTAGAATAGCCACGCCATTTATCCGTACACAGCTTCTGCAGTTTCCATACAAAGACTCGATGGCTCTCAGAAGAGGCGCACTCATCGCATAGTCCTGCAAAATTCTCCACAGTGTATCCCGAGGGACTCGGTCATATGCCTTTTCCAGATCTACAATATACGCATAGACCGGTTTGGCATATTCCCAAATTTTAGTATTTAGTAGTAGGTATTTTGTAGTTCTATAAAAATGAATTCTTTCACTTACATACTTGACTTAATAAAAATGTTTTTTTTTTTTAAGTTTTTATTATTTCTCACTCAATAGTTCAATAAAAATATTACAGTTAAATGTTTAGTGGCCAAAAATATTCAATTTCAGTTGAAATGAGAAAACATAAGACATACGATATTTATACCCCATCCCATAGTATAGGAGGTATATTAAAGGTATGTTCCCTGCACAAATTTATGGAGGTGTGCTATTAAATTGAGTGATAACTTCCACATTTTTAAAGATAATTTACCCTAATAAAAAAGCATTACTTTGGTATTGAATGTAGCCAGATATGCTTGTTGTCAAAAATTAATTCAAGAAAATATAAAAGTTTTTAGCGTAGGAAAAACAATGTTTTTTTAGTATTATATGGGCATAGTCTAAATCCTACCGCGGGGCAGTACTTAGAACTCACTTTTTTATTTTTTTTATTTTATTTATTGAATCTTCATTATGTTTTTCCTCTGAGCTGTTGTGGCAAAAATTGATCTTTTGCTTTTGCTATTGTATGTTGAGGTGCAAAAAGTAATTTTTTTTGGAATTTTGCCATGTATTTGGAAGCGTTGCTTCCAAAATCATAAACCGAAATATTTATTTTTTAGTAGCTAAAGATAAGTGCTTTTAGTGGTATAATGGGTATTTTTTTGTAAATTTTTTTCTTGATGTATTAGGCTTTAAAATGAAAAATGCCGCATTTTTTCAAATCCGACCATAGGCCAAGCTCAGTTTTAAAAATTGATTTTTGATTTTTCTTTTAGCCAATACTCCGTTCATTTTTACATTTTTTGGTAGAAGCAAAAATTAAATTTTTTTTGTTAATTTACTTAGAATCGCAATTTTCGTAGACAACTTTTTTATCCGATTATTGAGGTTGCTAAAGTACCAAGCAATCAATTTTAATAATAATATTGGCTCACCCACTGATGAGCAATCATTAGCCAATATTATTTTTGCGAAACACACTGGTCAAAAATCTGGATCTAAACACCTTATGATCTTGATGATTAATTATCGTACACCCCATGACCACGCATATGCAAACGCTAGAAATAGCTGCTGCAAATGCATTTTTTAATAATTTTTTTACTTAATTATATGCTGGTCACCGCATAAAAATCCATTCACGGAATAATATGTTCGAATTGAGCGTCCGTGCTTGGTGTTCTTATAATTTACGCTGTGTTTTAACAGCAAAGTTTATAAGTTTATCGTCGACGTTAGTCGAAAAATGTGTGTCTGGGTTGAATAATATTGGCTCACCCACTGATGAGCAATCATTAGCCAATATTATTTTTTGCGAAACACACTGGTCAAAAATCTGGGGCTAAAGACCTTATGATCTTGATGATTAATTATCGTACACCCCATGATCACGCACAAGCAAACGCTAGAAATAGCTGCTGCAAATGCATTTTTTAATAACTTTTTACTTAATTACATGCTGGTCACCGCATAAAAATCCAATCACGGAATAATATGTTCAAGCTGAGCATCCGTGCTTGGTATTCTTATAATTCACGCTGTGTTTTTACAGCAAAGTTTATAAGTTTATCGTCGACGTTAGTCGAAAAATGTGTGTCTGGGTGGAATAATATTGGCTCACCCACTGATGAACAATCATTTGCCAATATTATTTTTGCGAAACACACTGGTCAAAAATCTGGGGCTAAAGACCTTATGATCTTGATAATCAATTTTTATTTTTGTATTTTTCTTTGTCATTTTTTTCCTTTGCGTATTAAAACTCAAAGTTGTTACTGTCGTATAAATTTTACTATGTGATTTTTAAAAAGTATCTTTTTTGCATTTTTTGCAAATAAAATTCATTGTAAATGCACACATTCGAATATGAAGTATTCCGCAAAAGCCGTGGCGCTGGCAAATGCCCTTTCCTCATTCTCTTCGTTTAAAAGAGAAATGTGGCTTGGATCTTTATTGTTTTTTGTTGCTTGCTTCGCATTCATATGTATCTACCAAAAATTAAAACGAGCCGAAAACTGTTCACCGTGATCGAATACTCGTTCGAAAAACGAGTACAATCAAACCGAGTATGTATACTCAAAAGGCTCGCGAACACTTCTGTACCGCAAACGGTACAAAGCGAGTATTTCCATGAAAACGAACGATCCAAACGAGTATTTTTCGAAACCAGTACAAACGAGTTCGAATAAGTGCGAGTACCTTGTTTGCGAGAGTACTGATCGGCAATCAGGTTTTAGGGGAATGTTTGTTTGTTTGATTCCTTTGTTAATTTCTGTGAGGAATGGATGCTAGAGAGTATATTTACAATGGAATGGTGGTAGCACTTCTTTTTGTCATGCAGGTGTGAGCTGAATTATTTAATGTGTGTCGACTATTGTTTTGACTGTCAGTTTCACAAATAAGTTTTTTTTAGATAAACAGAATAAGTGAAGTCCATTTAAAAAAAGACAATTCAATACTTAGGCATATGTATACATTAAGTTGACATTTACTCTAAGTCATCATCGAAAAAGGAAACATCATTAATTTTCAAATTTGAATTGGTGACCATCAAATCGTTAACTTTTCCCGGTGCGAATCCGGTGCATTTCTGCGAAAATGCGCGTTCTGATGCAGCTGAAGTTGCCGGTATACCGCCGACGATCCTATTGGCCTCGTATAGGTGTTTGAGGTTTTTGTTTTCAAACCACCATTTGATTTTGTCAACAGGTCCCACACAATTATGTTGTAAATATTGGTCGATTTCTTTATCAATTGGATTGGCAGCAGGGAAATAGTTGTAAATGTAATTCAGGTAATTGAGGTTGTAAATTCAGGTATTAAATAGGTAGGTCTACCACTTGCTTGACATTAAATTGGAAATACGCATCTTAATCACATTTTCATTCATTTTTCATTCATTCACTAATCCAAAATTTATATACCGTTGCCTACCTAGCCATAATTATTACTTTTCGGGCCTTTTGCTAGAACTACCTATGCTACATCTAGGTATTTCAATTTAGCTATCTACCTACTTCAAAAAACCTGCAAAGAACATGCACACGCAGATCTTAATTTCTCAAGGAAAAAACCAAACGATCAATACGATCATCCCATAATGTACGAACAAAAGTACTGATCGAAAAGATCGGTTCTGTTTGCAAACATTCGAATACTTTTGTGTATGCGCAACGAGCCTTTTTGAACTTCGGTACACAGAAGCAAGTTACTTGCGAGTATACGAGTCATTGGGATGTACCGCTTGCAAGCGGGTTCTACTCGTGGCACACACAAAGCGAGTATACAGAAAAATCGAACGAGTACGAACAATCAGAAAAATATTTTTTTTATGTTCGATCATGATCGATCAGAGTCGTTTTAATCTCTGGTTTTGGAGGTTTCCTTTTTTTGCAAGCTGTATTTGAAAAAGAATTTGGTATTTGTGTAATGTGTTTCATGTATATTCATAATTCGATGACTAGGGAAAGTTAATGCGAAAGGTGGTTAGCTATACATATTTTATATTTAAATAGGTAGGTAGATAAGGTGCGTAGGCAGTATTGTGTAAGTGGATGGGGTGAGTGATTGACTCGATTGATACATAACCAAATCTATCAAGCGCGTAAGTGAGAAAGGTAGGTGGGTATCCCTATATAAGGAAGCGGTACTCACCTGTTGTTTTAAGCGGTCCGTTTAAAAATGGAAAAAGGACTTCTTATGGTATGATATGGAAGATAACATTTTTTTTAATAATTGCAGTTGTTCTTTTTATACTTTTTGAGTGATTTGGTTGCACAGGCAAACAGATCTTATGCATAGGTATACCTTCTTAAAATTGCACTCGAAATATAACATAAATATTTTACAAATGAGTTATGTAGATGCGTTTGAAAAAATGCCGAAATTGTCCCCTCGCTGGGGTTGCGAACCCTACTAAGGAGAGTAGAGGTTTTGTGCTTCGTGCTTGCCGACGAACTTGCGACCAGTGAACTGGCGACCATATGTCTTTACTCCAAAATACTGTTTCCAAATCAAAATCGCAGCACGGAAATAATCAATTTACACAAAGTTCTGTCAAGATCACTCGCAGTTCGCTGATTTCAAAACGAACTCGCGGCGCCAATTTTTTACAATTCGCAATTTACTAAGGGAATTGTAAATATTTTCATAAAGCTTTTGAAAATAATGGATTTAAAGATGTCAAATAGTAGAATTGAGGATTCTTGTTAGGTTTCTATTTGACAAATTTCACTTTTAAGCAATTTCTTAGAGCAATGTCCAATTAAGTGCCAATTCGCAAAGCGCAAGTTCGCCGGCTGTGAAAGTACCTTAACAGTGGAGCAAATAAAGGGCTCGCCATCTAACATTTTTTTTTTCAACCAGTGCTTATTTCGTAAATGGTAACACTTAGCTCATGTCTAATTTAAGATAATTAGTTTTATGCTTCCGCTGAACGAATATGGTTGTGTATACGCTTGAACAACTTACCATCCAATGCGTTTTCGCTTCGCTAAGTGGGCCTGCGATCAAAAACATTTTTTCGGATGAAGCTCATTTTGATCTTGGCGGGTATGTAAACAAGCAAAATTGTCGCATTTGGGGCACAGAAAACCCGCACGGATACATTGAAAAGCCGATTGGCCAATTTTTTTTTAAATGAGCAAGAAGTGGTCGTTATAGTCAATGGCGATCGTTAATTAATAAATATACCCTCTGTCGGGTATAAAAAGCAGCTTTCGATGACTGTACTTGAACTTGGTAATAAGGTGAAACTGTAAGGCGAACCTATGACAAGTTCAGCAAAGGCATCTGTTTTTATTTCTTTGTCGCTTTTATGGCCTCAAGTGGGTTAACAATTGTTCAATATTCCGATTCCTTGAAATGTTCTCGTATGTATACTAGGTACAATCAAAATGTACAAAAATGTAAAATTTGGGTTCGAATGCCTTTTTTACGTACATATGTACCTACGTATACATACAGGTAGGTATATTTACCTACTTTTTGCATAACCATTTTTAAGCCAACCTGGATAATTGAAAGTACATAATTTGTTTATCAAATTTTCTATCCGCTTGTGCCTACCCATCTATGCCTACAATTAGAAATAAAACATGTCCTTAAGTTAGGTTTGTGCCTAGGTAGGTACCTACATACATGATTCTGTTTTGTACTACCTACAACATTATGCATTTTATACCAACTACATAAAAGTAAATTAAAATTACCAAATAATTAGTACGTTAGTACATAACCTAATAATTACCTAGCTACGTACCTAGCTACCTAACAAAATGGTTTTGATAAGGAAATATCCTATATAGATATACCTACCCATCTACATTCTCAACTATATTCGTTGAAACTTCAAACCGTGTTCTTCAAAACACGGTACCTAGAAGAAACCTCATCAACTTGCCAAGAAACCAGCAATGGGTTTTATTATTATAAGCGTCCTTACCTTCAGGTACTGAACCAATAAGAAAACAATGCCTACCTATTTCTCCAGACCCAGGTCAGGTCATCATAATCATTAAAATCATGAAAATCATCATAAATTTTGTCTTCCGAGTTCTGACTCCACATAATGAAAATATCATATACACGCTGTTTCCAAATTCGATGCAAATATTTTGACACAAGATTCTTGGGTATATTTGAAGAAAAAAATTGTTCTACAGTATGGGCCTATCTCAAATTTTGATACCACTTATTGGGAATTTAAGAAAACACCTACTTTGAGGTACCTTGACCCATACTAACACAAATATCTCCGCTAACACTTACAACAGGTACTTCATTTAGGACTTTCATTTTAGAAGAAATAACACTCCTTTTAACTGCATTAAAATAAAATTGATGACTTTTTTAACTTTCGAGATATTTGCTTTTAAGTCGGATCCTTTTTCCCTGCCCATGACATTTTTTTGACTTTCAAGACACATTTCTGCGAAAAATGCGTAATAATCATATCAGTAATTTTTTTTTCTAGTGCACCTAACAATACTAAATAAAAATTGCTAAGACAAGTTACCCGAAAAACCCACAGATTTTATGATACTTGGGAAATTCCATAGCAGGTAAAATTATGAAAAACTCGATTCATAGTGTTCAATTCCTATTAGTCTGAATAAAAATGCTTGTGTTTGGTTTATGTTTTTTTTTTCATTAAGTTAACTTTACAATCAAATAAGGTGTTCAAAGTGTCCTCCTCCATATTGTATGCATGCTAGAGTCCGTTTTTGGATTGCGCTGTCAACGTTTATTGAGGATAACTCCTGCCTCACTTGTGACGAGGCTTGGAGAATGCGATCTTCTAATTCATTTAGAGTTGATATTTCTGTAAAACAAACAAGTTCTTTCATTCTCCCCCATACAAAAAAATCCATAATTGTAAGGTCTGGAGATCTTGCAGGCCAGTGAACTGGTCTATTTCTTCCTATCCAACGACCAGCGTACTTTTCATCCAGCCAATTCTTAACCTCGCGACCAAAGTGGGCTGGGGCTCCATCCTGTTGAAAATATGACGAAGCTCGTTGAGTTACCGGAACATCCTCCAGTAGATCTGTTAAATCATTGCGCAAAAATTCCAGATAAAAGGACCCATTAAGATGTTTCCAATAACACCTGCCCACAAATTGACGCTAAATCTGTGTTGAAATTATGACTCTCTCCTTGTGTGTCGTCTTGTTGAAACAGGTCCCGTTTCCCGAAGTCTTCGAACCGAATTCGTAAATACGCGGGGATTGGTTACTCTTCGGTTAGGATAAAGCTGATGGTATCTTTGTTGTGCTCTAATAGAACTTCCGTTGCACATCCCATAAACGTAGATAATATCGGCGTATTCTTCGTTTGTAAAAGATGCCATTTCAAGTAGGGTTTCTTAACAACTGTTGTGTCACCTCGGCTTTAAAAATGACTTTGATGGATTTAATTTTGTTTTCTAACCTTTTATACAATTTACATTAGGTGAATTTTCCAACTAGGCGACCAACCTCAAACTTAATCCTTTTTGGGATTTAACAGAAAAATGATAGGGAAATTACCTTTTTATCAGGTAGTCTAATAAAAATGCATGCTCTAAAACCTACGTAAATTATTAATACATAGTCAAAAAATAGTTCTTGTTGTCAATCGCGGCTATAAAAGTAGGTAACAAATCATATTTCCACCTTATACCTGTCGCGGCTTCGTGAAAAGAGTTTTTCATAATTTTACCTGCTATGGAATTTCCCAAGTATCATAAAATCTGTGGGTTTTTCGTGTAACTTGTCTTAGCAATTTTTATTAAGTATTGTTAGGTGCACTAGAAAAAAAATTACCGATATGTTTATTACACATTTTTCGCAAAAATGTGTCTTGAAAGTCAAAAAAATGTCATGGGCAGGGAAAAAGGATCCCACTTAAAAGCAAATATCTCAAAAGTTAAAAAAGTCATCAATTTTATTTTAATGCAGTTAAAAGGAGTACTATTTCTTCTAAAATGTAAGTCCTAAATGAAGTACCTGTTGTAAGTGTTAGCGGAGATATTTGTGTTAGTATGGGTCAAGGTACCTCAAAGTAGGTGTTTTCTTAAATTCCCAATAAGTGGTATCAAAATTTGAGATAGGCTCATACTGTAGAACAATTTTTTTCTTCAAATATACCCAAGAATCTTGTGTCAAAATATTTGCATCGAATTTGGAAAC
Source organism: Neoascia interrupta (assembly GCA_947623515.1). NCBI lineage: Eukaryota > Metazoa > Arthropoda > Insecta > Diptera > Syrphidae > Neoascia > Neoascia interrupta. The sequence goes on from OX392462.1 coordinate 139,679,901, forward strand.
ACCCTGTATATTTGACCATATTTAGCTATCGAGGATCGATTGCTTGAAGGTTGCAAATACAAGTGCACAAACAAAAAGAGGAACGCAAAAAAGATACAACAAGAAATTCCACAGCAAACAGTGACAAAGAAAATCATCAAAAGGTCGGTTGTCAGTATCTTATGGGTAAAATTTTTTTGTGGGTATTTCATGCGCGAGTTATGTTTGTCATAACTCCTTTATTCAAAAAAAAAAACCGAACAATTTGATTGGAATAAAACAGACAACTTGGTTAGAATAAAACTTTAATGTCTTTTCAACTAGACGTTTGACAAAGAACTGCCTCCAGAACATGATTTAGTTTTACAAGTTATTTATGAAGGCGATACAACGAACTCACAATCGATCAGACGCTGAGTCTGCGGATTTCATTTGTGCTTTTATTGCACTTGCATTCGCGGATCGCTTCCTAGAATTTGTTGTATTGCCGTACAGAGTTTAGTGTTACAATTCATAATTTTGGAAAACAAGTTCATGGGGTTAATGCTCGGCCTGCCGGTGTTGAGGTGTTGATGGGCTGGTTGACCGGATACTGATATGTATGTAACTGGGTCGTTGACGGATGTTGATGTGTGTACGTTGCTGGGCTGGTTGGTGGGTGTTGAGGCGTGTGTGTATGTATTATTATGTGACTTGGGATTAGGTGGGTATCGTAACTCCTTCCCCCTTAGTGTGGAGCGATGGCCAAAGTGATGTCATCGAGGCATACTCCAGCTGCTGGGATGATATTGCTTGGGCAGGAGCGTAGGGTACATATATATGAACCGAACGGCACATCAGTTCGGTTCATATATATGTTTTTTTCGTAATAGTGGCAGCTAAGATGGCTATGATGATAATGATTGCAACCACAGCTGATCCTGTTGTGTAGTTGGAGATCTCCGTTGCGTCTCCCAGTCTCAGTACCTTGGCTTCGGTGTTAAAATTAAAGTCCTTAAGTTTCTGCAGGCTTAAGATGTCTGATGTAGTGTTTGCATCGATGCTGCTGCTTGACGGTGGGACGATTTGAATTGTGTTCCAAAAGATTTCCGGGTTACTCTAGTATGTGATGCCGTTGGCCTCTATGTCGCAATTATGGAAATGAACCAAGGTTGTGCCTTCAATATAGTGAGTCTTGGGTCTGCAGGTAGAATTGATTAATATTTTATTTACATTAATAAATAAAAAAAAGTTTTGTTGCGGTTGCGTAATGGATTCAATTCTTCCCACGTCGCTTAGTGGACAGTTGGCGGCCATGTTTTCAAACCGCTTTCCCATGCATTTTGAATTTTGGGTCTCTTCTTCAAATGTTATCTCCGCACAGTAGAATGTGTTCTCTATCTTGGGGCATGGTTTTTCAAAGTATTGTATGTATTTTTCATTGTGGTTTATGTATGGTTTAGTGTTTATTATTTTTGTGTTGTTTATAGGTAATGGAATAATTTGAGACATGTAAAAGTTTTCATTTGAAATCAATGGTATGCGAATATTAAAAACTATGTTTGAGCCGTTATAGTAAGCTTGAAGACCCTAATTCAGTGTGGGTTAATAAGAGTTTAGGAATGATGTTTAATTTACTGAGGGTAACAGCTTCCGCAATGTCGGAAAGGTGGTTAGTTAGAAGATCTATATTGTAATTCAGTTGGTTGAAGTATTGTAAAGGGTGATTTTTTAAGAGGTTGAGAACTTTTTTAAAAAAAAAACACAAAAAATTCGAAAAAATTAATGAAATATTTATTTGAATCGATAGTTTGAACCTTGCAATTTAATGTTTAAAGATAATTTTATGCAAATGTTGACCGCGGCTGCGTCTCAGGTAGCCCATCCGCTGAGTCCAATTTTGGCATACTCTTTCACACATATCGGCCGGTATCTCACGAATGAATGCATGGATGTTGGCTTCCAGTGCGTCAATCGAAGCGGGCTTGTCCCTATAGACATTAGCCTTGACATACCCCCACAAAAAATAATCTAATGGTGTCAAATCGCACGATCTAGGCGGTCATAATCAAATTTGGTCACAATCTTCCGAAGAGACTGCTCAGAAGGTCGAGAATGCCGACCATAAAATGGAAGCAGCGCGCGATGAACATTTCGAGCCGAGCACGAATTTTGATAGTAAAATTCAATAATTTGCAAGCGTTGTTCATTTGTAAGACGATCCATGGTTAAATTGCAAACCAAACTGAAGCTGTTTGACAGTGACACAAGGTACTAAACACACGTCAGCTGTCAAAACCAGTGTTGCCAAAACCAAACCAGCTAAAAAATCAACCTTTATTTCTATAAGTAAGTCGTGTTCTCGTTTTATTTTGTTTGTCGTGCTTTGAAAGAAGTTCTCAATATTGGTCTGTTCTCTGTTGATATGGTCGCTAATATTCTTGAATCTTTCAATCATCTGAAGATTTAGAATATCTTTGCTTTCTATTGTTTTTGCTAATTCGTCCATATTACCGTTAAGGTTCTCTATTTGGTTATTGATTTTTATAGCATTGTGCGTCCATGTTACGTGTTATCAGTTTGATAGCAGATCCTAGTCCGTCTATAAGTCCACGTTTAATTCTTTGGAATGGGTACGAAGTGTCAGTTTCCTATTAATTTCTTGAATTTGGAACTTTGTTGTCTGGAAGGATTTGTTGATAGTCGTATGTTTTTGAAATGGTTGAAGTGAATTAGTAATGTCCTGTATATTGTCTTTGTAACTGTCGAGATTTACAATATGGATTAGGTTTTGGAAATTCGTAACGTGTCTAGATGGACCTAGTCGGAGTGGTAGTATACTGTGTTCTTTTGGTATGTTGTGTACTTCAATTCTTTGAGTTTGAATGAGTGGCATTCCGGTTATTGGAATATTTACAAGAAATTTGTTAGTGGGAAGTTGTAAAGAAGGAGTAAAAGGTATGGATTCGTTAATGGTAGTGTTCTGTAAGATTGTTATTGATATTGTATAAAGGTAATAATGTATATAGAACAATTAATGATATTTGGATAGTCTCATAATCATATGCCGTGATTATACTATCATGTTTACATTCATATGCCGTGAACGTATTTATGTTGTACTTATAAAATAATATTTGGATAGTCTTATAATCATATGCCGTGATTTTACTATAATGTTTACATTCATATGCCGTGAATGTATTTAAAAATCTTATCAACTAGTATTATTTTTGTTATATGTTTGCTTTAATTACTTAAATTACTTAATTATGAATAGATATATGTTTTTTTTTTATTTATTTATAAAATTTTTCTTTTCCTCCTAAATTTGCTTCTATGAATTTTTTTATTGTTTTTCGTCAAGATTGTAAATTTATTATCTTTCTTTGCTACATGCTTAGAAAATCTGGCTGTTAGTTTGTTTCGCTTAGCTTCTTTTCTGAAAACAACCTCGTCTTCTTTAATCTCTTCTGGTTCCTCCCTAGTCGCGTTTAGCTTCTGAAGTCTAGCAGTGGTTATATTATCAAACTTTTCCTGGATTTTAGGATACAGTTCGTTAAGAAATTCATTCAGTTTTGAAAGGTACTCATGCTCGTTGGAAAAGTTCGAGGTTTTGCCGAACTTGTAGGGCCTACCGAAGAAAAGTTCATAAGGAGTGTGTTTGGTGATGGAATGGATAGCGTTGTTGTAGGTAATAAAGCTTTCGGATAAGATCTCCGCGTGTTCTGTTGTTAGTTTTTGCTCTTTCCTTTTATCCAGAATGATTCTGTAAATTTTTGTTAGCGTTGAATGTAATCTCTCAACAGAAGCATTGCTACTGGTCTGCTGAAAAGATGTAAGGTGCAGGGTGAAGTTATGTTGTTTGCAAAAGTCGTGGAAGATGTTTGCGATAAACTCAGATCCTTGATCGCACACGATCTTCTTGGGTATACCGTAAAGGCTAATGTAGTTCTTCAGATTTCCTAAAACGGTTATACTACTTCTGCATGTTAAGGTATATCCGTAAGCAAAGCGTTAAAATTTATCTATGAGGGTAAGGATTTGATTGTTATGAATGCTGTAAACGTCGATCTGAAGGATCTCTAAGGTTTTGAGTGGGATTTCGGGCTTAACATATTGTGGCTTGGGAGGATTCCTATCGTATTTCAGCAACTTACAGGTGTCGCAATTGTTGAAAGTTTTCGTAATTTTGTGATTCGTGCGGTCGTGATAATCACGAGTGAGTTTTTCTTGTTCATCCTCTAGTCTTATGTCAGTCAGTATTTCTGAGCAACGCACAACTCGAAATGTTTTGTTCCGGGAAAAAGTATTTAGAAAATGCTAGAAAACAAGATCGAAGATTTGGTCAGCTGTATATACAGCGGTCATTTTATTAGGTGGAAAGAATTTCTTGAAGATATCGACCAACGACTCTTCATCAAAAGATGTTCTTCGTATTATCCGTCTTTGTTTATTCTTGAAGATGTTTTCAGTTGTCATAGAGCTTCATCGTTGACTTCTAATATGACTTGAATGTTAAACTCGTTAAGGGTTTTTCGGATATTGGTATTCCGTCGTTAGAATTTTCTTGAGCACTATGTATTGTACTAAAGTCCTCGTCGTTATTAAAAATTTCCTCTATTTTTTCATCTGGATTAGTTATTTTGACGCGACTTAGGGCGTCTGCATTGGTATTTGCTTTCCCTCTCTTGTACACTATTTCATAGTCGAACTCTTCTAACTTAAGGCGCCACCTGACTAGTTTTAAGTTTGGCTCCTTAAGGCTCATTAGCCATGTCAGGGGTCTGTGGTCCGTTACTATTTGGAATTTTCTACCAAATAAGTACGGTCGAAAGTAACGTGTTGCCCAAACGATGGCCAAGAGTTCCTTTTCGATTGTCGAATAATTACATTCGCTTGTGGAAAGGGTTCTGCTAGCAAAGCAAATTGGTTTATCACTTCCTATGCGGCCTTGTGATAGGACTGCTCCTAAGGCAGAGTTACTCGCGTCTGTTGTGAGTACAAACGGTTTAGTAAAGTCCGGATGTTGCAGGATCGGGTCGTTAATTTACAGATTTTTACAAGTTTCGAAGGCTTCTATATAATTTTTGTCCATTTTGATTTGTGCTCCCTTTTTCAGGCAGCTCGTTAAAGGTTTTGTGAGTTTCGCTAGATCCTTAATAAATTTTCTGTAATATCCTATTAGTCCTAAAAATGCTTTAATTTCCGTGCGGGTTTTTGGAATAGGGAAGTTTCTGATGGCACTAATTTTTGCAGGGTTTGGTTTTATTCCTTCGGGAGTTATAATATGACCTAAGAAGGCGATTTCCTTTTGAAGAAATTCATATTTATCCAAATTTGAGTGTCGTAATTTTTCAAAAACCTGCCTAATACTCTCAAGATGTTCTTGGAGTGAAATAGAATAGATGATGATGTCGTCGAGATAGACAAGACAGATTTTTCCCACTAGTTCCCTGAGCACGTTGTCCATTACACGTTGGAAGGTCGAAGGCACATTTTTCAATCCGAAAGGCATTCTAAGATACTCGTAATGTCCTCCTTCGATTGTAAATGCGGTTTAGGATCCATCTCGATCTGGTGGAAACCGCTCGCCAGGTCGAGGGTGGTGAAGTACATGCATTTTCCCAATTTATCCAGAATTTCGTTAACGTTGGGTAGTGGGTAACGGTCAGATATAGTCTTTTCATTGACTTTTCTGTAGTCAATGACTAGTCTCCACTTCTGCTTCCCGCTGGCGTCCTGTTTTTTTGGAACTATCCAAACAGGGGAGCGCCATGGGGAGTAACTGTGACGTATTATGCCTTGTTCTAACATTTTGGAAATTTGGTCTTTTACTTCCTGCTTGTGTACGTATGGATACCTATAGAACTCTGTGTACAGAGGGATGTCGTCAGTCGTATTGATACAGTGTTTCACTTGGTTCGTAAAAGTCAATGGTTCTCCTTCCATATATATAATGTCTCTGTATTCTTTACAGATTTTAAGAACTTTCTTTCGCTCTTCAGAACTCAAATGATCGGTTCGAATTAATTCGGATATGCCTTTGGAGGGTAATTGTTCCATACTTTCTTCGTTTACTTCTTCATTGAAATTATAGATTTCAACGAAATTTAAGGCGTCATACTGTTCTGCGTTTAAGGGTTCCTCAATAATAATATTCTGGTCTGTCTGGGAATAGTTGACAAGTTCTACCGTGCTATAACCGTCCTCCACGTTATAGAGTCCCTGTGCTATGCAAAGGTTCGGTTTCAGTTCTGTGGAGTCTATAAAAATACTACCGCAGTTTTGCTTTACCGGGAGTTTCGCACGCATTTGACTGTTTGAACGTATTGTTAATTGCCCGGAAGAGTAGTTGGACTTTATATTAATGTCGATGGTAGCATTTTTTTAGTAAGAGTTTGGTTTTCTAGATCTATCTTTGCGCCAAGCGACAGAAGTGCGTCAAGACCAAGGAGCCCGTCGAAGAAATCATGGAATCGGAAAATGAGAAATTTTATGAAACCGTTTTGGTTGAATTCCGAGAAGGTAGGAAGATTGACTTGTTTCTCTTATTGACATTTCTTAAAGACGGTGGTAATATTTACCGGGTCGCAGGTGATTTGTTTTTCAGGAGAAATGTATTCCGGATTAATAAAAGATATCGATGCACCTGTATCGATGAGGAATCTAAGGGGTCTACCAAAAGGTAAGGAGATATTAATGTAGGGTAATGTTATGGGGTGTGTTTTTGGGTCTAGGTACCCAGTGGGTTCTTCGAGGCATGTTTGGAAAAATTTCCTTCGTCCTGGATGTTGGTTGGATCGTTGTTAAAGAAGCTGTCTAGTTCTTGAAAGTTGTTGCCTTCGATATTATTCATTTCTTGAAAATTTGAGTTTTGGGTTCTGGTATTCTTACTTTGCTGACTGGGGTTCGCTTTAATAGCTGGGTGGAATTTTGTCTGGCTCGGGTTGGATGAAGGATAATTAGTTTGTCTTTGATACGTTGAGTTATAATTTGGGAAAAAGAATTTCCTGAATTGAAGGTGTTTGTGTCGTTTCGTGTTTGATTATTGTCCCTATATTGTTGTCCTTGGTTTTGGTATCTGGAGTGGTTTGTGTTTTGAGGGTGGTCATAGGGTTTACGTGGCGGGGGTCTCAAATAATTCGGACTGTGGGTTATCTTTTGGTATGAAATATTCTGCTCTTTTATACAGTATGTAAGTGCCGTGGCTAATGAATCTAGTTGCATGGCTCTTACTCTGGATCCTAATGGTTCGTTCAATCCACTAAGGAATGTGTTCAGGCACATTTCTGCATATAGATCCTTTTTTGCTTTAATAACGTTTTCTTCGCCTTCGTGGAGTAAAGCGTTATTACAGAGCGCGGACTGTAATTCGATTATTTGCCCATAGTAGGACTCGACACTTTTATTAAACTGTTTGACACTATGCAAGTCCCTGATTAGGGACGTTTCCGTACGCTTGTCGGAATAATGGGGAATGAGATTCTTTTTGATCTCATCCCAAATAAGGGGAGTCCCGTACATGTTCAAAATTTCGTTGGCCTGGCCCTCGATCTTATTTCTTATTGCTTTTAACAGAATTTTACCATAGGGAGTTTTGTCTGTTTCTTTAATGTATAGGAGAATCTCCTCTACATTATTGAGAAACTCGTATAGGAGCCGGGGGTTCCCATCGAATTTCGGGAGGTCCTTTATGGCATCCGGGATTCTCAACGAGTTAAAAATGTCTGCGTTCGCCATTGAGCTGTGTTCGGTGAAAGAGGTTTGTTCCGTTAACGAATTTTGTTCGGTGTAAATGCTTTGTTCCGTTAAGGAATTTTGTTCACTGGAAGAGCTTTGTTCGCTCACTAGTTCAGAGTCAGAATCGAATGTAGAAGACGAATGGTATGGGTTAAATCTGAGTTTGAATTTAGGTTTGTCTGTTTTCCTTTTGTCAGACATAAATATATATATATATTCTCGATTATTAATAATATAATGTGTAATATTAAAATATAATAATAAGAATAAAAATAAATAAACAGAGTGGCGCAACAGCTCGAGGTGAACCAGGGCAAACTTCTCAACAATGTATGCTGGTGTGTTGATTTCTTTTGCATACAAAGGGACCTACAATTTTTTGCCGAATCCAAACGGCACTTTGAGAAGTTTTTCAAGACAAATGATACTCTCGGAGGGCATGTCAGACCCCCGGGGAGGTGGGGACCGTGAAAAAGAACAAGTCTTTTTTTTCAGGTGACGATGGCAGGATTCGAACCTAGACCTCTGGCGTAGTAAGCACACACACTAACCACTACGCCACGGCAATAATAATAAGAAGTTAGGTTATTTATTTTTTTTATTTTTATTATGGTTATATAAAACTGGAGTGCCTTTCGATAAGGGTCGCAATTTTGTTATTTCAACTGGAGTGCCTTGCGATAAGGATCGCAGTTATTTTATTTGTTTTATTTTAGTTATTGAACTGGAGTGCCTTTCGATAAGGATCGTAGTTTGTTATTTCAACTGGAGTGCCTTGCAATAAGGATCGCAGTTATTTTATTTAAACTCATACACCACTTTCAGAAAATAAATTACAAACTATGCTTACATGCACCCATAGATAACGATGATCGTCAGCATTGATTGGTTGATTTTGTTGGTGGTTGGTGGAACGTGGTTCATCTGTGACAAGGGGTTGAAATCCGCCGGTTTATTTTTTTTTTTTTTGCGCAATTTAAGCACAAATTGTTTATACTGTTCTATGCAGTTACACCCGGTTTTTTTTAAACCGTTACACCGATCCTACCGACTGCGCCAGTTATGTTTGTCATAACTCCTTTAATAAAAAAAACCGAACAACTTGGTTGGAATAAAACAGACAACTTGGTTAGAATAAAACTTTAATGTCTTTTCAACTAGACGTTTGACAAAGAACTGCCTCCAGAACATGATTTAGTTTTACAAGTTATTTATGAAGGCGATACAATGAACTCACAATCGATCAGACGCTGAGTCTGCGGATTTCATTTGTGCTTTTATTGCACTTGCATTCGCGGATCGATTCCTAGAATTTGTTTTATTGCCTGTACAGAGTTTAGTGTTACAATTCATAATTTTGGAAAACAAGTTCATGGGGTTAATGCTCGGCCTGCTGGTGTTGAGGTGTTGATGGGCTGGTTGACCGGATACTGACATGTATGTAGCTGGGTCGTTGACGGATGTTGATGTGTGTACGTTGCTGGGCTGGTTGGCGGGTGTTAAGGTGCGTGAGTATGTAATATTATGTGACTTGCGGGTTGGTTGGTATCGTAACTCGCGCGCATCGAGTTTGAATAAATAGCGATGGGAATGGAGAAGGAAAAGATCGAAAATTATTCAAAGAGCGGAAAGAAATAAAGTTAAGAGAAATTATATCTTCTTACTAATACATGTAAATACGTTTACTTGAGTTTTGACTTCGGCGCTGGGGAAGACCTCCCCTTAATTCGCGGAACAACTTGGTAGGGACCTTCCCACTTCTGCTGCAACTTCAGCGATTTTCCCTTTCTAAGGTGGGGATTGTAAAGCCACACTGGATCTCCCATGTTAAATTCCGGTGCCGTTGCTCTAGCATCATATCTGATCCTCATTCGATCACTCCCAATTTTTTATATTTCTTCTGGTCCTCTGGTGTATGTCGGTGATCCTTTCTCTGAGATCCACTACGTCGTCTTGGATGGATGGAGAGGAGCGGTGGAGATGGAGAAGGAGGATCGAAAATTATTCAAAGATCGGAAAGAAATAAAGTTAAGAGAAATTATATTTTCTTACCAATACATGTAAGAAAATATACATCTTACCATCTTACATCTTACCAATACATATATTTTCCTACCAACACGGACGGACAGACATGGCTCATTCGACTAAAAATTCGGTCTCGTGTCTCGATCATATGCCCTTAAGGTCTTGGGGGTCTACGGTGATTATTTCTCTATGTTACAAACTATGAATCAAACTTATCTAATATACCACCTATCCAATGGGATGGGGTATTAATAAAACATTTAATGAAGAGATACAAACTTGTGTTATAATACTTTACACACAGGAATTGGGAGATAGAAGTAAAGAGTTACTTAAAACAACAAGTCGGGTATAAAAAAAAAGATTTTTATACCCGACCCAGGGTATATTAGGTTTGATGTATAGGACGATGATGATTGGACCAATTCAAGTTTGAAAATTAGCCGAATCCGAAATCTAAGCTATGTTAGAATAGTGCTAGCGCATTAATTTTTGGTATGTAACATTGCCTTGTAATTGTCTTTGAAGTGGTTTAAAAATGTTAGCCTTTTCAATGACCACGCCCACTTTTTTGAGGGATTTTAGCTTAAAATGACTCTTTTTCAATAAATATATATGCAATTTGACTAAAAACTTTATGACAAAAGTTGTAGATTTTAGCATTTTCTAACCTTCATGTATATGAAGTATGTGCCTCCGCCCACTTTTGTTGGCGTGGCTTAAGAAAAGTAATTTTTTAAGTTAAAAAGGCGGAGTTTTAGGCCGAAATGTATGCTACCACCTAGTATAAAGCATTCAACAGTAATATTTTTGTATCCCGCCCACTTTTTGGAGGCGTGGCAATTCTTTTTTTTTTGTATGCTCGGGTATTTTGCAATCCGTCGTAGATGGACTGAAGCTTTTGCATACGCACTTTGAACTTTCCTACTTGTTTTATACAAAGATTAAAAAAGATTTTAGGTAGGTAAGTAAACATTAATTGGAGTTTAAGAAAAATCCGTAAAAAAGTAACAAAAAAAAATTTTTTTAATCCCGACAGAGAATTTCTACTTCATTTAACGTAAAACTCATTAACCAAGTTTTTAGGTCTTTCCAAAACTTAGTATCTGAAATGCTACTTTTTAGCGAAAGCGGAAGTGTGTTAAATATGTGTGAGTTCCTAGAACATCCTTTTCTGAAATTTACACAGAATGTGTAGAATGTTGGGCTTAAATTATGGTTCTAACTCATACAACAAAAATTAATATGTGCACATAAATTATATGCTGAGGTATAATTCACAATGCGAACAATACATCTTGAACCTATTGTGGTTAGCGAGATTGCATGCCTACTGGTACTCGTCTTAGTTCCTAACCGAATCGCAACCTGTTTTCTTGACTTAAATTTGAAAACAAACAAGAATTTAGATTTACCAGAAAACAACTAGCTACAGCTATTTAAATATAATACTTAATTTATGACGTATAATATAACGCATAACTTTTGTAGCAATAAAGTTATCAAGGTATTTTTTAACACCTCCTTTTTTTTACATATTTCTGAGATTGATGCTAATTAGCGTTTTGGTGCTAATCTCGCAAATAACCTAACCTATGCTATCCCCCAGGGTATATACATATACCCCCCTGGGTTTGTTGTATAATAAAGCAGAAGTTATCACCTTACAACTTTAGACCTTTTAGGCTATCGGCTTTCGCCCATATGACACTTTCTGCTCCGAATCGTTTGATCGTTTGATTTGAGTGAGGTACAATAGACTTATATGAGAGTGTGCTCACATAATACTCCAGTTAATTTGCGGCTTTAATTGTATATTTGACTGAGTTTTTCTATATGAGCTAAAACATTTAATAATAAATTATAAAAAACATAACCCAAAATTCGTGATCAGCGACCTTGTGGGTAGGTAGAGCAAATCTCTAATTTTTAAAAATACTTTTTTTTTTAATTTAAGCTATGTTACAATGGTAGCACCTAATTTTTGGTATGTAACATTGCTTTGTAATTGTCTTTGAGGTAGCAGAAAAAAATTGGCTTTTACGCCCACTTTTTAAGGGATTTTAACTTAAAATGACTGTTGGAAAACAATTTGAAATTTGACATTTAAATTTGAGATTTTACAAAAAAAAAATTACTTGACAAAAGTTGTAGATATTAGCATTTTCTAACATTTTATACCCCATCCCATATATTATTTCAATACAAGTATTTATTAGTAGCATGAAAATTCACAATAGGTTTTTCATTTGTATAGATTCTTAGTGATTTAGGATAATTTCCTTTACATCTTAATTACAGAGCTTGTATATAATGATAGTAATTACATAATAAAAATTCATTAACTTAAGGGAAAAGCTACAAAAAAAAACCCTTATATAAATCCTAAAAACTATATTGCTCCTATTCCAATTTACAAATTTAATGAACTAGACTTGCGTAAGATTGTGGTTTCAAAGTTGTACTATAAGTCCATTATCAGAAAAGTAACATTTGGAGAAAAAATTTAGTTGTAAGTTGTTAACTACATATTTGATTTTATTGATGTTGTCCATTCATGGAGTCTGATTGTGGAAAAATGCCACGGTAGCCTGAGCATAATTTTCAAAGTCTTGTTTTGGCATATTTCAATTTTTAAATGTGTGTTTTAGCGCAATCAGACCAGGCGGGAGCACCATACGTAAGGATTGCTTGGAAAATGGTTTTAAATATCAACTGTTTATTTGGTATGCTTAGGCATTATTTATTATGCTAAGACAAATGAAGGGGTATAGAGTCCTGGTAGTTATGTCTATTATGTTGATTGTACTGCTTTAATGTTTTTCAAAAGTAACATAACAATGTTTTTCAAAGTTTCCATAACAACTCCAAGACATTTACATTCGTTGACCCCCGCGTGGCAGGCGCCTTGTCGAGTGCGTCATCTTCTATGACGCCGGTGTGGGGGCTTAAGTTGCGGATTTTCAGCCGGCGTGGGTCGGCTGAGGAGCGACGAACTAAGTCCTGCCAAACCTGACTCCAGTGGTGGTGTGAGCATATTGTAAACCGTGCCGAAGGATGCAAGGCTGGGGGTTAAACCAGCCTCTAACGAGCTCTCTCAGGTGCCTAGGCGAAGACCTGCAGATAAACCATAGCCTTACCCCGGTATGGCGGCTCTGCCGGGGTGGACCACCCTTTCCGGCCATTCTCGTGGGACCAAAATATCCGAACTAACAAAAACAAATAAGGATGAGGGGGAGGGCACGCTATGTGCCAAAAACACGGACGACACCGTACCGGTGGTTCCGTGCGATCCAAACGTGGTACTACCAGCCAGTTTGATCGAAACTGAGGATATCTCAATGGAAAGGGAGGAAGAGCTACTCGCTGAACACTCCGATGATTCCGAAGAGAAATCCGGTCAAAAAAAGGAGACCAAGCACGGGAGCAAGGCCAGAAGGACCACTCCCGGCCTGGAGAGAAAGAGGCGGTTTAAGAAGGCCAAGCATATTTATGGCATCTTAACAGCTAAAGAAAAATCTTCCCTCACTCAGAAGGAACTATCTTCCCTTGAGTGGGCCCGGGAGACCATAGCTAACGACGTTGCCACGAGGCCTATGCCTAAGGCAGCTCGTTCAGTTAAAGGTACGGGTGGTAAATCGGGAAAATCTGGAAGGCCGAGGGACGATGCCGCTACTAGGACATCCCTCGGAACCAACAGAAAGCCTGTTACCGGAAGAGGAACTGCAACCCAAGGACCCAGTGACAAACCGGGCCCAAGCGGGTTGCAGAAAGGCAATGCCGGAAGGCATAGAAGAGAAGCGTTCGCCTCGAAGAGAACACGATCTTCTGAGGACACTTCAAGGACGCCGAAGAAGGCGAAATGGGGCGCCACCACAGTGGGAAGTCCCAGTAAGCCAAGTACGAGCCGGGCGGGCCAGTTTAGCGAGGTGACAAGGAATCCACTACAGCTTGCTGTAGTAGACTCCAAGAAACCAAGCGGGCAGTACAGTGTTGAGTGTGGCAGGAAGATTGAGCAAGCCCTCGGGGCAGCTATCATCAGCCACATTCTGAAAAACACGGGTACTAGTGCCCCGACCTACGGCAGAATAAAATGGTCTAAAGGCATAACGTACATCGACTGCAAGGACCAAGCTTCAAATGACTTTGCCAAGACAGTAGTGGAAGGACTACAGCTTTGGGATGGTGCGGAACTTAAAGCCGTTCCAATAGACCAGGTTCCAAACAGGGCAAAGGGTAGGCTGACTATTCCGGAGATGGGAATAGTTAAAGGTGACATCCTCCGCGTGCTGCAAGCACAAAACCCCCAGATTCCGATGCAGGATTGGGAAATTATAAGCGAGGAAGAGCCGAGAAATGGTTTCAGGGGCTATATTGTCGCCTTCGGCGACCTGCCCGGGAACCTAAAGGCGGAAAAACAGCTTCTGTTGTCCTTTGCAGCTAGCGAGGTAACCCTCAAGCTGATTAAGCGGACTGCGGAAGCAACGAAGGCGACGGACACTGCGTTGGAGGTGGAGAACAATGATGAAGGTGATCCAAATAAACCTCCATCACAGTAGGGTTGCCACAGCCAACCTGAGGCTGTTCCTCGAGAGGGAACAGCTGGACCTAGCCCTAATCCAAGAACCCTGGATTGACAAAAAGAACAGGGTTTTAGGATTAGGGTCGAAAAATTTCTCACTGTTTAACGTAAAAAATAAAGGTAAGGCGAGAACCTGTATTGTAGCAAATAAGAACGTTCATTTATTAATGTTATCTCATTTCTGCACAGGTGACCTAACGGTGGTGGAGGTTAGAGGGACGGACGAGAACTACACGGTAGCGTCGGTCTACATGCCATTTGACGACGGTACCTCGGTCCCCCCGGAATCTCTGAAGACGCTAGTGACAGCGTCCGAACAAGGTAAGAAGAACTTAGTCTTAAGCTGTGATGTCAATGCCCATCATACGATCTGGGGAAGCTCAGACATTAACGCCAGAGGCGAGGTTCTGTTTGATTTTGTCCTTAGCTCCAACCTTCTAGTATGTAACAGGGGAAATGATCCCACCTTCATTACAGCGAATAGGAGGGAAGTCTTGGACGTGACTTTCGTGTCTCAAAACAGCTCTGTTCAAGTAACGAACTGGAGAGTATCTAAGCAGGCATCACTATCAGATCACTGCTGGATACTCTTTGAGATACAGGTAGGCTCGCAGGCTAGGAAAGTTTTCAAAAACCCAAAAAGAGCAAACTGGGTGAAGTTCAACAAAGAACTGCGGAGGACTATCTCCCCCTGCCCAGACAGAGATCTTACTACCGAGCATGAGATCGACGATACAGTCGAATACATCACCGGGATGATCTCCAGCTCTTTCGAAAAATCCTGCCCAAACAGCAATACAGGAGGGAAACAACGCCCTCCCTGGTGGAACTCCAAGATCGCGGAGCTCATCAAGAGCTCAAGATCCAGATGGAACCTTGCAAAAGAGGGGCTCATCGAATGGACGACCTATAGGGAGAGCGTTAGAATCCTGAAAAAGGAGATCAGATTCGCCAAGAGGAGCTCATGGAAGAATTTCTGCGAATCAATCGAAACAACAACTGAAGCGTCCCGACTGAGAAAAGTCTTATCCAAAGCGCCTATACCGCTATCTTCACTCAGGAAGACTGAGGGCGATTGGACCTCGACACACAAGGAAACGCTGGATTTACTGGCGGAAACTCACTTCCCAGGGTGCTTCGATACCTATGAGGATTACGCTACAGTAGCGCAAGGCTCGCGGAAAAAGATGAAGGACGAAAAGATCAGGGCTATAACCGATGTAAAAAGGCTGGCCTGGGCGATCAACTCCTTCGATCCCTTTAAAGCACCAGGGATGGATAACATCCGACCAATAATGCTCCAAAAAGCAGGGGAAACTATCATTCCATGGTTGAGTAACGTATACAAGTCCTGCCTAAAGCTGTGCTATATTCCCAAAGCTTGGAGAGAAGTCCGAGTGATATTCATCCCCAAAGCAGGGAAGGCAAACCACTCTACGGCAAAGGACTATCGACCCATAAGCCTGTCCTCATTTATGCTCAAGACGTTGGAACGGCTTATTGACGTGTATGTGAGAGAGCTGATTGGTGATAACTATTTATCAAAATCACAGCACGCGTACATGAGAAGCAGATCGGTTGACACTGCACTACATAGAGTAGTAACAGTAGTGGAAAAATCCCTGGAACACAAGGAGTACACTTTGGGTGCCTTTCTAGACATAGAGGGGGCGTTTAATAACATTGAGGCAGACGCGATATTGCGCAGCTTGAGAAACGCCCACCTAGATAGCAGTCTATGCGACTGGATCGGGCTCATGTTAAGCACACGAAAGATAAACTGCTACCTAGGCGAAGTATGCAGCAGACGAAACGTCAGCAGAGGAACACCGCAGGGAGGTGTCCTATCTCCGCTTATATGGACCCTGGTAATGGACGAATTGCTGAAAACCCTGGAGAGGGAAGGCTTCACTGTGAGCGCATACGCAGACGATGTAGCAATCCTGATCCCAGGTAAACTCCCACCAATCCTCAGTGACCGACTCAGCTACGCACTTCGCATTGTTGAAAAATGGGTAGAGGGTCGAGGACTGGGAATTAACCCCTCTAAGACGGAAGTTGTGTTGTTTACAAGGAAAAGGGCAACTCCATCCTTCAGCAACCCGAGAATGGGGGGAGTGGAGTTACCGTTATCCAGGTCGGTAAGATACCTGGGCGTCATATTAGACTCCAAACTCAACTGGAGGGATAATATAGAAGATCGTGTCAAGCGGGCATACGTGGCACTATACGCCTGCCGCAGAACGTTCGGAAGCATGTGGGGACTGCAACCAAACATGGTACACTGGATGTATATAACGGTTGTAAGACCCATCTTAACTTACGGTGCAGTTGTATGGTGGAAGGCTACGGAAAGAAAGTGTCATCTCTCTAGCCTCACCAAAGTTCAAAGGGCAGCCTGCATGGGTATAACAGGGTCCCTAAGGACCACACCCACCGCGGCACTGGAGGTACTACTCAACCTCACCCCCTTGGACATATACTGCAGCAGCAAGGCAGCTAAAACAGCTGTTCGCCTAAGGGAATCCGGACTGTGGTCCTCAAGATCTTATGGACACGCCTCTGTGGAAACTCAGTGGGCTGCCTCCACAAACACCCCAGTCACAGATTACCTACCTATGACATTCGCCTTCAACAGGAGATTCGCTACCAGAATACCTGAAAGAGGTGAATGGGAAGATAAGACCATTACAGGAGACGACGAGATCGCCGTATATACCGACGGCTCTAAGATGGACGTCGGAACCGGTGCGGGCATTTTCTGTGGAGATTTGGGTCTAGGTAAATCTTTCCGAATCAATGACGACTGCAGCATTTTTCAGGCGGAGCTGGCAGCCATAATCGAAGCTGCCTCCGAGCTGAAGAAATACGGCCCCGCAAACAAGACCATCACCATATACTCTGATAGCCAAGCGGCAATTAAAGCCTTGGAATCAGACGTGGTAAAGTCAAGGGCTGTGAAACTATGCAGGGAAATTCTGGACGAGTTATCACTTGGCAACACTGTAACTGTGTGTTGGGTACCAGGTCACACCGATATATCGGGAAACGAAGAAGCGGACAAGCTTGCGAGATTTGGGTCTGGAATGAATGCATCTCTAGCCCTCAAATCCATAAGAGTCCCGCTGAGTTCGATAGCACGTAGGTTAGAAACTGAATCCTTGAGTAGAACCAATCTACGTTGGACAGAACTTGATACGTGCAGACACACAAGGGAGCTATGGCCAGCGGTAAACAAAAAGAGATCACTATTTTTGATCGGACTAGCCCGCAGGAACATCCGAGTACTCACGGGAATCCTCACGGGGCACTGCGCTGTGGGTCTACACGCTGAGCGGCTAGGTATACCGCATAACGATTACTGCAGAAGCTGCAGGGACGTTGAAGAAATTGAATCTGTTCGTCATCTGCTCTGCGAATGCCCAGCCCTGAACAGCATCAGGCGTAGTATCCTCGGCAGCTACTTCTCCAACGAGCTCGAAGATCTAAATAATGTAGATCTAAAGGACCTCCTAAGATTTGTATACAAATCCGGATGGGTCCAAGAGGGCGGCACTCTGAGCTTCTAACAGCGGTCTATTTCTGTTTTCGTTCCAGGTATTAAGAAGGTTCCCAATGGACACAATGGACCCAACTGCTGGTCTAAGTGAAGCCGTGACTATTGTCAAAAGGGCATCCATCAACCTAACCTAACCTAACCTACATTCGTTGAACTTATCAATCTCTGTGGAGCATAGAGTCAGTTTGTGATTTGGAAGAAAACAAGTTTTCGTGCGCCTTGTAAACCACATCGCCTATGTTTTGTACGCGTTAATCTTTATTTTCCATTTATTAAAGTACGACTCAATTTTATTAAGTGCAGTTTGAAGAGTAGAAAAAACGACAGCAAAACATATGCTCGAGGCAAATAGAGCAGTATCATCCGCGTACATAGCAATTTGGGACCATTTTAAAAGAGAGGCATGTCCGACACGAACCAATTGAAAATTATCAGGTTAGATAAACAAGATTTCATCAAAATTTTGTTCATAAAATGTTTTTAGCCACGCCCCCTTGTAGAGGTTGATTTTTCAAAAATATTGAATTTGAACCAAACAAGTTCATTTATAGTTTCAGTAGTAAGGTAGTCATAACACTGTAAATTGTGCAATAGTTATTTATCAAAAATTTTATAGATTTGTGCTACAATAAAGATATCTATCTAGCTATCAAGTGCATTTTTACGTACATTTAAGCGTAACTTGGAAATATCTGTGGTAATGTTGATAGTTTGCAATGAGGGGCGGTGTGACCACGCCCCTTTTCGAAGTTTGCACTACTTATAAAATGTCAAAAAATAACAATAGCATCAGCATTTTACAATGTGGGATAGGATGGGGTAATCTTTAAAAAACGATGTATTAATGGTAACCGGACGGGGATGGAAAACAAGAAAATAATTGAATGGAAGGGAGATAGGATTGGAAAGGAGAATAGGAATGGAAAGAAGAATAGGAATGGAAAGGGGGATAGGAATGGAAAGGAGAATAGGAATGGAAAGGAGAATAGGAATGGAAAGGAGAATATGAATGGAAAGGAGAATAGGAATGGAAAGGAGAATAGGAATGGAAAGGAGAATAGGAATGGAAAGGAGAATAGGAATGGAAAGGAGAATAGGAATGGAAAGGAGAATAGGAATGGAAAGGAGAATAGGAATGGAAAGGGGAATAGGAATGGAAAGGAGAATAGGAATGGAAAGGAGAATAGGAATGGAAAGGAGAATAGGAATGGAAAGGAGAACAGGAATGGAAAGGAGAACAGGAATGGAAAGGAGAACAGGAATGGAAAGGAGAACAGGAATGGAAAGGAGAACAGGAATGGAAAGGAGAACAGGAATGGAAAGGAGAACAGGAATGGAAAGGAGAACAGGAATGGAAAGGAGAACAGGAATGGAAAGGAGAACAGGAATGGAAAGGAGAACAGGAATGGAAAGGAGAACAGGAATGGAAAGGAGAACAGGAATGGAAAGGAGAACAGGAATGGAAAGGAGAACAGGAATGGAAAGGAGAAAAGTAATGGAAAGGAGAATAGTAATGGAAAGGAGAATTGGAATCGAAAGGAGAAAAGGAATGGAAATGAGAATGGGAATGGAAAGGAAAATAGTAATATGAGTAGCGTATATCGCGGTGTAAAAAGTTATTGTTATTTTTTGACATCTTGTAAGAATATAAGTTTTAAGGCTTTCGCTGTTGTTAATTAACACGTGACCACGCTCAATGCAACTTGAGCGAAACTTTCGGGGTGAGTCTAGTATTGTACTCATTAAAATATATATTAACGCGGTTAATCCGAAAAGTTTCTTGTCATCTTGTAAGAAGTGCAAACTTTGAATAGGGGCGTGGTCCAACCGCTTCAAATTACAAACTAATTACAAAGTATCAATTATAATAAAGCAAACATTTCCAAGTTAAGCTTAAATGTACGTTAAAATGCAATTTTTGATTCAAATTCAATATTTTTGAATATTTGAATTCAATATTTTGAACATATTTTTACAATATTTTCAAATTCAATCGTCCCCTAAAAGGCATCTCGTTTTTCTAAACTGCTAATTTTTTTTTTATTCTTTCATAAATTAGGCTTAAGGTCAGTCGAAATTACGTTTTTCGCCGTAATTTTTTAATTTTAGGTTTTTCTTCAATTATGCCTAAAAATGTGGGCGTGGCCCAAAGTCTGTATGAACGAAATAAAGAACTGTGTGTTTTCTACGTAATATACTAAGTAAAATTTTTTGAAACAAAAATATTGAATAACTTGCATTTGAAGGTTTCCTCTTTAAATCGCGCGGTCTGCCGATTTTGTTTTTGCTTTTTATATCTTATATTCATAAGGAGATGCTAAATCTCAAATTTCAACTTTTTCGCGACATCTTACAGTTTTGGAAGCACTGGTGGTAGTTGCACATTTAGACCGACTGTGGGGGGGTCTCTGAGCATTCGAAAAATTTTAACACTATAGTATTTCTTCGGATGACAGAGAAACCTACGCATAAAATTTCAGCTTTCTAGCTCAAAATTTAAGGCCTAAAAATTGGTGACATACGAACGGATGGACGGACGTGGCTCATTCAACTCAGAATTCGGTCTTGATCATATGCCCTTAAGGTCCTGGGGGTCTATCGTTATTACTTCTCTATGTTACATTTTCGCCTGTATCAAACTTTATACACCCAAAGAAAAACCTCTGTAAAATTAGCCTAAATCAAGTAATAAGTTAGCTTGCCGCTAAGGCAATTTGGAACTTGGTTAGTTTAAGTTAAGCTATCTTAAATGACTAAGGTAAATTGCACTATATTCTTATATGTATAAAGTTAGCTTAGATTTAAGTTACTTTATTCAAGTTTACCTAAGATGTTTTGCCCCAGCAACCTAGGCTAAATCCTACCTAAGGTGGTGGAAACTCAGCAAACAAAAATAGCATATTTTCCGTGCATAAATAATGTTCTCGGATAGGCTAACTTGCCTTATTATTTGGTCAATTTCCACCACATTTTACCTTAGGATCTAAGTCAAATTATGACTAAAAAGTAAATGCTTGCACTTGTGAATTTACCTTAATTCTAAGGTAAATATGTCAAAGAACCTTTTTTTTCCGTGGGTAGAAAAAACCTTCATAGGCACTACGAGGACCGGCCGCGCGTGCTCATAGTAGTGTGAGATTCTTACTCACTAAAAAACCTCCCATTTTCCGTCAGACTACGACTAAGTTTCCTTAACAAGTAGTTCAGGCTTCTGTAGTAATCGCGTGTGGCAGGCTGCCTTCCAACGAAGGCACCTACAATACCGTCAATTTATGCGGTTTCATCTTATGCTGCTAGATCTAACGGTCTCATTCGTTGTAGTCGGCGCGTAAGATTTGTCTGATCCAAAGTTCGGATAATTTCATTGTTGCAGTGTCCGCGAAGACGAGTACTAAGTTTGCGAGCAAAGTTTGTTACCTCGTCAGACACGGTTGCGATTCCTAGATCTCGGTGTAGATCGCTATTTCTTATATACCATGGAGCATTAACGATTGCTCTGAGTGTCTTATTTTGAAAAGTTTCTAAAATAGATATATTGCTTGGTTTAGTACAACCCCAGAGTTGTATACCGTACGTCCAAGATGGTTTTAGCACTTGCTTATACAAAAGCAGTTTGTTATATATGCTTAGTTTCGAAAATCTTCCGATAAGCCAATTCATTTCTCTTAACTTGATTTCGAGCTCGTCGCGTTTCTTTTTAACGTGCGGCTTCCATTTAAGTTTTGCGTCTAGTGTCATTCCTAGATATTTCGCTTCATTTGAGTACGGGATTTCTACCGAGTTAATGAATAAAGGTTTGTTGTTTATCTTTTTATATGTAAAGTTAACATGCGTTGACTTAGTCTCGTTAAGGACAACTCGCCAGCTCTTCGTCCAGTCGCATATTTTGTCTAAAGCGCGCTGGAGTTTCCCTGTTGATAATTGAACTGTCGTATCAATAGCGAGAATAGAAATGTCGTCTGCGAACGTAGCTAAAATTGTTCCCTCATCGTGGGGTATGTCTCTTGTATAGAGCAAAAATAATATTGGGCCGAGAACGCTTCCTTGCGGGACACCGGCATTTATCTCTTTGAATTCCGAGAACTCATTTTCGTAAATTACGCGAAAGATTCTGTCTTTAAGGTAAGACTCTAAGATTCTATAGAGTTTTCCTGGTAAGCAAAGCCTTAATTTGTACTTCAGGCCTTCGTGCCACACCTTGTCGAAGGCTTGCGATACGTCGAGAAAAGCGCTAGTACATATCTTTTTCGCTTCCAGAGCTTTTTCGATTTCGTGTGTTATACGATAGACCTGGTCGATTGTTGAATGTTTTTTTCTAAATCCGAATTGGTGATCCGGAATCAATCGTCTTTCTTCAATGATTGGTTGCAACCTTTTAAGCAACAGTTTCTCGAACACCTTAGCTATTATCGGCAGTAGCGAAATAGGTCTGTATGACTTTTTGTCGTTCGGACATTTTCCTGGTTTCGGAACCATTATGACCTCGGCCACTTTCCATTGCCTTGGAACGTATAAAACTCTCATGGAAGCGTTAATGATATAGAGTAGCTTGACCAACGCTTTTTTCGGTAGCTCCTTAAGAATTTCACTAGTAATTAAGTCGTAGCCAGGGGCTTTGTTGTTTTTCAGATTATTTATCGTTTGACGAAGTTCAGCCAATGACACGGTTTTTATTCTATAATTATCTTGTACCGCATAAGGATTGAGCTCCTCGACCAACCGTTCCCCGTCAAACGGTTTGAATGTTTCTTCTAAGTAATCTGCAAATAAATCCGCTTTTTCTTTGTCTTCTCTTGCCCATTCGCCGTTGGCTTTTCTTAATGGCGCAGAGTGTTCTATAGGCTTCTTAACGGACTTGACTTCTTTCCAAAGAAAGTAGTTCGAACCTTTATCGGCAGTCAAACTTTCGAGGTAAGCAGTAGTCTCACGGCTTTTAAAATCTTGAAGTTCGTGCTTTAGTTTGTTAGAAAGGTGGTTCAAGATTGTCTTATCCGGGGGTGCTCGCGAACGTTGCCATCTCTTGCGCGCTCTCCTCTTTTCGCATATTAGCTCTTCTGTTTCTCGCGGATATATTGTTCCGCTGTTCGATAATTCGGACCTCCGAAAAGAAGTGTTATTCCACGCAGCGCTCTGAACAGCTCTCACGAGTTTATCTAATTCTTCTTCTATTTCAAGTGGCGTTTTGAGCGGTACATTTAAAGATATGTTTTCTTTGCAGTATTTTCTAAAGCCGTCCCAGTCGGTGTTGTTGTTAGTTAATCTAGGCGCTCTATTCTTTTTCGCTAGGCTTCCGCCGATTTTCAAAAGAACTGCCGAGTGATCTGAACAGAGATCAAAGCGTTCTTCTACGTTCGTAAGGTAACGCGGTACCCCCTTGGCGATAAAGAAGTCGACGAGATCAGGTATTTTATTTCTGTCGGTTGGCCAATATGTTGGCTTTCCCGTCGATAAGAAGATCACGCCGCGTTTTGTACTTGCTTTAAAGAGGGCTCTGCCTCTTGTTGAATTGCACCGTGAGCCCCAAAAAGTATTTTTCGCGTTAAAGTCCCCGCCGATGATAAAGTTTGACCCAAGTGAATCAAAGAGCAGAGCAAGATCTTCATCTGCCAGCCGATACTGCGGAGGAAAATAGCTCGTCGCGATGTTGTAATTTATGTGACTTAATTTTACTGAGACTGAGGTTATTTGCATAGAGTCAAGTTCTATTTCTTCGTTTTTGGAGTGCTTTATGCAATCTTTAATGTAGAGAGAGGATCCACCTCTCGAATTTTCTGAAGGATGATGCGCGTGATAGTCAATGTAACCTTTTATTTTGCGTGCTGAACCCTTTTTAAAGTGGGTTTCCGAAATCAGGCATATGTCTACATTGTTCTTCTGTAGGACTACTTCTAGTTCGTCAATTTTTTGCAAAAGGCCGTTTGCATTCCATGTAATTATTTTGATTGACTTTCCCATATTCATGATTTTTTATTAAATGTTTTTCGAGGTTTAAACTCGAGCTCGCTCAATTTGTTGAATATTACTTGATTAAGTTTCGCCTGTTGCTCAAACTTTTCTTAAATCATGCCTAGAATTTGAGAGACCGAATCTGATGCGGCCGATTGTGGCTTACTTTCACGTGACGCGACTTGAGCGTACGATCTTGGACCAACAAGTGTGGATTCTCCCTTTTGACTCCGGTGGGAACTAGGACCAGCGACGTTTTCTTGTGCGTTTTGAATTTTGCCTTTAATCAAACCCTTATCCCTTGTCGACTGAGGGGTTTTTGGCTTATCTACTTTAGGAGGTTTTAAACTTGGGCCCTTATTTTCAGTATTTTTCTTCGGAGCTTCATGTCGTTTTTGCAACTCAATGGCAAAAAAATGGTCAAAGAACCTAAGAAAAAATATCTTGTGTCCAGCATAACTTTAACTTCAGAAGCCAGGCCAAATATTTTCGGCAAAAATATTTTTATATATCTTTCACACCTGCAAATCTTATTTAGAACTGAATATCACTATTTAAATGATTGTTACAAAAAACGCTTATTTATTATTTATTTAAAAGGATATTGCATTTTGAACTTAACATAATTAACTACAAAAATAAAATGAAGTAATTTTAAGTTTCTCACCGACCACAACAATTATGAGCTGCATTCATGCTTCGTCTTCGTACAGTTTCAATACTCCCAGTACCTGTTGTGCTTCAGCTCGTCCATCATTTCTCTCGATTCGATTTTGCTTGAAGTTTCTAGGTAAAAACCACAATATATATCAATAAAGTTCATTCCAAAAATAGTGTACAAACCTTCAAAGTTCACAAAATGTTTAAAAAGTTCACTTACCCTTCTCGTTTTCAATATTTAAACCTATAATTTCGCACTTATCTTATTCTAAAAGACACGACCGCAAGCGTAGAAAACTGATACACGAGAGTGATTGCGCACTCTGGGGTGGAATCCTCTAAGGTGAAAACTGATAGTTGATCATCACATTTTTAAACTTGGGATCCCGTAAGGTGATGATCACAGTTATCATCACCATTTTGTGATAAATTTCAGCTGACAGCAATTTTAGTGTCACTTTCCATTAAAGCTAGTCGTGTTTTTGCAATAATTGGGTTCTTTTTGTGTTTTTTTCTGAACTCCGTCAGTTTTAGTGATTACCTTTGTGTACCTGTGATATTTGTAACTCAGTGAGTTTGTTTTTCATTCAAAAAACCAATAAGAACAATAGTGGATAACTCGAAGTCTAAGGACTGCTTCACGCAATATTCTAATAAGTTTTTATTTTCCGTTATGGAATTGATTTTTTTGAGGACCATTTTGACTTACAACCAGCAAAAATGTTCCCGTTTTATTATTGAGTGGTTTTTCCAACATACATATGAAAATCGTAGCTCGTAAGTCGTGAATCGTAGCTTTTCGGTAATTAGGGGTGGGCTGCCATGAAATCGGTCATCCTTTCGATTTGATGTTTATTTGCTTGAAACCTTGAATTAATGAATTGAAGAATTCAAACAAAAATAATAACTTAAAATATGTACGTACATTTTTACATCGCAGTAATAAAATAAATGTAATTGCACTTGCCGAAAAATGTAAACAAAAGTAAATTAGATTTATTTGTGAAGCGCTGTATCGAAATGACATAAACTGACAGACGAAAATGTATGTGCTGCCAAGTTTTAAAATTTTTTTGGTGATCACTTTATAGAGAGCAAGAACTGGGTGATGGTCAATTTTGATAATCAACCTGGTGACCATCAGCCATCACTTTAGAGGATTCCACCCCTGGTCACATAATGGAAAATATTCTCCTTACTCCATTACGGTTATCTAAGGTTTATCACAAATTTACACACAAAGGTTAGGTACTCGGTCAATTAGCCTTAGCCCTTAGATAATATCGCACGCAGTTTTTGTGTGGATTTGAGCTGAAGCCCAAAGATTTTATATAAGGCTGCAAGTCGAAACATGGCGCGACAACAATGTACAGTTATTAATTCTTGCAAACAAGATTAAGCAAAAATCTAGGCTAAATTCACACAAACTAAGGCAAGTTGTCTTAGGCGTTAGGTAACATCACAAAGCTTTGCGTTGGATTAAAAATAGAGCCAATAGAAAAGTGTAGGGATGTAAGGTAGAACGCCTTAGGACTAAGCTAATTAGTATAATTTACCCCACGCCTTAGGTAATATAAAGATTCTGGAAATTTTTAGCGGGAAGATAAAGAAAACTATGACCTGATATAAATAATTAAAAAAAAAAAAAAAACAGAGTGGCGCAACAGCTCGAGGTGAACCAGGGCCAACTTCTCAACAATGTATGCTGGTGTGTTAATTTCTTTTACATACAAAGGGACCTACAATTTTTTGCCGAATCCGAACGGCACTTTGAGAAGTTTTTCAAGACAAATGATACTCTCGGAGGGCTTGTCAGACCCTCGCGGAGGTGGGGACCGTGAAAAAGAACAAGTCTTTTTTTTCAGGTGACTATGGCAGGATTCGAACCCAGGCCTCCGGCGTAGTAAGCACACACACTAACCACTACGCCACGGCACCCCACCTGACCTGATATACATTGACAGTCACTATTTCTTGCATTGCTAAATAAAATAATTTTAGTAAAATCTTGATTACATTTTTACCTAAGGGAAAAGTTATGTCATACAATTCTAAAAATTGGGGGGACTAGGCGAGAAATAAATATGAAGCCAGTATCACCTTAGGTTAGAGCGAAGATTGCCTCAGCCCTCAGGCAATTTCACATATGCCATTAAAAATGTTTCTTAATTAAAACACCTTAGAAATTTAGGGCGGATTAGCATATTTCCAGCCACTTAGGCCGTACCTAAATGTCCCTAGGTCTAAGATGTTTTTTGCTTGTCTAAGAAATTTTATACAAAATTTTTACCTAAGGCAGCTAAGGCAAAATTACACAGTATTTTTCCTTGGGTGTATACTCCATTCCTGCGGAATAGGGTATAAACCGGTATAAACCGGTTGTAGGTTCATCGATTTTGATTTTATTGCTAAGATTAATTTCTGATATATTCCTTTTTTTTATTCAACTCGCAATTAAGATATTCTTCAGAGTTTGCAAAATTTTTTAAACAAATCAATGATTTATGCACCCGTTCGCCAGAAAAAAAACACTACGAAATCCTGGGCTGGAGAGGCCATAACCAAAGCAGAGTACCAGTTTTGGTAGGACGCTATGCCAACCAAGTCTGGCAACCATGAGCCGCATTAAGGATTCTTCTTTTGTTGCTGGATTTGCCGGTACGGTAACCTGCCTACCATATCTGGTGACAGTTCAATCAACTGGGGAGGTGGAGCGTGGAGGATATTCTTCCAATTGCGGAGCAGTAACTATAATGGGTTGATAATTATCAACCTTTTTAAGTTAGGCAGCGTTAATCATTGAATTTAAAGTTGCTGTGTGCATACCCTACCCATCAGGGTATACACATTCAATTTCATACCAAAACTATTGGCAAGTTCCCAAAATGCCCTTCAAATGCTCATCCTTGCACTCTCTACAAATTCATTAACAATACATTCAATAATGAACCCAAGAACCCTCAAAGCGAAGACTTTATATCGTTTGGTCAACTTACCATATAAAATCCTTGCAATGCGAACAGAATGTCGGCTGCTTAAAGAATCTCGGTATAAAACAATGGTCCTTCACATTGAAGACATTCTTCTTTTTAAGGGCGCCCTTCCTAAGACGATTTTTCATCATATTCTCGGCACCCCCACTGGCCCCATCCTCCTTCATCTGTTCGATGTTATTATCGTTCTCTACCGACGACATGCTTTATGCAAAAAAAAATTTCTTCCTCAGGAAATGGAACGCAACTGTGTAGATACCAGAATGCACACTGTATGTGCTTAATTTATTTTTAATTTCTTGCACACTACCACTTTTTAAACTTTTTAACCACTAATGCATTAGGCAGGCACGACTCAAAACAAAATGAAACTTTCCACAAGTAACACACACACTGAGTTGTAGATACTTTTCGTAGGTAACTTTTTTCAAGTGGAACGAAAAATCGTTAAAATCCAGGTGCAGGGACGAAGCAACTGGCAAGTATAATATGGCAATGACCAATGCGACAGGTTGTTACGTTCGAGGCTTGTTTTGTTAACACCGTTGAATTCACGTTTATAGGATTTCCGTAAAGAAGGTGATATTACGCGACCGATCGAAGGAAGATACCAATGACTGCGACAAAAAAAAAATAAATTCACCAACGATTTTCAAAATTGCAAACTTTACTTGTTACGTGTAGGTAGGTGCCTACAGTACAGATAATCAAAACACACTCCCGTGTCGTGGAGTAATTAAATGCAATTATAGGCGTTATCAATAACATAAGATATATTAAGAATCGATTTATTTGCTTGATGTTATTTTGCTGTTAAATTCTGTGCTGTGTGCTACTCTTTGCGCTATTACTCGCGGCATCTGACACGCTCAACAAACCGAAACGGAGTGGAAAACCTTTTTCGAATTGTACCTTTCAGAGTCCCCTCTTTAAGGAGAAAGTGTGCCGCGGGTAAACTTTTAACACATAAAAATAGGGTAAAAGTAAAAGCCCGACGGGACAAACCCGAAATTGAAACGGATTGGTTCTGGGCGGTGCTTACTACCCCACAAGATGTTGCCGTCAAAGATGAGAACAAGTCTGAGCGAAAGTTCACAGAGCGCGCAAACGCTCAAACCATCCCTCTTTGCATTGATTCGGCATCAGCGGGTCGAATAAGCTTTTATCTTCTGTTTTACTAGACAAAAGCTGCGATTTTTACTACGAATTTTGCATCCACTACACCTCTCCATTCGCCTTTGCAGAGACGGCCGGAGCGGCAATGTGTACCTAGTTTAGTTGTTAAACAATTCTGCAAGTTCATTGAATTGTGGGAGAGACTGTTCGTTCGGACTCTTTACGTGCACTAACACTCAGGGAAAACTTTATAAATAACACAATAAATTTTTTTCCTCTGTTTTTTATTCAGTGGATTTGAATTTAATCATTAGCCGCACCATCACTATCGTTTCACATTCGATTACCACCAGGCAAACTACAGATGTTCATTCACTTGTAGGCCAATACACTTGCATTTGTTACTTCTGTTTTTATTTTAATTAAATCTCAATTAATTTGCCGGTTCATTGATTAAGCTTTAATGAACAAGCTGAAACGATGCAAATCTGGGCACACAGAGGAGAGGCACAATCGTAGACTGAGCAACGAGCAGTTTAGGCAGACTTTGTGACGCTGCGCGAGTTAAATGTCTTCCCTTTTTATTTTGATTTATTTAAAAGAAAAACACTTTTGTTTGAACCCTTCGAGTATTTTATTTATTTTTCTAGAGATAGCTTAAATCCACCGTCCAAGCGTCGCTGCAACTTGAGTCTATCAGAACACACGAATCATTGGTTGCCCAGGTGGCTTTGGCAAGGTGTTTTTATGTATCAATTCTGCTGACGGCTGTTGTTTGTTTTCTTCGGTGCATTTGGGGTGATGACCGCTGTTGACTGAATCAGCGGTTTTCGGCTCATGTTGCGGAAACATATTGCTTTCATACATAACTCCTCCCCGGTTTGGATAAGAATGCTCCCGAATTCTGCTATTATTATTTTCTTCGATTTCTTTTAAGTTTTCAAAATGTTTATTTACAATGTTGTCAAAAGTGATCATTTGTACTTTAGTGCAATTATACATACTATTGGGATAAAAAAAATCTGTCTTGGTTTCTGGTTATAAAAGGTTTCTTGATACAGTTCTATTTTACAATTGTAAAAATTGATTAAGTTATTTTTAACTAATGTTGTATTTCTATAGTCGCAATCTTGTTTTAGTTTTTCTTGCATTGCATTTTTTATGAGTATTGTTTCATCATTTAAAGATTCAATTTTAGTTTTATTATTGTATCTAAATTTACATTGATTCTCAAAATATAGTTCTTACTTACTTTTAAATCTTTTAACATGCAGTTTTCTGTATAAATAAAAGTCTTATTTTCTATTGTTACAATATATTCATTTTCTGCATCTATTTCTTGGTAATCTTTGTTAGGCAACGGAGTTATAAGTTTTAAATCTGTTTCAATATAATTCTTAGGTATTTTCAGAGCAATAACTAGAAATTTATTTTTGTATCTTAATATTCCTACTTTAACTAATTTTAACTTATAAAAATCGATTTCATACAGTTTTATTTCTTCTGCTGTTAAGATACTTGGATAGATTACATTGTTTTTGGCAGAAGCAATATTATCTTGAATTTGGTCTATTTTGTTTTCTAAATACTGTAATTTTAACATTTGATCTAAATACATTGAATGTTATTTAATTTGTTCATTTTCTTGTTTAATTAATTGTAGTACATGTAATGTCTTATTTCTGTCATCTTCTATTGCTAGTTTCAGTATATTGAATAAATCATTGAAATGTGTACTAATTAAAATTTGTTTATTTAAATTTGAAATGGCGTTGTGATTATTTTTCTCATTGATATCTAGTTTTTCTAATATCTCTTGTCTATCGTAGTCGTCCATTGTTCCGAACAACCACTTATTCGCAGTCCCTACTAAATTTATGAGTCCTCTTTTTTGTCTGTTATCTTTTGGAATTATGGATAGAATTTTAGCCCTAATGTTTTGTATAACTTAAGTTAAGTTAAGGTTAAGAAGTCCCTTATTGTCCATGTCTGAATTTGCAATATTAGTTTCAATTTTGGTAAGCAAATCATTTATATCTATCGGACTGATTATATGTAAAATGGTGTTGGTTTCATTAACAATGGCTACTTCCTGCACTCTAACTATGGTATAACCTATTTCTTCATGTATTGGACTTACTTGTAGAAGGCTCTGTTATCAGGAGTATTGTGGCCACGATTGGAATCTGTAAATTTTAAAGGTCGTTTAATGTTTACCTTATGTACATTTCTTAAAGAAGCTTGTCTATAGTAAGGTTGGTCTTTATGTCTAAGTCTTTTGTAGTTTCGTATATTTCCAGTGGCTCTATTTTCGGTATATTCTTCTCTTGTCAGATTTCTCTTCTTTATTATATGATGTTTGACCCTATTGATTCTATCTTGTAATTCAGAACTGCTTATCTTATCTTTTGCATCCCTGGGAGTACACTTAATTGTTGAGTGATATCGATCGTTATAGTTAAATATAACCATCTGCATCTTTGTTTCAGTTAAGAGCTCATTATCCTCGATCCCTGTTACTTTTTCTAACAAGGTAGAGTGTAATCTCTCTGCATCGGAATTTCCGGTATGACTGTTCGGTTTTGTTAAATGCACCTCCACATTTTCAGTCTGCAAATATTTCGTCTGCCCTGAATTCATTATCCATTATTATTTTCTTTGGTTTTCCAAATTTTGCAAAATGTTCTACAATAATTGCTTTTTTCGAAATCCAATTCCTGTCTGTTATGTTATATACTGCTGCGAATTTTGTTAACTTATCTAATGTTGTGACAAAGGCTAATTTTTTGTAGTGAAATATATCTAAGTGAATAATTTCATTCTTTTCTGTTGGGGTTTGTGTCATTTGAAATTTTGGCTTTATATGTTTCCTATCGTACTTTATCTCAGGACATTTGTCGCAATTATTTATTATAAATTGTATATGGTCTCTAAGTTTTGGGAAATATATTTTTTCTTTCAAACTGTAATAACGTTCATTAATTCCACTATGCATTGACTCCTTTGTGTGATACAAAGATAATTGCTTATGCAACTCCTCCTCCGTTAATATCTCGTTTGCCCTTTTTGAACTCGTATAAACTTAATTTTTGGATCTGATGAAAACATTGATATTAATATTAACTGTACTTTGTGATAGTCTGTGTCAGACACTTCAGAAAAAATTCCTATTATTCCCTTTTTAATGTGTTGCCTTAGTAAATCTTTTATTGCATCTTCATTTTCCAAGGGATTTATTTCTATTATTTGCCTTTTATGTAATGTCTGAACTTCTCTGGGACAATAAGTCAGTATAATTTGTGTTTTATATTTATTCACGATGTCATCTTTTATACCTATGTGATCTATAATTTGTTCGTCCACTGAATGGTTTGTATCGGAAATTTCTAAATTTGATTCAACGTCATTGTCAGAGTTGATCTTTTCTGTATTTTCTAACCTACTTAAAAAATCTGCTACCTTATTTTCCTTACCTTGCACATATTCTATTTCATAATTGTATTGTTGAAGTCTCAACAGCCACCTTTGGTGTCGCTGTGAAAATTCCTTCCCTTTATACATATTTGCTGTCAAGATATTTGATTGGGGCATGATCTGTAATAATCTTAAATTTATTTCCGTCTAATTCTGGTCTATAATAACTGACTGCAAACATAATTGCTAAAAACTCTTTAGTGCTGTAGTTCTTTTCGTGATTGTTAAGTGTTCTAGACATAAAAGAAATAGGACGATCTTCCTGAGATAACACCGCTCCAATGGCATGGTCACTAGCATCTGTCGTTAAGACGAATGGTTTGTCATACTCTGGGTATTTCAAAATGGGTGGAGAGGTAATAAGACTTTTTAGATTTTCAAATGCTGTTATATATTGAGGATCATTAATATTAATTTTGTAGTCTTTTTTCAGATATTTTATCATTGGATAAGCTACTTTTGAATATTTCTTTATAAACTTTCTATAAAATCCTGTGACTCCTTAGAATCCTTTTAATCGCCTTTCTGTTTTTGGAAGTTCTAAATTTTGAACTTCTTTAATTTTATCTGGGTTGGGCTTTATACCTTCAGCTGTTAAGGTATGCCCTAAAAATGGTGTGTCCTTTTTAAGAAAGCTACATTTATCAACCTGAATTTTTAAATTATGTTCTTGAAGTCTCGCAAAAATTTTCGTTTGTGATTGTTCATGTTCTTCTATGGATGTGGAAAAAATTAGTATATCATCAAAATGTACTACACATATTTGATTAATATATTCTCGCAGAATCTCATTCATTAACCGTTGAAACGTTGCCGGGGCGTTTTTTAACCCGAACGGCATACGAACATATTCATATAACCCTACTGGAGAAACAAACGCTGTTTTTTCAATATCTTTCTCGGCTACCAGAATTTGATGATAACCTTTGGCTAAATCAATAGTACTGAAATATCGGGCCTTGCCAAGTTTGTCAAGGATGCTGTCAATATTAGGCAAAGGGTATTTGTCATCAATTGTCACCTGGTTTAATCGTCTGTAGTCTACCAAAATTCTAAATTTTTCTATTCCTGAATTGTCTTTTTTCTTTGGCACGACTATGATTGGTGAACTATATCTGCTTTTACTCTTCCTGATTATGCCTTGTCGTTTCATTTCTTCCATCTGTCTTCTTACCTCAGCTTCGTGCTTGGGTGGGTACCTATATAGTTTTGAATTTATTTGTTCGCCTGTCGTTGTCCTTATTTCGTGAACAATCGAATTTGTATTAGTTAATATATCACCTTCTTTATATAAGAGCTTATTAAATTTTTCAATCAGTTTTTCTATTACATTTCTCTCATATTCTTTTAAATGATCTAATTGGAGATTTCGCACTTCACTTACTTCAAGTATATTAACCTGTTCTTGCATAGTTTTTATGACGAATGGGAGGCTCACTCCGTTAGTCATGTTAACTTCTTGTTTCTCTATAAATATCCCTAACATTTTTAATGATCCAATCCATTCCTATTAGTAGATCATAACGTTTATCTAACTTCATACTAATCCACTTCATTCTTGCATTTTCGGGATATTTAAACTCTGTTGGGCATAATGTTGCTACTGTTTTATTAGGTGTCTTCATTTCTCCTTCTATCATATTAATTGCTTTCGATGAGTGATTTAATATTTTATGGTTGAAACTAGATAGTTTGGCCTGATTTAAAATACTAATTGTTGATCCCGTATCTAAAAGCGCTATACACTTCTCTCCTTCTATAGTTACTGTTATAAATATTTTATTGTTTTCCGAGGCTAATTTGTAAAAAACGTGTCCTCTATGGAGTTCGTCTCATGTCTACTCAAGGTATCTACTTCCATGGAAAAAGGTTGCTGCCTATTTTGTGCACTACCATTATCATTATTACTATGCCTAAACTGTTGCGATCTGTTGCTGTTAGTTTGTTGATTAAATTGGTTGTTCTGTCTTTGATGCCAATTGCTGTTAAAGTTTCGTCTTGAAAAATCGTTTGTTCTTGACTGGTTGGATTGATAGCTATTCCTAGTATGTCAAGTCACGATCAATGTTTAATTTTTATTATTATCCCGAACGATCACTTTAGTTTCGGTTTTAGTTTTACACTTTGATTTATTTTGTTTGATACGTATTTTTTTTTTTCACAGGGTTGTGTCTTCATAGACCACTAAATTGCACTTTGGTTTACTTCGTTTCTCACTTTATTTTTTTTTATTCTTTCACTTGCAATCTTTTACCGTACTGCGCCAGTTAAATGTCTTCCCTTTTTATTTTGATTTATTTAAAAGAAAAACACTTTTGTTTGAACCTTTCGAGTATTTTATTTATTTTTCTAGAGATAGCTCAAATCCGCCGTCCAAGCGTCGCTGCAACTTGAGTCTATCAGAACACACGAATCATTGGTTGCCCAGGTGGCTTTGGCAAGGTGTTTTTATGTATCAATTCTGCTGACGGCTGCTGTTTGTTTTCTTCGGTGCATTTGGGGTAATGACCGCTGTTGACTGAATCAGCGGTTTTCGGCTCACACTGGCGTGCGACACTGCTTTGTATCGTTAAGGTACCTATCCTACTCCTTATTGTGCTTTTCTTCGGGAAGGTATAGATACCTACATACCTACATGATAAAAAAGTTTAATAAACTTAGTTTTAAGCGGCATTTTCATAAATACTTTAGGTAAGATACATATATATAACCAGCCAATTGTTAGACTAAGTGCTTAATCAAACTGTAGGTACCATACCTATCTGTTAAATCTTAAATCGTCTGTGTCAAAGCTTGCACTTTAGTATATGTAGGTACCATCTAATGTGGCGGTACCTATACCTACTCTCGATCTCGTTGCATCGATTATGTTCACGTTATTCATTAATATGGTTGTTGAAAAAAGTGCAAAAAAATGCTACTAAATATGTATTTAGAAAGTAACCGACAATCGTTTTGATTTTGCTTTTATTGCTTTCTACCTTGCAATTTTTTAGTATTGCCTTTTAGCAAAAAATTAGGATGGGTAGATAGTTCTATCGAATAAGTACTTTTTCAAATAGGTCCGCTAAAAGCTCGCTCGGAATGGTCGGAGGAAGGATCAATGTGTGTAAACCTATATTTTTTATTAATGGCTTTTTAGCGCTCCGTCCAAAAATTCAATAACGCCTTATAATTATGCTAAGGTTTTTCGCCCGTCCGACAAAATACGTTGTAACTTCGGAAAGTGAGTAAGTGCAAGAGTTCGTCTGTGACAAACATCTATATACCCGACCTTATGTACCGTGTATCACCAAATCTTAAAGTTTTTTGGCTTGAATACGTATATTACATGTAAAAGCCACGCCCCGAAAATGGGCATGATCTAAAAAATAAAATCAATTAATTGCAATTTCGTTAGAATCATGAGAAAATACGGAAAAGGCGAAAATTATTTCGGAAAAAACCGTTTTTTTCTAGAAACGCCCCTCTAAATTGGGCAGAGCTCAAAATTTTGTATGTAGCAAACTTAGCAAATAGTAATACATATCTATAATATTTGTCATACATTTTTTTTTCGATTTGGAGTGAACTTTCCAAGAAATTGGGTTTTTAAAGATCTAAAATGTAATTATGGGCGGTCTAATTTTAACCTTATTAAGGGTCTCGTGCCAATATTGCTCAGTTATAGTTCCTGCGTCTTATCAAACTTGACTAAAAGGAATTTTAAAGGAAAATGTGAAATAGACGTTGTCTCACATTAGCTAATCCGCGCCTCATCGCACTTTTGTAGGTCTGTTGAGACCCAATGTGATACCCAGTGGGGTAAAATCCTTGTTGTATGAATGTTCCGCTTCCTTCTTACGCCGTGTTGAGTTCCTGGAGCCACGTTGCTGATTTAACAGGCCTGGAAAGAGATGTTAGTGGTGCGTTTGAAAGTTCTGAGATGTCATGGAAGAAGTAGCTTCCTAAAGTTCTTTTCCTCAACTGGCTTAGACAGGGGCACAGAAAGTGAGGTGTGTCCTCGCAGCAATCCGTTTCGCCACATCCTCTGCAGATGTCGTCATTGTCGAGATTTAGTTTCATAGCATGGTGTCTCAAAAGATTGTGACCAGCAAGTATTCCTACTAGTAACGACTGAGTCTTCCTGTTGCTCTTGATGAGCGCATTAGTTCGGGACTTATCATATTTAGGCCACATTTGTCTTGAGATTTCACAGGTGGACAAGGATGTCCATTTTGTATTTGCTTTCATCCGGATCTTGTTTTCCACCCGCCTTCTAAGGTCACATAGTGGGGGTTTGATCCATTAAAGAGCTTGTTGAGGATCCAATGTTGATCCATGTCGTGCAAGCTCATCGGTTTCCTAGTTGCCACGAAGGTACCTGTGGCCAGGAACCCAAAAGAGTCTTACATTGTGCTGTGAGCCAAGAACCTTTAGCTTTTTGCGACAGCACTTAACAAGTTCAGATTTGATTTCAGTGGCAGCTATTGCCTTTATGGCTGCTTGGCTGTCTATAAATATGGTAATGTCATCCTGTGGTATTGCCCTTATTTACAGTTGGCTGGCTGCCTTCTTGACTGCACGGACCTCCGCTTGGAAGACGCTGCAAGAATCAGGCAATTTTATTGATTTTTCTATAAGTGGGTTCTCAAAGTAGAAACCTGCACCCGTGCCTATGCTCATTTTTGACCCGTCTGTGTATGGCTATCGATAAATTTCTTAGTAGTTCCCCCGATTCCCACTCATCCCTGCTAGGAAACATGCAGTTAAAATCTTTTCGAAGTCAAGGTAGGGGGTAGTCGGAGGAGGTGTTGGTTCCTATAATGCTGTGAAAAATCTGCGCATTACCAAATGAGCTTGGAATCCATTAAGGTGACTGACTGAGCCTCAAGGCGCTTTTGGCAGCAGGTTTTTGCATATAGAGGTCGAGGGGTAGAGTATCGAGAATTACCTCCAGCCTTAAGGTTGGTGTCGTTCTCATTGCTGATGTCGTACCAATACATGCAGCTCTCTGTATAATTGTCATGTAGCGTAGGTTTGTGTTTTTTACAGCTGCTTGCCACCAGACTAAACCATACCCATACGTCAAAAAAATAGGTCTTACAATTACAGTGTACATCCAACGGACAATTTTGGGTCTGGGACCCCAATTTTTCACGAAAATTCTACTGCAAGTATAGAATGCGGTTGAGGTTTTCCTTACTCTTTCCTCAACATTGAGTTTCCAGAAGAATCACCCCTATAAAGAGCATGCTCTATCGGAGAGTTGAAGACAGGTTTCCTCAATCGCCGGAGCACGAGGACGATTTTTTATGGGTTGACTCTGGAGGCACTCAGCTTAACAACACTATCCCCTATGCATCCAAAAATTGATCACCCTATTTTTAAGCATTTAAAAACCATTATTAATCTATTTATAATCAGATTAATAAGGGCTGGGTCAACGTTTAGATTTTCTAAGTTTTGTTTAATTGCATAGGCCTTGACATTATTGAAGGCACCCTCAATGTCAAGGAAGGCAGCAAGGGTATATTCCTTGTCCTGAAGTGACTTCTCGATCGCGCTGACTACTTTGTGCAGCGCTGTTTCAACGCCCCAGCCTTTAGTGTTAACGTGGCCGTTAACGGATTGAGCCAATTTTTCCACCTTCTCTGTGCAACAGAAGAACTAAAACGTGTACTAAGTTTCAGCTCGCTAGCTTGGTTTTGAGGACCTAAGACCTTTACACATACAGATGGACGGGTAAGGCTTAATCGATTCACCTGTTGGTCTCGATCATATCTCTATAAGGTCTTAGGGGTCTACGATGATTATTTCACTGTGTTACGAACTGTGTATTAAAATTAATATACCCTTGGTCGGGTATACTAGTAGGAGGGTTGCGATCCGCTTAGGCGTTGAATACCAAATCCCAATTATTGACACCTGTCTAGCTCCAAATTGCTTCATGAATCTTGGTTGTAAAATTTTAGTTTCAATTAATTTTAGTTGTATTTAGAATTTGTCAGTTTAGAATCTTCTTCCTTAAAATAGGGTCGTAGAGAAGTGCTTATTGGGTTTTCATATCCGATCCCATAGGATAGGAGGTATATTAATTTGATTCATAGTATACCGGTATACCCTTCTCTTATTCCTATTTTTCTTTCCATTCCTTTTTTCCTGCCCATTTCTATATTGTTAATTACTATATTGCTACAAGCTTTGAAAGTTTAACAGCCACCATAAGTCCTCAGTCATCCAGCAAAAAGATCTGGGCTAACATAAAAACCCTTACTGGCAACCACACTCCAACAAGCGTAAAGGCATTAGACGTGGGCTCTCAAACTCTGACAGACCCCATTGCTATATGTGAGCACTCTGCAAAGACCTGGTCAGACTATTGCAGTGACTCAAATTTTTCGCAAGATTTCCGAAATCTGAAGACCTCTTCAATCCTCAGCACAAAAAGTGATAGTCACCTTTCGAACTCTGCAAAAGCCGTGGAATAGCCTATAAGTCTTACGGAATTCAAAAGCTGCATTGCCTCAGTCAAAGGGAAGACACCTGGCTTCGATCGCGTCTCTTACCCCATGATCAAAAATGCACCTGCAAAAGTAAAGAGGCGAATCCTGGTTCTTTACAATAGTATCCTTGAATAGGGCATTATACCCCAAGCTTGGAAAACAGCTACTCTAATCCCGATTCCTAAGCAAAAAAAAAGTTGTCAGATCCCAGCGGTTACAGACCGGTATCTCTTCTGTCCTGCACTAGCAAGCTCTTGAAAATTGTTGCCAGAAAACTGCTATGGTTCTTAGGAAAAAATAAGTTTATAAGCCAAAAGCAAGTTGCCTTTAAACCAGGTCGTGGTGCTATTGATGCCCTCTTACATATTGACGAGTTCATTTGCTCTGCCCTTTCTTGCAAGACTCACGTCTCTGTGCTTTCACTTGACTTCGAGAAAGCCTTTGATCGCGTAGAAATTCACGTAGTACTTAACAGCCTAACAAAATGGATAGTCGGACCTAAAATGTATTCTTTCATTACAGCATTTTTGATAAATCGTAAATTTAGGGCTAAAATCAAAGAGTTTCACTCTAATATCCATTGTCTGAACAACGGCATTCCCCACGGCTCGCCACTATCTGTGATAATTTTAAGCATCGCTGTCAATGAAATAAGCTGCATTATCTCAAAATTTAATAACATTGACCACTCCATCTATGCCGATAATCTGTATATCCTTGCAAAATGCCACGACATTGAACACATCCAGCGAATTTTGAGGGACCTTCTGGGCCTTCTCAGCGACTGATGCACTCAATCTGGAGCCGTGATTTCATTGGACAAGAGAAAACACCTACATATTTGTAGGAAAACGAGCTCTTCCAACTTTATTTGATTTTCTCAGCACACAAATCCCTACTGTAGATCACTTAAGTATCCTAGGATTAATATTTGACAATAAGTTTAGCTTTAAGGAACACTGTCTAGATTTAAGAAAAAAAACTAGCTGCCAGGCTTAAAAGAATTTATCCTCTAAGAATAGCTTTGCACACACCAACACATTAGTTTGCACTACAAAAGCAATCATAGCTTCTAAAATCGATAACGGATTAGCTATTTATGGATAAACCGCCAAAACGACACTCAACATTTTGAACGCTCCATACCACGCAGCCCTCAGATCAAGTATGCACGCATTTAGATCCTCACCAACCAAAAACGTACTTATTGAGTCCGGCTGCATGTCCATCGAAGAAAGAAGAGACTATCTGATTTCCCGTTTAGTACCGAAAATCAGTCAATCGTACAACTCTCCCATAACTGCCGATGCGGCCAAAATTCTCAAACGCAGAAAGATACCCAAACTCCCCTCAACAAACTACAAGGCTTTGGATTTCGCCAATAGTATTGGCATTTGCATGACAACAAAATCCTTGCCCGTAGAAGCGTTTCCTGCTTGGTTACTGGATCAGGAAGCAATCGACATTTCACTCAACTTTAATAAAAAAGATTCAACGCCAAGAAAAATGTTCTGTCAACTTTTCTACGAGAAGATCAACCAGTATGAAAAAACTTCCTGGAATGTGGTTTACACAGACGGCTCTAAGAGCGATCAACACATTGGGCCAAACTATGTTTCGAAAAGATCCCAAACTATTTTTCCGTTTTCTAAACAGAAGCATTGGCAGTACTTAAAGCTACCGAAATAGCCATGAAATCGAAAAGGAAAACAGTCATATGCTCTGACAGCCTTTCTACCTTAAATGCGATAAAGAACATCAGAAATCGCTCCCCCGCGATTTGCAATATCCGAAGCAACATCATCAAAAAACATCCGAACTTAAAACTTGTTTGGGTTCCTGGCCACACGGGAATTAATGTCAACGACCGAGCGTATAGCGCAGCGAAAATCGCTGCCACAGGCACAGAAACCTCGCAGTATCCACCTACCCGTATTGACTTCTCAAAACTTGCAAACTCTCACTGGAACGAAAAACTAATGCTGGATTGGAACCAATATGTACACCATTACACATCAATCAACCCAAATGCCGAACCAGTTCTTAACCCGTCATCTACAACACAATCTACAACACAGTAGTAAGTGCTACAGTGTGTACGCAGAAGTTACAGTCCGTAAAACGGACCGTTGAATACCCTCCTATCCCACATTGTAAAATGCTGATGGCATATTTATTTTTTGACATTTTATAAGTAATGCAAACTTCGAAAAGGGGCGTAGTCGAACCGCTCCTAATAACAAACTATTAATTATAAGATATTTCCACATACATTTCCAAGTTACTCTTAAATGTACGTAAAAATGCAATTTTTTGGTTCAAATTCAATATTTTTAAAAAATTGACGCCTAAAAGGGGGCGTGGCTAAAAACTTTATATGAACGAAATCCGGACTGAAGTCTAGCTTATCTAATCTGCTGCTTTTTTGTTTCAAGCTTTCCTAAATTAGACTCAAGGCCAGTCGAAATTAGGTTTTTCTGGAAAATTTTAGTTTTTTTTTATATCTGCCTCCAAATGTGGGCGTGGCCCAAAGTCTTGTATGAACAAAATGTTTTTTGCAAATTTTTTTCAATTTCGAGCAAAAATGTTGAGTAAACTGCATTTGAAAATTTACTCTTAAAATAGATGCCACGCCCACTTAAAATTAAATTAAATTTGTCTTTTTTGTATCTTACATTCATCAGGAGACGCTAAATGTCAAATTACAGCCTTTTAGAACGTCTTATAGTTTTGAAAACTCTGGAGGTAGTTGCACATTTAGACCGATTGTGGGCGTGTCTTAAGGCGGATTTCAAAAATGTTTACACTTGTACTGCTTCGCATGACGTAGACCTCACGTACGAAGTTTCAGCACCCTAGCTCAATATTTAAGGCCTAAAAGCATGTGACATACAGACGGACGGACGGACGGACATGACGGACATTCGATTCAGAATTCGGTCTCGATCATAACCCGTAAACAGATTTGAGGAGTGGTTACAAGTCATGTTGCAGTTTCTATCAGACGAGCTAGCAAGAAAGTGATCATTAAGTTCATTAGGTTCAAGAACACTATTCAGTTTGCAAGAAAGACAAACTGGATTGTGTTATTGAACCTAATTTTTTTCAACCAAACTTTTAGCTTTCAGGTTGTAACGGAAAATGAAGTTTTAAGAATGATATCAGAATTGAAGTCTAATGCTGTTGGTGAGGATGGAATACCACTTCGGCTCATTAAGCTTATACTTCCCTACTTTCTTTATTCCCTCACTCACATCATAAACTTCAGTATTACTTCTTCAACTTTTCCAAATCTGTGGAAGACGGCTAAAATAACACCAGTCGCTAAAAAATCTCAACCGCTCTTAGCTAGTGACTATCGTCCGAAAAGTATCTTGCCTTGCCTGTCAAAGGTTCTGGAGAAAGTTCTTGCTACGCAGATTGTTAATCATCTTGAAACGGGAAAACTATTGTCTCAATATCAGTCGGGCTTTAGAGCTAATCATAGCTCTTCTACAGCTATGGTTAAAATCTTAGACGATATAAGGATTGCGTATGACAAAGACTCTTTGACAATCCTATGCCTTCTTGACTTCTCCAAGGCTTTTGACAGAGTCAATCATAAGCTATTGTGTAGGAAACTTGAGATTTACAAAGCTTTAGCTTGAGCTACGTTTTATACAAAGCTATTTAGCGAATCGAAAGCAAAGAGTGGTGGTAAACGGAAAGCATTCCGATTTGCGAAGTATTTTTGAGGGTGTCCCGCAAGGATCTATTTTGGGCCCTATTCTTTTGTGCATGCTCATAAATGATCTGCCTAATGTCTGCGAACATGCCTTTTTCCATTGCAGACGATATTCCTTTCTATGCAGACGATATTCAAATTTATTTTTCAAGGCCCATCGGGCTCATTGAAGATCTAAGTGCAATCCATTGCTGGGCTGAACTAAACGGGCTTACTCTAAATCCAGGTAAAACTCAGGCCATAATTTTTTCCAAAAAACCCCATGATAGCGAGGACTTTCCACCCTTACTACTCAAAAACTTTAAAATTCCATTTAGCAAGTCTGTTACTAGCCTGGGATTTAAACTGACTTCTAATCTGTCCCGCAATGAGCACATAAATCATGCCATTGGTCGGATTTATGGAGGGCTTAGGAAACTATGGCAGTCCAGTTATTATACACCGATTGAAACGAGGCTACATTTAGTGAAAGCCTTACTGGTGCCAATTCTAGCATATTCTGATGTTGTTTACCCTAAAATGGACTCTCTCTCTGAACACAAGTTGGGGGTTGCTTTCAATGATATGTCAAGGTACGTCTATGGCCTACTTCGTTTTGATCACATATCTGCAATTTAACCGAGTATTTGAAAGTGAAAAATTGTACTTTTCTTCACAAAGTTATACAAACAAAGACGCCTGATTACTTATACTGTAAGCTCTGTTTTTGCCAATCGGCTAGAACACTTAACATCGTGTCACCGTCTTTCAACTTCTTGAATTTTGCCCGCCTTTTCTTTCCTAATAGCATTCGACTATGGAATATGCTCCCTGTCAGCATCAAGCAAATTAGGGAGTTAAGATGCTTTAAAAAAGCTATCTTGAATTACTTTTCAGGTCAGCGATAATTTGAAAAATAAAATATAACATCGTGTCACAGTTTTCTTTCTTTTCTATTTTTCTCTTATCTATTTATTTCTCCTTGTCCCCTCCTTATTCTATCTTTTTCTTCCATCTAAATTTAAGTTCATTGTTAAATATTTGTAGTTTTACTGTAAGTAGGTATTTAATTTGCTATTATATAATGCTAAGTTTTTCTTCCCTTTTGTAATCCATCACATAATTACTGTAAAAGACGTTGTCTTACTTGTAAAACCACAATAATAATAATAAATTGAATTGAATTGAATTGAAATTGATCATATGCCCTTAAGGTCTTGGGGGTCTACCATTATTATTTCACCGTGTTACAAACTATGTGACAAACTTAATATACCCCCTATCCTATGGGATGGGGTATAAAAATGAATATTTGTTTCTCGAGGCTGTGCATTGGTCACACTCAACTAACCCATAGCCACTTACTCAAGAAAAAAGATCCACCAATCTGCTATTTGTGCGATTCCGGCAACATTTTATCACTTAAACATCTAGTATCTGATTGCCTAACAATATCGCGGATTTCCAAAGAATTGTTTAACAATACTCTATTCAATCTTTTATCAGTTCCCTCAGAACAAAACATAAGGAAGGTATACAAACTTTTTTCTAAGTTTGTTCTAAGTTAGAGAACAAAATTTAATCGTATTTAATAGTTACCTGGCGCGACGTGGGGGCGATCGACAGCGAGGAAACTGAGTCTTAATGACGATGGTTATCCTTTCGGATTGTCCACGCGCGAGTTACATGTCCAAACATGTAGACAGCAACAAGGAACGTGAGAACCAAACAAGTACCCACATCATGGCATTCATTATGGCTCGAAACATGACTCTGGACACCTGTGCAGCTACTATACTTCTCGCTAAACTAATTGTAGACAAAGCAGTAATATCAAAACATGTTTATTTATTACTTTGAAAATTGTGATGGTTGCAACATGACTCTGGACATCTGTCCAGCTAAATTTCTTATTATTTTCTCACAGAATCATTTTGCAGACAAAAGAAGATACTATAAATAAACCTCGAAAATTGTAACCTTTGCTCAGTCTTGAAATAAACTTTGTATAGGGCGAATCGCTGCCCAAATAAAAATTGTTTTTTTTATCATTAACTCTCGGTCTAAACCATAACTGGCGCAGTGCGGAAACCGTGGTATTAACTCGGAAGTAGTGAATAAAGTCGAAAGAAAAGTAATTATACAATTTTGAAAGTGATTCCAAATTTTGAACTTCACATCGGAGGAACACCGGTGTTAACGAGAAATAAACCACGGAGGACCAGGATACAACGCA
This sequence comes from Neoascia interrupta, assembly GCA_947623515.1. Classification (NCBI taxonomy): domain Eukaryota; kingdom Metazoa; phylum Arthropoda; class Insecta; order Diptera; family Syrphidae; genus Neoascia; species Neoascia interrupta. The sequence continues at coordinate 139,724,384 of OX392462.1, forward strand.
GTTGGTGAATTCTAATTCTTCAATCCTGGAAAAAAATCGAACATCAGATGACGAGATACGAGCCCCTTTTAAATTTGTGCATGTAAGTCTTTTTATTGTTTATGGGATCACTCTTCCTTTCCAATCTTGAAAAAAAATAACCCTACCTACCCAACAAATATATACGAAATTGTACCCTCCTTTTATATATTTAAATAGTTATATACATATACATATGAATTAATGTTTAAAAGGCTTAAACCAAAGATAAAAAGGAAAAAGCCATATTCCATTAAAAATATTAGTGATAGTGAAAGTGAAATTGAAGAATATAAAGAGAGGAAAAATATTAACCTAGAAATTATGACTGGTAATAATTTAAATCTTGAAGGCGGGTTGACTGGTACCGGTAGCGGCGCCGCTGCAAACGGGGCTAACGGTGGTAGTCCAACCGACAGCCAAAGAACTGAAATTGATTTGGCGAATATAAACAATATTTTCAATACTTTAAAAATTCCGGATGCAGTAAAGGATCTCCCAAGGTTCGACGGGAATCCTCGGTTACTGTACGAATTTATCCACAATGTGGAAGAAATCCTCGAACTCATGGGAACTGTTAATAATACATATTATGCGAAAATTATTCTTCGAGCCATAAGAAACAAAATAACGGATCAGGCTAACGAAGTTCTTAATATGTTTGGCACTCCACTCGATTGGGCTCAGATCCGTAACAACCTGATACTTCATTATTCTGATAAGAGGGATGAAACCTCTCTTATAAAAGACCTCCATAGTTTAAAACAAACAAGTGAAACAATAGAAGAATTTTACTCAAAAATAATTGAGATACTATCCACATTAGGTAATCATGTCCATATACATGAGGAAGACTCTAACGTCATATTTGCTAAAACCCAACTATATTCAGACATGTGTCTGAATACGTTCTTATCGGGTTTAAAGGAACCGTTGGGCTCTACTATAAGAGCAATGAAACCATCAACTCTTCCAGAAGCCTTCAGCTTCTGCATAAAGGAACAAAATTCCTATTATATGAAATATACGAATTACAATAAACGCCCTAATTACTCGCAACAATCTTATCATACAACACCTTATCATTCAAATATCCAAAGACCTTATTCAAATTATCATCCACCTACTCATAGACAAAACTCTAGCAACCAAAATAAACCCTTTACATTTAACCAAAATAATAACTTCAGGCAAGGTAATGCAGGAAACAATTTTCGATACAATAATAATTTGATGCAAAAACCAGGTACATACCCCCAAAATAATTTAGCACAAAATTTCGTGCCAAATAATTCACAAATATTCCCAGTTTCAAATCAAATCCAAAATTCAATCGGGCCTAGAGTCTACGAGCCACAACCTCAACCGACTCCAATGGATACTTTAAGCGCTAGATCTCGAAATACAAACCGTTCCAACTTTAGACAAAGTGCAGTAAACAGATTTAATAATGCTCCACGACAACAACCCCCAAACAGGAACTACACTATAAGAGAAGTTTTTAACGTAGATAGCAGTCCCAATGCCATACATCCATGCGAAGACTATACACAATTGGACCAATACCTACCCGAACCTAACCTTGAACCTACTTATACAGACTATGACCATGACACAAACGAAACATACAACGAGATAGATGACACAAATTTTTGTACAATAGCCTCGGAGAACAGTACGGGTACATAGATGTAAATTATCATGAGTCGAACCAACTTCCATACATTAATATCGCATCTCTTTCTGGGCAAAACCTAAAATTCCTAATCGATACAGGCGCTTCAGTGAACTTCATTAATCCAGAACATACAAATCCAAATTTTCACGAAATTATCAACCCAATTAATATTAAAACCGTTCTTAACGAACACAAATTAAATAAACAAATAACCATTCCAGCTTTCAAAGAATTCAATACGAACGGTGACATAAAATTTATGGTCTTTAAGTTCCACAACTATTTTGATGGACTCTTAGGTATGCAAACTTTAGAGCAACTCGGTGCGAAGATTAATATTAAAGATAAGACACTCGAGACCAACAAATCCCTCATTAGACTTTATTTTAAACCTAATTGTAAATCTCAAGTATACGTTATTTCACCAAACACCAGGATTATAGCCAGACTCCCGGTGGATATAAAGGACGGCGACTTTTATTCAAAACCAACTATTGTGAACAAAAATCTTAAAATCTCTGAAGGTATCTATAAGGCCGACAAATGGTACAGCCAAATGGAAGTTACTAACCTCTCAGATGAACAACAAACCCTCTTCATGGAGCAACCCATAAAAGTAGGGAAATTTTCCGACTATTATGACATGAACAATGTCAACATCAAATACGACTTAAATAACAACGAGACTATTAGTAGCGAAGACTTAACTACAATTCTGAGAACCGAACACTTAAATACGGAAGAAAGGGTAGCACTTCTCAAACTTTGTAGATATTTTAATGATATTTTCTTTCGGGAAGGAGACAAACTTACATTCACTAATGCAATAAAACATCGCATCAAAACAACTGACGATATACCAGTATATAGGAAATCCTACAGGTACCCAGAAGTTCACAAGACCGAAATACAATCTCAAATTCAAGAACTTCTCAAACAAGGAATAATCAGACCCAGCTACTCCCCCTGGAGTAGTCCCATCTGGATAGTTCCGAAAAAAATCGATGCCTCTGGGAAACAAAAATGGAGACCTGTAGTCGACTATCGTACCCTTAACAATAAAACTATCGGAGATCGTTACCCACTTCCGAATATCACAGATATTCTGGACAAACTTGGGCGATGTAACTATTTTACGACTCTAGATCTTGCATCTGGGTTCCACCAGATCGAAATAGATCCAAGGGATATCAGCAAAACAGCCTTCACGGTCAACAACGGGCATTATGAGTTTATACGCATGCCATTTGGGCTACGGAATGCTCCATCCACCTTTCAAAGGGTGATGGATAACATTCTGGGTGACTTAAATGGAAAAAAATGTCTCGTCTATATGGACGATATCATAGTTTTTTCAAGCTCCCTTCAAGAGCATATGGAAAATTTGCATAAGATATTCCAAAGACTTCAAAAATTTAACCTTAAGATACAAATCGATAAGTCCGAATTCCTTAGGAAGGAAGTCAACTTTTTAGGCCACATTGTCACACCACAAGGAGTAAAGCCCAATCCCGATAAAATCCAAGCAATTAAAAGATTTCCCATCCCAAGAACGCCAAAACAAATAAAATCATTTTTAGGACTTTTAGGATACTATCGAAAGTTTATTAAAGATTTTGCACGAATTACAAAGCCACTAACCGAATGCTTAAAAAAGGGAAGACACATAACCTTAGACGACAGATACATTAGTTGCTTCAATCACTGTAAGGACATTCTCACAAATGACCCTTTACTCCAGTACCCTGACTTTTCTAAAACATTCAACCTCACCACCGACGCAAGTGACTTTGCCTTAGGAGCTATACTGAGCCAAGGCCCTATAGGCTCGGATAAACCCGTGTGTTATGCGTCCAGAACCCTTTCCGATACAGAAATTCGATATAGTACAATAGAGAAAGAATTATTGGCGATTGTTTGGGCGACCAAACAGTTCCGTCCATATCTCTTCGGAAGAAAATTTCGGATCATCACTGATCATAAGCCACTTACATGGCTATTTTCTCTCAAGGACCCCAATTCTAAACTTATAAGATGGCGCCTTAAGATGGAGGAATTCGAGTATGAAATTATCTATAAAAAAGGGAAATTAAACACGAATGCTGATGCCCTCAGCAGAATCAAAGTATCAGAAGAGAATAAAGCTGAAGCCAATATCAACGAATCTTATTCCGTACAAGGAACAAGTGGCAGCACAGTTCACTCGGCAGAGGAGAATGAAAATGATGGAATCCAAATTTCAGAACAGCCAATAAACTCATTTACTTTCCAGCTAATTCTTGAAAAGTCAAATAAGACGCCTCCAATATCTCTTTCTACCCCATTTAAAAATAAACAACGACGTATTGTAAGACTACCCAATTTTACTGAAGACAATATTACAAGCATTTTTAAACAATATTTACCTCCGAACAAAACAACTGCGATTTACACGAACGATGACGACATATTTCGTACCGTTCAATATGTCTATTCAAAATACTTCTCCAAATCAAAAATATTTAAGGTAATACGATGCATGGACCTCTTACAGGATATAACTAACGATGATGATCAGGATAAAACCATCCGTGATTATCACATAAATAACAACCACAGGGGAATTAATGAAACAACACTGCATCTCAAACGACAATTCTACTTTCCTTTTATGAAGATCAAAATTACCAAGGTCATTAACAACTGCGAGGTTTGTCAAACCTTGAAGTATGACCGAAACCCACAAAAAATCATATTCCAAATTCCTGAAAATCCGGAAAAACCCTTGGACATTGTCCATATGGACATATATGCAATTAACAATAGACAAATACTAACCGTAATAGATAAATTCTCTAAGTTTGGAGCTGCATATACACTAGTAGGTAGAAATAGTCTGACAATTTTAGTACCCATGGTATCCCAAAAAAATTAGTTACGGATCAAGGCGCAGAGTTCACAGCCACAATCTTCGGAGATTTCTGCAAACAATATGATATACAACACCACATAACTTCATACCAGCAGTCTAGTAGTAATGCACCAGTCGAACGGAAGCATTCAACAATAACAGAGATTTATAGAATCATTTACTCCAAGAATAGGAATTGAAATCATGAAGACATCCTTCGTGAAGCAGTAATAACATACAACAACGCCATTCATTCTGCAACGAAATTGACTCCTTTCGAGCTTTTTTACGGTCGTACCTACAAATTCAAGAATATTAAATACAACAATGTTCATGACTACCTAGACAAGCTAAATGAATTCCAAACCCAACTTTATGCCTCTGTAAAGGAACAGGTAGATAGACAGATAACAAAAAATATTAAGAAGTTGAATGAAAAAAGAGAGGCACCCAAAAGTGTAAAATCAGGCTCTATAATATTTAGGAAGGAGTGTAGGAGGAACAAACTAACACCAAGATTCAGTAGACGAGTAGTTAGAAAAAATAAGACAGTTACATTACTAACCCAAGACAATAAAAAATTACATAAGTCAAAAATCAAACGTAAACGTAAATTTCAGAATTTTAGCAGCAACATGCCAGAAGATAGAGATCACGGACTTAACCAACAGTCAAGGCCTCCTACCATTGAACCTGGGCCCAGCCAGAGTAATTGAAACCCATACCAATTTAATACTTATCGTAGAACTTGAGAATTATGTAGAAAATATTAAGAAAATTCAGACATCAATTGATATAATTAACAAAAACAAAAATCTCACGCCCATGATCGACACAATCAACATTAAATTCGAAAAACTAAAAAAACAATTAGATTTTCTTATGCCTAGAACTAGGACTAGAAGAGGACTTGTAAATGGGTTAGGAGCAATTATTAAAAGCATTACTGGAAACCTGGACGAGAGTGACGCAGTACTTATAAGTAAGGAAATCGAACTTCTGCAGACCAACCAAAACAAGTTAAATGACGTAACCCTAGAACAAACAATAATAAACAATCAAATGAAACAACGGTTTGATAATATCACAAAACACATAAATGACCAGCAACAAATTCTAGAAAATTTTCTTAGCAAATACCAAATAGCCCTCTCAAACAAAGTTCGTTCGGAAGAAGACACATTTCAATATATTCAATATATTCATCAAATAAATTTCAATATAGATACACTTAAATCTCACCTGCAGGATATAGCAGATTCAATCAACATGGCAAAACTAAACATGATTTCTAGGCAAATATTAGATCCTCTTGAGCTTGAATACATATACAAAAATTTTCAAAAACAAAATATAAAAGCAACCTCATATGAGGATATGTACAGACTTTTGGAATTACAAGCTTACTATAACCACACAATGATCATTTTTAACATAAAACTACCAATAATTTCTGAAGAAGAGTTTATTTTGTATCACCTTGTCAAACTTCCTATTAACCAAACACATACCATCCATTTACCCAAACCCTACGCCCTAATGAGTGATCACTATATTCAATTTCTTGACAAAACTTGTACGCCAATCGAGGGGATCCAATACTGCAACAGAGACAACCTCAAAAAGATTTCCACTAACGAATGTATTCCCAGCCTTATAAGGAATCAACCAGCTACATGTGATTTGATTGAAGAAGAACAGCAACGAATAGTACAACCCGAAGACCACTACATCGTCCTCATCCAGTCACCAACCACTGAAATAACAACATCCTGCGGGATCAGAAAAAAGTCCATAACAGGAACCATATTAATTCACTACGAGCAATGCGAGGTTACAATAAACCAAGTGGAATACACCAGCAAAGCTCATATAATTTGGGATCAGATTCAAATAATACCATCCTCTTTCGCAGAAATTAATGCAACAAGAACCATACCGGAACTAAGTCTAAAGAAGCTACAAACATACCACTTCTACAACAGGAAAAACATAGAAGCCCTATACAACACCACAAGACAACAATCGCAGCTTCTCCTTTCACTCACCACACCAATCTTCATCTTCCTTGCAGTAGCCATCAGCATGTACATCTACGTCCGACAAACATCCAGGAAACTATCGAAGGACACATCAAAAAGTAACGATGCTCAGGAAGCACCTACGCCTCGATCTCGGGGGGGAGGAGTTACATATCCAAACATGTAGACAGCAACAAGGAACGTGAGAACCAAACAAGTACCCACATCATGGCATTCATCATGGCTCGAAACATGACTCTGGACACCTGTGCAGCTACTATACTTCTCGCTAAACTAATTGTAGACAAAGCAGTAATATCAAAACATGTTTATTTATTACTTTGAAAATTGTGATGGTTGCAACATGACTCTGGACATCTGTCCAGCTAAATTTCTTATTATTTTCTCACAGAATCATTTTGCAGACAAAAGAAGATACTATAAATAAACCTCGAAAATTGTAACCTTTGCTCAGTCTTGAAATAAACTTTGTATAGGGCGAATCGCTGCCCAAATAAAAATTGTTTTTTTTTATCATTAACTCTCGGTCTAAACCATAACTCGCGCGCTGTATTTATTCGATTCCTGTATGCTTATTGTAATTTATAACCATATTAATTGTTGTTGATTTTTTCTATCCCCTTCCCGTTACCATTCACAGATCATTAATAAACTAAACAACTGGGAAAGTGCAACCAGGACAGTAGCGTGGGTCCGAGCCTTGGGGGGGGGGGGGGGGGGGGGGTTGGCTTTAGTTCAAATGCCGACTTATTTTAGAAATTTGCCGACTGTTCACATTAAGCATACGTGTTGAGGAAATGATAGTGTGAATTTGAATTTGACGCCCACCCCCCCCCAGATGTAAAATATCTGTACTCCCTTTTATATACGTCCATAATGAGCTTCCTAAGAGCCAAATAAGAGATACGAGGTTTTGCATAGTCCTCATATCTCAATGTAGTGCGATCGTTTCTGGTGAGCGGTGGTGGTTGTGGTGTACATAGATATTAAATTTAATAGACCATTTGTTCCGATCTTAAAGTGGAAATGTGCAGTTTACACATTATGGGTGAGTTTCGCACTGAATTGCCTGCTGTCTGCGGGTTGTTCGTAGTTTAATAGAATATTTCTAGTTGCATGTTGAACTCTATTTTTAAATTATTAGAAATCGTAGAACAGTCTGGCTGTTTGTAAATGCGTTGGCATATTGCGCATTATTGTATTTAAGTATTGTCTCTTCTACTCGAAGAGAGCTACGTTAAGTGTGCATGTGTACATGTAGAGTGAAAAGGGTATGTTCTTCTCCTTGACTCTCTTTGTGTATTTCACTTTGGGTACCTCGTACTTGGTTGCTTGTGCCGAGCGCAGTGCGGATTGGTGTGGAATCTATTCGCAGTGTGTGGCACTTATTATTCTGCGCATGCGTTATATTTGGTGGTTGGTTTGCCAGGCCAAGTCAGTGTTGTGGACTGTAGAGTCACTTTAAAGAGCAAGAGGCTCATTAAGTTTTGCTGATTCCGATATCATCTGGCTCGTGTGTGTGTGGCGTGGTGGAGACGGCTAGGTCTCTCACACATAATGTCCGGAAAGCTTGGAACTTTTGTTCTAAGTGTGTTTAGCACATTGTTGCTTCGCGTTTGAGTCCCATGGCTTATGTTGTCTTGTGCGTTTCTCTTGAGGTATGGAAAGTTATCCCCAATATCTCGGGAATGTATGAGATGTGATTTGCCCGTGTTGGCTCCTTAATTAGATTGGGCGTAGAGCTTGGCTCTTGCTCAATATTGGTGAACTCAAGCTTGCGTTGGTAGTCCCGCTTGGTAGAGTGGATTCATCATGAGCCCGGGCATTGCGATGTACATCCCGCGTGTGCTGGTTGGAGTGGAGTTGAGCATGGAGTTTATGGATTTTGGCTCACTCACTCTGCTTATGATCCAGGTTCGGCGATGGTTTTACCCGTTGGCCTGATGGGAGACGAGTGTGGAGAATATTCTCGCACTCTATACAGTGATATGGCGATGATAGTTCCGCCTACCATGAATCGATTGGACCCTGAAGAATGGAGTCTTCATGGGTAGTGTTCCCTATTCCAGACCAATCGCAGGTCGAGGGATGTTTTCTGGGCGGTCACAATACACAGAGCTGTGATGATGGCTTTTATTGAATATTTGTAGGTGGTCATACTCTGACACGCTGAGGTAAATTAAGAGGTGTAGGCTGTCAGAGTATGATACGCCGAGGTATAAGTTGTTGAAGGCTGTCATATGCTGACAGGCCAATATAAATGAAGCCCACTGACTTGACTTGGTCAATAAGACATATCGTCTTATAGTTTTGGCTTGACATGTATTCCTTTGTAGTGGCTTGCTGCCAATGTAATTTTTGATGTCTCTTTTGCTGACAACAGCAATTCATGTGTTGTTTTCTTTTGCTTTAATTTCAGAGCATTCAGCCTCCAGGTCGCATCGCCAGCCTCTGCAGAAATATTTATTTTGTAATTTAACGGTTTTTGTTTGTTTAAATAAAATAAAATTTTATACCTTCCCTACATATCAGAAGTGGAATAAACTTGTACGCGATCTGGCTGGTGGACATGTGACTGGAGGAATGCTTGGTTATTTGTTTATGACGAGGGGCTTAGTGCCCAGAGCATTCACAAAAATTGATTGGTAACGTTTTGTCGTTATCATTTTTCTGTTATGTGTAGTTAGAATAATTCTTTGCTTTATATAATTTTGCGCTTGCATGCATCTTGAGTATGTTAAATGCCATTCAAAGAGAAAAATTACAAAATCAGATTGCCCAAGCGTCACAGATCCCGTAAGTGTCGTTGTTTTTGTATACTTCGTCAGACTTAAGTATAGAATTGTCGAAAGTATTATCCCGTGAAAGTCCAAAATGAATATGATTCGAAAAAAGTGGCACGAGTATGTTTAAGGGTCTTTTAATTAGTGCGAACGTTGTGCCCTGTATTTCTTATTCTATTTGGTTCCTCAATTTATACATTTGAGCCAAATCTTTTTGCTCATTAAAACATTTTAAAGCAGGTACCTCAATGCCTGTTGTACTCATTAACTTAAAAGAATCCCTAAAAGTTTTCTTTTCCGCCTAAGTCCATTAAAAATAAATCTTAAGAAAAAAGGCAAGCATAAATGTGTTTTTGAATTGTTTCATTTGTCGTAGGATTCCCTCAACTCCAGTATATCGCCATTTGTGATTTGGAGATAACGGTCTGCGACAATTATTAATCTCATTGGTTTTGCGGTTTGACATTCATAGATTTAATCGGCCGAACGATTTTAAGTTTTACTTAACGTGGCGATAGGATGCAGAGTTTAGGAGCAGTTTCCTAGACCTTTTTGAAAATGCCGATTTTACGTTTTATTAGATTCGGCATCAACAGCTGAGTATCGGCCCGTCTTGTTGGCGCCTAACGTGCTGCGCAAATGGAACAATCTTGGAAAGAGTGTATGTTTTCGTCTTCTTGTTTGTCCAACAAATATCTTATCTTTGACAAACCATCTGTTAATGCAGGTAGTCGACTAGTCCATAACTTATCTGCATCGTAGCTAAACGCTACCATTACATGCAACAAATAATCCATGAGACAACGGCGGTTTAATACTTTGTTGTTTTCACTTCATGAAATTTAAAGCAAAGTACCCCTCAGTTTTGAAGTATCCGAAACAGATACTTCAATGGGATGGGATACGGGTGTGGAGAATATTCTCGCACTCTATAAAGTGGTATGGCGATGATAGTCCCGCCTACCATGATTCGATTGGACCCTGAAGAGTGGAGTCTTCATGGGTAGTGTTCCCTATTTCAAACCAATCGCAGGTCGAGGGATGTTTTCTGGGCGGTCACAATACACAGAGCTGTGATGATGGCTTTTATTGAATATTTGTAGGTGGTCATACTCTGACACGCTGAGGTAAATTAAGAGGTGTAGGCTGTCTTATACGCCGTGGTATAAGTTGTTGAAGGCTGTCATATGCTGACAGGCCAATATAAATTTAGCCCACTGACTTGACTTGGTCAATAAGACCTATCGTCTTATAGTTTTGGCTTGACATGTATTCCTGTGTAGTGGCTTGCTGCCAATGTAATTTTTGCTGTCTCTTTTGTTGACAACAGCAATTCCTGTGTTGTTTTCTTTTGCTTTAATTTCAGAGCATTCAGCCTCCAGGTCGCATCGCCAGCCTCTACAGAAATATTGTTTTTGTAATTTTACGGTTATTGTTTGTTTAAATAAAATAAAATGTTATACCTTCCCTACAATAGTGACCATAGTTAGTGCGATGGGATTTCGGTCGGAACAAAGGTACTGATCGAAGTTTCCGGGTGTTGGGATTGAAGGTGATTAGCTGTAGGAGTTGTGGGCTATCAATGTTGCCAGTTAGAAGTTGGTGGATGAAGAGAATATCAGCAATCTCGCGTCGCCTTTTAAAGGACTGCATATCGATTAGTTTTAATCGATCTTCATAGGATGGCAAAATTATGGGGTCTGTCCAACCAAGGCCACGCAGAGCGAAGCAAAGAAATCTTCTTGGGGCTGCTTCTATTCTCTGTATATGAATTTGTTGGTAGGGAGACCAAATTTGACTGGCATATTCAAGGAGAGGTATAACATAAGTCACGTAAAGGGCTTTGGTAACGTAGGGGTCCGAGAATTATTTTGACCATCGCTTCACAAAACCAAGTGCGGAGTTACCGCGGCTTATGATGTTGCTGACATGACTACGGAAGCTGTTGTGTCCAACATTTGATGACGCCAAACAATTCGCAGTTCCCAGCAATGCATGAGAATTATTTCATAACGCAAAGTTGTTTCTATCATTCCCATGCGTTCAATTACAATTATTGTAATTTAACCTCATTACAACACAATGTGTAGCGAGTGTAAATAAACCTTGGAATAAGAAATTGTACAGTAAGCATTATTTTAGTATATAAGGCATTAGAATAGAATAAACTTTATATGTCCACATAGGACACCCAGCAATACGGTCATTTTATTTAGTTTCCCCCTCCAGCGGTAAGAACTACAATAAATCTTTATTGCTGCTTAAACACTGGTCCTTCGAGCCTTTTTTGAATAACTAGCGTTACCAGAGCTACAATACTGGTAGTGAATAAATGTAAATACAAAACGTTAACACACCAACAAACTACTTACTAGCGTTACCAGAGCTACAATACTGGTAGTGAATAAGCGTAAATACAAAACGTAAACACACTTTCAAACTACTTATTAGAGTTGCCAATGCTAAAAAAAGTGATATATTAAACAACAAAAAAGAAAAAAAAGCCAAGAAAGATGACGGATGAAATCGACATATACGTCATAGTAGCCAAACAAAAGGCACTCCCTGAAGATTTGGATAAAACTATTATCAATTTCAGGAAAGACAGCCCATCCAGAAAAACTCTGAAATATAAGAAAAAGCGAATGACAAAATTTGAGGCCATTTGGACTCAGTTCCGAAATCATACGCACAGGTTGCGGCAAACGAAAACAAGGCAAGATCGCCCACAACAGATGCAGTGTCTCAGATCCTCGCTGTAATCTTGGAGAAACTTGAGGATCAGACTAAAATCAACAAAGTTATATTTGACAAACCGAGCAAGCTCGAGTTTAAGCTTCCAAAAAATTACAAGAGAACATGAATATGAAACAGTTATTTAAAATACTAACATGGAATGCAAACGGCCTTCTGAATAAAATAGACGAACTAGAAGTATTTCTCCGGAAAAACAATATTGATATTTGCATGATTACGGAAACTCACCTTAAAAACGGGTCTACACCCAAACTTAAAGGTTACAATGACTATCACGCACATCACCCTTCGCAAAATTCGAGAGGAGGATCCTCCCTCTACATTAAGAACTGCATAAAGCACTTCAAGAACACAGAAGTTGAGCTAGACTCTATGCAGATCAGTTCAGTTTCTGTAAAAATTGACTGCTTAGATTATAACATTGCATCTTGTTATTTCCCGCCAGGATATAGACTGGTGGAAGACGACCTTGATCGTATGTATGACTTCATTGGGTCCAATTTTATCATTGGGGGTGACTTTAACGCGAAGCATACTTTTTGGTGTTCACGATGCAATTCAACGAGAGGCAGGACTTTTTCTCCACGGGTAATCCAACATATTGGCCAACCGATAGGAATAAAAAGCCTGACCTTGTCGATTTTTTCATCGCTAAAGGGTACCCCAAATACCTTACGCGAATTGAAGAGTGTTATCATCTTTTCTCAGACCACTCAGGAGTTATCTTGAAGATGGGTGGAAGACTGGCGAAAATAGAAAGAGCTCCTAGACTAGCTAGCAAAAACATGAACTGGGACGCTTTCAGAAAGGACTGTAAGGAGGGTGTTGGCTTGAATGTGCCATTGAAAACTCCTTTCGAGTTAGAAACCGCAGTTGACAAATTCATTGAAGCAATTCAGAGCGCTGCTTGGAACAACAATTCGTCCCAAAAGAACGCAGTTAGCACCGACGGGCATGTACGTAAAACATATCCGCTCGAAATCGAAGAACTGATTCGTGAAAAGAGAAGAGCGCGTAGGAGATGGCAAGGCACGAGGGCCCCCCCAGACAAAACCCTATTGAACCACCTCTCAAACAAACTGAAAGGAATGTTGCAAGATCTAAAAAATCGTGAGACCACTGAATACCTTGAAGGCTTGTCGGCGGATAGGAGCTCAAACTACTCGCTGTGGAAAGCAGTTAAGTCTATCAAGAAACCTATAATCCACTCGGCACCAATAAAAAAAGATTACGGCGAATGGGCAAGAGAAGACAAAGAGAAAGCGAATTCGTTTGCTGAACATTTAGAAGAAACATTCAAGCCTTTCGACGGTCCGCCGTTGGCTGACGTTCTAAACAACAACGGGGAACCTGGTAGCTTTAGAATGAAAAAAATTTCGTTAGTTGAACTCCGACAGACAATTATTAAGGCCTCGGGTTACGACCTGATCACTGGCGAAATATTAAAAGAGCTACCAAAAAAGGCATTAGTCAAGCTACTTTATATGATAAACGCTTCTCTTAGACTTCTATACGTTCCAAGATAATGGAAAGTTGCTGAAGTCATTATGGTTCCAAAACCGGGGAAATGCGCAAATGATAAAAAATTTTATAGGCCCATATCGCTTCTGCCGATAATATCGAAAGTGTTCGAGAAACTTCTGCTGAAGCGATTACAACCAATAATTGCAGAAAGACGCTTGATCGCGGATCATCAATTCGGTTTCAGACCTAACCATTCCACAATAGATCAAGTCTACAGAATAACGCATGAAGTTGAAAAAAATATGTTCAAGTGCTTTCCTCGACGTATCGCAAGCCTTCGACAAGGTATGGCACGAGGGCTTGAAATATAAGCTACGGCAAAACTTGCCGGAAGACATGTTTAAAATATTGGAAAATTATCTTGAAAGCAGACTCTTTCGTGTTAGGTGTAGTAGTGAATACTCGAGTTTCAAGCAAGTTCGGGCTGGCGTACCCCAGGGAAGCGTCCTCGGTCCGACCCTGTTCCTGCTCTACACAAGAGACATACCTCTAGATGACGAGACAGTCGTGGCCACGTTTGCGGACGATACGGCCATCCTGGCAACAGGTGAATCAGTCGAGTCATCAACGAGAAACCTCCAACGAGCATTGGACAGAATTTGTGTCTGGACGAAGATTTGGCGAATCGCTCTTAACGAGAACAAGTCTACGCATGTGAATTTCAATTACAGAAGGGTTAACAATTTGCCTCTGTTCATAAATTCTGCACAAATACCTTATGCAAATGAAGCGAAGTATCTAGGGATGACACTGGACGCTTAACTAAGGTGGAAACCACACGTAAAGAAGAAGCGTGACGAGCTCGAGATTAGGCTCAGGGAAATGTATTGGCTTATTGGAAGATTTTCGAAATTAAGCACATATAACAAACTGCTCTTGTACAGGCAGGTGTTAAAGCCGTCCTGGACATACGGTATACAACTTTGGGGTTGTACCAAGCCGAGCAACATGTCCATGTTGCAGACTTCCCGAAACAAGACACTAAGAGCAATTGTGAATGCTCCATGGTATATAAGGAATAGCGATATTCACAGAGATTTAGGAATAGCTACCGTGGGCGAAGAAGTAACAAACTTCGCTCGAAAGCTAAATGCTCGCCTTCATGTTCATTGCAGCAATGAAATGATCCGTACTCTAAACGAGACTCTTAACGATGTTAACAACGAGCGACGACTACAAAGAACAAGACCCTTCGATCTAGCGACGTAGGGTGAAGCCGCATGAATGAACGGCTTAGTAGGTGCATTCACTGGAAAGCAACCTATCCAATGCGATTAACACTATGGAAGCGTAAACTACTTGTTAAGTTAACTTAGTTGTAGTCAAGAAGTATTACGAGAGAGCGAAAATTTACTACTATGAAGTGCGTTCTGGCAGTTTCATAGTGTCTCTCACAAATGGGTGGTTTTTTAGCACGTGGAAATCGGGCATAACCAATATCGGCTACTTTGGTATTATGTACCTGCTATAGAGGGCGTATTGGTATCTTTGAAAGATTTTGGAGTTTTAGGCTCCGTCCATCCTAGTATTCAAAAAAAAAAAAAAAATTGGACTCAGTTTAAACGGAACCATGAAAAGATCAGACCACTGGTGAAACCAGACACCAATTATATGCAGAGAAATACGTATGGAAAGTTGGAAGAAATGTATGTAGAGATAAGAACTCTGCTGGAAAAACTCAGTCCACAGACAGAGGTCACGACGCCTGCACAAACCTCAGGCCCCGATCAGAGTACAGCTCAAAAGCAGCAATTCAGAAAACTGCATTTGAAGATTGAGGAAATTCTGCAAAACATGGAAGAGTTTTAGGACACATATGCTGAGTACTCGAAAGAGATATACGAGTATCAGCAAAAAATAATCATGGAGCAGATGAGAAACCTAACGGATGTGCATGAGGACTTCATGGCAAATGCTTCAGAGTCTGACATTCAAACTCCATATGTAAAAGACTCTAAGTATAACGATATTAAAAAAGACATTAACCAATGTCTGCATAGAATGGCATGTACGCTGAGGGAATCTCATTCCATAAATGTCGTCAAAGAGTCCAGTTCAAATGCAAAACTACCAATGCTCAAAATTCCAACATTTAAGGGAAATTGTCTTGAATGGCGCTCATTCTGTGAGATTTTCTCTACAATAATACACGAGAGGTCATCACTTAGTGCTACAGAAAAGATGGATTACTTGAAAACTCATTTGGAAGGCGAGCCGATGCATTTGATTCAACATTTAACAATATCAAGTGTAAATTATCTCTGTGCATGGGAAACATGAAAGAAAAATTGTCTCGATGTTCATTGACAAGATGATAAGGCCTGGACATCAAGGAAATCAGCCAACATCAACATCGATCAAGGCAATTCTAGATGCAGCAAAGGAAGGATTGTCAGCAATAAGCAACATGGGTTTCGACACCTCTTCGTGGGACCCTATAATCGTGCATCTTTTAACAAAAAGCTTAGATCCAGAAAACAGAAACCTGTTTGAACAAGGTTTAGAGCAACCAAACAAGGTGCCGTCAATAAAAATTCTTTTCGAGTTCCTCTCGAGAAGATATCAAAGCACAGACAACACAAAACTGAAAATGAACCGCACACGTCACTGAAAAACTTTCACGTAGCCTCGAGATCAAATCAATGTTCTTTATTCAAAGGGGACCACGTGATATACTCATGTCCCAAGTTTCTAAGTGCACCACCAAAACAAAGGTTTCAGCAAATAAAGCAAGCCAATTTGTGTCATAATTGCTTACGACATTACAAGCAGAGTCAGTGCCTTAGCAAAAGAACCTGCAGATACTGCAACAAAAATCATCACTCTCTTCTACATGTGGAGTGGTATGAAAAAGCATCTCAAAATAAGAGAGTGGAGGTTCAACAAACTCAGGGGCAATGGCTATGTAGAGTAGTATAGAGAAGAGAGAAACTAGTAATATGCTGATAGCACAAGAGTCATACTTAGGATGGCTGATGGATATTTCTGGTCGCACATCTCCAAAACTGGACAGAGTTGGCACAATAAACGGATTCGTGGTACAAGCAGCAGCTGATCAGCTACTTCAAAGGTTTTGGGAGCTGGAAGAGTTACCACAGCCAGCATTTAAAACGCAAAGTGACAAGGAATGTGAAGATATCTTCAAGAAAACACACCGCAGAGACATAGATGGCAGATATGTAGTTAAAATCCCTTTTAACCAGAAAAAAAAGGGAATCACTGGAGCTGGGACAATCCTAACACAGAGCTTTGGCAAGATTCCGTCAGCTAGAAGCAAGGTTGAGTAAGGACAAACAACTCAAGCAGACTATACAAAGGTGATAGAAGAGTTTCTGGAACTGAGACATTTGATTGAAGCACCTCCAAACACGAAATCAATGAACAACAGTTACTACATACCTCATCATGCTGTTTTGAAACCTGAGAGTACTACAACCAAACTGGGAGTAGTATTTGACGGATCAGCAAAGACTTCGACAGAAGTCAGTTTGAACGAATTAATGCTAGTTGGTCCAAAACTTCAAGAGGACATAACAACAATTTTAATGCGCTGGCGAAAACATAAGTATGTCCACACTGCGGACATAGAAAAAATGTACCGCCAAATAAAGCTGAACGAAGACGACCAGGACTACCAGCGTAATCAACCAATAAGGGAGTACAAGCTCACAACAGTGACCTACGGTACGGCCGCTGCACCTTATTTGGCAGTTAAAACACTTCAACAACTGGCTCTAGATGAACAGGAGAGGTATCCGCTTGCAGCATACATTGTCAAAAACGATTTCTATGTTGATGATGTGATGTCTGGACGAGATACCTTAAAAGAATGCGAAGAAACTCAAATGCAATTGACAACAATGCTTAAAGGGGCAGGTTTCAACCTTCGTAAGTGGGCTACCAATGACATTCGGCTGCTTAAGAACGTTCCACTGGAGTCTCGTAGCCTCAGCAGCATACAAATTGACAAAGAAGAGACCATCAAAACACTGGGTATCCACTGGAGTCCTTCAAGTGATACCTTTCAGTTTAAAGTCCATTTAAGCCCACCAAAAGAAGAAATTGAAACTCTTACGAAGAGAACGACATTATCAGAAATAGCAAAGCTGTATGACCCGCTCGGATCGTTGGCCCCGGTTACTGTTAGCGCAAAAATCTTAATGCAACAGATCTGGAAAACTGATCTAGATTAGTATCAACCACTCACAACTGAACTAGAAGATCAATGGAATAAGCTGAAGAATAACCTTGTGGTATTGGAAAACATCAGAATTCCGAGATGGCTGGGAGCTGATCAATCCAAAAAAATTGAATTACATGGATTTTGTGACGCATCTGAAGCCGCTTATTCAGCTGTTGTATATTCGAGGGTGCCTATGCGCGGAGGTAGCTATGCTACAGCATTACTGACTGCGAAGACTAAAGTGGCTCCTATTAAGAAGAGAATTCCGCTTCCTAGACTAGAACTTTGTGGAGCTCATTTGCTGTCCAAAGTCTTGTTGGAAACAATGCGGATATACAACTCGCAAGTAGGCAAGATATTTGCGTGGACAGACTCCACAATAACATAAGCTTGGATACAGAAGTTCCCATCAACATGGAAGACATTTGTAGCCAACAGATTTCCGGGATCCAAGAAGTAACGAGCCCAAGTTCATGGAGGCACGTCCGATCGTTGGATAATCCAGCTGACTGTGCTTCTAGAGGTATTACACCAGAACAGGTACAACATCATCCGTTACGGTGGAATGGACCTGAGTGGCTACTTCACAATGAAGATAGCTGGCCGAATCAAGTCGTACCCGAAGTTGAAGTCACAGAGGCAAGAGTAGTGAAAGTAGTCCTAAATACCGTTGTTTCTGATTCGTTCGAT
This sequence comes from Neoascia interrupta, assembly GCA_947623515.1. Lineage (NCBI taxonomy): Eukaryota > Metazoa > Arthropoda > Insecta > Diptera > Syrphidae > Neoascia > Neoascia interrupta. The sequence continues at coordinate 139,742,949 of OX392462.1, forward strand.
ATCACCGAAGGATTCTCCAGTTATAACACTTTAATTAAAGCAGTCGCTTATTGCAAAATATTAAGTGACAACTGCAAATCTAAAAACTCAAAACGACCGGGAAACTTAGAGTTGCAACTAAATGAATTCAACACAGCACGCAAAAACATCATACAAGCAGTTCAAAAAAGACGTTCCCAGAAGAAATCAAACACCTCCAAGAAGGAAAAAGTTTAAATTGTAAAAGCAAACTTTTTGAGGTCGATTGGAAAACGCAAACTTATCGGTAATCGAGAAACATCCTTACATTCTACCACCCAATGACAGATTTACTAAATTATTGGTTGAAAACGTACATCAGCGCACCCTTCATGGAGGCATTCGATTTACATTATCGACGTTGCACAAATCATACTGGATCCTTCAAGCAAATCGTGTGGTGCGGCAGATTATACACAACTGTGTGCGTTGTCATCGGTTTAGAGCACAAGGAAAAACCCAACTAATGGGAATTCTACCAGTTTCAAGAGTAACTCCATCAACGCCATTTACACATACTGGAGCCGATTATGCCGGACCTGTTCAAGTCCTTATATCAAAGGGTAGAGGACACCGTACAACAAAGGGTTACATTGCAATTTTCATATGCCTAGTAACCAAGGCTATTCACATTGAACTAGTGAGCGATCTGACTTCTGCTGCGTTTTTAGCAGCTGTACGGCGCTTTACATCAAGAAGAGCAATTTGTTCGCATTTCTACAGCTACAATGGGACCACTTTTGTTGGAGCGAACAAGGAAATTCAAATCCTTCTGCGCAATGCCATAAAACAATCAGAAATAGATGTCTCGAAAAATCTCATCGTGGATGGAACCGAATGGCATTTTATACCACCAGCGGCACCGCACTTTGGAGGGATATGGGAGGCAGCAGTGAAGTCAATGAAATACCATTTAAAACGAGTTATTGGTGACACCTCTCTCACCTTTGAAGAACTTTCCACATTGCTGGCCCAAATTGAAGCATGTGTGAACTCTCGGCCGTTAGTTGCAATCAGTAACGACATCGGCGAATCACCAGCAATCACACCTGGGCACTTCTTCATTGGAGATTCACTCAACGCTCTTCCTGGACCAATCGTGAGAGAATAGAAAAGCTATCGCTCCCGTTGGGTACTTACACAAAAAATGTACCACGATTTTTGGAATATTTCGTCCTCGGAGTATCTTTCCCAACTCCAACAACGAACAAAGTGGAAACTGAGAGAAGACAACATAGAAGTCGGGGACATCGTGTTGATAAAGGAGGATCGACTTCCACCAACAGCTTGGATGATGGGCAGAGTCTCTGAAGTTCACTCGGGCAAAGATCATGGAGTTAGAGCTGCAACTCTCTTTTGCAACAAAAAATATGTTAAGAGAGCTATTACAAGGTTGTGTCCCTTACCGATCAAAACGGAGAAAGAAACAGAAAACTTCAGAAGATGCTAGCTGCTCAACAGCACCCAGGGCATCTTCTCAGCAAGTTAACATTGCAGTGACTTCGGAAGATATCCAGAAGCCAGCAAGTCTTTATAGAATGGAACGAAAGCTTCACAAAAAGAGAAATAGAAACCCCTTTCTATGGACTTGGTATTTGGCTGCACTTCTGAACTCCTCAATCGCGATGCCAATGAAACAGGAATTCGAAATTACCCAGCTTAGAAGTCAACCTGGCATCTACTTCGAAGATTCGGGCGGTGCAAATTTGATCGCGAGCTCGTGGAAAACGATAGTGCTTTTTATCATGAGCAACTACTGGTCAGAGTTCTACGCATACAAAAACAGTGTAACAGAAATGAAAAACCTATGTCTACTAACGAATTTGACAGACGTTTAAGATTTGCTCTGTGAAGGCACTTTAAGTCAGTTCATACGCCAGCTTCAATAAATCGAACTGAATAACGATGTGCTTCTACATGCTAACAACGATAAAATACACCGATCGAAATGCTCTCCGTTTGACTTTATTGGAACTGTCGCAAATGAGTTATTTGGAGTACTAGACCAACGATTCGCCCAGGGTTATGAAGAGACTATAGAACATGTACGACTGAATGAAAATCATCTTATAGAACTCATGAGAAACCAAATAACTATAATTGAATCTACGGTTAACATTTTCAAACAAGATAAGTTAGAAACTGGAAAACAACTCAAGTCGCTTAGTTACATAGTAAGCCGTCTAAGTAATGAAGTCGACAAGTACAACACGTACAAAATGCTTAGCTCAACAGCTCTTAACGCACTTCTCATGATGATAAGCTATCAGAATACGCAGAATGTGTTGTTAGATGTCATCCTGTCAACACACAATGGAAAAATTCATCCTCTCATCCTATCGGTGAAACAGTTGAAGGAAGAGCTTACGAGAATTCACGACAACATTCCCCGATCAATGATGATAGCTGGAGAACGGCATCACGTGTCAATTCTTTAACTCTACAAGAATATTCGCCCGAGAGGAAGGGTTACAAGCAGCAACATTATAATAGAGATTTTACTTCCACTTCTCTACAATGAAGACTTCAAGATTTACAAGTTGCTTCCAGTTCCCACATGGACCACTGAAAATTTACATGCATTGTTCCGTCCTCGGATTATTTATAAGTCAATCATTAAGAAGATCACTTTTACCCGATCAACAAAGATGAATTCATGTCATGCCAACAAAGGTCAACTAATAGATATTGGTGCAACTTGCAACATCCATTATTGATGTATGGATCAGAGGTCAGGTCTTGTGAAATGAACATGTTGCGATACAACCAAAAATTGTCAACATCGTGCGTTTTAAGAAATATCCCAGCAAAGGCATACTGGATAGAGATGCACCACATAAATACATGGATATTCAGCATGCCGCAGCAGACAACGATCAACATCATCTGTGATTTGCACCCATCACCAGTAGACTTGGAAAAAAGCGGGATAATAAAGTTGCCTAATAAAGCGGGATAATAAAGTCAAGATCAAACCATGATCATAATCGGCCGGCAGACAATAACCAGCAGAATTGTGTCTTCGTTTCTGCCATCACACAACTTGACCCTCCAAAGTCAACAGTAAATGAACTGCCAGCAAACGTTCAAGGAAGTGGCAATATTGAAAAGGCAATTAATTTGCAAAGGAATCAGGAACACATTCTGGAAGAAATACGCTGACATAGGATTCATCAGTATTCACTTGTTGGTTAGAGTGCAATTATTCTGATGGTCGTTATCGTCATCGCTATTTTCATCTTGCGAAAAAGAAGAGGTCAATCTCCGAGAGTTCAACACCTGGATGAAACCAAAAAATCCAGATGAAACCACTACAACCAACGCTTGATGACGCCGACTTCTGCATATCGTCCATGTGAAGAGGCCCCAGCATGTTGTGTCCAACCTTAGAATAAGAAATTGTACAGTAAGCATTATTTTAGTATATACAGGGTGTTTCCAAATTCGATGCAAATATTTTGACACAAGATTCTTGGGTATATTTGAAGAAAAAAATTGTTCTACAGTATGGGTCTATCTCAAATTTTGATACCACTTATTGGGAATTTAAGAAAACACCTACTTTGAGGTACCTTGACCCATACTAACACAAATATCTCCGCTAACACTTACAACAGGTACTTCATTTAGGACTTAGATTTTAGAAGAAATAGTACTCCTTTTAACTGCATTAAAATCAAATTGATGACTTTCTTAACTTTCGAGATATTTGCTTTTAAGTCGGATCCTTTTTCCCAGCCCATGACATTTTTTTGACTTTCAAGAAACATTTCTGCGAAAAATGCGTAATAAACATATCGGTAATTTTTTTTTCTAGTGCACCTAACAATACTAAATAAAAATTGCAAAGACAAGTTACCCGAAAAACCCACAGGTTTTATGATACTTGGGAAATTCCATAGCAGGTAAAATTATGAAAAACTCGATTCATAGTGTTCAATTCCTATTATTCTGAATAAAAATGCTTGTGTTTGGTTTATGTTTTTTTTCTTTTATTTCATTAAGTTAACTTTACAATCAAATAAGGTGTTCAAAGTGTCCTCCTCCATTTTGTATGCATGCTAGAGCCCGTTTTTGGATTGCGCTGTCAACGTTTATTAAGGATAACTCATATAATATCAAAATTAAGAGTTAATATTTCTGTAGAATAAACAAGTTCTTTCATTCTCCCCCATACAAAAAAATCCATAATTGTAAGGTCTGGAGATCTTGCAGGCCAGTGAACTGGTCCATTTCTTCCTATCCAACGACCAGCGTACTTTTCATCCAGCCAATTCTTAACCTCGCGACCAAAGTGGGCTGGGGCTCCATCCTGTTGAAAATATGACGAAGCTAGTTGAGTTACCGGAACATCCTCCAGTAGATCTGTTTACAGAATTCAGTGTGGGAGGCAGTTTGAAGGGACCGATTAAGTTGTTTCCAATAACACCTGCCCACAAATCGACGCTAAATCTGTGTTGAAATGATGACTTTCTCCTTGTGTGTGGGGTTTCCGCAGCCCATGTGTGTAGATTGTGAAAACTTGTAATCCCATCTCTAGTAAATTGAGATTCGTCCGTCCATAGGATTCTGCTTATAAAACCGTTGTCATCCAAGTTCCGCTCTAACAACCAGTTGCAAAACTCAAGTCTCGGCTCCAAATCACTCGGAAGCAGTTCCTGCACAGGTGTATGGTGGTATGGATACAAGTTTTGCGTATGCAGGAGACGAACAATTTTATGTGTTGAAACATTAAATCGCAAGGATAAGCGCCTGATGCTGATTGATGGATCGTTTGCAACCGCTTCCAGTATTCTTTCATCAACTGCAATTCTTCCTGGTGAAGCTCCTGCGTTAGGTCGTCTTGTTGAAACAGATCCCGTTTCCCGAAGTCTTCAAAACGAATTTGTAAATACGCGGGGATTAGGTACTCTTCGGTTAGGATAAAGCTGATGGTATCTTTGTTGTGCTCTAATAGAACTTCCGTTGCACATCCCACAAACGTAGATAATATCGGCGTATTCTTCGTTTGTAAAAGATACCATTTCAAGTAGGGTATCTTAACAACTGTTGTGTCACCTCGGCTTCAAAAATGACTTTGATAGATTTAATTTTGTTTTCTTACCTTTTATACAATTTACATTAGGTAAATTTTCCAACTAGGCGACCAACCTCAAACTTAATCCTTTTTGGGATTTGACAGAAAAATTATAGGGAAATTACCTTTTTATCAGGTAGTCTAATAAAAATGCATGCTCTAAAACCTACGTAAATTATTAATACATAGTCAAAAAATCATTCTTGTTGTCAATCGCGGTTATAAAAGTAGGTAACAAATCATATTTCCACCTTATACCTGTCGCGGCTTCGTGAAAAGAGTTTTTCATAATTTTACCTTGTATGGAATTTCCCAAGTATCATAAAATCTGTGGGTTTTTCGGGTAACCTGTCTTAGCAATTTTTATTAAGTATTGTTAGGTGCACTAGAAAAAAAAATTACCGATATGTTTATTACGCATTTTTCGCAGAAATGTGTCTTGAAAGTCAAAAAAATGTCATGGGCAGGGAAAAAGGATCCGACTTAAAAGCAAATATCTCGAAAGTTAAAAAAGTCATCAATTTTATTTTAATGCAGTTAAAAGGAGTGCTATTTCTTCTAAAATGTAAGTCCTAAATGAAGTACCTGTTGTAAGTGTTAGCGGAGATATTTGTGTTAGTATGGGTCAAGGTACCTCAAAGTAGGTGTTTTCTTAAATTCCCAATAAGTGGTATCAAAATTTGAGATAGGCCCTTACTGTTGAATAATTTTTTTCTTCAAATATACCCAAAAATCTTGTGTCAAAATATTTGCATCGAATTTGGAAACACCCTGTATAAGGCATTAGAATAGAATAAAGTTTTTATGTTCACATTGGATACCCAGCAATACGGTCGTTTTATTTAGTTTCTAAATCTTTATTGCTGCTTAAACTAAGCTAAGCTAAGCTCGCTATCACAAATAACTCCTAGATCGCGAATTTCAGTAGTTGTCGGCACCGGTATGTCATTGATAGAGTTCTTGAGGGTCGAACGGTACGTTTGCGGGAGAAAGTAATTGCCTGGCATTTATTACTATTGCCATTTATTATTATTTATTTAGTTATACAATATCAAGGACTTTCGATTCATTATTATTTTTATAGCTTTATTGAAACATAAGTCAATTACAAAATAAATAAACTAGTATCATCTTAGTTAAAATAACATAAGCAAATCTTTGGATACCCCAACCCAATTGACTTCTATCAAGCTCCAAATCGCCGGATGCCAAAAATCACAATCTCCATTTTGCATGTCACGCCGCAAAATGTAAAGCTAAAATGGGGCGTGGCATTAACCCTTTTCAATTACATTGTAGTTTTTGTTCAAATATATTCTTGAGATGAGGTTTTTAAGTGCATTTTTATATCAAAAATTAGGTTTTTATTCAAGTACGCCCCAAAAAGTGGGCGTATTAAAATTTTTTCTTGTAAATTATTAGTAAATAGAAAGTACACAATTATAATATTAAGTAGGTACCTATATACAAAGCACGCATTTTTCGATTTCAGGCGAACATATTGCATACAAATGCGATTTGAGAAACGGCAAATTAAATGCGACCACCCCTAAAATGATATCTTGATTTTGCCAATCAAGATAGCAAAATTTAGCGTCTCACGATAATTTTGATTCTTTATGGCCCTATGTAAAGAGGGCGTGTCAGTAGAAAGATTTCAAACATTTTTACACTTGTTCTGCTTCGGGACCAAAAAAGCTCAGATATAAAAGTTCCAAATTCCCAACTCAAAATTTGAGGCTTGCCGACAGACAGAGTGGATAACTGGACAATCAGCATAAATGCCCCGTCTTTCAGAAAGGCGATCCTATGTCTTGCAAGAACTTTTGAGACATATCGCTGTGAGAGTCTTAAACCGTTCTGGGTTCTGCAACATACTAATCGGCAGGTACTAGTGTGGCTTCTGGCCCGACGAATTGACCGTCCAACCAGTTTCTTCACACTAAGAAAAACCCTGGAAAAGACCAACGATTTTTTTTCAAAACTCTGATTGAAAAACATTTATTTTTTATTCATTTTTGAAAAAAAGAACTTGAGAAATGATAAATGCTTTGTTTTTTAATTATAATACATATTGGTTTGCTTCTACAGTGGTTTATGCTTGCGCGATGAAGTTTGCTTGACGAAATTGAACCAGATCTGAAGTTAAAGGTATTTTATGGCACTATAATGTCAGTAAAGCAACTTAAATAATTTGTTCCAATAATATTAATTTCGAAAAAGGTGGTCGGCATCCTGTCATTGCCGACTCTAGGTAGGTACCTACCTATCCTTGAATTTTTACCAATTTAGCCATTTATTATCATTTTTAAAATGTAAAAACCATAAAGTAATCGGCATTTCCCAAAATTTTACTGTTTATTTTTCGCCTATATAGTTCTCAAGCTTTATTGAGCACAATTAGCCATTTATCTTTATTTTTATAAAAAAAAAGTTTTTATAATAAAAAAAATCGGCCAGGTCTTTTGCCGACAATAGGCATTTATTAACCTTCTACCGAGTTTAGTCATTTAGTTTAATTTTGAATGAAAAAGCTATAAAGTAATCGGCATTTCTCAAGTGTGACATACTTGGTTATTTGCCGACTGTATGTTGTTAAATTTTTACTACGTACGTCTTTACCGAGTTGATTTATTTTAATTTTTATTATCAAAAAACTATCAAGTAATCGGCAATCCCACAAAGGTGAATTTGGTCTTTTGCCGACTGTAAGTGTGTAAGGTTATATGAAATATCTAAAATTACCTTTTTATCTGCGATGTTACTACATACTTTAATTACTCGATAGGGCAGCACTGTTTGGTTGCCCATCTATTATTGCACTTTCATCCTAACGTTTGCATCTAAACTCTCTTTTGTAAGCTGACATTTGGATGACCTTCATTGTCTGTCGGTCACTTGGATTTCGACCGTACGTCCCTTTGGAAGTAATTAAAGTAGCGTTCAAGTTTTCTTTTTGTAAACCTTTCAATTTCATTAAAATAATAAAATTTTCTGAAAGACTCAAACATAACTCCTGTGAGGAATTGATCGTTTGGCTAGAGGATTTCGCAATATGGTCTTATATGAACTGGCTGACGATCAAGGATGTTTTCGAAAGGCTTGTCCACCAGGGAGAATTTCCAGAAGCGTACAAACTAAGCAAACTTCGTCCGTCGGTGAGCGCACACGTGGTGCCGCTGAGGTGGGCTTTCTTCTGGAGGTTATGAAGAAGTATGGGCTGCATTAAAGATGAGGTATGATAACCGAAAGATATTAACCAAGATTCACGTGGCAAGATTCACATTAAATGTTCCCATTTAACCCGCGCTGACCCTTATTCGTCACAAAAAAAAAAAAAAAAAACACGATATTAATTTTTGCCTGCTCAGCATTCTCCGCCGCGTTACATTAAGTGTTCCCATTTAACCCGCGCTGGCCCTCATTCGTCACAAAAAATAAAAAACACGATAATAACCCAGTTTTTGTGTGTTCCCATTCAAGCTGCGCAACCATTTAATAAACAAATACCTAGTCTCGTGCTCTAAAAAAAAAAAAAAATCGAACAAACCTGTGCCCCTGAAAAAGATAAACAATAAACAAAAAATGCCTGCCTGTGGATCATCTAACTGCTCCGCTGCTAACCAATCTATGGATGTGATTGCTTGCAAGGGGATCTGCGGCAAAACTTTTCATCCAGTCTGTACAGGTCTCAGCAGGAATGCGAGATCTTACTTAAACGAGTACTGTGGGATTTTCTCATTCTTTTGCGAGGAGTGTCAGTCCTTGTCGCTTGGGCACTTATTGCTAGCCATCAAACGCTACAATGAACAAGTAATCGCAGTGAGTGACTCGTTGGCCGAGCTGAGGTCTGAGATGCGCCATAGTATCAAAAAACTGGAACGGAATACAAATAATGATGCGTTCGTCAAAAGTTTTGACGATTTGACCAGTTCCGTCGAATCTCTAAGGAAGGTATTTAATACTGAATTTCAAAGCATCGAAGGATCAATATCTTCTAAGGAACCAATTTCTAAGCCTGATCTAGATGACCTCCTCCAGAACATCGTTACTGGACTAAAAGATGAGCTTAGGAGCTTCGTATCAACACTTAGCACAGTCAACACATCAAAAGCCGTTTTCGCTGAGCTTAAATCCCTCCGAGCTTTTCTTGATGTTCAATTCCAGAATAGCTCAAAGCCGACTCCCAACTCTATCGATCCTGATCTCTCTTACAAAATTGAAACCATGCTGGGCAAAACCAATGACATCAGCAATGATCTCCTAGCAATGCGACTGACGATTGGTGACATTGCTGATGAAATAAGAACCACATCTTGCAAGGTCATTCCTGACTTTGTCTCATCCTCGAAACCTCCTTACAACACCTCGATACTGGAAGAACTTCGTGCCTCTGATGCGGATTTTCTTTCGCTCTCCTCTCTTTCAGTTAATTCTGTTCCTTCTCAAGCAGATATCGAAATAGGAGATAAGACGACTGAACCTCAAATCACCGATGCTGCCGCCGCGCTACCCTCTTCAACACGTAAAACTCAAACGAACCACATCAAGTTTCAAATTTGCAATCCCATCTAAATACGACTGGCTATTCACCAACCCCTCGAATGATGTGCTCACCCTAGGCAAGATGAAGATGACTAAATGGGAATATAATAAAAATCAAAACAGCTCTAGCTCTAAATTAAACAAACTAAAAGTGAACAAGGAACCCAACTCAAACTGGAGCTTTAAACAAGGAATCCTTCCCAACTTTAATTTTTCAAGGCAGTTAAGCACCTACCCCAAATCCTGCCCCAACACTCAAACAACTCCTGCAATTACTTCTGTCCCCGCTAACTCTAACACCAAACCTCAGCGTCAGCGAGTATCTTTTAATTTGACACCTTCTTCCTCTTCAGCAACAACCCATACCCCATCTTCTACTCCGTACAGCCCTAACTTTATTCGCTCACATGTTCTCAATCTTCATACGACACCCTCCATCGCCCCACTTAATTCAATCACCACAACAGTTTCGTCGACCTCAACCAATCCCACTCCATCCCCTGCATTTTTAGATCCATTGTTTCCCCCTACAGTAAAACTAACGAAACATCTTGCTGATCACAGCACTGAAAGTCGTTATGTTCTATCTCGTTTAAGAGATCGCCGAACATATGAAAATGTGCGTCTCTATCTAGCCTACTTACATGATAAAACAAACAATATCTGTGTCGATGGTAAAACAAAAACAAATGTCATGGTATCACTACTTTTAGAGGGTCTTCCAACTAACCCTGTTGAATTACGAAAAATTTTCGATAGTTTTCATGAGTGCTTTGATATGTCGGCTTCCGATGTAGCAAATGAACTTTCTAAATTTGCCTCTCATGTTAGCTCTAAGCGGATCTCCCACCTTCAAAGATCTCGTTCCGATTACAAAAACTACTATCGCTCCTAACCAACCCACTACCAGTCCTATAGTATGGTCCCTCTACTATCAAAACGTAAGAGGACTTCGTACCAAGCTTTCCGCGGTATATTTAAACTCGCAAAAACTCCCTTATGACATTTTTGCCTTAACTGAAACCAACCTTATTGGTAAAATCAAAAACTCCGAAATCTTCACCACCGATTTCAACGTTATCCGCAAGGATGGCCCCGTTAGATTGGAAAATCCTAACGGCCGAGGAGTTTTGTTAGCAATCAACAATCGCCTTGATTCGTCTCCCTTTCCAATTCCCAACATTGAGAATCTTGAATTAGTGTGTGGCAAGATCACTTTCCCCAGACATTGCTTATACATACTCTGTTGTTATATTCACCCCTCCCAACCAACTGAGTCTTATACGCCAATAATTGATACTTTGGATTATTTGACCGACGTGATAAACCCCGCAGATAGTGTTATCTTGTTGGGTGACTTTAATCTCCCGGGATTAAAATGGACTTTATCAGAAGATGAATCCCACTACGTCACATTAAACGCGACGTCCCAAACTGAGTTAATGTTCATTAATTGTCTATCAAATTCCGGCCTCTACCAAAGGAGTGGTATACCCAACATTATGAATAGATATCTCGACCTTATTTTTACGTCCGATTGTGATAACTTTTTCGTCTCCAAGAGTGCTCACCTCTTATCCACACTTGATTCCTTACATCCCCCTCTGTCCTTGAACTTTTCATTTCAAAACACGAGTCCTCAGATTGCTCCGGTAAATTCACAAGTTTTTATCTTCCGACGAGCAAATTTCAACAAACTCAATAGTCTTCTCAGTAATGTTAACTTAGATTTTATAAGTGATAACATCCATATTGACCTAGCACTCTCCATTTTCTACTCCATTATTTTCTCATGTTTCCAACAATCGGTTCCCTACTCAAGGCACAAAGATTTGTCATCATCCCCGCCATGGTATAGCAAGGAGTTACGCTTTCTACGAAATAATAGAAACAAGCTTTGGCAAACATTTCTAAAAACCCGTTCCGACATTGATTACATGAATTATCAACATTTATATAATCGCTTCTCCGAGCTCTGTGAATCTTTGTACCATGATTACCTTCACCGCATGCAATTTAAAATAGTTTCTGATCCTAAGCGTTTCTATCAATTCATCAATACCAAAAGAAAATCTGATGGCTACCCGTCAACTTTAAAATTTCTTAATAATTCGTCCGCAGACCCACAAACCATTGCCAACTTTTTTGCACAATTTTTCAGGCAATCGTTTTCAGAACCGATACTAGCCCCTGATTTCAACTACTTTAGTTACATGGTAAACTGTCCGCAGGCAACCCCTTTCTCCGTGGACATAACACTAGCCCAAGTAACAGATAAAATCAGTAGGCTCAAAGATGATTATTCACCCGGTCCTGACGGTCTACCTGCGATAGTTCTTAAAAAATGCATGACCGAATTAGCACCCCCCCCTAACTGCCTTATTTCGTCTGTCGACAGCATCAGCGATCTTTCCCTTCCTATGGAAGGACTCTTATATTATCCCCACGCACAAAAAGAGTCACAAAAACGATGTATGTAACTACAGGCCCATTGCTAAGCTATCGTGCACACCCAAACTCTTTGAAAGTATCGTGTATCAAGAAATGCTTCCTCGTTGCAAGTCAATAATTTCCATTGATCAACACGGTTTTTTAAAAGGCAAATCCACCGTTACCAATCTTACTGAATTTGTTTCAAGGACACTGTGCGCATTGGAAGACGGAAAGGAAGTTGATGCCATTGCCACTAATTTTAGCAAGGCCTTTGACAAACTAGCTTTCCCAATCATTATCTTCAAGCTTAAGAAGCTCGGTTTCCCCTCTAGTTTTGTTTACTGGATCAAATCATACCTAGAGGATCGACAGTACAGAGTGCTCTTTAGATTTTCAGTTTCTGACCCAATCAATGCAACTTCCGGTGTCCCCCAAGGAAGCCATCTCGGCCCAATCATTTTCATCCTTGCAATCAACGACATCAACATGGTCCTGACTTCTTCCAACACCTCTGTCTTCGCAGATGATATGCGACTCTCAAAAATCATTTCTGCGCCCTCTGATTTCCATGACTTGCAAAACGACCTAAATAAATTTGCAGTTTGGTGCAAAAAAAATTATTTAGACCTTAACGTCAGCAAATGTCAGGCAATTACCTACTCCCGTAAACGTTCCCCCAACTTATAAGAACCTACTTCATCAATGATGAACCTGTTCCAATAACTACCGAGATTCGCGATTTAGGAGTTATTTGTGACAAGGAACTGACCTTCCGTCCCCACATTGATAATATCATAAGCCGCGCAAATTCTGCTCTAGGTTTTGTAAAGAGATGGTCTAAAGAATTCTCTGACCCGTATGTAACCAAAGCCCTCTATATCAGTTTCGTTAGACCTCTTTTTGAATATGCCTGTCAAGATTGGTCTCCATACCAGCAAACTCATATCCAAAGAATTGAGGCAGTCCAGCGACGGTTTCTCCGTTTCGCTCTTGGTGGTCTCGGTTGGACTGATCCTTTCGTGTTGCCGCCGTATGAACATCGACTAAACTTAGTTGGCATGCAATCACTAAAAAAACGTCGAGATGTGGCTGACATCCTTTTTATTCACCAGCTTTTAAACAGAAACATCGATAGCCCGCAACTTCTACAATTGATTTCCTTTTCACCTAACCCTCGCAATCTCAGATCTGTACCCTTGTTCCGCCTATCTACTCATCGCACTAATTATGGTCATTTCGAGCCAATTACCAGAATGCTTCGATTAACTAATAAGTACGCCGAAGTTTTTGATCTTAACTGCCCCAAACCATTGCTTAAAAATATTCTCCTACACTCTATCCATCCTTAAATTCAGCAACCCCTACTGTCTCATCCTCTGCTTTTCCCCCCTAGCTTTAAGTTTAGTGTTAGAATTTGTAACTAGTTTTAAGTTTGCTTGTATTAAGCTCAATAAATTGCCCCTTGGGGGGCACTAAACTAAACTAAACTAGTCCAGGAGTCGCTTCGGGCGTTGAAGGTAATGAAGCGACCAGTGGGACGCGTTGGCCGATTGTGGTGTCAGAACTACCGGCCAGCATGCGTAGGGAGTGGTGCATGAGTTTCGATGCAAGCGAGATCTCAGCATTAAAAGATTTGTTTGGTTTCTTAGAAAGACGGGCTCATAGTCTGTCAACAGAGATAGTTCGGGTTTCTCAACGCGCAGATTCATTCTCGACGAAGACGCAGCTCCGTAATCAGCAAGTGGTCAAGTCCTGTTTGGCTTCTATGAAGACTACGAAGTGCAATTACTGACAAGGACTTCATCGAGTATCGCGGTGCCAGATGTCGACAGCCATGAAACCAGATCAGCGCTTTGAGGCTTTAAAGAGTTTTGGTCTTTGCTTCAACTGCCTCAAAATTGGACATAACACAAAGCAGTGCCCTTCAAGTGGATGCCGGCAATGTGGACGCAGGCATCACACTTTGTTTTGCCGTGACGCACAAACCGTGGCGTCACCAAAACCTGGTCTTCAAATATCCCCACCGGTGACTTCAGAGCAACCACAGACACATCAAGCCTTCCCAGCAATTGCCGGGGTTACTCGAGGGGATCATACAGTATTCCTTGCAACAGCGCGTGCTTATGTGTACGGAAACTCGAACGAACAGCGTCTAGCTCGTATCCTCTGCGATCCAGGATCGCAGGTAAGTTTTATTTAGGTGCGTCTAGCTTATATGTTAAATCTTCACAGAAGCAAGTGTGAAATGGTGGTTGAAGGAATCGGTGGCCTTACTCAAACCCGATCGAAAGGCAGTGTCCTGTTCCGACTCAAATCGACATACTCCGAGTTCCATTGGAACGTCAACGCATTGATCTTTGCAGCCATCACCTCGATCATCCCATCAGTATGCATCGATACGAAGCATTGCTTAGCTGGGCTACAGCTGGCCGACCCAAGTTTTGGTATACCTGGCGGCATCGATATTCTCATCGGTTCAGATGTATGGTAGTCAAGAGAGACTTCATCAGGGGTAAACTCGATGAGCCACATGCTCAACGAACGCAATTTGGATGTGTGGTGTTTTGCCCAGCTTCGACCGTATCTCAGCCAACGCCTACTGTTCACACACTGCTGGGCCAGGCGGCCGAGGAAGACCTGAATCTAGAACAGTTAGTCCGGAACTTCTGGAAGCTTGAAGAAGTGCCTAGAGATAGTCTTCCGGATGAAGAATGTGAGCTCTTATATGCGGCCACTCACACTTGGGAAAATGATGGTCGATATATAGTTTGTCTCCTATTGCACAGCGAATCTCCACAGCTTGGAGATTCACACCAATGTGCGCTGCGACAATTTTACTGCCTTGAGCGTACGTGGTCCAAGCGGACGTTCTCGCATAACCGAGAATACGTCGAGCTTGGACATATGGAGCGCGTGGGTCCATCTAGTAACCAAGACTGTTACTATATCACACACTCTAAGTCTGGACTATCACTCCAGTCAAATGGTAAAGCCTTCATCTCGCTATTGACGACACGGACTAAAGTAGCTCCTCTCAATGGGGCAGCAACGGCATGTAAGTGGCAGCAACGGCAAGAGAACATCCAGGTTGGATGAACATCCAGCACGACATGAAAATCTTCCACCGACATACTGGAGACTAGGCCGAGTCGTGGAGGTGCATCCGGGCAGTGACGCACTCATACGAAATGTAACTCAGAAGACCCAGTACGGGATGCGCATCCGGGCAGTTCAGAAGCTTTGTCGACTGGTTGATATTGGACCTAACTGTCCAACTGGGCAAAATCTTACACAGATTATATGAAATATCTAAAATTACTTTTTTATTTGCGATGTTACTACATAATTTAATTTCTCCATAGGGCAGCACTGTTTGGTTGCCCATCTATTGTTGCACTTTCATTCTAAGGTTTGCATCTAAACTCTCTTTTGTAAGCTGTCATTTGAATGGCCTTCATTGTCTGTCGGTCACTTGGATTTCGACCGTACGACCCTTTGGAAGTAATTAAAGTAGCCTTCGAGTTTTCTTTTTGTAAAGAATTGGTTAAATTTTTACCGATTTAGCTAATTATTCTCATTTACAGTTTACCAACAATTAATGTTGTTTTAATAATCAACCAGTGAGTAAGTGCTACAGTGTGTACGCAGAAGTTACAGTCCGTAAAACGGACCGTTGAATACCCCATCCTATCCCACATTGTAAAATGCTGATGACATGGTTGTTTCTTGACATTTTATAAGTAATGCTAGCTTCGAAAAGGGGCGTGGTCCAACCGCCCCTAATGAGAAACCACATATATATCCAAGTTACACTTAAATGTACGTAGAATTGCAATTTTTTGGTCCAAATTCAATATTTTTGAAAAATTGACCCTTAAAAGGTGGCGTGGCTAAAAACTTTATATGAGCGAAACCTAGACCGAAATTTCGTTTACCTAACCTGCTACTTTTTTTGTTTCATGCTTTCCTAAATTAGGCTCAAGGCTAGTCGAAATTAAGTTTTTCAGGAAAATTTTAGGTTTTTCTTCAATTCTGCCTCCAACTATGGGCGTGGCTCAAAGTCTTATATAAACAAAATGTAAAACTAAGCGTTTTCTACATAAAGTATTAAGCAGTTTTTTTTTTAATTTTAAGCAAAAATATTGAATAAACTGCATTTGAAAACTTACAATTAAAATAAATGCCACGCCCACTAGAGGAGGTTGACGGATTAAATTTTTCTTTTTTGTGTCTAACATTTATTAGGAGATGCTAAATTTTAAATTTCAGCCTTTTAGAACGTCTTACAGTTTTGAAAATTCTGGAGGTAGCTGCACATTTAGACCGATTGTGGGCGTGTCTTTGGGCGGATTTTTTTTTTGGGCGGAAAAATTTTTACACTTGTACTGCTTCGCATGATGCGGACCTTACGTACGAAGTTTCAGCACCCTAGCTCAAAATTTAAGGCCTAAAAACATGTGACATACAGACGGACGGACGGACGGACATGGCTCATTCGATTCAGAATTCGGTCTCGTTCATATGCCCTTAAGGTCTTGGGGGTCTATCATTATTATTTCACCGTGTTACAAACTATGTGACAAACTTAATATACCTCCTATCTTATGGGATGGGGTATAAAAACCTATGGATAAGTCAGCATTTCCGAACGATAAAATAATTGGTAATTTGCCGACTGTAGGTGCTCTTTAAATTTTTACCGAGTAAGCATTTATTTTGTTTTTATAATAAAAAAACTATGAATTAATCGGCATTTGGGAAAACGAAATATTTTGTCGTTTGCCGACTGTATCTAGCGCCTTAATTTGACCCAGTAAGTAATTTAATTTTGCTTATGAATTAGTCAGCATGTGCCAAAGGCGAAGTAGTTGGTCATTTGCCGAATGTGGGTACTAGGTACCTAAACTTTATATCAAACCAGTGAGTAAGTGCTACAGTGTGTACGCAGAAGTTACAGTCCGTAAAACGGACCGTTGAATACCCCATCCTATCCAACATTGTAAAATGCTTATGGCATAGTTATTTTTTGACATTTTTTAATAATGCAAACTTCGAAAAGGAGCGTGGTCCAACCGGCCCTAATTACAAACTATTAACTATATGATATTTCCACAGATATTTCCAAGTTACACTTAAATGT
Source organism: Neoascia interrupta (assembly GCA_947623515.1). NCBI lineage: Eukaryota > Metazoa > Arthropoda > Insecta > Diptera > Syrphidae > Neoascia > Neoascia interrupta. The sequence goes on from OX392462.1 coordinate 139,760,162, forward strand.
ACGTAAAAATGCAATTCTTTGGTTCAAATTCAATAGTTTTGAAAAATCAACCCCTAAAAGGGGGCGTGGCTAAAAACTTTATATGAACGAAATCTAGACTGAAGTCTCGTTTACCTTACCTGCTACTTTTTTTGTTTCATGCTTTCCTAAATTAGGCTCAAGGCCAGTCGAAATTAAGTTTTTCTGGAAAATTTTAGGTTTTTCTTCAATTCTGCCTCCAAATGTCGGCGGGGCCCAAAGTCTTGTATGAACAAAATGTGCAACTAAGCATTTTCTACATAAAAACTTAAGCACTTTTTTTTTCAATATGGAGCACAAATATTGAGTAAACTGCATTTGAAAATTTACCCTTAAAATAGATGCCACGCCCACTAGAGGAGGTTAACCAATTAAATTTGTCTTTTTAGTGTCTCACATACACTAAGAGATGCTAAATGTCAAATTTCAGCCTTTTAGAACGTCTTACAATGTTGAAAACTCTGGAGGTAGTTGCACATTTAGACCGATTGAGGGCGTGTCTTTGGGCGGATTTAAAAAATTTTTACACTTGTACTGCTTCGCATGACGTGCACCTTACGTACGAAGATTCAGCACTCTAGCTCAAAATTAAGGCCTAAAAACATGTCACATACAGACGGACGGGCATGGCTCATTCGATTCAGAATTCGGTCTCGATCATATGCCCTTAAGGTCTTGGGGGTCTACCATTATTATTTCACCGTATTACAAACTATGTGACAAACTTAATATACCTCCTATCCCATGGGATGGGGTATAAAAACTGCCACGCCTCCAAAAAGTCAGCGGGATATAAAAATATAACCGTTGAATGCTTTATACTAGGTACATATATACATTACATACATTTGCATACCTTTCGGCCTTAAACTCCGCCTTTTTAACTAAAAAAACCCTTTTTTAAAGCCACGCCCACAAACGTGGGGACCTACATACAGGCCTGTAGTGGGCGTGTCTGTGGGCGGATTCAACTATTTTCAAACCTGATCTGAAAGACCGGACTTCCAGCCAACCCACCAAATTTCAGCTCTCTACCTTAAAATTTAAGGCCTTAAAGTTGTTTACATACGGACGGACGGACGGACGGACATGGCTTAATCGATTCTCCTGTCAGTCCCATTCATATCTCTAAAAGGTCTACGGTGATTATTTCACTGCGTTACAAACTATAATTCAAACTTAATATACCCTGGGTCGGGTATAAAAAATATTTGATTCCTTAGGTATAAGAATTTTAATTAATTTTTTAAAAGGGGCATGGCGTGTCCAGCTCCTATAACCAAGAATCAATATTGGCATAAAAATATCTAAGTTTGTAAATTTATCCAGTTAATTTTATGTGCTAAACTTTATTTCATATTCTTCCCTTAGTGCACTCAGAATAAAAACAGTGCTATTATACTTTTTATGCAAGAGCGTGGGTATTTTAATTTTAATGCATAGTTTGTAACACAGTGAAATAATCACCATAGATCCTTAAGACATTTTAGAGATATGATCGAGACCGAAATGTGAATCGATTAAGCCATGTCCGTATGTGTGAAGGTTTAAGATCTTCAAAATCAAGCTAGAGAGCTGAAACTTGGTTCATTTGTTGCACAGACAAAGTGTGAAAATCGGCTCAATCTGTCGACGGACACGCCCACTACTGGATTCAATGTGAGACAGCCTCTATTTCACTTGTTTTTTTATTAAAATGCTTAAATTTTGGTACTGAGCAAAGTTGGCCTAAGACCTTTAACAAGGCAAAAATTGGACCGCCCACAATATAGACCATGCCCACTTTTAAATGTTAGATCTTAAAAAAGTCGATTTCTCGGAAAGTTGACTTCAAATCGAAAAAAAAACTAGTGGGAGGGTTAAAATCCGCCTAGGCGAATCGTTGGATACCCCATCCCAATTGCTCCAAAAAGGGGCGTGGCGTCAACCCCTTTCAATAAATTTTTTTTATCACATTTTTTATCAGATGAGGTATAATACACGTGTTGATTGCAGTTTCATATTAAAAATTTGATTTTTTACTTAAAAACGCCCCCAAAGGTGGGCGTGGCAAACATAAATTCATTTGAATTGATAGCTTACGCACATATCTGAACATTTTATGGTGAAGGTTTTTTGGGATTTAAAGCAAATATCAAATAACCAGTGAGTAAGTGCTACAGTGTGTACGCACGCAGAAGTTACAGTCCGTAAAACGGACCGTTGAATACCCCATCCTATCCCACATTGTAAAATGCTGATGGCATTGTTATTTTTTTGACATTTTATAAGTGGTGCAAACTTCGACAAGGAGCGTGGTCCAACTGCCTCTAATAATGCCTTAAATTTAAGGTTTAATTTTGCGTACATTACCTTAAATGTACGTAAAATTGCAATTTTTTTGTCCAAATTCAATAACTTGGCGTGGCTAATAACTTTATATGACCGAAGTCTGGAATGAAGTCTCCTTACTCCTGCTACTTTTTTTATTTCATGCATTCCTAAATTAGGCTCAAAGCCAGTCGAAATCACGTTTTTCAGGAAAATTTTAGGTTAGTCTTCAATTTTGCCTAACAAATATGGGCGTGGCCCAAAGTCTATGAACAAAATGTAGAACGTTTTCTACATAAAATATTAAGCAATTTTTTTTCAATTTCGAGTAAAAATATTGAGTAAACTGCATTTGAAAATTTACCCTTAAAATAGACGCCACGCCCTCTGGAGGAGGTTTACCAATTCAATTTCTTTTTTGTGTCCCATATTCATTAGGAGATGCTAAATGTCAAATTTCAGCCTTGAAATCTCTGGAGGTAGTTGCACATTTAGACCGATTGTGGGCGTGTCTTTGGGCGGATATCAAAAATTGTTACACTTGTACTGCTTCGCATGACGTGGACCTAACGTACGAAATTTCAGCTCAAAATTTAAGGCCTAAAAACATGTGACATCGATTCAAAATTCGGTCTTGATCATATGCCCTTAAGGTCTTGGGGGTCTACCATTATTATTTCACCGTGTTACAAACTACGTGACAAACTTAATATACCTCCTATCCTATGGGATGGGATAGGAGGTATATTACAAACAAGTGAGTCACTGCAAGAGTTTGCCTGTGACAATCTTCTATATATCCGACCCTATATACCATGTAGCACCAAATCCTAAAGTTTCTTGGCCCGAATTCATATATTATTTGTATAAGCCACGCCCCCAAAAGTGGGCATGGGCTTAAAATTAAAATCAATGAATCGTAATTTCGTTGAAATCATGAGATAATGCGGTGAAAGCGAAAATTATTTCTGAAAAATAACTGTTTTTTTTTCTAAAAACGCCCCTTAAAAGTAGGCTGAGCTCAAAACTTTGTGTGAGCAAACTTAGCAAATAGTTATATCCTTAATATTTGTCATACATTTTTTTTTTCAATTTGGAGTCAACTTTCCAAGAAATCGGGTTTTTAAAGATCTTACATGTTAAGTGTGGGCATGGTCGATATTGTGGGCGGTCCAATTTCTGCCATGTTAGGGGTCTTACGCCAAAATTGCTCAGCACCAAAATCGAAGATCCTGTGCCTTGTCTAACTTGACCAAAATGCATTTTGAAAAAAAATATGAAATAGAGGTTGTCTCACATTGAAGCCAGTAGTGCGCGTGGCCGTTGACGGATTGAGCCAATTTTCACACTTTGTCTGTGCAACGAAGCCGTGTATCAAGTTTCAGCTCTCTAGCTTGATTTTGTAGACCTTAAACCTTCACAAATACGGACGGACGGACATGGCTTAATCGATTCACATGTCGGTCTCGACCATATCTCTAAAAGACCTTAAGGGTCTACGATTGATGACAGTGAATATTTCACTGTGTAACAAAATATGCATTAAAATTAAAATACCCTCGGTCGGGTATGATTATATGACAAATATTAAAGATATTAGTATTTGCTAAATTTGCTCCATGCAAAGTTTTGAGCTCCGCCCACTTTTAAGCCGCGTTTTTAAAAAAAAACTGTTTTTTTCTGAAATAATTTTCGCTTTTACCGTATTTTTCCATGATTATAACGATTTTACAATTCATTGATTTTAATTTTAAGCCCATGCCCACTTTTAGGGGCGTGGCCTATACAAATATTATATGAATTCGGGCCAAGAAACTTTAAGATTTGGTGTTACGTGGTATATAGGGTCGGATGTATAGAAGTTTGCCACAGACAAATTCTTGCACTTACTCACTTGTTAACTATTTATTAATATTGGTAACCACACTTTTGAGGTAAAAATCAAAAATGAATAACATGTGATTCTTTAATGATTTGAAATGACCACTGATTTAATGTGAGCATGTCAGCCATTAATTTAATATGACCACAATTTCAATTGCACCATACCATCGTTTTAATGGAACTATTCCATTAATTCAATCTTGATTTTGATTTGAAAAAGCTTGAATTTGAAAAAAAAATGGTTAATTTTGAAAAACCTTTCGATAGACTACCGCGAGATCTGATCTGGCGCAAAGAAAACGAGGAGTTCCAGAAGCCTAGGTGCGGATGATCATGGACATGTATGATGGAGCAAAGACAAGAGTGATATGTCCTTCCGGAGTCACTGATGAGTTCTTAATTAAAGTCGGTGTACACCAGGGAAGCGCCCTAAGTCATTTGCTTTTCATTGTAGTCCTTGATTTTAAGCTTAAAGAAAAACTGACGAACCCGAAAGTACATCAGTTATTCTTCGCTGACAATGGGGCCATCATAAGTGAAGATCAAATATACCTGCAGTATTAGCCAAAAGAAGACAGAGTACATATGCTGCCCATTCTCTGACCCACCCGAACCAATTCCAGACATTAAATTGAATGGAAAGGTGCTTCCCAAGTGCGAAAAGTTCAAGCACCTTGGATTCAATGATCAATAGCAAAGCAAAGCTCTCACATATGGTTCACAATGCTGGACAGCGTATAAGAAATATGAGAGCAAATTAACGGCACCTGAGATGAAGATGCTTCGCATGACAGCAGGAGTAACTAAGCGAGATAGAATAAGAAGTACGAAGATCTTAGGAAGCCTCCATGTAAAAGAACCTATCTATTCAATGGATTAGTAATTACCTTTCGAACCGTTCAATTCAAGTTGTTTTGGATGGCTTCAAGTCTGCAGTTCACAAAATAAACGCTGGGGTTCCCCAGGGCTCTGTTTTGTCTGCGACACTCTTCCTCATTTTCATTAATGATCTTCTGTCTGCTACAACTAATCCAATCCACTCCTTTGCTGATGACAGTAACCTCAGTTTCTCATATTCGTTCTCGGTTCCGCGCCCCTGCGCTTCGGACGTAGAACTAGAACGGCAGCGTATGTCAAACTCATTAAACTTTGATCTTAACAGCATTGTATCATGGGGATCTCAAAATAGAGTAGAGTTTAATGCTTCTAAAACTCAATGCTGTCCTTGTCATTGAAGCAAAACCGAAACACCCAGCCATTATCCATGAATGGCACTTGCATCAATGAAACCGAAACGCTTTCCATTCTCGGTATGTGTGTCAATAACAACCTTAGTTGGAATGACCACATATTCGAGGTCGCCAAGAACGCTGCAAAATGCCTAGGCTTCCTTAAAAGATGCAAGAAATATTTCACCCCCTCTGATTTGGCTATTTTATATAAGGCATATATTCGCCGTAAGTTGGAATACAATTCCCGTGTCTGGGCTGGTGCTCCAAAGACAGCATTGCACTTGCTAGACAGGATACAAAAACGCGCGATAAAACTCATCGGAGACAGAAATATTGCGAAGTCAATCGACTCATTGGAACATCGACGCAATGTCTCTTGCCTATCACTGTTCTATCGTTTTTTCTACAAACAATGTTCCATCGAAATAGCCAATTGCATTCCACCCCTTAAGACGTTCAACCGTAATACTCGCAATAGATCGAATGCACATCAGTTTACCCTTGAGCCCACTTTCGGACGCACAGTTAAGTTTAGAGTTCTTTCATAAGCCGTACAACGCGAATGTGGAATGTCCTCCCACGATCAGTCTTTCCTACACAATTCAATCTGCAGCTGTTTAAAACAAGAGTGCACCGGTACCTCTCATCCTTTCATTCTTCTTCTAATCCTTTCCGCTCGTGAGATGTGAAACAACATTAAAAGGGTAGCCAATCCCTTAATTCGCGAGTGAATTATAAAAAAAAAAAAGCGGACCATTAGGAATGCAGTAAAGTGGGAGGGTTATAATCCATCACTTCAGTTTATAACCTTGCACCTAAATGAAAATGAAGAAAGAAGAATACCATTGATTCAATCAAACAATTGTTTTTATTAGGATTTTATGTTGTCCTGATCATACTATTAATTCAATCAAACCACTATTTCAATGGGACCGTGCCATTAAAAATGGGATCATACTATTACTTTAATCTCAAATTCACCAAAAAGGAGAAAATTAAACACAATCGAATTTATGTGAATATATTTATTTATTAATGTATTTTGCCAATATTTTGGCTTTTTATAAAAGGAAAAGAAACCAGTGAGTAAGTGCAACAGTGCGTATGTAATAGCTTCGGTCCGTCTGTAACGGACCGCGGTATACCCTATTCCTATTCTCCTTTCCATTCCATTCCTATTATCCTTTCCATTCCTTTTCTCCTTTTCATTCCTATTCTCCTTTCCATTCCTATTCTCCTCTCCATTCCTATTCTCCTCCCCATTCCTATTTTCTTTTCCATTCCTTTTCTCCTTTCCATTCCTTTTCTCCTTTCCATTCCTTTTCTCCTTTCCATTCCTTTTCTCCTTTCCATTCCTTTTCTCCTTTCCATTCCTTTTCTCCTTTTCATTTCAATAATTTTGTCGACCTCTAAACATGGGCGTGGCCAAAAACTTTGTAGGAATGAAATCTAGTATAGAACCCGTTGAACCTAATGTGCTCAATTATACCCCATCCCATAGGATAGGAGGTATATTAAGTTTGCCACATAGTTTGTAACACGGTGAAATAATAATGGTAGACCCCAAGACCTTGTTTGTCACATGTCACATGTTTTTAGGCCTTAAATTTTCAGCTAGGGTGCTGAAACTTCGTACGCAAGGTTCAAATCATTCGAAGCAGTGCAAGTGTAGAAATTTTTGAAATCCGCCCCAAAACACGCCTACAATCGGTCTAAATGTGCAACTACCTTCAGAGTTTTGAAAACTGTAAGACGTTCTAAAAGGCTGAAATTTGACCTTTAGCATCCCCAAGTGAATGTAAGACACAAAAAAGACAAATTTAATTGGTAAACCGCCTCTAGTGGGCGTGGCATCTATTTTAAGAGTAAATTTTCAAATGCAGTTTACTCAATATTTTTGCTCGAAATTGAAAAAAAATTGCCTAATATTTTATGTAGAAAACGCTTAATTCCACATTTTGTTTATACAAGACTGGGGCCCGCCCACATTTGGAGGCAGGATTGAAGAAAAACCTAAAATTTTACAGAAAAACTTAATTTTGACTGACCTTGAGTATAATTTAAGAAAGCATGAAACAAACAAAGTAGCAGGTTAGGTAAACGAGACTTCAGTCCAGATTTCGTTCAAATAAAATTATAACCATGCTCCCTTTTAAAGGTCGATTTTTCAAAAATATTGACTTTGAACCAAAAAATTGCATTTTTACGTACACTTAAGTTTAACTTGGAAATATCTTATATTTAATAGTTCGTAATAAGGGACGGTTGGACCACGCCATTTTTCGAAGTTTGCATTACTTATGAAATGTTAAAAAATAACTATGCCATCAGCATTTTACAATGTGGGATAGGATGGGGTATTCAACGGTCCGTTTTACGGATTGTAACTTCTGCGTACACACTGTATCACTAACTCACTGGTTTTATTTCTAATTCTTACCTAAGTTAGGCTAAAAACTAGCCGAAATAAAAGGTTTTCTGGAAAATTTGAGGTTTTTGTTTAATTCTGCAACCAAATGTGGGCGTGGCCCAAGATTTTGTATGAAAGAAATTTAAGAAATAGTCTTTCGTACATAACATATTAATCAAAATTTTTTTCGATTTGGAACAAAAATATTGAATAAATTGCATTTAAATAATTTCTCTTTAATTCGATGCCACTAATTTTTATACCCCATCCCATAGGATAGGAGGTATATTAAGTTTGTAACAAGGTGAAATAATAAGGGTAGACCCCCAAGACCTTAGGGGCATATGATCGAGACTGAATTCTGAATCGAATGAGCCATGTCCGTCCGTCCGTCCGTCGGTGTGTCACATGTTTTTAGGCCTTAAATTTTCAGCTAGGGTGCTGAAACTTTGTACGTAAGGTTCAAATCGTGCGAAGCAGTACAAGTGTAAAAATGTTTGAAATCCGCCCAAAGATACGCCCACAATCGGTCTAAATATGCAACAACCTCCAGATTTTTCAAACTGTAAGACGTTCTAAAAGGCTGAAATTTGACATTTAGCATCTCTTAGTGAATAAAAGACACTAAAATGACAAATTTAATTGGTAAACCTCCTCTAGTGGGCGTGGCATCTAGTTTAAGGTAAATTTTCAAATGCAGTTTACTCAGTATTTTTGCTGGAAAGTGAAAAAAATTTGCTCAGTATTTTATGTAGATAACGCTTAGTTCCACATTTTGTTCACACAATACTTTGGGCCCCGCCCACATTTGGAGGCAGAATTGAAGAAAAAACTAAAATTTTCCAGAAAAACTTAATTTCGACTGCCCTTGAGCCTAATTTAGGAAAGCATGAAACAAAAAAGACAGCAGGTTAGGTAAACAATACTTCCGTCCAGATCTCGTTCATATAAAGTTTTAAGCCACGCCCCCTTTTAGGGGTCGATTTTTCAAAAATATTGAATTTGAACCAAAAAATTGCATTTTTACGTACAATTAGGTGTAACTTGGAAATATCTGTGGAAATATCTTATAATTAATAGTTTGTAATTAGGGGCGGTTGGACCACGCTCCTTTTCGAAGTTTGCATTACTTATAAAATGTCAAAAAATAGCTATGCCATCAGCATTTTACAATGTGGGATAGTATGGGGTATTCAACGGTCCGTTTTACGGACTGTACCTTCTGCGTACACACTGTAGCACTTACTCACTGGTTAATTCTTACAATCGTTTCGCTATGGTTGATGTATAATTTCAGCTTTTCATGACGTCTTACAGCTTTGAAAGCACAGGAGGTTGTTGCACATTGAGGACGATTGTGGGCGTGTCTGCGGTCAGACTTGAAAAATTTTAACACCTGTACCAGCTTAAGTACAAAGCTACAGCAAAAATTGGTGAGATACAGACGTTGAACGGACGGACGGACATGGCTCATTCGACTCAGAATTCAGTCTCTATCATATGCCCTCAAGGTCTTGGGAGTCTATCGTTATTATTTCTCTATGTTACATTTTCACCTGTATCAAACTTTACCAGTATCTAACTAACAAATTTAGTTTTTTTTTTGGCCTGAATTCATATGCTGTATGTCAATTATTTGTATTGGGCACGCCCCTTCAATAAGGATTGGGCTAAAAATTTAATCAATTAATTCTTTTAAATTTCGAAGAGAGAGTTTTTTTTTGTTAATGTCTTCTCTCAGGAAAGGCGAACTTATAACACTGAAACAGTGTCCCGAGATGTAAGGAGATACTTATTTACTTTATTTTTAAAAGTTTGCAGTTTATAAGTGTTAGGAAATATGTATGTAGGTAATCTGGAAGAGAATTCCAAAGTGTACTAGGTGTTTCTAGGTGAACATGGAAATGATGACCGCTTAACGCTTGCCTTGTAGATCAAACAAAAGAAGAATTTTCAGGAATTAAGTAACTTAGTTCTTAAGAGCATTTGCCATTATAATATTTATAATAAAGACATAAATCAGCAACACATCTTCGGTTAGATAGTGATTGAAGATTTGTTTTTAACTCAGGATTATCGATTAAACGAATGGCTCTTTTTTGAATTGAATCAAGAAGTCTGAGAGAATGCTTAGAATGAGAGTAGTATATGTATGCAAATATGAGAGTAGTATTCCAATGCTGGTCGTATCTGAGCTTCGTAAAGTAGAAGCAACTAAGGAGGAGAAAAGAATTGTTTTGCTCTAAACAAATAGCTTAATTTTGATGAAGCAGATTTAGCAATATAAGATAAGTGTTGGTGCCAAGTTATATCAGAATTAACATTGACCCCAAGACGATGGATATTATCTTTTGCATAAATGATTTTGTTTTCCATATTAAGGGGTGCTACAGTAGATGAGTTTTTCCTTGAAGAGACAAAATATTGTGTTTTGCTAGCATTAAAAGTAACAAAATTTGCCTTACCCCAATCTACAATCTTTTTGAGATCAGAATTAAGTAATTCAATTTGACTGCACCTTATGGCTACGAGAAGTTATGGCATTAACAGAATTTAACCCCGACCTTGCAGGGGGTTAGAGTAGCCCTGAGGTAAGGTATGCCTGTCGTAAGAGCCGACTAAAATCCACCGGAAGAAGTATTCTTTAATGTTTCAACGGATGCTGTCGATGCTGCTCCATTTGGTGAAACTTTTGGCGGTAAGGTTTTAACTTATAGATGAATCTGAAGGTTAAATTAAAATCCAGAAGCGTCTGTCACACATTGTGCGGCTCACTGGTCGGCGTCTGTCTCCAAAGGGGCGGCTGTATTTAATTTATTTATTTTTTGAGAAAAGGACAAAACTAAATCGATCACCACCACCTAGATCGAACATAGCCGGAAACAGCAGTCCACCGGTAAACCAGGACTCAGTGAAAATTAAGAGCTTAGAAAAAGAGAATAATTAGCTCCGAGCTAAGCTTACTAAAACGGAGCGACTCTTCCACGATCTAAAAATGGAAGTTGACTCCCTGCGAAAAGAAAACGAGGATATTAAAAATACTCGTTTATCGAAAGACTGTGAGGTAACAAAAGAGTGTGTAACTGACCAGCAGTCGAATACTTCACGGACGAGGACGAACTTGCACTTGAGACCGATTCAGTTTAAGGAAAAGGTCTAGCAAGAAGCGTAGGGCGAATTCCTCTCCCGAAGGAATACAAAAAGAAAATAAGCCCTCTGGCTCAAACAAGGCCAAACCAGAAGCGAAAATTCGTCCACCTCCCGCAATAAACATCGTCGGGATAGCAGACTTCGGGAGATTGCGCAACCTTCTTGCAAACACGGTGAGAACAGAAAACTATAAGTTTACTTCGCACCGAAGCAACGTGTGGAAAGTAAATGTTGACAATGCCGATTCCTATCGCACGCTGTCTCTTAGACTGAATGCAGAAAGAATCGAGTGGTATACTTATCAAAATAAGTACGAAAAACCACTGCGAGTCATTGTAAGGGGGCTCCACCCATCATGCACAAAAGAAGACGTTGTAAAAGACGTAAAAAATAAAGGCCTTAAAATTATTGATGCCGTCAATATCATTAAAAAGGATAAGCAACGCACGGAAGGAGAAAGAGACACTGTGATCAGAGGCGCATTCCACTTTTTAGGCTCTCCTTTGAAGGAACTGAGAGCATAAACGATATTTATAAAATGAAAATGATACTCAACATCGGGTTAAAATTGAACCCATGCGAAAGGGCAATAGACTGATACCACAGTGTAAGCGATGCCAAGAATTCAGGCACACAAGTGCCTACTGCAAACTATCGAGGATGCGAAGTAGTCATAGAGCTGCAAAAGGGACGAGAACCTCTTAAGGAAAATACTCGAGGTCAGAATCCAAGCCTAGGACGTCCAAAAACTGCTGAAACTCCTAAACCAAAGACGCCAAAGCCGATCAAAAGTGCGAGATTGGCAAAGTAAGGCGTCGACAAAAGGCGTAAAAGCTCCATAAAAGAGCGGCGCCAGTTCAAGTGCAGCGGAGAAACCGCCACTGGTCGGACCGAAATCATACGCTCAGGTTGCGGCAAAAGAAAACAAGGCAAGATCGCCACAACAGATGCAGTGTCTCAGATCCTCGCTGTAGTCTTGGAGAAACTTGAGGATCAGACCAAAATCAACAAAGTTATATTTGACAAACTGAGCAAGCTCGAGTGTACCTCAAGTAGAGACAACGACTGTAGCCACGTTCGCTGACGACACGGCTATCCTCGCTACGGATAAGACAGTCGAACTATCAACGGGAAAACTCCAACGCGCTTTGAATAAAATATGCGAATGGACAAAGGCCTGGCGAATCCTCCTAAAGAGACAAAATCAACGCATGTAAATTTTACTTACAAGAGGGTAATCAACTTACCTCTATTTATAAACTCGGTACAAATTCCGTACGCAAACCAGGCAAAATATTTAGGCATGACCCTAGTCGCAAAACTTAAGTGGAAGCCACACGTTAAAAAGAAACGCGATGAACTTGAAATCAAGCTACGGGAACTGAATTGGCTTATCGGACGTTATTCGAAACTTAGCATATATAACAAACTGCTATTGTATAAGCAAGTGCTAAAACCATCTTGGACGTACGGTATACAACTTTGGGGTTGTACCAAACCAAGCAACATATCTATTTTAGAAACTTTTCAGAATAAGACACTAAGAGCAATCGTAAATGCTCCATGGTATATAGGAAATAGCGATTTACATCGAGATTTAGGCATCGCAACCGTGACCGACGAAGTAAGAAACTTTGCTCGCAAACTTCACACTCGCCTTCACGGCCATTGCAACCACGAAATAGTCCGAACTCTGGATCAGACAAATCTTGCACGCCGACTACAACGAACAAGACCGTTGGATCTAGCGTCGTAAGAGGAAACCGCACATAATGACGGTATTGCAGGTGCTTTCGTTGGAAGGTAGCCTACCAAACGCGATTACTATACAGAAGCTTGAACTACTTGTTAAGGAAACTTAGTCGTAGTCTTACAAAGATTGGGAGGTTTTTTAGTGAGTAAGAATCTCACACTACTATGAGCACGCGCGTTCGATTCTCATAGTGCCTATGAAGGTTTTTACCTACCCACGGAAAAAAAAAAATCTGTGTCCGCCGCTGAAGGTTGCTCTGGAAGCTCAAACTCCCAATCTCTCCAGTGTCGCTAACGCCGATGGCATAACACCTCGTGATGCCACATCAGCTGGGTTGTGATCCGTTGGAACATGATTCCAGATTTCAAGAGATGTACCTCAAGTAGAGACAACGACTGTAGCCACGTTCGCTGACGACACGGCTATCCTCGCTACGGATAAGACAGTCGAACTATCAACGGGAAAACTCCAACGCGCTTTAAATAAAATATGCGAATGGAGAAAGGCCTGGCAAATCAACGCATGTAAATTTTACTTACAAGAGGGTAATCAACTTACCTCTATTTATAAACTCGGTACAAATTCCGTACGCAAACCAGGCGAAATATTTAGGCATGACCCTAGACGCAAAACTTAAGTGGAAGCCACACGTTAAAAAGAAACGCGATGAACTTGAAATCAAGCTACGAGAACTGAATTGGCTTATCAGACGTTATTCGAAACTAAGCGTATATAACAAACTGCTATTGTATAAGCAAGTGCTAAAACCATCTTGGACGTACGGTATACAACTTTGGGGTTGTACCAAACCAAGCAACATATCTATTTTAGGAACTTTTCAGAATAAGACACTAAGAGCAATCGTAAATGCTCCATGGTATATAAGAAATAGCGATTTACATCGAGATCTAGGCATCGCAACCGTGACCGACGAAGTAAGAAACTTTGCTCACAAACTTCACACTCGCCTTCGCGGCCATTGCAACCACGAAATAGTCCGAACTCTGGATCAGACAAATCTTGCACGCCGACTACAACGAACAAGACCGTTGGATTTAGCGTCGTAAGAGGAAACCGCACATAATGACGGTATTGCAGGTGCTTTCGTTGGAAGGTAGCCTACCAAACGCGATTTCCATACAGAAGCTTGAACTACTTGTTAAGGAAACTTAGTCGTAGTCTTACAAAGATTGGGAGGTTTTTTAGTGAGTAAGAATCTCACACTACTATGAGCACGCGCGTTCGATTCTCATAGTGCCTATGAAGGTTTTTACCTACCCGCGGAAAAAAAAAAAATCTGTGTCCGCCGCTGAAGGTTGCTCTGGAAGCTCAAACTCCCAATCTCTCCAGTGTCGCTAACGCCGATGGCATAACACCTCGTGATGCCACATCAGCTGGGTTGTGATCCGTTGGAACATGATTCCAGATTTCAGGTTTCGTGATCCTCTGGATCTCTGAAACCCGGTTGCTGACGAATGTCGTCCATTTGGCCGGAGGTGCTCGAATCCACACTAGTGTAATATTAGAATCAGACCATGTATGGCACGTTCTAAAGGGATGTTATAAAATTTGGCTGTATAAGCAAGAAACGCTGACAAGATGACCGCTCCACATAGTTCCAGTCGAGGAAGGCTAATTGTTTTGAGTGGTGCCACTTTCGTTTTTGAAATGAGAAGTCACATGTGAATTCGGCCTTCTGCATCTAAGACCCTGATGTACACAGCAGCTCCATACGCTTTGGTTGACGCAGCACTGAAACCATGCAGTTCCGTAGCTTGACAACTTTGGTTTGTGTTGATCCATCTAGGAATTTCAATCCCTTCGATCGATGGAAGATCCGAACGAAATGCTTCCGACTGGGTTTTGATTTCGTTTGAAACTGGTTTATCCCAATCTGCTCCCTGGCTCCACAGCTTTTGCATCAGCATTTTTGCCCTTATGACGCAAGTCGATATCCACCCAAGTGGATCAAACAGTTTGGGTATGGCAGACAGGATGGTGCTCTTCCACACTTCCTCGCAAGTTGTGTGAGTGTGCTGGAAGGTGAAGCAATCGTGGCCTGGAAACCATTTGATACCTAGCGTCTTCACATGTTCCGAAGATCGAAATCGATTTCGCGATCTTCTGCTGGAATATCAATAATGAGTTCCCTCATGTTGCTCGTCCATTTTCGCAGCTTAAGGCCTGCAGACAATAGGACTTGATTAACTTCGTCTCGTTTTTGGCGAGCTTCATAGATGGTCTCACCTCCACTGATTAGGTCGTCAACATACATCTCGTCGCGGATCGCTTGTGCTCCTCTTGGGTATTTTCCCGCTTCAGCCTCGGCGACCTTGTAAGTCGTGCGAATGGCCAGAATAGGAACGCTTGCTGTACCGAACGTAACTGTCTTCAACCTAAACGCTCTTAGGCGGTCTTTATCCCTCCAAAAAATTATTTGATAATGCCTATCTTCTGCCCTGACTTAAACCTGCCTGTACATTTTTTCGATATCAGCAGTAAAGGTATATTGATATCTTCTCCAATTGAGAATTATATCGATAATATCTCGTTGGAGTTTTGGGCCGACAAGCAAATGATCGTTAAGTGAAGTGCCGTTTGAAGTCTTGAAAGCGGCGTCAAACACAACTCTGAGCTTTGTCGTGAATTTCCCTTCCTTAAAAACTGCGTGGTGTGGAAGGAAGTAGTAGGTGACGGTGTCGAGTTCCAAATCCACTTCTTTCATCTGACCAAGAACCAAGTACTCCATAATGCATTGGCCATACTTTACTTTCAAGTCCGGGTCCCTTTGGAATCGCCGTTCCAAATGGTAAAACCGTCTGAGGGCGCCTTCTTTGCTGGAGCCTAGAGCGGGCTGCTTTCCTCCTTCAAAGGGTAACGCCACCTCATATCTCCCGTCTGACCTCCTGGTCGTGTAAGTCGTGAAGTGTTTCTCGCAGGCGAGATCCTCTTCTGTCCCTTGTACCAGAAACGGTAGCTCCTCGACCTCCAAGAATTTCCGCAGCTGAGTGTCCAGATGAACAAACTGGGTGAAGGTTTTTAGTTGTCTTGGTGCATCACTGGTGACATTTCCCAAAATTATCCATCCTAGTTCCGTGTTTTGGGCGATCGGCATTTATGTTCCGGATGGTCGTGATATTTCTGGGAGAAGGATGTCTGCATAGACGTCACTTCCAAGGAGGATATCGATTGGCGCTGGAGTGCGAGATTTTGGATCTGCCAGGTCCAAGTTTTTTGTGTGTGGCCAGTTGTTAGGTATCATCTTCTGGGCCGGGAGAAGCCCAGTCACCTACTTGAATACAAAGGCCTTGGTGCAGCCAACAAACGCCGAAATTCGAGAGGTGAACGTCAACTCGACGAAATGGGTGCTGTTGCCGCTGCTGACCTTCCCTAGCCCTGATACCTTAACAAAAGTTCGATGACGTTTCAGTTTTAGTAATTGAACAGCTGACTCGGTGATGAAAGTGGCTTCCGAGCCTGGGTCGATCAAGGCACGAAGGCCGACGTACCTCCCATCGGCTGCCAATACCCTTAATACTGCAGTAGCTAACAACACTTGTGCTGTTTGGGTTTGAGTGGCAAAATGGCTTCTCCGCACTTCCCCAGAAGTTGATGGTTCATCGTCTCTTGGATGAAATGCGGGAGCGTTCGGATTCACCGAACTCGATTCTGCTGGAATCGGAACATTGTGTTGGTGTATGTGTGGTACCGAATAATTTGTATTGGGTGTAAAAGTGTGTGAGTGCGTGCTTGGTTGTGTCGTGTTGTATGTGTTGGAGTTAGATGAGTGTGTCAGTGGCGTATGAGTGTGTTGTGGGTTAGTAGTAGGTTGAAGCAGTGAATGATGGCGTTGGTGGCAGAAGTAACAGCACTTTTGACTTGGGCACTGGCTGAGGAGGTGACTATAGGCCAGACAGTTTTCACAAACCTTGGCTTGACGCACGGCCTGTACCTTTTGGTCGACTGGTAGCCCTGCAAACCGTTTGCATTTCCTCAGCGAGTGCTGCCCCTGGTTGCACACCTTACACTGATACAACTCCC
Source organism: Neoascia interrupta (assembly GCA_947623515.1). Lineage (NCBI taxonomy): Eukaryota > Metazoa > Arthropoda > Insecta > Diptera > Syrphidae > Neoascia > Neoascia interrupta. The sequence continues at coordinate 139,776,960 of OX392462.1, forward strand.
TGGAGCTGGTTTGTGCTTTGGCGTGAAAAGCGTTGGCAGTGGGTCTTGGAAACTGCTTTGGGTTGGCGCTGGACCGAGAAGCGTTCGACGTTGAACCTTGCTGGTATATCGCTTCGAGAGTCCGGAAGCGCGTTTCCAAAAACTCCTTAAATTGTTTTATCGTTGGCAGATCTCTGTTGCTGCCAAGCTTTTCTTCCCAAAGCTGCTGCGTTGAGCTGGGTAGCATATGGAACAAAACGTGTATCAGTATAACGTCCCAATGTTCTACCAATAACACTAACTTCTCTAGCTGATGAATGCACTCGTTGGAGGTGTCGAGCATTGCCTTCAGCCCATCAGAAGTCTCCTTAGTCATCACTGGCTGACCAAAGACCGTTTTAAGTAAAGCAGTTACCAAAAGACGCTTGTGGTCGTACCTTGCTTCCAAAAGTTCCCAAGCATTTTTATAGTTTTCAGCTTCCAGATCCAGGTGCTGAATAATGCGCTCCGCTTCGCCTGTGAGACTCGACTTCAGGTGATGCAGTTTCCGAACATCGCTGAATTCTGTCTTGTTGTGAACCATCGATACGAACATGTCATGGAAAGATCGCCACTTAGTATACGAACCAGAAAACGTCGGGATCTTAACCGTTGAAAGCCGAAGATCATCTTGAAGCACGAACGTTGACTCACATGCCGGTTGTGCTGGCCCTGACGCTGAACACAGGTCGATTGCAACCAGCAACTCGACACGATAGTCCAGGTAAATACTGTTTATTTTCTCGAAGACCTCTACTAACTTATCTTTCTCTGTTTCTTCCTTAGAAAAGATACGCTAATGATATTTCCGTGCTGCTTCTAACATCGCTAAACGGCTCTTTAAATGGTTTGCTGGCGCTTTTTTTGTTGCGCTTAAGCTGCGAAACGTGGACACCTCATTCTCCATTTGAGCCAGAAGGCCAATTTGGAGCTCGCCAAACGACATATTTGGTTTTATTTTTATATAAGTAATAAAAATTATAAAAAGAACTAGAAAAATATAAGGACTTACGTGGCGCCTTGTTGGATGATAAAATTGTAGAAAATGCACGACGCGTTTGTAAATATTTTTTATTAAATTGCGCGACGCGTGAATTCCGAATTTGCACACAATTTTTTTTTTCAGTGTATTTTACTTAAAGTTTCTCACAAGTGAACTTTGCATATATGTGCTTGCCTTTTGCAAGAAATTTTGTATTTGCAATGTATACTTGTTTTATGATTTTATGTTTTACTGCAATTTGTACACAGCTAAACTTGTTAAAAGTATAACACTTTCGTTTCGTTTTTTTTATGTACTTCACGCACTTGTACTTTAATCTCTTTAAGCCACTATGTTGAGTATATACTATATAGTTAGTCACGAACTTTATTACACTTTATTACCTTAGAAATGGACCAAATGTTCGGCACACGGTATATTACCTGTTGCAAATTTTACTTTTTGTTCAATAAAACTTCTTCTAATCTAAAATAAAAATAAAGACAAACTCGATTTTTCCTTTAACGTTATAAAAAATGTGTAGATTTATTTGCGGGTTGAAAACTGTTGTGTTTATTTGACATTGAGGTTTTTTTGTAGGACCTTTGTAGGACAACTTAAAATTCGCTAATTCACAATAGTTGTTTAATGAATATTCAACAGCTTAAGTTAAGTTTATTGTAAATCTTTAGGTGTAAGTAAACGTTGTTCACTTGAAAGCTAGAAGCTTCTAGCATTCATATTCATATTCATTCATATTCATATTTATATTCTAGTGGGTATGCAAAGAAAGCTATTGCATACCCACTAGAAAGCTTAACAATTCAAATTCAGTTTCAAAATTAAAGATTTTTTTGAGAATTCTTTGTCGTATGGCTTTTTATACCCGACCGAGGGTATACTAATTTTAATGCATAGTTTGTAAAATAATCACCGTAGACTCGTAAGACCTTTTAGAGCTATGATCGAGACCGAGAGGTAAGTCGATTAAGCCATGTCCGTCCGTCTGTCCGTATGTATGCAGTTTTGTGGTCTTTAAAATTGAGCTAGGAAACTGAAACTTGCAGCGTTGCTTGGTTCTCATTTTTTTCAGGCAAAGTATGAAAATTAAGAAGATCCGCCCACAGTCACGCCCATAATTGGATTGAATGTCAGACAACCTCAAATTTACATTTTATTTTTAAATTCCTTTTGGCCAAGATAGACAAAACATATGAACTCAATCCCCAGGCGAAACTCAGAGAGGTTCTTTACCTGATTCCACCACCTGTTTCTTGGCCTACCAGGGGGGCAACGCGCTCGCATCTCGGCTAGCATGACCTGTCTAGGAAGTCTGTCAGGGGCATGCGAACAACGTGTCCAAACTATCGAAGAATCGATCGCTCCACTTGGGGAAATAGCTGCTTAACATTAAAATTCCCACGAATACTGACGTTTCTCACTCTATCCCTAAGAGTTACACCAGCAACGCACCTCAGGAATCTCATTTCGGCAGCTTGTACCCGCGATCTAATACTTTCGGTCATTACCCAAATTTCATGACCATAGATGAGGGTCGGAACGAACACTGAATTAAAAACTGAGATCTTTGCTTTCACTCCAAGCTCAGCTATCCTGATGACCGGCCGGCGCAGTTCCTTAACTATTGCTCCAGCTTGGCAAATTCTACAGGACAACTCGGTATCACTCCTCCCATCTTTCGAGAAAAAGACCCCGAGATACTTAATCTTCTCCAGCTTTTTTAATGGAACTCCATTTATGTGCAGGGTACACTGCACAGGAGTTCGGGAAACAACCATCACTTCCGATTTGTTCACGTTTACTTTCATCCCAGCCATCATCACCATAGACGGCTGTAAACCTATCCAGTGCTCGTTGAAATTGTTTTTTGGATGATGCAAGGATGACCAAATCATCTGCGAAAAGCAGATGGCTCATCCTGATGCCAGCCAGTTCGAAACATTGCTCGCCAAGACTGCGCTTCACCATCCAGTCCATACATGCTACGAAAAGGAGTGGCGACAGAACACAGCCCTGGCGAAGTCCAACGCGCACATCAAAAGGACGGGATTTGACGCCATTAATCCGTACACAGCTTCTGCAGTTTTCATAGAAAGACAGGATGGCTCTCAGAAGAGGTCCACTCAGCGCATAGTCCTGCAAAACTCCCCACAGTGTATCCCGAGGGACCAAAACCTTCAACATTTCTTGACGAGAACAGTAACATATATTTACATATATATGACGACAACAGTCACCACAGAATACATACATATACAAAATCTAGAAACAATATCTTAAAAGTTTCGAGAAAACATAAACTGAATCATACAATAACGCATTTTTTTTTTAATTCACGCCAAGGGCCCCTGGCATATTGCGTTCTTTCTAGAAAAAAACTGGAAACAATTTTTTTTTTTCAAAAAGTACGGATTTTATAGGATATTGTTTGTTTTTAGTGAGAAGTAGGCACCGCATTTTTTTTAAATAACGAAACTTGTGCTGCGATGTGCTCGAGATGCTGTTAGCAAAAAAAAAATCTCGTATATATGTAGTTCTAACGGATGCACGCTTCTCATAAAAAAAAATTAAGCGACACCTTTTGTTTTTTATTTTTTTGTCCCCATCTTGTGCTGCCATGTGCCGCTATCCATTTCAATTTTTTCCGCAGAGTTTGCTTTTTATAGGCTATTGGGTTTTTTTTTTTGAAACTGGGTTGGTCACACTTTTTATTTTCTTTCCAAAAAATGAAAGTTGCGCTGCGATGTGCTCGAGATGTGCTGCTATGTGCCGTAATGAAAAAAATAATATTCGTATATATGTAGTTTTCACGAATGAACTTAAAAAAACTCTTAAAAAAAATTTTGCGACACCTTTTGTTTTTACTTTTTTGTTCCCATTGCTGCTGTGTACCGTAATTCAATTTGTTTCCCGTACTTTGCATTTTAAAGCAAAGATTTTAAGGCTTAAGAGTTTTCTATGAAACAGATAAATCCAATTTTTTTAAACAAAAGTTGTGCTTTAATGTTCTCGAGCTAATGCAACTGCACGTAAACACCAGAAAATGTGTTGTACCATCATAGACACAAACCAATTCAAAGAAAATCGAAAAATTTGTCAACCGCAAACAAGGAGAAAATAATCCCTAAATCAAATCAACATCATCGATGAAATTTAACTGGCACAGCGTACGTTTGTATGTACGGCAGGCATGTCTACACATACAAATGAATGACACTAATTTCCACCCATCCTATCCTATCAAAAACACTATATTCATGCCTTTCCCTACTCCACTTCTTACAACATAAAACATTTTCCAAACAATATGAAATATAAAGGTTTTAAAAATTTTCTATGTTTCTTTTTATTTAGAAATATTTTATTTTAAAACATTTATGTAAATACATATATAAATGTGCATAGTCACTAGTTAGACGATGCAATTAACTTTTTACGGATAGATCATCAAATTGAAGCTAAAAGTCCCGAATTGGAGTTTGTTTAAAATAAAGTAAGACACTTTGAAGCGCAGTAATTTTTCCAATTCAAGAAAAAAAGCCGTTTTGACGAATATACCCCAACGCACGGCACATTTGCCATTGCCCATTGCACATTCGGCAAAAATTTGTTTTTAGCCCAAAACACAATAAATAAATTAATTTTAATTCAGACACATATTTCTTATTTTAATACAATAAAAGAAAAAAAAAAAAACAAAAAACGTAGCAAAATGGCTTCATACATATAATTATAGAAATAAATTTGGCACATAAAAATTAATCGAAACCATAGCACATAGTAGGTAATACAAAAATTAATAATTCGTAATAAATTAACTTGCCTCTTCATAAATAAGTCCTTAACAAAATATTCAGTGAAGTTTTCGTTAAAGCTATATTTTTTACGATATCTGATGATGGTGTCGGATTAGTAGGGTGGTGTATACGCCGAATGTACCCCATATACAAACGCCGAGTTCGCCCGGTTTCTATATTTTGATCTTTCCAAATCTGTTCTAGTCTTACAAGCACTTGTAAGACTACAACAGATTTGGGCTATTTACCTTAAAAACAAATGTTAAATAATTAATTTTCACAAAATTTCACTTTTATTTACTCAAAATTAACTTCAAAAAAAAAAATGCTTAGCAGGAAATAATAGAAAGTAGTACAAAAACACACAACCAGTTGTAAATTTTTTTTCAAACTAACTAGGACTGTCAAACTACAAAGCTTCTTACGTAATCATAGAAAGGTGCGTTCAAAAAAGAAATCAGTGGCCGAAGGTGCCCCATAGCCGTGGGTGCCCCAGTTTACCATATAGGTATGCGGAATAGTGAACCCCGTTTAGTTCAGTTTAAAGCTGCCAGTATACCTACGCTGCATAGTCGGCTAGCCAATAATGTTTTGTTTTAGACATTTCAAGTGTGCAAGGGATTGTGTCTAAAGTTGCACTTTGGGTTTGACCTGGATCCGTTTCTGTCTACAATCAGATTCGATCCAAAATCTTTATTTTCTATTTTTGTAGCTCCACAGCATTTTTTTGCGGTGGAAATGCAGTGAGTATAGATTCTTTCAATAAGCTTAATTAATTTAACCGAAAAATTCACGTTTAATTGAACTTTGAAATTTGACAATATGCTCCTCTTCGCGTGATTGCCGCCACGAAGAAAACAGGTGCAGTCCTACGCGATATGACAGCACCCGTTGACTGACCTGCGTACCCTTTTTAGCAAACGCACGGGTGCCCATCTTAATTCTCTGCATATGTTCTATTGCATTGTGTGAGAAGAAGAAATATAGTATAGCACCCATGATGGCTGATAAAAGCGAAAGGCAAAAACATAAATACATACATACATTATTATGATGTTAAATGCCAGTGGCGTATATCTGTAATCGTATTGAAATTGGATACATCGGCAATAAAGAAAAGATTAAGCAAATTTGTAAATAATGTACATAGGTTCTTAGGTAGGTATATATTGTTATGTGGTGACAAGAAATAAAAGACATGCAGGAATCGCTGAATGCACCCATCGATTCACTTTTTGAGCACACTCGCTCGATTCACTAAAGGAACACACCTAACTGTAATTCCAATCAGCTGACATATTCTAAGTTCGAGTTTCGATTTCCCCTCCATGGAATTCAGCGGAAGAGTACCAATTGAAAATTATCAAAGGGGAAGTATGGAACGTAGAGAAGGTGCTTAAATAAATAAATAAATAGAGTGGCGCAACAGCTCGAGGTGAACCAGGGCCAACTTTTCAACAATGTATGCTGGTGTGTTAATTTGTTTACATACAAGGGGACCTACAATTTTTTGCCGAATCCGAACGGCACTTTGAGAAGTTTTTCAAGACAAATGATACTCTCGGAGAAAAAAGAACAAGTCTTTTTTTTTCAGGTGACGATGGCAGGAAATAAGGTGCTTAATTTTGTATAAATACATGGGTGACAGGGTCGTACGGGACACTTACATTTTAAACGTTGACTTGTGAAAATCCGTAATAAAGTAAAAAGTGATTGAATTGAAATAAAATGTTGAATTCTAAGTAGTAAAGTTGAATAACAGTTTTATTTGAATGTAAATAAGTTTGTTTGATAAATAAAGTGTTTCATTGTGAAATTATAAAAGTGAAATTGAGTTTTATATGACCAACCCCAGGCCAAAACAATGCATTGGTGTCAGAAATTGGGGATAAAACTCGAAATTGTGCTTGTAAATTCTACAGTGAAATTTTTCGGAGCAGTGTTAGTTTCCTAATGTGAATTTTTCCGAGATGTTTTGCGTAAAAAGTGTCGGTGACTAATACGGCTTATTTTTGCGGTGGAATTTTCTAGAAATAGTGTGTGTAAACAGTATTGGTGACTCATACAGATTTGATTGTGGAATTTTCCAGATATATTTAAACTGATTGTGCGATAAAGTTATAATTGACGAAGTTCTAAAAACAGTGTCGCTAACTTATTCGCGAGTGAATTTTTTAGAACAGATATAAAACATTAAACTGATTGTGTTGTGAAAATTGTGTGAAAATAATCAAAAATAGGTCGGAAAATTGAACAATTGACAACAGCTGAATTGGGTAAAAAAAACCTCCAGACCATGTTGCTCAAAATTGTTGCTCCGAATTCAGGACGCTATAACCGAGGAAAGTGGAAATGGAGACACGGTGCTGTTCGAAGTTCAAGAAAAACAGCAACAAAGCACAGTAAATACTGTCGATGAAATGCCAGCTTTCATGAAATCGCTTCTGAAGAAATTCGAAAAGATGGAGAGTAGCCAAAAGAATGCTCTCGAAGAATAAAAGAACACTCTCGAAGAACAAAAGACTGCTCTCGAAGACAAATTTGAGAAGCTGGAAGCACCAAGCTTCGCAAGGTAGCCATCGCATCAGGGAAATTGCTACGCTGAAATGCTCATGTCAGCGCATCGAAATGGAAAGGCAAAACAAGAACACCGCTTGGGGACAAATGAGATGCTGAAATTGTAACAAGCTGGGACACCTACAGCGACAGTGCAGAGCACCACCTAGACGCGCAAGCTGCACACATTGCGCTAGAAGAAAGCAGAACGAAGAAGCATCTGGTAGGAACAACTTTCACCGAAGCTGAGCAATAGTAATCGGGAAACGCCTAAGAACCAACTTCGCGGGAAAGAAGTTGGTTGCTGGAATCGACGCCCCCAGGACCATCATCCAAGTTTCGCAAGCAAAACGCTGCAACAAGAGTCTGACAGTGGAGGCAATCATCGCCAACAGAAAATGTGTGGCCACTATTGACACAGGTGCCAAAGCCTCTATCATCCGAAGAGACCTTGTTCAGACGTCCTGGCTACATAACACCAGCTGCTACAGTCTGAAGACAGCTACAGGAGAAGCGGCCAAAGTAGGTGAGGGGAGGTGCAGCTACAGATACAACTAGAGGGATTGACCTTCTCACATGCATTCTTGGTAGCCGACATATGCGACGAACGCATCATTGGAGTGGACTTCATGAAAGCACACGAGGTAATTCTTGACCTTCGAATGCAGGTGCTAAGGTATCGAACCGTCGAGATCCCTATGGTATACGGAAACGACAACGCTGTGAATCTTCAAGCAATACTGGGAAGCGATCAAGTTCTGCGGCCCTCTTCAGAGACAGTTCTTTGGACACGTTTGGTGGGTGATCCTGGGAACCACCGATTATATCTCGTCAAGATAGATTATGAAAGGGAATTCAAAAGTTACATCGTGGGACAAAAACTTGCAGAACCAAAGAACAACATGGTGCCAGTAAGACTGATGAACCCAAATAAGTGAACCATTTAGCTCAGACAAGGAGAGGTGATCGGAAGATGTGTACCAGTTGCAGCCATTTCGACAATAGCTGAGAGTAAGCCTACGAGCCCTGTCTCACAATCAAAATTGACCGAGGTATGTAAGACTATACTCGGAGACTGTAAGCTAAATCAGAAGCACCAAACCATAGCAAAACATCTCATTGGCGAGTTTGCTGATATATTTGTCTCACAGGCTGGAGATAATGGTCGAACACACTAAGTATAACACCACATAGACACCGGAGATGCTAGGCCGATCCGCCAACCTGCTAGACGACTTTCGTTGGCGAAACAGGATGAGACTGCCGAGATGATATCGACCATGGAAAAAGAAGGTTTGATTGAAAGGTCGAAAAGTCCCTGTTGTACTGGTGAAAAAGAAGGTTGGCAGCACTCGATTCTGCGTGGATTACCGGAGGCTTTACGATGTCACAAAGAAGGACAGCTACCCTTTACCTCGAATAGATGACACATTGCATACACTCTCTGGAGCGAAATGGTTTTCCACCCTTGACCTGAAAAGTGGCAGGTACAGATCCATCCAAAAGACAAAGAGAATACCGCCTTCACAACTGGCAATGGCCTGTGGAAGCTTACAGTAATGCCACTTGGTCTGTGTAACGCTCCGATGTTCAGAGATTAAAAGAAACGACCTCGTTAATATGAGAACAAAGTGAGAAGTGTATTAAATTGAAAAAATATGGAGATACAGGAAGTTCATTATATCTAGGTAACAGCTAAGTTAGTTTTGTATAAAGACTATACCCGATTGCGACTTGCGGTCATTGGTGTCTTCTGCCAATTTGAATCGGAATAGGCACAAAGAGGTTTCCCTGTTCTGGAAAAGAGAATTTTTAAATTAATTGTTCCTTTCAAGTATCTAAGAACAGATAAAGCGAAGTTCCAGTGTTGCTGTCTGGGATCCTGACTAAATTGAGACAGCATGTTTACGTTGCAAGCGATATCTGGACGGCTAAAGGTCGAAAGAAGTAAAAGACTTCCAATCAGTTCTTGGTACGCTTGTTTATTAACGGGCTTATTTTCTCCTTCTTGCGTTGGTTCCTTTTCTAATTTAGTTTTAGATGGCATAGGTAAAGTATGTGGCTTACAGTTTAAAAGGTTATAGTTTTTTAGTAAATTTTTTATATATTTTGAATAGTCCGTGGTTCGCCTAGATCCCGAATATTAAAATTATTTTTTAAATGTTTTTTTTTTTCCGTGGGTAGGAAAAACTTTCATAGGCACTACGAGGACCGGCCGCGCGTGCTCATAGTAGTGTGAGATTCTTACTCACTAAAAAACCTCCCATTTTCTGTCAGACCACGACTAAGTTTCCTTAACAAGTAGTTCAAGCTTCTGTAGTAATTGCGTGTGGCAGGCTGCCTTCCAACGAAGGCACCTACAATACCGTCAATTTATGCGGTTTCATCTTATGCTGCTAAATCTAACGGTCTCATTCGTTGTAGTCGGCGCGTAAGATTTGTCTGATCCAAAGTTCGGATAATTTCATTGTTGCAGTGTCCGCGAAGACGAGTACTAAGTTTGCGAGCAAAGTTTGTTACCTCGTCAAACACGGTTGCGATTCCTAGATCTCGGTGTAGATCGCTATTTCTTATGTACCATGGAGCATTAACGATTGCTATAATATACAAAATAGATACATTGCTTGGTTTAGTACAACCCCAGAGTTGTATACCGTACGTCCAAGATGGTTTTAACACTTGTTTATACAAAAGCAGTTTGTTATATATGCTTAGTTTCGAAAATCTTCCGATAAGCCAATTCATTTCTCTTAACTTGATTTCGAGCTCGTCGCGTTCCTTTTTAACGTGCGGCTTCCATTTAAGTTTTGCGTCTAGTGTCATTCCTAGATATTTCGCTTCATTTGAGTACGGGACTTGTACCGAGTTAATGAATAAAGGTTTGTTGTTTATCTTTTTATAAGTAAAGTTAACATGCGTTGACTTAGTCTCGTTAAGGACGACTCGCCAGCTCTTCGTCCAGTCGCATATTTTGTCTAAAGCGCGCTGGAGTTTCCCTGTTGATAATTCAACGTGAGTCGTATCTATAGCGAGAATAGCAGTGTCGTCTGCGAACGTAGCTAAAATTGTTTCCTCATCGTGGGGAATGTCTCTTGCATAAAGCAAAAATAATATTGGGCCGAGAACGCTTCCTTGCGGGACACCGGCATTTATCTCTTTGAATTCCGAGTACTTTTTTTCGTACCTTACGCGAAAGATTCTGTCTTTAAGGTAAAACTCTAAGATTCTATAGAGTTTTTCTGGTAAGCTAAGCCTTAACTTGTACTTCAGGCCTTCGTGCCACACCTTGTCGAAGGCTTGCGATACGTCGAGAAAAGCGCTATTACATATCTTTTTCGCTTCCAGAGCTTTTTCGATTTCGTTTGTTATTCGATAGACCTGGTCGATTATTGAATGCTTTTTCCTAAATCCGAATTGGTGATCCGGAATCAATCGTCTTTCTTCAATGATTGGTTGCAACCTTCTAAGCAACAGTTTCTCGAATACCTTAGATATTATCGGCAGTAGCGAAATAGGTCTGTATGACTTTTTGTCGTTCGGACATTTTCCTGGCTTCGGAGCCATTATGACCTCGGCCACTTTCCATTGCCTTGAAACGTATAAAACTCTCATGGAAGCGTTAATGATATAGAGTAGCTTGACCAACGCTTTTTTCGGTAGCTCCTTTAGAATTTCGCTAGTAATTAAGTCGTAGCCAGGGGCTTTGTTGTTTTTCAGATTATTTATCGTTTGACGAAGTTCAGCCAATGACACGGTTTTTATTCTATAATTATCTTGTACCGCATAAGGATTGAGCTCCTCGAGCAACGGTTCCCCGTCAAACGGTTTGAATGTTTCTTCTAGGTAATCTGCAAATAAATCCGCTTTTTCTTTGTCTTCTCTCGCCCATTCGCCGTTAGCTTTTCTTAATGGCGCAGAGTGTGCTATAGGCTTCTTAACGGACTTGACTGCTTCCCAAAGAGAGTAGTTTGAACCTTTATCGGCAGTCAAACTTTCGAGGTAAGCAGTAGTCTCGCGACTTTTAAAATCTTGAAGTTCGTGCTTCAGTTTGTTAGAAAGGTGGTTTAAGATGGTCTTATCCGGGGGTGCTCGCGAACGTTGCCATCTCTTGCGCGTTCTCCTCTTTTCGCATATTAGCTCTTCTATTTCTCGCGGATATATTGTCCCGCTGTTCGATAATTCGGACCTCCGAAAAGAAGTGTTATTCCACGCAGCGCTCTGAATAACTCTCACGAGTTTATCTAATTCGTCTTCCATTTCAAGTGGCGTTTTGAGCGGTACATTTAAAGCTATGTTTTCTTTGCAGTATTTTCTAAAGCCGTCCCAGTCGATGTTGTTGTTAGTTAATCTAGGCGCTCTATTCTTTTTCGCTAGGCTTCCGCCGATTTTCAAAAGAACTGCCGAGTGATCTGAACAGAGATCAAAGCGTTCTTCTACGTTCGTAAGGTAAAGAGGTACCCCCTTGGCGATAAAGAAGTCGACGAGATCAGGTATTTTATTTCTGTCGGTTGGCCAATATGTTGGCTTTCCCGTCGATAAGAAGATCACGCCGCGTTTTGTACTTGCTTCAAAGAGGGCCCTACCTCTTGTTGAATTGCACCGTGAGCCCCAAAAAGTATTTTTCGCATTAAAGTCCCCGCCGATGATAAAGTTTGACCCAAGATCTTCATCTGCCAGCCGATACTGTGGAGGAAAATAGCTCGTCGCGATGTTGTAATTTATGTGACATAATTTTACTGAGACTGAGGTTATTTGCATAGAGTCAAGTTCTATTTCTTCGTTTTTGGAGTGCTTAATGAAGTCTTTAATGTAGAGAGAGGATCCACCTCTCGAATTTTCTGAAGGATGATGCGCGTGATAGTCAATGTAACCTTTTATTTTGCGTGCTGAACCCTTTTTAAAGTGGGTTCCCGAAATCAGGCATATGTCTACATTAATCTTCCGTTAGAATACTTCTAGTTCGTCAATTTTTTGCAAAAGGCCGTTTGCATTCCATGTAATTATTTTGATTGACTTTCCCATATTCATGATTTTTTATTAAATGCTTTTCGAGGTTTAAACTCGAGCTCGCTCAATTTGTTGAATTTTACTTGATTAAGTTTCGCCTGTTGCTCAAACTTTTTTAAAACCATGCCTAGAATTTGAGAGACTGAATCTGATGCGGCCGATTGTGGCTTACTTTCACGTGACGCGACTTGAGCGTACGATCTTGGACCAACAAGTGTGGATTCTCCCTTTTGACTCCGGTGGGAACTAGGACCAGCGACGTTTTCTTGCGCATTTTGAATTTTGCCTTTAATCAAACCCTTACCCCTTGTCGACTTAGGGGTTTTTGGCTTATCTACTTTAGGAGGTTTTAGGCTTGGGCCCTTACTTTCACTATTTTTCTTCGGAGCTTCATGTCGTTTTTGCAACTCAATGGAAATTTCGCAACCTCGGTAGCTCGCTGGGTGACTTCCCCTGCAATTGGCGCAAACTGCGGGAGCCTGACTGCTGACATTGCAATCCGTCGAGAGATGTTCGCCGGCGCATTTTACGCATCGCGGCTTTTTCTGGCAGTAGCTTGCGTGTGTCGGAAACCTTGGCATCGCTTACATTGGGGTACTAGCCTGTTGCCCTTTCGCTTGGGCTCGATTTTTACCTTGATGTTAAGGATTGATTTAATTTTGTAGATTTCGTTAATATTTTCAGTTCTATTAAAAGAAAGCATAAAAATTTGCAGGCCGCGTCGAACAACAGGGGAATCTTTGCCTTCGTCCGTACGTTGCTTCTCTTTCTTTATTATGTTCACGGCGTCAAGAATTTTAAAGCCTTGGGCTAGAACGTCTTGTATTATTTCGTCCTTGGTACAGGATGGGTGTAGTCCCCTCGCGATAACCCGCAGCGGCTTTTCGAGGTGATTTTCATAAGTAAACCATTGGATTTTCTCTAAATTTAACTTTTGAGACAGTGACCGATAGGCATCAGAGTCATCGACGTTAACTTTCCATACGTTGTTTCGAAGTGATGTTAAGTTATATTTCGTCCCAAGAGTATTTTTAAGGATGTTTCGCAACTTTCCGTAGTCCGCGATCCCAACGACATTTATTGCAGGTGGTCGGCGGTTTTTTTCTTGGGGTATTCCTTTCGCTTTGTTTGGTGTTTCTTCTTCTTTTTGCTGCACGGTTTCAACTTCGGGTTGAGAACCGGCCTTTCGTTTCTTGGTAAGCCTTTTCCTAAAGACCGAATGGCGTTTCGCGTGCAAGTTCTTCCTCGTCCGTCTGGTATTCACATTGACGTTTCGGCGTTTCCTCGCATACTATAGTACCACGGGGGTTCCTTAAGGCTTCATTTTCTTTACTCAACGAATCTACTTCGCTTTTAAGCTCATGTTAGAGACATTCCATTTCATTAAGCTTAGCACGGAGTTCGTTGTTTTCCGCTTCAAAGCATTTAATTTTCGCTGAGTCCTGATTAACCGGCGGACTTCCTTTCCCGGAGACCTTCGATCCAGCTGGTGGAGATCGAGGCACCCTTGATTTTTTCAAAAAGGGATCTATAAGCAATAAATGGCTCTCCCCAGAATCCGTAGAGCCTACCTCCGAAGAGGGTGGATTTGCCAGTGAAACTGGATTGCCACCTGGGGTAATAAAATCTTTTTTTTTGTCCATTGCATAGTTTGTATGCGCTACGCGCTCGGCATACGGAGGGTGGATTTTAGTCGCCTCTTACGACAGGCATGCCTTACCTCGGGTATATTCGAACCCCTACCCGAAGGGGGTAAATTTTTTTAAATGTGATTTATGTTTAAAGTATGATTTCAAATCATTTGTGGCTATAATTAAATCATCCACATATGCAGCTACAAAAGTGACTAAGCTCTGGTTTCTCTTAAAGTAGATACAGCTATCGTAGCTAGAGTTAACAAAATAGTCCTGCTTCAAAACCGTATCCAGTTTTTTATTCCACCGATGGCCTGATTGTTTTAAGCCATAAATTGACCTTTCAAGTTTGCAGACCCTTTTTCGCTATCACTAAATCCCTGTGGCAATTCCATATAAATATTTTCAGTCAGTTCACCGTACAAAAAGGCGGTAGAAACGTCTATATGGAAAAGATCGAGGTCCTACTCAGTCGCTATAGCATACAAAAACCTGATTGAACTTATTTCGGCTACCGGAGCAAAGGTTTCAAAATAATCTACTCCGTATTGCTGAGTATATCCTTTGGCCACGAGTCTCGCCTTCCTGCGTTCGACCGTGCCAACTTGATTATATTTGGTCTTAAAAACCCGTCTGCAACCAACGATGTTGGCATCCTTGGGTCTTTCCACCAGCTCCCATGTCCTATTTTTATTCAGAAGTTCCATTTCTAAATTCATAGCATCTTTCCATTCACTCATACGTTCCGACTTTTCAACTTCTTTAAGTGTTCTTGGATCAGCTTCATCAACAAGCAAATTCATTAAGTGGCTCATTAAAGTTTTCAATTGCGTCCTCGAAGCTTTCTTTCTCCTCTATTATATCCTCTTTAGAGGAGGAGGTTAAAACTAATATGCCTGTTAGTTTTAACCTCCTCTTCAGGTGTAACCTCTTCCTCAGGTTCCACCACTTCCTCAGGTTTCACCTCTTCCTCTGTGAAAGACTCTTTTTCTAACTCCAAATCAAAATTACAATAATTATTTTCATCTTCGCTGTTAATTCCTTCAATAAAGACTACATCCCTCCTTTTAATAATTGATCGACTACCTCTCTTCCATAATCTATAGCTTTCGCGTCATCGCACTAGCCGATTAATACATATTCATCACTTCTTTCGATCCGATTTCACGAAAATGGGACACATTTGACACTCTACTATTCCACAATTCTTCCGGAGTTTCGTTGTCGTTAGGTTTGGTGGGGCATCGGTTACGGATATACACTGATGTATTTATCAGTTCTGCCCACAAAAACTTCGGCAGATTGGCTTTAATCATTAGGCAGCGTGCCATCTCAACAAGGGTTCTGTTAGCAAGTTCTGCAAGTCCATTTTGCTGCGGGGTGTACGAGGCGGTAAATTCTTGTTTGATGCCGTTTGCTTTACAAATTTCAGTAAATGCCTTACTTGTATACTCAGACCCATTATCTGCCCTCAATCTCATTATCCTAAGGTTTGTTTGGTTCTCAACATAGTTTTTAAATTCAATAAATTTCTCTAGTAACTCGGTTTTTTTACGTATAAAATAGACATATATTTTTCTAGAGTAATCATCAATAAAAACAATGAAGTAGAGAGACTTACTCAGTGACTCGGTACGCATAGGTCAACACATGTCTGTATGGATAAGCTCCAGGTACTGTGTTGTTGTCTTCTCCTGCTTTTCAGTGAAAGGTAATCTTGTCTGCTTCCCTCGTATGCATGATGTACACTTCAGCTCAAACGAATTGAAATTCGGCAATCCAATCACATTACCTTTTCGCTGTAATTGTTCCAATGATGCTCGATTAAGGTGGCCCATTCGATTATGCCACGTTTCAAAACTGTTGACTACACGATAACACTTTTCCACCTTGGCTTCAAATGCAGTATCTTCTATCGAATTCACAACGTAAAGTCCGCCCTGCTTTCTGGCTTTCAAAACAACTTTTCCTGATTTATTTGCAATTTTCGCAAATTCGCCTTCAAATGACACCTTGCCACCGCAGTTCGTTGCTTTATTAATGGATATTAGATTTCCCTTTTAGTCTGGAACGTATAAGGTGTTATAAAATGTGCACTTTTGGTTTTTATTGCCTAAAAATAAAATAGAGTGGCGCAACAGCTCGAGGTGAACCAGGGCCAACTTCTCAACCATGTATGCTGTGTGTGCTATATTTTTTTTTTCACATACAAGGGGACCTACAATTTTTTGCCGAATCCGAACGGCACTTTGAGAAGTTTTTCAAGACAAATGTTACTCTGGGAGGGTTTGTCAGACCCTCGCGGAGGTGGGAGCCGTGAAAAAGAACAAGTCTTTTTTTCAGGTGGCAGAGGCAGGATTCGAACCCAGACCTCCGGCGTCAGAGGCACACACACTAACCACTAGGTTTTTATTGCCTATTTTATGAAAAATAGTTACCGTACCGATGCCCATTATACTAATTTTCTTATCGTTGGCTAATTTAACATACCCCATGTGATTCTTTCTCAGGTTAGAAAAAAAATTTTCTTCAAAACACATGTGAGAGGTAGCTCCACTATCCACACACCACCGGCTTTCTTTGCTTTCACGCGTTTCACAAGCAACACCTAATGCTTTGGTTGATTTTGGCAAATCAAACCACTCCCGCATGATGAATCCACTCTTGCTGTCGTCGCCACAAACCTGTCTGACTTTTTCTCCATAACTCCAGCAGTCCCTTGCCTTGTGCCCTTTTTTCCCACACTTCCGACAGTTGTACTTAAACTCCCTTGAATCAGCTTGGTTCTTATCATAGTTTTGCTATTTTGTTTTCGCACTCCGATGATTATTGTAGGTGTTGTTGGGAAAATTATGATAATAGAAGTTACCTCGTACTTTGAGCGCGTTGTTCTCCATTTGTTCTCGTTTCTTATTGCCAACTTCCATCAATCTAATGCGAACTGTTTCCAGCTTTGGACTCTCTCCTTGTGCTTCGAAAGCCGCTTGCACGCTTTTATAGTTTTCATCTAGACTGTCTAACAATAAAATTACGAGAAGATCATCATCTAGTTTAGCATCTAACTCATTGAGCCGACTAATTATAGAAAAAAAATCTCGTAAATATTCATCCATTGACTGGTTGGGAGACATGCGGGCATTTAGCAATTTCCTAAACTCTTCCACCTTCTGTCGCACGCTCTTTCTGTTGTAACTCGATTCAAGAAAGTCCCAAATTTCCTTCGATGTTTCCAAATTTTTTACCAACGCTACGATGTGTGGCTCCATTGCTAACAACAGTTCGCTCCGCGCATCCATGTCCTTGTCATCCCATGTCTCCTGTTTCTTCAAATTTTCATCCGGTCGTTCTTCCTTGCCCTGTACTATCTTCAAAAATCTTGATTTATGAAGGATCCCCTCCATCTGAACACTCAACGTCGGATAGTTTTCACCATTGAAAAGAGGTATACGGCTATGCACTGAACTTGAATTCGCCATACCGAATTAATCGCCTAATATTTAATTGAAGAAGGTGTATCGTAGAAATACTTGACTTGATAAAAAAGACTTTTGAATAGCTATGATTCTGGACCCATAACCTGTTGAAGACCAGAGTTATGTAACAAGATGTCCAGACATTAAAAGAAACGACCTCGTTAATATGAGAACAAAGTGAGAAGTGTATTAAAGTGAAAAAATATGGAGATACAGGAAGTTCATTATATCTAGGTAAAAGCTAAGTTAGTTTTAGTCTAATTAGAAACTATTTGCGTAAGAGGGCGTTAGCATAATTAGTGTTGACACTTTTTAATGGTTATATTTAACAGAAGACGGGTCCAGAGAAAAATCGAAGCTGTGAAAAGTTGGCCAGTTCCCAAAGACAAATACCAGCTAAGGAGCTTTCTCGGTCTTGCAACGTACTACAGGAGGTCCGTCAAAGATTTCGCCGGGATTACAAAGTGTCTACACCAGCTGACTGACAAGGGAAGACAATTGTAATGGTCAGGTGAGTGTGAAAGAAGCTTTCGGCATCTGAAGCAGCGACTTTGCGAAGCACCAGTACTAGCTTACAGTGTTGGCGCAGTATTGTCGCAGTTACACGATGGGCAGGAGAAAGTCGTAGCGTACTTCAGCAAAGTTTTTACCCCACCAGAGAGAAATTATTGTGTTACCAAGCAAGAACTCCTTGCTCTTATACTGGCGACGAAACATATCCAGAAGTACCTGAGGACAGAAGTTCATCTTGCGTACAGAGCACGCCGCCGGAAGACTGCACTGCAACGCGAACGCGTTATCCCGGAGACCATGTGAGCCCAATTGTAAGCATTGCGTGCGACAAGAGGAAAAAGACGAACATACTGTCTACAGAGAGTAAGAGCTGAACCTGCAGAAGTCTGGTATACTGAGGAACTTCGTATTGCGCAACAAGAGGATTTTTTTTTTAATGTCTTCTCTCAGGAAAGGCGAACCTATAACACTGAAACAGTGCCCGAGATGTAAGGAGATACTTATTTACTTTATTTTTAAAAGTTTGCAGTTTATAAGTGTTAGGAAATATGTAATCAGGAATTGAATTCCAAAGTGTACTTGTTCTATAAAAGAAAGAATTTTGAAACAGTGTAGTGCGAGGTGTTTCGAGGTGAACATGGAACTGATGAGCCTTGTAGATCGAACAAAAGAAGAATTTTCAGGAACTAAGTTACTTAATTCTTCAGAGCATTTGCCATTATGATATTTATAATAAAGACATAAGCCAGCAGCACGTCTTCGGTGAGACAGTGATTGAAGATTTGTTGTTAACTCAGGATTATCGATTAAACGAATGACTCTTTTTTGAATTGAATCAAGAAGGCTGAGAGAATGCTTAGGAGCTAGGAGCAGAGCTCCAAATATGAGAGTAGTATTCCAATGCTGGTCGTATCTGAGCTTTGTAAAGTAGAAGTAACTGAGGAGGAGAAAGAATCGTTTTGCTCTTACCAAATAGCTTAATTTTGACGAAGCAGATTTAGCAATATTAGCTTAGCGTTGGTGCCAAGTTATATTGGAGTTAACATTGACTTCAAGAAGGTGGATATTATCTTTTGCATAAATGATTTTGTTTTCCATGTTAAGGGGTGGTACAGTAGATGAATTTTTCCTTGAAATGACAGAATATTGTATTTTGCTAGCATTAAAAGTAACAAAATTTGCCTTACCCTAATCTACAATCTTTTTGAGATCAGAATTAAGTGATTCAATTTGACTGCATCTTTGGCTATGAGAAGTTTGGCTATGAGAAGCACATCGGAAGACGAAACTCACTTCATACCGTCTCGTTCCTCTCCTCAATTTGCTTTAAACAAGCTTGACAATATTATCTCATTTGACTTACAGCAAGTCAGCTGTATTCCAAACTTTAAAAATCGAATTCTCGATTTAGTTTTCTCATCTGACGCAATTAGTACTGTTGTTTGTAAGTCTGCTAGCAACATTACTAAAATAGACACTCACCATCCTCCCCTGGATGTGTTTCTTGACTTGAACTGCCACATACACGAGCATAATAGCTCATTTGACAGTTCATATGTATACGACTACCGAAAGGCTGACTTTCGGTTATTATCGAATGAGCTGAACAGTATAAGTCTTATTGCAACAGCGAGCTCCCTAGACATTAACGCTGCAGTAGAAGCTTTTTATTGTAAACTTAACACTTGTATAGAAAAATTGTCCCATTAAAACTAATTAAAAACATTACCTATTCTCATCAATGGTACACAAATGAATTACGAATGTTGCGTAACAGACGTAATAGAGCTTGGAAAAAATACATTAATACTTTGTGTTCAACTGATTTTGATACTTATTTGTGTTTATTTAACCGATTCAAACTGCTTTCCAATGAGCTATATGACAACTACGTGTCCAAAATTGGGAGCTCGTTTAAAACCAAACCCAGAGAGTTTTGGAAATTTGTAAACGCTAAAAAGAAAAGCGACGGTTACCCGGCTAATTTCAAGTGCAACAATTGCTCATTAAATGACACCAATGCCATCTGCAACTCTTTTGCTGAGAGTTTTTCCAAATCGTTTAGGCATGCACCGTTCAATATCGATTATGATTATTTCAAACATCTCGTGAACACCTCTCAAGTTAATTTTAACAATATTCCTATAAATTTAGATACTGTTTCTAAATTTCTGTCCGAGTTAAATGACGATTACTCCTCTGGACCAGACGGAATACCACCCATTGTCCTAAAAAAAATGTAAGGACTCGCTTGCAATACCTCTCCTTCACCTGTTCCACTTATCACTTTCCTTGGGTGCATTTCCCGAAGTTTAGAAGCGATCATTCATTACGCCAGTTTTTAAGAAGGGAGACAGAAGTGACATTAACTACTATAGACCTATAGCTAAACTTTCAAGCATCCCAAAGCTTTTTGAACAAGTAATTTGTGACAGTTTAGTGTTCTACTGTCGCAATGCTATTTCAACAAAGCAACAAAAACAAATCGACAGTTACCAATCTTCTCTCCTTCCTCAATAAATGCTCTGCAACTATTGAGAATCGGAACGAAGTTGACTGCATATACACCGACTTTTTCAAGGCTTTTGATATGATTTCGCATGAAATAATAGTCTTGAAACTAAAAGCTATAAGCTTTCCTCCATTATTTATTGCCTGGGTTAAATCTTATCTTCACTTGCGTTCTTACCAAGTAAAATTCAGAAGAATATTATCTACCCCATTTACTTCTATGTCTGGTGTTCCACAGGGAAGTCATCTGGGTCCTATCCTCTTCATCTTGGCGATAAATGATGTATACTCATGCATTCAGCATAGTGATATTCTCGCTTATGCGGATGATATGAAAATTTTTAAGATAATAAAATCTTCAGATGATCGCCTTCTTCTCCAGGCTGACATCGATGACTTTGTTGAATGTTGCAAGAAGAACGGACTTAGTCTAAATGTTTCGAAATGTCAAGCTATGACGTTTTCGAAAAAGCGTTTGTGTGTCCCGTTTCCTTATTCAATTGGTGAACATACCCTTGTTCGTGTTCAGAGTTTTAAGGACCTTGGTGTTCACTTCTGCCATGACCTTAATTTTTCGGAACATATAAATGCCATTATTCATAAATCCAATTGCATGTTAGGCTTTATAAAGAGATGGTCAAAGGAGTTTAACGATCCGCATGTTACCTTATCCCTTTTTAATAGTTTTGTCCGACCCCATCTGGAATACGCTTCACAGGTGTGGAGACCATATCAACTCAATCAAATAAATCGTATTGAAGCAATACAACGAAGGTTTATCGGTTTTGCTCTTAAGGGCCTTCAATGGGAAGACCCTTTTATCTTGCCTCCTTACGAGCACCGCATAAAGCTCCTCAATATGGAAACCTTATCTCAAAGGCTGATAAACCAGGACTTAATCTTTATATCAGAACTAATCTCAGGACGTATTGATGTTCCTGACCTTCTTTTTTGTGTAACTTTTAAGTTTCGTGGAGGATCCTATAACTTCCGACACTTACATATTTTGAATGTCTCTAAACAAAGGACAAATTATGGGAAGCATGAGCCTATAACCCGCATGAGTAGACTATATAATACATATTGTACTACCATAGACTTTAATTTAGATAAAATAGCATTAAAAATAAACTTAAATTAGGTGCCTGCTTCCGTTAGCTCATTTAAAAGTTTGTTACTATTCCTTCTCCTTTGTATAATTTTGTACTTTTATTTATGTATTTGTATGTATTTTCATTTGTGTATTGTGTTTTGTACTAACCACTTACACCAGCACTATATGATGAGCCTGTGTAAGCATATTTTTTCTAGGCGAAACTCTGATTGTAGGTCGAGCTTGCTTAAATAAGCACACCACAACACAGATCTGATAGTGTAAAAAAAAAAAAAAGTTATGGTATTAACAGGAGTTCTGTTTGAGGTGGAAGCAGTAAGAGTACTGTCATCCGCAAAGCTAAATATTTTGTTATTATTAATAATATATTATTATTATTATATTATATATTATTAATAACATTGTAATTATTATTAATATTATAATTTTTATTAATAATTATAATATGCAAGGATTGGCTCGATCTCAGGATAATAATTCCTGAGATCGAGCCAATCTATGGAGAAGTCGAATGCAAGAGAAATCTCTGACCGAAGTCCTATCTTAAAGGCATACTGGGCGCAATGAGACTCTCTTCATATAAAGGGTCCGCCAAATAGCTTTTTATACCCCATCCCATAGGATAGGAGGTATATAAAGTTTGATTTATAGTTTGTAACATAGAGAAATAATCACCGTAATTTCATTCAAATGGCTGCCTCGGCTGACCATGCAGTAGCCTACACGATCGGCCAAATTTTTAAGCACATTATCGATTGTGTGCAGCTGTATTTCACCAATGACTTCACGAATATTGTCCTTTAAAGCGTCAATTA
Source organism: Neoascia interrupta (assembly GCA_947623515.1). Lineage (NCBI taxonomy): Eukaryota > Metazoa > Arthropoda > Insecta > Diptera > Syrphidae > Neoascia > Neoascia interrupta. The sequence continues at coordinate 139,799,401 of OX392462.1, forward strand.
TCTCAGACTTGTCGGCGTAAAACTTATCTTTTACGGCACGCCACAAATAATAGTCCAAAGGTGTCAAATCGCAGATCCAAGGCCAAACGACATCAGCTCTGCGGCTGATAATGCGATCTTCAAAAACAGGCCGCAAAACATCGAGTATAGCTTCGGCCGAGTGGCACGTAGCGCCGTCCTGTTGAAACCAAATGCTGCCAATATCCTCCTCTTCTCTTTCTTTTTAATAAAAAAATTTTTCAACATGGCCCGATAATGATCGCCATTGACTGTTACGGCCATTCCTTGCTCATCGAAGAAAAATGGCCCAAATATGCCTCTGGACCAAAGTCCGCACCAAACAGTGAATTGTTTTGGTTGTATCGGTTTTTCGATGTTTGCGTGCGAGTTTTCTGTGCGCCAAATGTGACAATTTTGCTTGTTTATATACCCGCCAAGATCGAAATGAGCTTCATCTGAAAAGATAATTTTTTGGCAAAAACGGCATCTTCTCTAAGTCTTATTTTCAAAGTAATGTCGCAATATTTCCCAGCGTTATTCAAGCGTATACACAACCATATTCTTTCAGCGGAAGGATAAAACTAATTATCTGTCAAATCAGACATGAGCTAAATGCTACCATTCATGAAATAAGCACTAGTTGAAAAAAAAAACGTTAGATGGCGGACTCTTTACAAGACGGTGTTCTGCGTGGAAAATGGGAAATGCCAGATGGAAAATCGTTTAAGATGCAGCTTGTGATACCACGGTCGAAAGTCCACGAGTTTCTTAAGGAAATGCACGATGGAGTATCTGGCGGACAAGATACTGGAAAAGGTACGGCAACGCTTTTATTGGCTAAGTGCAAGAAACGATGTCGAGAGCTGGTGTCAGAAGTGTACCACGTGCGCTGCTACACTCTTAAGAAATTTAATGTGATTTCACTACAATTAATGTAGGAAACCGATAACCTACAATAATTGTAGTGAAATCTCAACAAAGAGGGATGGCAAAAATAAGAGTGAATTCGCTCTAAAATTTTACACTAATTTTACACTTTTTCGGAGGAAATTTACTCTATTTTTGTGTTCAATAGAGATAATTTGCCACAAGAAAAGGGTAATTTACTATTTCTTACGAGCGGATTCACACTCTTTTTTTGTAGTGAATAAGGTAAAATCGCTCCAAAACACTAGTTATTTTACTCATTCTATATGGGGATTCACAATTTTTTGTGGCACATTATAGCAAATTCACTCCAAATTGAGAGTAATTTTTCACTTTTCGCAAGTGAATTCCCTGCTCTCACCACAACCTTCTAAGTCAAAAATAAGTAAAATACACAGAAAGTTTTTTTATTTATTTTTTCCCTTCTATACAAAAAAAAAACACTAAATAAAGGGAACACATTTCACACTAAAGGATTAGTTAAAGGTGTTCACGGAGTACCCCTTCGTTGGTTGCTCTGCCTTAACGTCGCTCCACTTTTTGACCATTTGACGTCGCCCGAAATTGAAAAAAAAAATATAAAAAATCTATAACGAGATAATGCACTAATTCAACCTACCAAAGTTTTTGAAAACTAAATTTGAGTCAGCCTTAATCTATCAATGTTCTCCAAAACTTCTTGATTCAGTTGCAAACAATGTTATGTATTCTATTACTATTTATGTAGAAAGAAAAAATCCTCGACTCAGGAACTGAAATCGGGAACCACACACGTTACTTCTTTAGGCGTAACGCAATCCAAACTAAATTAAGCCGGCACGATGCACAGCCGCAAAATGAACTTTACGCAGAGACGAAAGCTTTTTCACTCTAAAGTAGGTTTTTAAATGTAGAAAGGATGAAATTCGCATCATTTCAGAGTGAAATCACTGAAGTTGAGTAACTAAGCATTCTTTTTGTGGTAATTGGTAAATTGCTCTAGCTGCGAGTATTTCACAACATTTAAAAACCTGTACTCCAAAAATCGAGTGAAATTCACTACATTTATTGTAGTTAATTTTGGTTTTTTTTAGAGTGTAGCAAGGGACCCAAAGGCAAAACCAGAGGTAAATTGCGCCATTATAATGTGGGTGCTCCCTTTGAAAGGATCGCCGTTGACATAGCAGGCCCGTTTCCGGCAACTGAAAAGGTAATCGGTACATCCTTACTGTTTATGCCCAATATATAATAGATTTTGTTATATACATAAAATTGTAACTGACTGCAAGAACGATATGCTAATTCTCCTATTCCTGAGTAAATTTACTATTTCCGCTTATCACCTTGGTCACTTTTCCTTTTATCTTCAACGAAGAAACAGCTCCAATAAAGTAAAGTTAACATATACCCACTTAAACACGTTTTATTTCTTTACTCACAAAAGTTTAAGTTAAAGTACGAACGCCTATGGATTCAACTTTTCGTACGCTTGTACAATTTTGGTCCAATCGAGCCAGATAATCGATAAAAATCTACGAATAAATCACAAAAAAAAAATTACGTCTTCAATTCAAAGTCTCCGACTATATAGAAATAATTCATCTGAAAATTCATCTCTAAAATCTAAAAGTTTATTTGCACGAAATATAAAAATTAGCTTGCCAATTAACTTAATAATTCTCAATTCATTAAGAGAATTTATAATTCATGCTCAAAAATCAAGATCTGTATGCATGCAGTCTCCATCAACCTTCAGCATCACCATCATTTACTAGGAGAAAACACCTACATTACATTACACACACTTGTCTTCATCATCAGATCACACGTCTTCAGATCACACATCATCAACGAATTCGCCGCAACTGAGAGAGGAGTCAATTTTCGCCTAGGCTCAAGACGAAGAAGAATCTGACCTAATTAGCCCAAGCTATCAGTCAACTTTGGATATCAGGTGCGTGCAAAGTTTGTCTTAATTAAGTGCAAGATTTCTTATTTTAAGTCGTTTCGGTCTATGTATATATATTATTCGACAATTAATTGAAAAGTTAAGGAAAACTAGTGTCGAAAGCAGATGTAGGTTGTAGAATGGTTTTCGGGTTTTCTTCTAAAATAACAAAAAATATATTATATGCGTGCATTCATAAAAAAGGGCTAGTATTTAAACCAAAATTTTATGTTTTTACATGTGCCTATCATGTTAAAAAAAAAGAATAATTACGTAAAAGGTAAAACGTGAAAAATAAGAAAAAACTTAAGAAAAATCTAATAGTATTATATCATTCTATCGGGGCAGGCGTTGAATACCATGTGTCCGTTGACCACGTGTCTTTAAACCTATTCATACAAAGGTATATACGTTTATGACCCTACATACCTATCTGTTACAATTTCTCTTCTGGGTAAGTTCCGTTTTTTCTTTTCTTTGCTCTTTTCCCGTTTATATTTGTTCTCTCATTCTCATCCATAACAAAACAACCTAACGTAAAATGTCAGTTCTTGATAAATTTTTCATCGCATCGGATGAACTGCTCATTTTTTAGACTAACTATGAAGAAATTGCCTTGAGTGATCAAACCGGAAGTTCATTAGAGGCATTTAAGGTAGAATTACAGAGTCTGTGGCTTACACTAGAAAATTGCTATACCCAATGTAAACTCGAGATAGCAACCAAAGGGGGTGAAGATGCTGAACGTGTATTCAGGAACGTTAAAAGGCAAATACTTCAAATACGTCAAAAGGCAAAATCTTCGTCCTCCACATACGTTAATTGCTTAACATATATTATAGAAAACATTAAAAAGTTGAGAATCATAAACGAAGATTGGTTTCAAGCAAACTCAAGTGCTTCGACTGAAAATAGTGTGAAATCCTGCCTTGTCCCACCAACGCCTTCGACCGCGTGCATCAAAATCCCAGCATGCGATTCTCAAACATTTTCGGGTGATTATTTAACATGGCCGACCTTTCGCGACATGTTTACCGTGATATATATCAATCGCCCTTAGCTTTGTCCAGTACAAAAACTATACCACCTCAGGCTAAAACTACAAATTAAGTTTCCGCTTACGGATGACAACTTTTCGCTAGCCTGGGCTGCTCTCGCAGACCAATATGAAAATAAGCGTATCCTGGTTAACAATCAGCTAAAGACACTGTTCAATTTACCTTTAATCACAAGTGAATCAAACAAATTAAGGATATCCAACGCGAGATTAATGATGCTATTTCAATTCTTCGAAGTCATAAAATATCCACTGAATCCTGGGATCCAATTTTAATATATATATGCTCTAGTAAATTACCGGTATTGACTTTATCGTTGTGAGAACAATCCGTCACCAAGCCATGTGATATTCCTAAATGGGAGGATATAGATACGTTTTTAACTAATCGCTACCGATTAATTGAAACAGTGTCAGATATTAAACTTAATGGTAAATCAAACACTTCATCAAGTTCTGAGAATAGTAGCATATCCCAATCAAAAAGGGCAACAACATAAAGCGTTTCATATAAAACCAAGTGGCAATTTTCAGTGCAAATTATGTATGGCTTCTCATCACTTACGGTTTTGTCCCGAATTCACAAAAATGTCCGTTGAGGAAGGGTCCTCGACAGTAAAATCTATGAAACATTGTCTGAATGGTTTAGCTCCTAATCATTCAGTAAGCCATTGCCGCAGCACTTTCTCTTGTGCGCATTGCCAACAACGACACCATACATTGTTGCATTATACCAAATCTCCCGTTTCTAGTTACAGCTCTGCTCCATCTTGTAATGACGCTCCAAATACATTATCTGAGTCCGTTTCATATTCACCAGACGTTTTTCAACCATCAACAAGCTCACAACAAAATACAACCCCAATCATACAGTCCGCTAATAATAATTCTACTAAAATTATAACTTACGTTTCTCGACACCATAAAACATTCCTTTTAGCTACAGCTCTTGTAGAAGTTCGTCATGAAGGCGATCGATTTGTTCTACGAACTCTAATAAATCCAGCAACTGAGGTAACATTTATAACTGAGCGCGCTCAGGGAACCTTAAATCTTCCTGTGAAGCATATTCAAGCGTCCATATCTGGTGTAAGCGACGTTGTAACGGCTGCATGTACTAAAATGAACTTACTTAATTACTTACTTCTGGGTTCCAAATACGATGACAAAACAATTTCAGCAACAGCATACGTATTGAAACGCCTTACAGGAAATTTACCTTCTTTTGACATTCCCGCCACTGGGAACAAACTTTTTAGATTTTAACCTGGCTGATCCTTTCTTTTATGAAAGTTTTTCATAGGCATTATTATCGGCGCTGATTTATATCCTTCGTACTAACAGTACTTGGTAAAACAGGTACTTGGAACCTTATTAGCTCAGAAAACTTTTTTCGGCTGGATCCTTTAAGGTCCCTTTAGTACAGCCAATATAAAAAGCTTCTCTACAAGTGTGTCTAATCTCAACGAGAATTCTCTGGATGAACAAATTTCAGAGTTTTGGAAAGAGGAAAAAGTTCCTGAATCCAAGCCTCTTTCAACTTCTGAGCAATTTTATGTGCCAAGAGCCGAGTCACTCCGGTCAAGAAATTATCACTACCGCGATTAGAATCGTGCGCTACCTTACTGCTTTTTAAATTGGTAACAAAAGTTCTTCCTCAACTCAATTGCAAAAATTTTCAACTCTTTTTATGGACAGATAGCTCCATTGTCTTTTGTTGGCTCGAAAAGTCTTCTAGTAGGTGGCCACCTTTGTGGGAAAAAGGGTGTCTCTTATACAAGAAAGAACTTCCAACGCCACATGGATGCACGTCCGTTCCGCTGACAACCCAGCTGACCTTGCTACTCGTGGGTTGATACCGTTTCAAATCAAAGAAAGTAGCCTTTGTTGGAGAGGTCCACCATGGCTCAGCCAATCTGAAAAGTTGTGGCCAAGACCTATCTTCTCTTGCCCCAACGAGCAAGATTTGGAGAAAAGATCAATCAAAGTAAACCACACTAATGCCAAAACATTTAATATCGAAAATAATATCAAGCATTTTTCTTCATTCTCGCAAGCAGTAAATGTGGTAGCTTATATTCTTCGCTTCCTTTATCGAACACATCCAAAATACAAACTAGAATCCAATTTCCAATATCCATCAGAAGCGCTAACTTACAAAGAACATCGTCGTTCAAAAAATTTAATTTTAAAGTTAACCCAAATCAGCGTAAAAGCTACAGTTATTGGCCCCCTAAGGAAATTTTGAGTTTGAACAGTTATAACTCTTTTATTTGTTAGGTTGCGATAGGCTTTTGTATATCAAATTGTTAAATGGAATATTTTTTGTTGCTTAACATTAAAAAACATAAACATTAAATGTAAGGAAGTATTATAAAAATTAAATTAAAAAAGGCTTACCATTTACTACAGTTATTGGCACCCCGATATAATTATTGGCACTCGAGGGGTATAACTATTGGCACCCTGCTATAATTATTGGCACTCTAAAAGGTATAACTATTGGTACTCCGACACAATTATTGGGACCAAAAAAATTGGCACCATAAGTCTAAATTAACAAAAAAAAAACCTTTAATTTGGCGCTTGAAATTCTTTTTATATTATAATTAATGTAAATTATTAAATATTGTAATTAATTGATTTAATTTATATTTTCTATACATAAAATTTTATTTTAATGTAAAAATTAGGTAAATCATTAAAAAAATATTAAAATTGAAAGAGAAAAATGAAGTTTTCATACTTTAATGTCAAATTAGCCATATTTCGTTTACAATTTCATAGCTGTAAGTAAAATAAAGCTTAATTGTAAAATGCTACTGAGGATGCTTGGTTTTGATTAACCGACGTAAAGTACAATTATTGGCAGTCTCTAAAATATAATAATTGGCAGTGCCAATAACTATAGCTCCATAGGATCCAATTATTGGCACTACCCTGCCAATAATTGATACACATTTTTTTCTGGAGCCAGTTATTGGCACCGCTTTTTAGGCGGTTTTTGGGAATTAATTTGTAAAGAATAGCTAAAAATGGCTTGTTTTATTCATTGACATTGTACAAAAATAATGTTTTAATTAATATCTAATCGCTTAATGATGTACAAAAGACTTTCTAAATATGGTGCCCTTAACCAAAACAGACGAAACTTTGCATTTATTTTATTAACTTAGGAGGGTCAACTACAACTTGTAAATTATAACTAAAGGGATTTAAAATGTCTTAAACAAAGATACAAAAGTGAGAAGAATAGATACATAAAATAGATAAAATATTAAAATTTTTAATTCGACCCATAATAATAAAGAAAATCCCTGTTGAATGTAGGGGTGCCAATAATTGGGTCAAATATAAGAGGTGCCAATAATTGTATCCTTTACGCTACGTACTATCCTAATGAACATTCTAGGTTGTAGGAAGGCAAACAAATCGCTATTAAAAGCAAACTTTTAAACCTAAAGCCTATGTTAGATTGTGAGAACCTTCTTAGAGTAAATGGCAGGTTAGCAAACTTAACGCTTTCCTATAATGAGAAGTATCCAATTATTCTACCTTACGATGCTCATATTTCTACTCTCATTGCTCAGTTCATTCACAAAATCTCACTGCACGGTAAAAACCAATTAGTTTTACGTTTGATACGTTCGGAATATTGGATTCCAAAATTGAAAAACTTGGTCAAAAAACTAATTCGAAAATGCAAGACCTGTATAATTCATAAAAAAAAATCAGTCAACAAATCATGGCAGTGCTGCCACAACAACATACTCAAATTTCATTACCCTTAACAAACACGGGCTTAGATTTTGCTGGTTCCTTTGCGCTCAAAGCATTTGCTGGTCGAAGATGTCTCTTATCTAAAGAATACGTCTGTATATTTATTTGCTTCTCCACAAAGGCTGTCCACCTTGAAGCCACTAGTGACCTGTCAAGTCAATCTTTTTTAGCAGCCTTAAGTCGTTTTATTGCGCGTCGAGGTACGCCAAAGGCCATTTTCTCCGATAATGGTACAAACCTTGTGGGTGCAAGCAAAATTATTGACAACTCTTTTAAACTGTTTAAGCAATCCTTACCGTCAAAAGCATTCGAACATTATAATGACCGTAAGTTAGCATGGAAGTTTATTCCACCCGGGGCCCCCCATATGGGTAGTCTGTGGGAGGCTGGGGTCCACAGCTTCAAGAAACATTTTCGCAAAATTGCTAGCGCACACAAATATACGTTCGAAGAGTTTACTATGCTACTTGCTAAGATTGAGGCTTGCCTAAATTCGCGCCCAATCTCCCCAATGTCTGATAACCCCATGGACATTCTACCGCTTACTCCCGGTCACTTTCTTCGAGTTGGCCCTCTGTTAGCTCCACCTGAGCCTGATTGTACACCCTCGTCCTAAAATTGTGTGAATCGTTGGAGGAAACTTCAAATACTATACCACCAATTTTGTGTGAGATGGAAGAATGAATATTTTTTTAATCTCCAAAAACGGCATAAATGGAAGAACCCACAAGAGAACGTTAAAGAAAATAATTTAGTTAATTATAATTGACTGCAAGATGTCGCTTTCAGAAAAGAATATAACATTAAACGATATGCTAATTCTCCTATTCCTTAGTAAATTTACTATTTCCGCTTATCAACTTGGTCACTTTTCCTTTGATCTTCAACGAAGAAACAGCACCAATTACGAAAGTCAACTTAACCACGTTTTATTTCTTTACTCACAAAAATTTAAGTTAAAGTACGAACGCCTATGGATTCAACTTTTCGTTCAAGCACTTACATACTCCGTTACATCCGAGGCATTTGCGATCCCAAATCAAGAAGCGAAAACCGTTGTCGATCAATTAGTGGACCACTGGGTGCGCAGGCTCGGAGTGCCAATGGAATTACATTCGCAGCAAGGAAGAAACTTCGAGTCGAAGATGTTCCAGGAACGCAGCAATCGGACTACAGAAGACAAGGACCACACCCCTTCACCCACGATCAGATGGAATGGTGGAACGATTCAGCAAGACACTGAAGGAATATCTTTCCAAAGTAGTGGACGAGAATCAAAGCGATTGGGATCGGCGAGTACCTTTATTCCTCATGGCTTACCGAAACGCTATTCATAGTACAACTGGATACACTCCACTTGAAGTTTTATTTGGACGGACTGCCCGGCTACCCAGTGAGCTCAAATTCGGATTTCCCATTGAAGACCCAACATGCGAAGAGGACTACGTAGTGGACCTTAGAGAAAGGATTAATGACATATACCAGAGGACCAGAAGCAATATAAAAGTTGCAAGCGACCGCATGAGGATCAGGTACGATGCGCGAGCAACAGCACCCGAGTTCAACGAGGGTGATCTGGTATGGCTCTACAGCCCACATCGTAAAAAGGGAAGATCACCAAGCTTCAGCAGGACTGGAAAGGTCCCTACCAAGTTGTAACACGAATAAATGATGTCGTCTACCGAATCCAACGATAACCAAGAGCGAAGATGAAAGTTGTCCATGTTGATCGCCTACATCGCTACGACGGAAGCAATGATGACGTACTTGTTCGGGACGAACAAAACTAAGAGGGGCAATGTTATGTGGAGACAAGAAACAAAAGACATGCAGGAATCGCTGAATGCACCCATCGATTTACTTTATGAACACAGTCGCTCGATTCACTAAACGAACACACTCAACTATCATTCCAGTCAGCTGACATATTCCAAGTTCAAATTTCGATTTCCCCTCCATGGATTCAGCGGAAGAGTACCAATGGAAAATTACCAAAGGGGAAGTATGGAACGTACTAGAAGGTGCTTAATTTTGTATAAATACGCGGGTGATAGGCTCGTACGGGACAGTTATATTTTAAACGTTGACTTGTGAAAATGGGTAATAAAGTAAAAAGTGATTGAATTGAAATAAAGTGTTGAATTCTAAGTAGTAAAGTTGAAAAAAAGTGTGATTTGAATTTTAATAAGTTTGTTTGATCAATAATGTGTTTCATTGTGAAATTATAAAAGAGAAATCGAGTTTTATTCGACGAACCCCAGGCCCACAATATTACAATATGTACTGTTATTAAATTTTAGTAAAGTCGTTTGAGGAAGGTGCAGGCCTATTGTTGATTTATGTTGTAAATCAAATTAAAATTATAATTTTATCAGATTAAAGTAATTTGTTGCGTTGCATAGCAGCATAGTTGCGTTGCATAGCATCGCATTTTGTGGAAAATCGAAAGGTTTTGCTAGCATTTTGGATAAAGAGTCTAATTGACATATATATTTATGTATATTCCCGTTGCTTGTGTGACTTTGACTTAGGCGGGACTAGGATGATGGGTGGAAATGGGTGTCATTAATTTTTATGAGTAGACATGTCTGCTGCTTACGTACATATGTATATACATATATATAAGCGTACGAAATTTCATCGAAGATGTTGATTTGATTTAGGGATTTTTTCTCCTTGTTTGGGGTTGATAAATTTTTTGATTTTCGAGTTTCTTTGAATTTGTTCGTTTGGTCTATGTTGGTTTATACAACAGGTGTTTCGTACAACACATTTTTTCGTTGTGTACAAAAAATGTGTTGTACGAGAACATTAAAGCACAACTCTTGTTTAAAAAAAAATTGGATTTGTCCGTTTTCATAGAAAACTCTTTAACTTATAAAAAGCAAACTCCGGGGAAAAAAATTGAATTACGGCACATGGCAGCATATGTTGGAAACAAAACAAAATAAAAAACAAAAGGTGTAGCAAAATTTCTTTTTAAGAAGTGTCCATCCGTAAAAACTACATATGTATACCTATACGAATATTTTTTTTTGCATTACGGCACATAGCAGCACATGCAGTGTTTCTTAAATATTTTCAAAAAAAACGCTTAAAAAGCACACTTTGCGGAAAAAACTGAAATGAATTGCGGCACATGGCAGCACATGTTGGGAGCGCAAAAAAAAAAACAAAAGTTGTCGTTACATTTTTTTTAATAAGCGCCCTTCCGTGAAAACTACATATGTGTATACGAATATTTTTTGGATTACGGCACATGGCAGCACATCTTGAGCACATCGCAGCACAAGTTTCGTTTAAAAAAAAAATGCAGTGCCAACTTCACAATTAAAAAAACAATACCCCATAAAATCCGTACTTTTTTAAAAAAAATTTCCAATTCGGCACATGATAGCAGGCCTCTGGCACATGGCAACACAACTTTTTTTTTGCAAAAATCGAAAAGTGCGGTGCCAACTTCACACACCTCAATTTACACTCAGTGAAAAGTACAATATAAAATATCCTTTTTTCCATCCCTGGTTTAAATGTGCAACTACTTCCAGTGCTTTCAAAACTGTAAGACGTGTATCGTGAAAATCTGAAAATTAACATAAAGCATTTCCTAACCGCCTCTTGTGGGCGTGGCGTTGATTGAAAGAGTAATCATTCAAATGCAATTTATTCAATATTTTTGTACTAAATCGAAAATTTTTTTCTTGAGATCTTATTAAGCAAATACCTTTTGCTAAATTTAGTTCATACAAAGTTTTGGACCCCGCCTACATTTAGTGGCAGAATTAAAAAAAAACCCATATTCTTCCAGAAAATATAGATTTTGGCTGCGTTTTACCATCACAAAGGGAAGAACAAGAAATAAAGTTTAGCACATAAGGTACATCGGATACTATTCTAGATGCCGTTCATATAAAGTTTTTGGCCACGCCCATTTTCAGGGAATTTGCATTTGAACCGAAAAATTAAATTTGCGCGTACATTGTGACCGCAAACTTGGAACTCAATTTTATGGATAAAGGAGCTGTATATGCCACGCCGCTTCTGAAAAATAAATTTAAAAACATTATACCACGAGTTCCCAAAACAACTAAAGACGCGATCGCCTCAAGTAGGTAGCTCGCGTTTCAGTGGTTAGCGAATACACGACTCAAATGGCTTTTATACACCATCCCATAGGATGTGAGGTATATTAGGTTTGATTTATGGTTTGTAACATAGAGAAATAATCACCGTTGACCCCAGGAACCTTAAGGACTTAAGATCGAGATCGAATTGTTAGTCGAATGAGCCATGTCCTGTCCGTCCGTCCGTCCGTCTGCCGGTAGTTTTAAGGCCTAAATTTTGGCTAGGAACTTGAAAATTGATACCTGTTCTTTCTAGGTCCCGAAGCAGTACAATTGTAAAAAATTTTGAAATCCGCCCACTGACACGTCTACTTCACTTAGTAGAATAAAATACCAAAGTTTTCGTTGGATGTTAAGATATGTTACGATATGTACGTAAGCTATCAACTCAAATGAATAAATTTTTGCCGCGCCCACCTTTGGGGGCGTTTTAAAGTAAAAAGGCAAATTTTGAATATAAAACTGGAATCAACACGTGCATACTACATCTGATAAAAAATATGATAAAATAAAATGATGTAACCGAAAACGGGTTTTATGCGATTCCCCTTTTTTAGAAAAGAAGATTCTTAACTAACAAATTATAAACTCAATTAAAATTAATAGAAACCGAAATTTAACAACCAAGATTTTTGATGCGTTTTGGACCTTGACAGTGGTCAATTGGGATGGGATATCCAACGATTCGCGTAAGTGGATTATTATTATTACCCTCCCACTAGTGTGTAACAATAATATCTTTAAGCATAAATCTCCCGCTTAAATGTAAGGAAAAATTTGATTTTTGGTTCAAATTCAATATTTTCGTGATTTCGACCCCTTAAAGGAGGCGTGGCTAAAAATTTTGAAAGTGTGGAATCAAGATCGGAATTTCACTTGCCCAAGAGGTATATTCAGCTTGCCACATAGTTTGTGACATGGTGAAATAATAATGGTAGACCCCCAAGACCTTAGGGGCATATGATTGGGGCCGAATTCTGAATCGAATAAGCCATGTGCGCAAGAAATGTTGTCTTCGAATGAGTTTTACACAGCATTGAGACGACAAACTTAACATATGCAGCTTTAATTTTAGAAAAATATTTCACAAAATGAAAAATTAAACTTAGCGCCGATAAGATTCAGGCTATCTTTCTCACCAGAAAACGAAAGCCCTACTTCTTACCGGCAAATCAGCTGGACATCTTAGGAAGCTCTGTACCATGGCAAACTATTGCTAAATATCTAGGAATATATCTCGACAAGAAACTTACATTTAACGAGTATATAGACTAGCATAGCTATAAAACTGTTATGCCCATTTATCAACAGAAGATCTTTGCTATCCAATGAGAATAAAGTAATCATATATAAGGCCGTATTTCAATCTATTCTTCTGTACGGGTGCCAAGCTTGGGGTAACTGTGCTAAAGCTATATTAAGAAGCTGAAAATAACACAAAATAAAATCCTTAAAATCATGCTTAATCTTCCCTGGCATCACTCTACTTCTGATTTGCACCATAGAGCTAATGTTGATCTGATCTCCACCAAAAAAAAGAAGCTTACTGCATCTTTCCATATCAGATGCGTCATTCCTGATAGTCAACGAGCCTAATGTACTTAACATATCTATAATAAACATGATTTCGTTCACAAAACTACCTTAGCAATTTGATGACTTAAATATTTTTTTTTGTATAATAAAAAATATGTGTTTACATAATCTTTTATTCACCAATTTGTTTTTTTCTATATTTGGTTAATTCACATAATATGTAATTTATATCTATTTACTTTTTTTGGCTGATTTATTTATTTATGCATTAACCAATTTACCAATTTGGTGGTCAAAGGATAGACATGTGCTTTCTTACTTACTTAAGGTGGCGCTACAGTCCGAGGTTGACCTGGGCCTCAGCCAACAAGCTTCGCCAGCCAGCTCTGTCTCGAGCTAGCCGTCTCCAGTTTCGCACGCGAAGTTGGCTGAGGTCCCCTTCCACTTGCGTGCGCCACCTGAGTCTCGGTGCTCCTCTACCGCGCCGTCCCGGCGGTGTGGATTCGAAGATTTTCCGGGCCGGGGAGTTGGTGTCCATCCGCTCTAGATGACCCAGCCATCGTAGACGTTGTGTTTTGGCTAGGTCGGTATCGCTGCACAGCCCGTACAGTTCGATGTTATATCTCCTCCTCCACTCTTCGTCTATGCAGACGGGCCGTAAATCGTCCGAAGAATTTTCCTCTCGAAGCAGCCTAAAGTGTTTTCATCCGCCTTTGACATGGTCCATGCTTCTGCACCGTAAAGCAGGACTGGGATGATGAGGGTCTTATACATGGGCACTTTAGTTGCTCGAGAGAGGGCTTTGCTACTCAAGTGCCTCCTTAGCCCAAAGAAACAGCGATTGGCAAGAGTTATCCTTCGTTTGATTTCAGCGCTGGTATCATTGTCTGAATTGATAGCGGAACCCAGGTAGACAAAGTCCCTAACTACCTCAAAATTACAGCTGTCGATGGTGATGCTTTGTCCAAGACGTCGGTGTTGGGTGTCTTTTCTACACGACAGGCGAATATGCTAAACCCATATTCGCCGCTTCCTTCCTTCCACCCATACATCACGCTTTGTTCTACCGATTATGTCAATGCCGTCTGCGTATGCGAGTAGTTGAACGGACTTTTGAAAGATTGTACCTCTGGTGTTGGCGCGAGAGTTCTGTACAATTCTCTCAAGTATGATGTTAAAGAAGTCGCATGACAGCGCGTCGCCTTGTCTAAATCCAAGATCTGTCGCAGTGTGAATATTTGATCGATGGTGGACTTTCCTGTCGTAAAGATATGTGCCTATCAGATTGTTGACAAACGGCTACAGGCGTTCACACAGTACAGCAGAAAAGATCTTGTATGCGATGTTAAGAAGACTTATGCCCCTGTAGTTGGCACAACTCAGAGGGTCTCCTTTCTTCAGGATGGGGCAAACAATGCTGAGGTTCCATTCGTCGGGCATGCTTTCTTCCGACCATATCTTGCAGATGAGCTGGTGCATGTTCCTAACCAGCTCATCGCCAGCGGATTTAAAAAGTTCGGCAGCTAGGCCGTCTGCTCCGGCTGCTTTGTTGCACTTGAGCTTAGACACAGCTACTTTCACCTCCTCCAGGTCGGGTGGGCGGTATCGTTCGTATGCTTCGTCGGTAACGTCTTCGCCCGGGTTGAATGGTTCGTTCTGCCTGTCAGCGGTATTTGGTTCGTCCTCGCCGTTATACAGTCTGCAGGAGTGGTCTTTTCAAATCCTCAGCACCGACTGCGATTCTACAACGATGTTCCCTTGATGGTCCTTACAGGCTTCAGTTCGAAGTTTATACCCTTGGCAGGACCTTTTGATCCTTTGTTAAAACTTTCTAACCTCATTCCTGTTGTAATATCTCTCTATCTCTTCAACCGCGCGCTTCTCGTGCTCTCTCTTTTTCCTTCGGAGGAGCCGGTGTTCCTCTCTCGTCCTCTGCTCGTAGAGCTCACGAGCAGCTCTAGTCCTTCTGTGCAACGCCGCTTTGTATGCTTCCTGTTTAGCTACATGTGGTGGCCTGCGACCTCAAAACTGCGACCTCTACTACGGCGACTGCTATCGGCATCAAAAACAGCGCCTATTTGGATGTGGTTTCGTTGTTGGAGGCAGACTTAGGCAAAAAGTCTTGAGCTTCAACCCTGTAAGCGAGCGCCTCGCGACGATCCGGATCAAGGCTAATTTCGCCAACATTAGCCTCACATGCGCGCATGCCACCACAGAGGAGAAAGATGACGAGACCAAAGATATGTTCTACGAGCTCCTGGACAAAACTTATGAGCAGTGCCCTAGCTACGGCATTAAGATTGTCCTAGGCGATTTTAATGCCAAGCTAGGAAGGGAGGGCATCTTCGGTCGTACTGTCGGAAAGCATAGCCTGCACGACACGACCTCCGATAACGGATTCAGGCTGATCGACTTTGCTGCGGGGCGACACGTTGTGGTAGCTAGTACACAGTTCCCGCACCTTAATACCCACAAAGGGACATGGAGATCTCCCGATCAATCAAGCGTCAACCAGATTGATCATATTGCGATCGACGCAAGGCACTCCTCCAGTATCATGGATTTCCGAACTCTCCGAGGGGCCAACATTGACTCGGATCACTACCTTGTTGTAGCCAAGGTACGGCTGCGGATATCCTGACCAGCGCGAAGTAATGGAAAGACTGTGAGGAAGTTTGACGTCGGCCGACTACAATCGCAAGAGATCGCCAAGTCCTTCTCCAACCGAGTCTCTCAAAACCTTCTTCGAAGTCCTTTGCAGCCAGCATCAAGTATTGATAGCCAGTCGCAACATTGCCAAAATGCCATCAGAGACGCCGCCTCTGAAGTGCTGGGTTTCGCATGGCCACCAAAACGAAACCCCTGGTTTGACGATGAATGCCAGCAAGCACATCCAGCTAAACAGGAAGCATACAAAGCGGCGCTGCACAGAAGGACTAGAGCTGCTCGCGAGCTCTACGAGCAGACGAGGAGACAGGAACACCGGCTTCTCCGAAGGAAAAAGAGATAGCACGAGAGCCGCGCGGTTGAAGAGATAGAGAGATGTTACAACAGGAATGAGGTTAGAAAGTTTTACCAAAGGATCAAAAGGTCCTGCCAAGGGTATAAACTTCGAACTGAAGCCTGTAAGGACCATCAAGGGAACATCGTTGTAGAATCGCAGTCGGTGTTGAGGATTTGAAAAGACCACTCCTGCAGACTGTATAACGGCGAGGACGAACCAAATACCGCTGACAGGCAGAACGAACCATTCAACCCGGGCGAAGACGTTACCGACGAAGCATACGAGCGATGCCGCCCACCCGACCTGGAGGAGGTGGGCAACAAAGGAGCCGGAGCAGACGGCCTAGCTGCCAAACTTTTTAAATATTTGGTATGTCGGGGAAATCAGAGACGTACACATTGTATAGGACTGGACCAAGGACAGACCCTTGTGGAAAACCATACTTAAACGATTCGAGCACTGTTGAAAGAAAATTTCGCGTTATTTTAACGAGGTAAGGCGGAAAATTGAGCTTCAACATCTTGTAAATAAGGCCGTTGGGCCACACTGAGTCGAATGTCTTCTCTTTGTCTAATAAGAACATACCAGTCGATCCAACCTGTAAGCGGTTTGCTTTTACCCTGTTACATATTCTTCGCACTTGGTGGAAAGTGCTATGAGAGCGTCTAAACCCAAATTGTACTTTAGGATAAACATGTTTTTCATCGAAAAATTGCATTAACTTTTCCTTTATAATTTTTTCAAAAAGCTTACTTATGTTGCTTAGTAGGCTTATTGGTCTATAACTTTCGGGGCTCTCGGAGGGTCTGCCGACTTTTAAAATGTGCACTACCTTAGCTTTTTTCCACGAATTTGGTAAAAACTGCATTTTCATACAGACAAAAATGTTAAAAACAATATGCCTCGCTTAGGTAGATGCTGGAGGTATAAGTTACTAATTTTGTCGTGCCCTCGCGCTTTATGAATTGCAGGATAAGGATATTAATATGGTATTTAATATCGTATGAAGTAAGGAGTTCAGATGAAGGAGTATCTATTGAAGATCCACAAAAAGACTGCACAGTGGTATTAACAAAATTATCATTGATCGGTTCACCCAAATGATCAGCAACGGTGTGATTGATTTTTAGCGAAGGTTTGCCTCCAAATATTTGCTTTATCGGCATCAGTAAAGTAGGTGCCACCAGATTTTTTGAGGCATGGAACCTGCTTATTTTTATTTTTAAGCACTTTAGCTATATTCCAAAACGGTTTAGCATTCTTGTCAAGCTTACTCAGCTTTTATTCCAGTCTTTGTTGCGTCCATGGATAATATGTTGTATAATAATTTTATCAAGAGCTGACACGTTCTCTCGGAAGGCTAGCTACCGATATCGCTGCCATAGCCTTTTTTGTGAGTTACGAACTTTTATAAGATCTAATATGTACTGTGGAAGCCTTTTAAAGGAGACCTTTTTTCGACTTTGGGTACACTCACATCCACAGAATTTAAGACAAGGTCAGTAAATCCTTGAACGAGCAAGTCAATTACTTTCCTGGTAATATTTTCCAGATTAATAGGTGCATTTTGTAGTCGCGTTTTAATTTCAGACCTGTAGTAGGCCCAGTTTGCATTTTTCAAATCAAAATATCCAACCCTCTTTTCCCCCAGGAAATACGCTGACAAAAAAATGGGTTATGATCGGATTAAAGTGCACTCAAGGAAACTGGTTGTGTTACAAGGCTAGAACAATTAGTAAAAAACATATCAAGCACTGAAGGACGACCACAAGAACTATCTGGAAAGTACGTAGGACTAGGAGGAACAAGAATGCTAATAGGAAGTATCAAAGATGAATCGGAGAGCATATTTCCCCAGGAGTTTGCTCGGATGCAACCCCAGTCACGGTGTCTGCAGTTCATATCACCTCCGATTAAGAAGTCACCGCGCACTGTAAATAATTTTCTTAAGTCATTTTTAAGGCCTACCCGTTTTAATCTTTAATAAGTACGACTAGAAAAATAGACAAAATAGATTTTAATAGCATTTCTATTTTTTAACCTAACCTCATGTTACGGTAGCTTAGTGGTATTGTAAAATTGTAAAACAAAATAAATCACTCAACACACGACAACATGATACCCAGACCGAAAAGACAAAACAACCCCGAAACGCCCAAGCAATAAAATTGCCTGAGTTTGGTACACGCGACTAACAAAGCAAAAAGGGGAAAGAAAAGGAAAAACAAAAAAAAAAACTCAATAAAAAGGAAAAACCAAACTTAGCCCTACGCTCACCATCGACCGTCGGGTAATACTCACTACGAGATCCCTTGCCGCTTGGTACGAGTGTTTACCTGGCTTCACGCTCTTCCGTGATCCTTGACACCGGGTTCCTGGTGTGCTAAGGCACGATCATATTGTGTGATATTAAAATAAGGTCCTGAGGCGGACTTATCAGGTTGAGGAAAGTTTTTTTGTAGTCTGTGAGGGTAAGAATTAGCCTGAAAACGTGTGGTGAAATACTCCAACTTCGAGTCCCCCATATGTGGCCTTAGAACAACACACGAAATATATAAAAATATGTGTGTTGCTGCTCGGTGCAGGCTGAACGATTCGCGGCACCGCCTGTAGCACCAATATACCACGGCGGTGCTGTTTTCCTTGATGTTAACGTCCGTGTGACATGTCCACTAAGGAAGTAGAAAGAAAAAACAAGTGGGAAAGTGCAACAGTGGGAATGCAAAAGCTTCAATCCATCTACGACGGATTGCAAAATACCCGACCATACCAAAAAGAAAACTGCCACGCCTCCAAAAAGTGGGCGGGATATAAAAATATAACTGTTGAATGCTTTATACTAGGTGGTTGCATACATTTTATACATTGAAACATAGATAAATTTGCAAAATGTATTTTTTATACCCCATCCCATAGGATAGGAGGTATATTAAGTTTGTCACATAGTTTGTAACACGGTGAAATAATAGTGGTAGACCCCCAAGACTTTAACGGCATATGATCGAGACCGAATTCTGAATCGTATGAGCCATGTCCGTCCGTCCGTTCGTCCGCCTGTATGTCACATGTTTTTAGGCCTTAAATTTTGAGCAAGGGTGCTGAAGCTTGTTGAAACTCAAATCTTTCTCTGGAGCAAGATATATAATGACACTTGTCGATGACTTTAGTCATAAAGTGTTTGTTGTGCCCCTCAAGCACAAGTCTGATGCGTTTGGTGAGCTCGTGAGGTTCAAGAATCTTGTCGAAAATCATTGTTCCCGGAAGATTAAAGTGCTTCGTGCCGACAACGGCGTTTAATATATTTGTAATGTATTTGAAAGTTTGTTGGAAAAGAATTGCACTTTGCACCAAGAAACTGTTGTGTATACGTCCCAACAAAACGGCGTTGCGGAACGCATGAACCGCACACTAATGGAAAGAGTTCGTTGTATGCTTCTTGACTCCGGCTTGAACCATAAGTTCTGTGTAGAATCGGCTACTACCGCAGAATACTTGGTGAATTGCGTGCCTTGTAGGAGCAACGATTGTTCACCTTAAGAAGTTTGGTCCGGTCGAAGGCAAAATTTGGCACACCTTCGTATTTTTGGATGCAAGGCGATGGTGCATGTTCCTAAGGAAAAGAGGAGCAAATTAGAAGCTAAATCAGTAGAATGCATCTTTCTGGGATACATCTCAGTATCGAAAGCGCTTTTCAACCCTGCAACGAAGAAAATACTAATCAGCCGTGATGTTATGTTCCTGGAGTCTGAAAGCAAGGTAACTAAGAATAATAACAATATTAATCATTTTGCTTCACCAATAGTTGATATTTGGGACGCAGAAAACAACAACATTGTCAATCCAGGGGAAGATATGCCAGGAGAACTGCCAATGTCTAGACGCCTGACTAAGCGAAACGTCTGGAAGCGATTATTCAGACTGCGATGATGTGGACAATGAAACCTTTGCTCCAGACGAAGACATTTCTGGGTTAGGAGATGATGAACTCATGCGACGTTCTGAGCCAATCATGACCCTGCCAAAGCCATAATACAATCTTGTGGCAGCAGGCCAAATGACGAGTGATCTAGTTAGTCCTATACAGAAGCCCTCTCGAGTACAGATGCCAACTTGTGGAAATCAGCGATGCAAGAAGAGTTTAACTCACTGATGTTGAACAAAACCTGGACCTTTACGACTTTACCAGCTGGTAAGAAACCTATTAGTTCTAAATGGGTGTTCAAAACTAAATTTGATGCTGATGGAAAACCCATTCGACGGAAGGCGAGGTTGGTAGTCAAAGGCTTTTGTCAGCAGAAAGGCATCGACTACACGGAAACGTTTGCACCTGTAGTAAGGTACATTTCAATTTGTTTCTTGCTGGCATTAGCAGCTAGGCATGACCTGCTTGTGCATCAGATGGATGCTCTTACAGCTTTTCTGAATTCTGAATTAAAAGAAGACATCTACATGACTCAACCCAGTTGTTTCGAAGATGGTTCTGAACGCGTTTGTGAGCTGCGAAATTTTTCTTAAGGGCTCAAACAATCCAGTAGAGTATGGAGCGAAAAGCTCAATCAAGTTTTGTTAAATATGCGCTTCAAGCCAGTTAAAACAAAACTGGCTTGAAGCGCAGTGATGTTGACCAATGCATCTACTATCAATATTCTGGAACCCATATCTTATTTATCGCCATCTATGTTGATGACGTTTTAATATTTTCGAACTCAATCGATCTCGTCAAAAACTTGAAGGAGGAGTTGTCAAGAAATTTTAAGATGAAAGATGTGGGTCAAGCTTCATCAGTTCTGGGCATCAGAACAAGCAAGCGAACTAAGTCGTCTTTGAAAATGGATCAACCTCGGTATATTTCAGATATTTTGAGACGATTTAAAATAGCCGAATGCAACCCAATCTCCACTCCAGTAGATCTTAATCAAAAGTTGTCTATGCTAATGTGTCCCAAAGATGAAGACGAAAAAAAAACAAATGAAGGATGTCCCTTACGTGCAGGCAAATGGCTGCTTACTCTTTGCTGCTGAAATAACACGACCAGACATATCGCACGCTGTGAACCTTCTTAGCAGATTTGGTACGAATCCAGGGAAGGCGCACTGGTCAGCTGTCAAACGTGTCATAAGGTTCTTGAAGGGCAAGATCGACAAAGGAATTGTTTATCATAAAGAGCCTTGTGATATGGTTGGGTTCTGCGACGCGGATTGGGCAGGCGACTTGTCCAACGGGCTACGTATTTACCTTTCAATCTGGTGCTATATCATGGGCCACAAAACGGCAAAGAACTTTGGCTCTTTCTTCAATCGAAGCTGAAGTGATATCTATCGTAGAAGCTATCAAAGAGTCCATTTGGCTTAAACGCTTGGAGGGTGACTTTATTCAGATGCATCAAAAACAATGGTTCTTCACTGCGAAAATAAGCGATGTGCTATACACATCGCTTCAAATAATTCTTTCTCCGAGGACCAAGCGCGAAAAATTGGAAAATGGTGAAGTCACCCTGCCTGTACCTTTCAACAGACAAGATGTTGGCGAATGTGCTGACGAAAGGCGTACCGACTGTTAGGCAAAATTCTTTTGCAGAAGGTTTTGGTTTAAATTGATATTTTTGAATAATATATCGAATTATATTTTGATTAAAAGTTCTGAAATTATATTTTGCACATACATAGGCAGATAATATAGTCTTAAATATTTTGGATTATTAACTCTGAATTTAAAATTGCTATATTTATTTTAACTATGTTAATATTATTTTCAAGTCAGATTTATTATTTTCTTTGAAAAAAATGTTTCCTAAGTTTAACGAATAGTTTTTCAGGGAAGGTGTTGGGAATGAAAAACTATCTTTGTATACATTCACTCTAATGTCAAAAGTACTTAATGTCAATTTATACCATTATGAAAAACATATGTATTCATTCTAATTTCTAACCTATGCATGTGCACTTTTCTTAACAATAACAGGTCCACCCCGGACTGTAGCGCCACCTCATGTAAGTAAGAGTATGTAGGTTATTCTACGATAGAGAATATTTTTATTATTTTTCTATTTATTTTTTATTTTTATTCCCATTCTTAATTTTATTGCTCTTGTGAAATATTTGCGCATTGAAAGGGGCGTGATATGACTAGCCCCAAGTTTAGGACTATGTCATTATTAAAAATACATGCTTACTACGGACACACAAAAAAAAGTTATAACAAGAATTTTATACTTTGGCTCAACAATTTTAATAGGTTAAAATGAACCCAAGAACTTTTAATTGTTGGTTTAAGAATGAAAGTGTTAACTTTGAACAAGAAATTATATTCTTGATTCAAGAATGAAAGATGTCAAAACAGAAATCTAAACTGTTGCCTAAAAAAGGTGCTGTTGGTGTGGCACAGATTTTAAAATTTATTCCTACTGCAATCCTTATCGTAACTGTTGCCGGTGGCTATTGCTTTTAAAACAAATCTTCCAGAAAAGGAAAAAAACCTTTGCCCAGGCTGGGATTCGAACTTGGTCACTTGGGTCATCCTTCTGATTCTGATAGTCAAATTGCACTCCACTAGGCTTATTCGTTGTGAAGTAAAACAGTGCAAAAGCGTCCTGTTAAATAACAAAGTTTTAAAAAAGTTGAACTAAGCGTATATAATTGTTGGTTACATTTGAACCCTCTTTTATGTCGAATTTTGAATATGTATATTCTCTGTTATTCATTTGGATGTTGGTATATTCGTGCCGTCTAGAATTAATGAATTTTAAATTTTTGTTGCATACTTTTTATTGTCGGTGAACATTTTATGGTAAATTAAAATAAAACTTACTTGGCTTGAGGCTTGAACCTGCGTCCTCGCACATCAAAAGCAGCTACGCTCAGTTTTCAGTTTTCAATGCTTTTTATTAAGGTAATTCATTAATTCTTACATGCGAGACAAAAATGCTTAAGACTAGCTTAAATACCTTAAAAAATAACTTAATGGCTCTTTGAGAGCGCTCTAAGCTAAACTTAATTCTTATAAACTATGTATTTCGACCTAAACTAACTTACATTGCTATACTAAATATTAAATAACAAAATTAAAACTAAGAGAAATGTTTTTGTTTCTAAGAAAAAACTGAGTTTCAGAACTTTTATTTTTGATCTTATTTATAAAACTTAAGGCTACCTTAAAATAAAAATAAAATAAGACTTAACTTGAGAGCTTCACGACGACCGACTTGCCAAACTGAGAAGAGCCTAACCCGGATCAAAAGAAATCGAAGAGGGAGTTCCCTCCGATAGCCATCAGAATTGCTGGTGCTGTTTCACAATGTATCCGATATCACGGGAGGACACCGACCTACTGAATCGGAGACGCTCCTCAGCGCTCCGTGTGACGTATCGGTTGTAGTTGAGTCGCCTTCGCCTGTCAACAGTTGGCTGAGCAGCGTGGTAGGGGCAAAACCGGTGTATCCTGGATCAGAAAGTTTCGCCTAACAAAAATTAAATTGTTGATCCAACAATAAGTTCTTGAGATAACGATTTTTTGAAGAGTATGAAAATTGTTGTCACAACAATTAAAAATGTTAATTTTTGTGAAAATCCGGTTTTAAGAACAAATTGTTAAAACAAGAATTAAATGTTAGAAAACTGAAAATAAAGAAGAACGTATAATATGTAACTGCAGGAGGCATTAGCCATATCACGCGATAGCCTATTGGATAGCGTAGTTGCCTTTGGTGCGCGAGGTTATGGTTCTACTATTAAGTTTTTTGAAAGTAAAGGCTAATAATGAAATAAAGATTGCTGTTAAGATGATTAGTGAGCCGAAGGTATATGAATGTTTGCTGCTGACATCTAGTTGAAGGGTGTTGATGGCGTCTTCGTTCATGAGGTTAAAATGTTGTAGCTTCTCCAAGCTCAGTTTTTGTACGGTGAAGTTCACGTTGATTGTCTGGTACGGTATTGACATGAGATGGACTTCTTTTTTTTTATAATTCATCCGCGTTCAAGGGGTTATGGCTACCCTTATGGCAGTTAACATAACGCGAATGAAAAGGATCAGAGGAAAAAGAAGAGAGGCACTGATGCACCTTGGTTTTGAACTGTTGTGGACTGTAGTGACAAGGAAAAACCTCCTTCGGAAGCCTGTTCCACATCCGTGTTGTTCGGCTAAAAAAAGAACTCCAATACAACGCGGTTCGTCCGAAATTGGGCTCAAGGGTGTACTGATCAGCAATCGTTCTTGTGCGAGTATTGCAGTTGAATTCTTTAAGGGGTGGAATGCAACTGGCTATTTCACTGGAGCCCTTTTTATGGCAGAAACGGTAAAACAATGAAAGACAAGAGACATTGCGACGATGTTGCAAGGAGTCGATTGACTTCGCAATGTTTGAGTCTCCTATCAATTTCAATGCTCTTTTTTGTATCCGATCGAGTTTGTGTAAATTTGTCTTAGGAGCTCCTGCCCAGACATGAGAGTTATACTCCAGTTTTGGTCGTATGAACGATTTATAGATGACAGCCAGATCGGAAGGTGTAAAGTATTACTTGCATCGACTAAGGAATTCGCTGCGTTCTTGGCGACGTCGAATATGTGGTTATTCCAACGTAAGTTGTCATTAACACACATACCGAGGATGGAAAGCTTTTCGGTTTCAGTGATGCAAGTGCCGTTCATGGATAACGGCTGAAGATTTCTATTCAGCTTGGATGACAGTAAACAGCATTGCGTTTTGGATGCATTAAATACCACTCTATTTAAAAGCCCCCATGTTGATATGCTGTTTAAGTCGGAATTTAATGAGTTCAACATACTTAACCGTTCCCTTTCGACGTCCGAAGGACTGGGGCGTTTGCAAGGGAACGAATATGAAAAACTAAGATTACAGTCATCAGCAAAAGAATGAATTGGATTAAATGTGGCAGACAAGAGATCATTTATAAAGATCAAAAAGAGTGTTGGAGATAAAACTAAGCTCTGTGGAACACCAGCATTAATATGATCGACATCAGACTTGAAACCATCCAAAACCACTCGGATTGATCAATTCGAAAGGGCATTTCTAATCCAATGAGTAAAAGACACATCGATTCCAAATACACGCATTTTCAACAAGAGAACCTGGTGCCAGACTCTGTCAAATGCTTTAGAAATGTCGAGCGCAACCACCTTGCTTTCGCCATGAAGGTGCAAGGAGCGGTTCCACTTTTCGGTGAGATAAGCCATCAGATCACCAGTGGACCTTTTGCCACGAAAGCCGTATTGACGGTCATTGAGAAGCCTCCGTGATTCAAGATATTTCATAAGCTGACTATTCATCAGCGTTTCCATGACCTTGAAAAGAATGGATGTTAGTGCAATTGGTCGGTAACTGGTCGGAGAAGTTGAATCGCCTTTTTTTTGGGAAGGGCTGAACAAATGCAGTTTTCTATCTACTCGGAAAGAGACCAGAAGAGTAGGACAGATAGAAAAGCCTACGCAGTGGTTTTGCCAGCGTGGAAGAACACATCTTCAGAACTATGGGGGAAATGCCATCTGGACCAGCGGATTTGTGTATGTTGAGAATTTTAAGGACTCTTGCTACTGTACGAGTGCGAAAATGAATTTGCCCCATGGAATGTTCTACGCTCTCGAGTACAGGTGAAGACAAGGCATAATCAGGGAGCGAGGAGCTGGCAGCAAAATGAGCTGCAAGTAGATTTGCCTTGTCCAAGGAGCTGACAGCTGGGATGTCATTGAAAACGAGTGTCGGGATGGAGGATGAGGCACAATTTTTAATATTTTTGACGAATGACCAGAAACTTTTACTACCTTTGGGACACTGAAGTATTTTTTGCCTCAATTTCTCAATCATGAGAGAATTTGGCACGACGGATATGAGCATTGCAGACATTTCTGGCTTGTTTAAACTTTTGCCGGTTTTCCTCGGTTGGGTTGGCTTTATATGACCGAAAACTAACCTACTTTAACTTGATGGCCTCTTTACAGTTCGAATCACACCATGAATTCTCCTTTGGTTTGATAGCCTTAATTCTGTTGGGAATGAAGGATTTCATGCCAATGAGAATTATTTCTGTGAGCATATCGGCCTACGAAATGAAAATTTTAACCACTTGAAACTGAATGTGGGATCGGAGCTGTTGTTGATGTGTGGTGGAATTTGGTAGGCCACATCATTGCGGACGTATATGGCGAGGCCGCGGTGAAAACGGAATAATGGCACTAACTTATACCCCGGTAGATCCAGATTCAGATCCAAACGAGCTGCATCGTCTGGATTCTCACCTACCTGAGTTTCAGTCAGTGCCAGAACAGCTGGTTTGTAAAGAGAGGTGTGGACGTACGCTGCAAAGAAGTTTTTGCGAAGTCCACGGATGTTACAAGCATCCACACGAAATCTTTCTGACGTCATTCAAAACAGCCACATCAGCAAAAAACACAGACACAAACGTAACTAAGCGGAATCGTGAAATGAAAATTCGACGCACAATTAACGGAGCATAAATTTCATTGGTAACTATGCCCTAATGAAATGAAATATGCAACGTTAATCAGCGCAAAATTAAACGCCCACGACTCAGCTATGCATTCTAGTGCTACTTGGGCTCGCCCATCTGTCTCTGCACCGTATGCTTTTGCATCCGAACAACAGAACCAGCAACCAAGCGCCAGTAGCAGGCGCAGCGAAGATGGAAAACAGAAACAAGGGGAGAGGAAAAGGGAAAAACACAAATTTATCGCGTATGCACTACACTGATCACTGATGTTGTGGTTGATCGATACGGGAGTGTGATAAGACTTTTTTTTTTTTTGTTAATCACAGGGTCAACGGCACTGAATTGGATTTTTATTGTTACTTTTTGTTTATGTTGATGCATAAGCAAGATTAATATTGATGGTTGAAGGTCGGGGCACACGCAGATGATTTTGTTGTGAGGAATATTATTCCTTTTTTTTTCACTTTTTCGCGACTGTTTACGCTACGCGGCTAAAATGCGACGGTTCGTAGATTAGCGTCTAGACTCGACAAAGTGCACGCAGTGACTCCGATTTCAGAATCGGAATCTTTCCAGAATATTGCGGGCTTGTTTCTGTAGGTTATTTTGTTGATTTCAACGTCGCAGTTTTTATAACGCAGAAGAACATTTTCGGATAGTGTGTGTGGTCCATAGTTGCATGATGAGTTGATTATTGTAGGTGGAGCTTGCAGCAGTAGAATGTCGTTAGGTTCTGGTTGTAGAATTTTGGATATGGGGCCAACATCATTCAGTATACATGTTGCTGGTTGATTTCGTAGAAGATGGCCTAAGCATGTGGACTCGTTCATCTGTTCTTGCTGTCCTGACTCTTTGCAGTAGTATATGTCTTCTACTCTGGACAAGGTTTGTCAAAATATTGAATACTTTCCATGTTATATAAAGCATATGGTGAAATTTCGATTTCTTTTGCTGAATTTATAGGGAGTGGTATAATATGGAGAAGGGAATATTTTTCAGTGGATAGGACGGTTATCTGAACATTAAATATAGTTTTGGTATTATTGAAATAAGCTTGTAGGCCTAACATTTCGTAAATGTTTTCAATTGAATTTATATTTACAGATTTATTTAAAAGCAGTTCCTGAATTTTGTTAAGTTCTTCTTCATTAAGTATAAATTTGGGAATAATATTTACTTTGGCCATTACAACCGATTCCGCTATATTCGATAAGTGATTATTAAGCAAGTCTATATTATAGTTTATCTGACTAAGATATTGCGTGCGGAGAAGAATCTCTTCATTTGTACGCATACCACTTTGTTGTTGGTTAATGTGCATAGTTATATTTCCAAATCTTTAAAGCATTGCTCTGTTTAAAATTGTTTGGCTGTTAAATCTAGTTTTCAATTCGTCCTGCACATTAAAAAGAGCTTCTATGTTTTTGTTTAAATTTTCCGCGTCGTACGCATCGAAGTTACCTGTAATGAACTTGATAGCTGAACCGAACCCGTTTACCAATCTTCTTTTGTTTCGTACTTTTGAGGATAGAGCGTTAATCTTGTATTCAACGTCTTTTAGTTTAATTCTCGTGACCTCAGTGGAGTCTTTTTGGTTATGAAATTTGTCGATAGCTAGTAATGAGTCGCAAATCTGTTTGATGTTTTGTCGGTATGTTTCTAAATTGTGTATGTCATTATTGTTCGTGCTGATCCTAGTTTAAGTGGGATTATAGTTTGTTTTTCCGTCAGTTCCTGTGTTTCAAGTTCTTTTTCTTGGACAGCTAGTATCCTAAAATGAGATTTTACGATTGATCATTATCTTAAACTAACTCACGGTCCTAATGTTGTTTCTTTCATTTCTTTTTAATTTTTTCTTTGTGAAATTTCTTATGATCAGTAGTAAGGATTGTTATTTTGTTATCTCTTTTAACTACGTTGTTCGAATAGCATGGTGTCAGTTCATTTCTACGGCATTCTTTCTTATAAATTATATCATTAGTTTTTAGTACTTCGGGTTCTTTCCGGTTTTCATAAGTTTATTTATTCTGTTACTTGTTATATTTTTTATTTTTATTTTTATTTATTTATTTATTCGTTCTAAAATACTTAACAAAAAGTTCTTATTCTCATGATTATATTTTACAATGTAATGTTTTTACGGACCTATCCTTATACTGACATATTTGACCATGAAAAAGCACTTAAGAACTAACACTTTGTGGAAGATTGATTCCAGTGTCAAGTGTTTATAAATGTTTAAAAAAAAAAAAAAAATTATATTCAAAAACTTTAAGTGTCGAGATGCCGAAAAAGAAAAAGAAAAGCACGCTATTAAGAGAAAAAAAAGAGCGCAGGCAAAGGTCTTGATTTTTATCTGTAGATTGTTAGATTATTAATCAAATCATGCTTAGAATGAAACGAACTTTATTTTAAGAGAGACAGTAATTAAGATCGCAATAAAATACATTACCGAAGGTAGCTAGGCTTACGTAACCACTTGCAGAAGAGTTTCCACTTCTGCTCTAGAAAGCAACCAATTTCTTAATGCTCTAAAGAATCTATGACTGCTGTGAACCAAACTGCACACTTCGTTAGGTAATCTTTTGTAGATGAATGGAGCTATTGCTGTTACTAAACGCCTATAGTGTTCTTTTTTAGCTCTAGGGACAGCAATATCAATTTTCGATCCCAGGGAGTATGTATGCCTTTTGCTGTCATTCAAATACGCACTTCGTCTGTAGAACAGTTTTAAGACTGTTCTAGTTCAGTTTTGTGCTTGCATGTTGTAGAGTGTAGACGGTTTTTCAATTGTTTCTGTGCTATTGTTGTAATTTTATACTTAATTTAACTTGTTTCTTTTTTTCATTTCTGTGCTTTGAAGCTGTGTATGTAGGCGTATTTGATGAGTAATATTTATTTTTTCATCCCTTCTTAGCTTTTTATATAATTATGTAATTGTTCTTCCGTATAATCTAATTTTCATTTATTATTCAGTGTACCTAGTATTTTTCTTTCTATGCTGGTTGCTTGCATTGACCTTCGTGCTGTTGCTTGTAAACGGTTTTTTCCTCTATAGCTTTGCTCTCTTAACTCAAATCATCTTTTCTAATCCCACTCACATTTAAAACTCAAAAGCCCTTTTTAATTTGTTTTCCTTGTGCTTTCCGTAAAGCTTAATTCTCGTTTGCTATCATAGTCTTTTTTCTTCATTTGCTTTAATAGCTAATATCCACACAGGAATTGTGCGACAGGCGGTGGTTCTGTGGTAAGATCCTTGAGTGTTGTGTACGGTGACCAAGGTTCGACCAAGCCCCGATAAATTCAATTTAATTTTACTTTTTTTTTTTGTATATAATATATATTTCATTATTATTAATTTTACGAGACATTAGGTACTTCTCTCGTTGTTTCTGTTTAGCTAAAAAAAAATTATTTTATTATGGCTTGTTCGGCTGAAAGGTGCTGTGAAAGCAAGGCTAACATCCCTCTTTTTACTTGCTATGGTCCTTGCGGCAACTTATTTCATGCTAAATGCGTTGGCTCTACCACTGCATTTCTTGAGAAGGTAAATTCCTCCGACGTAGCCTTTTGGTACTGCCCTCCATGCAAAAGGATATCGCTCTCCCAGTTAGCTTTTAAGATATCTTCCTTCAAGCAGGATATCACTAAGTTGTCTAATAACTTCAGTGATTTACTTCAAAGTTTTAATTGTGTAGTAAAAAACGTTGCCTCATTCTCTGAGTACAATTACTCGTGTGACGCTTTCACTTCGACAGATTTTGAGAATCACTCTTACGTTAGTTCTGTAGACAAATCGAACGCCTCGACTTCTACCGACTTTCAACCATCAGATTTGTCTTCAGAAAAGTGCCCTGACCAAGGTACTTCGTCCATCCCAGGTCCGTCCGAAATTCACTTGTCTAGGACTAGTACTGCTGTTTTAGATGATTCGTCTAACCATACCTTATCTCACCCTAAGCGTGTTAATCTGAGGCGTCGTAAAAACAACAATAAAGAGATTGTTTCGTCTCACACTTCAACGATTGTTGTTCCTCAAACTACAATCGAACCATCTAGTGGGCCTGCTGTTGAATATGCCAACACCTTAGAATCTGTCCCCAGACCTAAATCTGTATTTATTTCAAGACTGAAACCCGAGACCACACCTGGTGACATTATTCATCATCTGATATCTCAAAAGGTCGTTGCTAACGTAAACTTGGTCAGCTGTATGAAACTTAGCAAGCCTGATAGTTTCGTATCTTCATTCAAAATAGTTGTTCCTCCTTCTATCTTTGAGTCAATCTGTGATCATAGGCTTTGGCCGTCTAACACTCTAGTCAAAGAGTTTGCATACAGGCCCTCAAAATCTAAGCAACCAAATAATATTTCAAAAAACTAAATAGTAGACTATGTTTTTTTTATCAAAATGTAAGATCCATCCGTAGCAAACATAAAACAGATGATATATTTAAAAATTCTTTGGTTTTTCCGCATGATTTCATTATTTTGACTGAAACATGGCTTAATGCTAGCACTACTGATGCAGAACTCTTCACCAAAGAGTTTCTTGTATATAGAAGAGATCGTTATAAAGATGATCTCGAAGCGTTAGGCGGTGGAATTTTAATTGCTGTTCGGGATCATATCACCTCGGACAAGGTTAAATTTCCATTTACTGTTAATGCCGAAGTTTTATGTGTCAAACTTGACATTTTACCCAAATTCGTATATGTTGTTAATGTGTACATCCCCCCCGATAGTCCCGTTGAAATTTATTCTGAGCTTGCTAAGGCCCTTGAGTTAATATTTCATTTAGCCTGTGGACAAAGTACGGTATTGCTCTTTGGGGATTTTAACCTTCCTGCTTTGAAATGGGTCTTATCTGATGATGTTTCGCATTTCATTCCTCATATTTCGTCACCACATGCAGCACTTAACAAGTTAGATAACATTATTTCTTTTGACTTACAGCAAGTAAGCTGTATAAAAAACATAAATAATCGAATACTCGATTTGGTCTTTACTTCTGACGCAATTAGTACTGTTGCTTGTAAATCCAAGTGCAGCATTACTAAGATAGATACTCACCATCCCCCGTTGGATGTTTTTCTTGACTTGAACTGTCACATACATGAGAATGTCCACTCATTTGACTGTTCATACACTTTTGACTTCCGAAAGGCTAACTTTCGCACACTATCTGACGAACTGAATAAATCCGGTATTTCTAATATAGTTTGCTCCAGTGACCTTGAGCACTCTGTAGAAAAATTTTATTCTATACTCAATACCTGTATCAGTAATACTATACCTATAAAGAAAAACAAGAACTCTAACTTCAGCCACCCATGGTATACCAAGGAACTGAATGTCCTACGTAATAAACGCAATAAAGCATGGAAAAAGTACATCACAAATTTGAGTACATTTGACCTTGATAATTTCATGTTTCATTTCAGTGAATTCAATGCTCTCGCAGAGCGTTTGTATTACAACTATGTTTCTCAAATTGGTTCAGATTTTAAAACTAATCCCAGGGAATTTTGGAAGTTTGTTAACTCTAAAAGAAAAGTTGATGGCTATCCATCCACTCTCAAATATAATGGCAGTTCTTCCAACGATCCTGGCACGATATGCAATTTTTTCGCTGATCACTTTTCCAAATCATTTAGAGATTCTCCATTTACTGTCGACACTGATTATTTTAAATATCTCACAGAATCTGCTCAAGTTAATTTTTGTGATATACCAGTACATTTAGAAACTATTTATGAGCTCTTGTCTAGCCTTAAAGACGATTGTTCTACTGGTCCAGACGGTATACCACCTATCGTTTTAAAAAACTGTAAGGATGTTCTTGCCACTCCTTTACAAAATTTATTCAAACTTTCGCTATCGTCCGGTCACTTCCCCTCCATGTGGAAACTCTCATTTATTACGCCTGTCTTTAAAAAAGGTGTTAAATGTGATATTGTGAACTACAGGCCGATTGCTAAACTTTCAACCATTCCAAAAGTGTTTGAAAAATTAATTTGCGATAGCCTTATATTTTACTGCCGAAACATAATTTGCAAAGAACAGCATGGTTTCGTTAAAAATAGGTCTACCGTAACTAACCTTTTATCGTTTTATAAAAAATGTTCTGATGCAGTAGAAAATGGCTTCGAGGTTGATTGCGTTTACACCGACTTTTCCAAAGCTTTCGATTTGATTTCGCATGAAATTATTGGTTTTAAGCTTACTTCTCTTGGCTTTCCACCAAATTTCATCTGTTGGATTATGTCTTATCTTCATTTAAGATCTTACCAAGTTAAATTTAGAGGACTTTTTTCAGTTTCTTTTCCTGCCATTTCCGGCGTTCCCCAGGGAAGTCATCTAGGCCCACTCTTATTCATTCTTGCTATAAATGATGCGCCTTTGTGTGTCGCTTATAGCGAAATTCTATCATATGCAGACGATATGAAGATATCTAGAACTATTAAGAGTTCTGATGACCATGTTCTTCTTCAGACTGATATAAACAGCTTTGCTACATGGTGTAACAAAAACGGTCTTTTCCTCAATCCAGCTAAGTGTCAAGTTATCACTTTTTCTAAATGATAACTTGACTCCATCAGTGAGCATGCTCTTTGCCGTGTTGAACATTTTAAGGATCTTGGTGTTTTCTTTAGTCAAAACCTTGACTTTTCAAAACACATAAACTACATTGTAAATAAATCCAATTGCATGCTTGGCTTTATTAAGCGTTGGTCTAAAGAATTTAATGACCCTTACGTCACGCTTTCCCTTTACAATAGCTTTGTTCGTACTCACCTTGAATACGCTTCGCAAGTGTGGTCTCCATCGCAAGTATGCCATACGAATAGGATCGAGGCGATCCAGCGGAGGTTCATTCGGTTCGCGCTAAGGGGACTTCCCTGGGAAGATCCACTCAATCTCCCCTCATACTTCGACCGGCTTAAATTGCTTAACATTCAAAGTCTCTCCCAAAGACGGATAAATAATGACTTGATTTTTATTCAGCAATTGGTCCAAGGTCTAATAGATGCACCGGACCTTCTATCTAGTATAAGCTTTAAATTTCGTGGAGGCTCTCATAACCTCCGAAGAATTCAGCTTTTACACGTTCCACGGCACAGAACAAATTATGGGAAAAATGAGCCTATCAGCCGTATGTGTTCCACCTACAACGCACATACCAGTATTTTAGAGTTTGACATGGACAAAGCCAAACTTAAGAGGCTGCTTCGGTGTAATTCGTCTAAATATTAAATATACTTTTATTTTTATGTTTTTTTTTTTTTTTTTACTTGTGTTCGTAACTAATTTTTATCTGTTGTAATAATAATGTTTCTATCATTTGTTTTTTTTGTAATTCTTAGTGTTTTGTGTTTGGTGTTAGTTTATGTTTAATTTATTAACACTTGCACTAACTGATGAGCCCGTGTTGGCAGTTTTCTGCTTGGCAAATTTCTGCTGCAGATATTGTTTGTATTAAACAAACTGCATCACAGTTCTGATAGTGTATTTTAAAAAAAAAAAAAAAAAAAAAAAAAAAAAAAAAAAAAAAAAACTTTATATATATAGAGATGTCGAAGGGGCAAAATATTACCTGAGACGAATAAGGCATGTGAAGGCTCCCATCTAGATTTAAATCGCATGACCCTAACAACTTTTTTTTGGGCAATGAAGAGAGGCTTTAAATTACTCATGTATGCACTACCCCAGCACGTTATTCCATATTCAAGCCGGGAGTTAACGAGAGCGTAGTAAATACACTTAAGCACCGCGGGGGGAACTAATTTCCTTAAGAAGTAAATTCTATTTAGTGCCATGTATAGATGTCTTTTAATATTTGTAATATGAATCTTCCAATTCAGGTAACGATCCAGGGTAACTCCAAGATACTTAAATTCAGACACAGATTCTATGTTGATGCAGTTCTCAGAACAATTATTATCGCAGCTGTTCCCGTGGTAGATAATACCGTTTATTGGAGATGGATTGGTGAGCGAGAAAGACATGACTTTTGACTTCGTGCTAAGAACCATCTTGTGATGAAGAAACCAGTCCCTTAGCATTGACAAATCGAGTTTTATCTGGTTTCTAATCTCTTCCATACTTTGACCGGTATAAGATAGGCCCAAATCATCAGCAAAAGCCACAATATTACCATTAAGAGGTACATGAAAGACTGAATTTATATAAATGACGAACAAAAGCGGGCCAAGAATTGAACCCTGATTTCGAACCCTGGTTGATTTCGTAGAAGATGGCCTAAGCATGTGGACTCGTTCATCTGTTCTTGCTGTCCTGACTCTTTACAGTAGTATATGTCTTCTACTCTGGACAAGGTTTGTCAAAATATTGAATACTTTCCATGTTATATAAAGCATATGGTGAAATTTCGATTTCTTTTGCTGAATTTATAGGGAGTGGTATAATATGGAGAAGGGAATATTTTTCAGTGGATAGGACGGTTATCTGAACATTAAATATAGTTTTGGTATTATTGAAATAAGCTTGTAGGCCTAACATTTCGTAAATGTTTTCAATTGAATTTATATTTACAGATTTATTTAAAAGCAGTTCCTGAATTTTGTTAAGTTGTTCAAAGATATTGCGTGCGGAGAAGAATCTCTTCATTTGTACGCATACCACTTTGTTGTTGGTTAATGTGCATAGTTATATTTCCAAATCTTTAAAGCATTGCTCTGTTTAAAATTGTTTGGCTGTTAAATTTAGTTTTAAATTCGTCCTGCACATTAAAAAGAGCTTCTATGTTTTTGTTTAAATTTTCCGCGTCGTACGCATCGAAGTTACCTGTAATGAACTTGATAGCTGAACGTCACCGTTTACCAATCTTCTTTTGTTTCGTACTTTTGAGGATAGAGCGTTAATCTTGTATTCAACGTCTTTTAGTTTAATTCTCGTGACCTCAGTGGAGTCTTTTTGGTTATGAAATTTGTCGATAGCTAGTAATGAGTCGCAAATCTGTTTGATGTTTTGTCGGTATGTTTCTAAATTGTGTATGTCATTATTGTTCGTGCTGATCCTAGTTTAAGTGGGATTATAGTTTGTTTTTCCGTCAGTTCCTGTGTTTCAAGTTCTTTTTCTTGGACAGCTAGTATCCTAAAATGAGATTTTACGATTGATCATTATCTTAAACTAACTCACGGTCCTAATGTTGTTTCTTTCATTTCTTTTTAATTTTTTCTTTGTGAAATTTCTTATGATCAGTAGTAAGGATTGTTATTTTGTTATCTCTTTTAACTACGTTGTTCGAATAGCATGGTGTCAGTTCATTTCTACGGCATTCTTTCTTATAAATTATATCATTAGTTTTTAGTACTTCGGGTTCTTTCCGGTTTTCATAAGTTTATTTATTCTGTTACTTGTTATATTTTTTATTTTTATTTTTATTTATTTATTTATTCGTTCTAAAATACTTAACAAAAAGTTCTTATTCTCATGATTATATTTTACAATGTAATGTTTTTACGGACCTATCCTTATACTGACATATTTGACCATGAAAAAGCACTTAAGAACTAACACTTTGTGGAAGATTGATTCCAGTGTCAAGTGTTTATAAATGTTTAAAAAAAAAAAAAAATTATATTCAAAAACTTTAAGTGTCGAGATGCCGAAAAAGAAAAAGAAAAGCACGCTATTAAGAGAAAAAAAAGAGCGCAGGCAAAGGTCTTGATTTTTATCTGTAGATTGTTAGATTATTAATCAAATCATGAAATCAAATCATTAGAATGAAACGAACTTTATTTTAAGAGAGACAGTAATTAAGATCGCAATAAAATACATTACCGAAGGTAGCTAGGCTTACGTAACCACTTGCAGAAGAGTTTCCACTTCTGCTCTAGAAAGCAACCAATTTCTTAATGCTCTAAAGAATCTATGACTGCTGTGAACCAAACTGCACACTTCGTTAGGTAATCTTTTGTAGATGAATGGAGCTATTGCTGTTACTAAACGCCTATAGTGTTCTTTTTTAGCTCTAGGGACAGCAATATCAATTTTCGATCCCAGGGAGTATGTATGCCTTTTGCTGTCATTCAAATACGCACTTCGTCTGTAGAACAGTTTTAAGACTGTTCTAGTTCAGTTTTGTGCTTGCATGTTGTAGAGTGTAGACGGTTTTTCAATTGTTTCTGTGCTATTGTTGTAATTTTATACTTAATTTAACTTGTTTCTTTTTTTCATTTCTGTGCTTTGAAGCTGTGTATGTAGGCGTATTTGATGAGTAATATTTATTTTTTCATCCCTTCTTAGCTTTTTATATAATTATGTAATTGTTCTTCCGTATAATCTAATTTTCATTTATTATTCAGTGTACCTAGTATTTTTCTTTCTATGCTGGTTGCTTGCATTGACCTTCGTGCTGTTGCTTGTAAACGGTTTTTTCCTCTATAGCTTTGCTCTCTTAACTCAAATCATCTTTTCTAATCCCACTCACATTTAAAACTCAAAAGCCCTTTTTAATTTGTTTTCCTTGTGCTTTCCGTAAAGCTTAATTCTCGTTTGCTATCATAGTCTTTTTTCTTCATTTGCTTTAATAGCTAATATCCACAGCGGAATTGTGCGACAGGCGGTGGTTCTGTGGTAAGATCCTTGAGTGTTGTGTACGGTGACCAAGGTTCGAGCCCCGATAAATTCAATTTAATTTTACTTTTTTTTTTTTGTATATAATATATATTTCATTATTATTAATTTTACGAGACATTAGGTACTTCTCTCGTTGTTTCTGTTTAGCTAAAAAAAAATTATTTTATTATGGCTTGTTCGGCTGAAAGGTGCTGTGAAAGCAAGGCTAACATCCCTCTTTTTACTTGCTATGGTCCTTGCGGCAACTTATTTCATGCTAAATGCGTTGGCTCTACCACTGCATTTCTTGAGAAGGTAAATTCCTCCGACGTAGCCTTTTGGTACTGCCCTCCATGCAAAAGGATATCGCTCTCCCAGTTAGCTTTTAAGATATCTTCCTTCAAGCAGGATATCACTAAGTTGTCTAATAACTTCAGTGATTTACTTCAAAGTTTTAATTGTGTAGTAAAAAACGTTGCCTCATTCTCTGAGTACAATTACTCGTGTGACGCTTTCACTTCGACAGATTTTGAGAATCACTCTTACGTTAGTTCTGTAGACAAATCGAACGCCTCGACTTCTACCGACTTTCAACCATCAGATTTGTCTTCAGAAAAGTGCCCTGACCAAGGTACTTCGTCCATCCCAGGTCCGTCCGAAATTCACTTGTCTAGGACTAGTACTGCTGTTTTAGATGATTCGTCTAACCATACCTTATCTCACCCTAAGCGTGTTAATCTGAGGCGTCGTAAAAACAACAATAAAGAGATTGTTTCGTCTCACACTTCAACGATTGTTGTTCCTCAAACTACAATCGAACCATCTAGTGGGCCTGCTGTTGAATATGCCAACACCTTAGAATCTGTCCCCAGACCTAAATCTGTATTTATTTCAAGACTGAAACCCGAGACCACACCTGGTGACATTATTCATCATCTGATATCTCAAAAGGTCGTTGCTAACGTAAACTTGGTCAGCTGTATGAAACTTAGCAAGCCTGATAGTTTCGTATCTTCATTCAAAATAGTTGTTCCTCCTTCTATCTTTGAGTCAATCTGTGATCATAGGCTTTGGCCGTCTAACACTCTAGTCAAAGAGTTTGCATACAGGCCCTCAAAATCTAAGCAACCAAATAATATTTCAAAAAACTAAATAGTAGACTATGTTTTTTTTATCAAAATGTAAGATCCATCCGTAGCAAACATAAAACAGATGATATATTTAAAAATTCTTTGGTTTTTCCGCATGATTTCATTATTTTGACTGAAACATGGCTTAATGCTAGCACTACTGATGCAGAACTCTTCACCAAAGAGTTTCTTGTATATAGAAGAGATCGTTATAAAGATGATCTCGAAGCGTTAGGCGGTGGAATTTTAATTGCTGTTCGGGATCATATCACCTCGGACAAGGTTAAATTTCCATTTACTGTTAATGCCGAAGTTTTATGTGTCAAACTTGACATTTTACCCAAATTCGTATATGTTGTTAATGTGTACATCCCCCCCGATAGTCCCGTTGAAATTTATTCTGAGCTTGCTAAGGCCCTTGAGTTAATATTTCATTTAGCCTGTGGACAAAGTACGGTATTGCTCTTTGGGGATTTTAACCTTCCTGCTTTGAAATGGGTCTTATCTGATGATGTTTCGCATTTCATTCCTCATATTTCGTCACCACATGCAGCACTTAACAAGTTAGATAACATTATTTCTTTTGACTTACAGCAAGTAAGCTGTATAAAAAACATAAATAATCGAATACTCGATTTGGTCTTTACTTCTGACGCAATTAGTACTGTTGCTTGTAAATCCAAGTGCAGCATTACTAAGATAGATACTCACCATCCCCCGTTGGATGTTTTTCTTGACTTGAACTGTCACATACATGAGAATGTCCACTCATTTGACTGTTCATACACTTTTGACTTCCGAAAGGCTAACTTTCGCACACTATCTGACGAACTGAATAAATCCGGTATTTCTAATATAGTTTGCTCCAGTGACCTTGAGCACTCTGTAGAAAAATTTTATTCTATACTCAATACCTGTATCAGTAATACTATACCTATAAAGAAAAACAAGAACTCTAACTTCAGCCACCCATGGTATACCAAGGAACTGAATGTCCTACGTAATAAACGCAATAAAGCATGGAAAAAGTACATCACAAATTTGAGTACATTTGACCTTGATAATTTCATGTTTCATTTCAGTGAATTCAATGCTCTCGCAGAGCGTTTGTATTACAACTATGTTTCTCAAATTGGTTCAGATTTTAAAACTAATCCCAGGGAATTTTGGAAGTTTGTTAACTCTAAAAGAAAAGTTGATGGCTATCCATCCACTCTCAAATATAATGGCAGTTCTTCCAACGATCCTGGCACGATATGCAATTTTTTCGCTGATCACTTTTCCAAATCATTTAGAGATTCTCCATTTACTGTCGACACTGATTATTTTAAATATCTCACAGAATCTGCTCAAGTTAATTTTTGTGATATACCAGTACATTTAGAAACTATTTATGAGCTCTTGTCTAGCCTTAAAGACGATTGTTCTACTGGTCCAGACGGTATACCACCTATCGTTTTAAAAAACTGTAAGGATGTTCTTGCCACTCCTTTACAAAATTTATTCAAACTTTCGCTATCGTCCGGTCACTTCCCCTCCATGTGGAAACTCTCATTTATTACGCCTGTCTTTAAAAAAGGTGTTAAATGTGATATTGTGAACTACAGGCCGATTGCTAAACTTTCAACCATTCCAAAAGTGTTTGAAAAATTAATTTGCGATAGCCTTATATTTTACTGCCGAAACATAATTTGCAAAGAACAGCATGGTTTCGTTAAAAATAGGTCTACCGTAACTAACCTTTTATCGTTTTATAAAAAATGTTCTGATGCAGTAGAAAATGGCTTCGAGGTTGATTGCGTTTACACCGACTTTTCCAAAGCTTTCGATTTGATTTCGCATGAAATTATTGGTTTTAAGCTTACTTCTCTTGGCTTTCCACCAAATTTCATCTGTTGGATTATGTCTTATCTTCATTTAAGATCTTACCAAGTTAAATTTAGAGGACTTTTTTCAGTTTCTTTTCCTGCCATTTCCGGCGTTCCCCAGGGAAGTCATCTAGGCCCACTCTTATTCATTCTTGCTATAAATGATGCGCCTTTGTGTGTCGCTTATAGCGAAATTCTA
Organism: Neoascia interrupta; assembly: GCA_947623515.1. Taxonomy (NCBI): domain Eukaryota; kingdom Metazoa; phylum Arthropoda; class Insecta; order Diptera; family Syrphidae; genus Neoascia; species Neoascia interrupta. Next base: position 139,840,000 of record OX392462.1, read on the forward strand.
TCATATGCAGACGATATGAAGATATCTAGAACTATTAAGAGTTCTGATGACCATGTTCTTCTTCAGACTGATATAAACAGCTTTGCTACATGGTGTAACAAAAACTGTCTTTTCCTCAATCCAGCTAAGTGTCAAGTTATCACTTTTTCTAAAAAGCGTATCGTAACAACATTCTCTTACTCCATCAGTGAGCATGCTCTTTGCCGTGTTGAACATTTTAAGGATCTTGGTGTTTTCTTTAGTCAAAACCTTGACTTTTCAAAACACATAAACTACATTGTAAATAAATCCAATTGCATGCTTGGCTTTATTAAGCGTTGGTCTAAAGAATTTAATGACCCTTACGTCACGCTTTCCCTTTACAATAGCTTTGTTCGTACTCACCTTGAATACGCTTCGCAAGTGTGGTCTCCATCGCAAGTATGCCATACGAATAGGATCGAGGCGATCCAGCGGAGGTTCATTCGGTTCGCGCTAAGGGGACTTCCCTGGGAAGATCCACTCAATCTCCCCTCATACTTCGACCGGCTTAAATTGCTTAACATTCAAAGTCTCTCCCAAAGACGGATAAATAATGACTTGATTTTTATTCAGCAATTGGTCCAAGGTCTAATAGATGCACCGGACCTTCTATCTAGTATAAGCTTTAAATTTCGTGGAGGCTCTCATAACCTCCGAAGAATTCAGCTTTTACACGTTCCACGGCACAGAACAAATTATGGGAAAAATGAGCCTATCAGCCGTATGTGTTCCACCTACAACGCACATACCAGTATTTTAGAGTTTGACATGGACAAAGCCAAACTTAAGAGGCTGCTTCGGTGTAATTCGTCTAAATATTAAATATACTTTTATTTTTATGTTTTTTTTTTTTTTTTTTTACTTGTGTTCGTAACTAATTTTTATCTGTTGTAATAATAATGTTTCTATCATTTGTTTTTTTTGTAATTCTTAGTGTTTTGTGTTTGGTGTTAGTTTATGTTTAATTTATTAACACTTGCACTAACTGATGAGCCCGTGTTGGCAGTTTTCTGCTTGGCAAATTTCTGCTGCAGATATTGTTTGTATTAAACAAACTGCATCACAGTTCTGATAGTGTATTTAAAAAAAAAAAAAAAAAAAAAAAAAAAAAAAAAAGACTTTATATATATAGAGATGTCGAAGGGGCAAAATATTACCTGAGACGAATAAGGCATGTGAAGGCTCCCATCTAGATTTAAATCGCATGACCCTAACAACTTTTTTTTGGGCAATGAAGAGAGGCTTTAAATTACTCATGTATGCACTACCCCAGCACGTTATTCCATATTCAAGCCGGGAGTTAACGAGAGCGTAGTAAATACACTTAAGCACCGCGGGGGGAACTAATTTCCTTAAGAAGTAAATTCTATTTAGTGCCATGTATAGATGTCTTTTAATATTTGTAATATGAATCTTCCAATTCAGGTAACGATCCAGGGTAACTCCAAGATACTTAAATTCAGACACAGATTCTATGTTGATGCAGTTCTCAGAACAATTATTATCGCAGCTGTTCCCGTGGTAGATAATACCGTTTATTGGAGATGGATTGGTGAGCGAGAAAGACATGACTTTTGACTTCGTGCTAAGAACCATCTTGTGATGAAGAAACCAGTCCCTTAGCATTGACAAATCGAGTTTTATCTGGTTTCTAATCTCTTCCATACTTTGACCGGTATAAGATAGGCCCAAATCATCAGCAAAAGCCACAATATTACCATTAAGAGGTACATGAAAGACTGAATTTATATAAATGACGAACAAAAGCGGGCCAAGAATTGAACCCTGAGGAACGCCAACACCAGGTCCAGGCAGGGATTCACTTAGAAAATCCTTTATACGAACATTTATTTATTTTAATTATTTTTTTTATTTTATTATTATTTTAATTATAACACAATCGGCGCTTTCTAGAACAGGTTTGGAATATTCTTCTACCACAATATTGTCTTTGACATAACTAATTATACCTCCAGCACAGTAATTTTCATTGCAGTGCGGAAATGGAGTGTAACCCGGTATCGAAAAGCTTTTAACTTCTTGGTCAAATATCCAGATCTCTGAGAGTACAATAATTTGTGGTAATACTGTGAAGCAGTTTAACAAATACGCACAAAACAAATCAAAATTAGATCGCATACTTCGGATATTAAAATGCACAATGGTAAGATCATATATAGTAGAGTGAAAATTAAGTGCAACAACAGTTTCATTACTATCCCTACATTCGTCTAGATCAAGTAATTCATTAATTGAGTTTAACATATTAAAGCTAATTCAAAATAGAAAAGTAAATAAATAAAAAAAAAATCGATTATAAATTATTTAAGTCGTTTAGCGACTTAATGACTTTGACCTCTTCACCAGTTTTGCGTTTCATCATAATCTTCCCGTGCTGCCGTACCCAGAGAAACTCAAAACCATATTTTTTTTGCTTCGCTCAGCAGAAACTTTGTCTCACCCGAAAGCCACTCATTCACGAAGATGTTTCCTTTGCTGTTGGTTGAAAAAATGTTGCTGCTCTCAATCGGTTTCCTCCTCTCGTACACTGCACCCATGATTCGATCTTTCAATCGTTTGTTGCTGCACTTTGCCACAATAGTACCGCTCGGTTTTCCCTTGACTCGCTTGCGAAAGCAAATTTCCAGCTCATCTTCTGAGACATCCACTGCTAGGCCTTGGTGAAGAATGTGCGTTACGGTTTCACGCACATTTTTTTCGTCGCTGAATGCAGGAACATCTCGCAGCTCAATGTAATTTTCGTGTAACAGCCATTCCGCATTGAGTAGCCTTTCATTCGTTTCACATAGCTGCTGCTTGAGTGATTCATTCTCTTGTTTCATAGCTGCAAGTGCATTGGTCGTTTGCTCCAGTGCCGTGAGTTGGCTTTTCATAGCTTGGAGAGAACGAACGGTAGACGCGAGTGTGCTTTGAACTTGGCGTATCTGGTTATATATATCGTCGAGCGTCGCTTTGTTTGGACTTGCGTTTGTTGCCGAATATGATGGTTTTTTTTTCAGCGTACACTTACTGCACAACCAAGGTTTTTTGCTTTTCATTATCTGCTCAAAATCTGTTTCACTAATGTTTGCACATCTTGGATGCAGTAAGCAAGTACATACGGAGCAAGTTAAGATTGATTTGCTCGTATCTCTAGCAATTTTCGCGGAACACTCGATACAACTCATTATTATGTGCTTAGTCTCTGACGGCTCGACTGCAACTCCAATTTTTATTTGATTTTTGGGTACAACATTTCTTGGCACTCGTTTAATTTTCTAAGGTAGTCATGTTCATTGCTAAAATAAATTGTTTTATTAAATTCTTGGGTTCTTCCGTAAAATAATTTAAATGGGGCTAGTTGAGTTGCGGAGTGGATAGAATTGTTATATGTGGTTATAGTTTCTGCTAAGATTTCTTCGTGGTCGATGTCTTAGTTCTTTTCTTTTCTTATTGTCAAGATGATCCTGTAAATTTCTGTGAGGGATGAATGAAGTCTTTCGACAAGGGTGTTACTAGATGATTGCTGGAAGGATGTGAAGTATAGTTGTATACTGTATTGTTTACATAGTTCTTTGAATATATTGTTAGAAAATTCAGATCCTTGATCGCAAATTATCTTTTTAGGGATGCCGTGTAGGCTAAGAAATTGTCTCATACATTTTGTTATACTAATACCATTCCGAGAAGGAAGTGTATTGTTATGCCTGGGTTCGGCTATACACAATAAAAAAAAGATCGCGAAGGAGATTCACTCTTAGGCCAGGTTTTCTATCGGGGTCCAACGATGCTGGCTTTTCCTTTGGGTATGCGAAGCGGAATTCTCAAGAGTAAGCACAACTTCTGATGTTCTCAAGATTCACTGCACAAGTTCTTATGTTCAGAATGACAGATGTCAACAACCGCACAACTTTAGTGGAAAAATGAATCGCACAACAGATCGAAATTGAAAGTCAACACAGGTTTTATAATGCTATGAGTTTTATTTCTACAACCGTCTTGGTTAATGACTGGGAACTAATTACAAAGATTTCGTACCGACTACCTGCCTAAATAACGTGAGACTGCTGACACTGCGGTTTCCTTTTTGTATGTTGTTCTGCTGCCTCTGCTGAGTTTTCTGCTGCCTCTGCTGAGTTAGCGTCTGGTCATTTGACCCATTCCGTTGTTGTTTTGTGAGCTGCCGTCGACATCCGTAACACGTCCCCCTTTCAGACATATCTAGGGATACCTTATCCTTAGATTGGGCTTGGGTGTCCTCATTTCTACGTGCTCTTGGGCGCTTTCTGGTGATATCCTTAGCGTCGACTCTGGATTCACACGATGTTTTCTGTTGAAGCATCTGTTGAACAAGGTTACGGTTGTGCTTCCTGATCCTCGACCACAGTTGCATTTCCAGATGATGAATGTTATAGCTAGCAAGCTCAGGATTCCAAATGTTGAGATTATTATCCCCTCTGATCGTTCTGGTATTTTTTCCAATGCTCTTGATCAAAGGTTTTTATGATTTTGAATCTGAGTTGACAGATCCTGCAGCTCGTGGATATCTTTGGCAGTTATCTTCGACAATGGTTCTTGATTAATCACAATGTCCTTCAATTTGGTGTTTAAGCAGCAATCTTCTGGTTCTTTTATGAATGTTTATCTCTAACCGCAATTTCTGCTTCAGTACCGACCGTCATTATTGTCATGTCATAGGTTTCGAGAATGCTTCCCTATTTCTGTTTCATTGTTACATTTACATTTGTATTGGGTTTGTTCAGAAATACTATACAAATACAAATTATCTTTTAGCTTATGAAATATTTCTACATGAGAGCTTATGATTTTAGCATTACATTTATCAGCTCTATTTCGCATGAACAAATTTATTTCACAATTATAAAAGTACTTCTAAGAAGCTGGGGTTTACAAATTAAAATTTTATTAATGTTATTACAATCTTTTAAATCACTTATTAAAGCATAATCTTCTTTGTTTTTGTTTATAATCATAAATTTATCTCTTATATCTAAAAATACAATTCCATTCTTAACTATCTTTGGAATAGCAATTGTTTCATATATTTCGAAATTTTCAGTTGTTACTGTCGGAATATTAATAATAATAATGATTTTTTGATCTTTAGTGAACGCTTTTAAATTCATTGTTTTCAAAATTTCGGAATAATTTTCCATAATTGGTTCTATTGCGAATGTACTGTCATTTTTCAAATCTCGAAGCTCATTTAATAAATCTATAGGTTCGATAATTCGTGGATGTAATATTCCTGCTTGTATAAATAAGAGGCTATCTATTATTTGTTCTATCTCCATTTCTAGCTGTAACATTTTAAAGTTTATTTTATTAGATATTTCCTCATAGTATGATTCGATCAAAATAGTTCTATTTAAATTACTTTCTAGAGAATTAACTTTGTTTATTTCATCTACTAGTTCATTGATTTTAGCAAAAGTAACATTTGTGTTCTTGATACTTTCTAATACTTGTTTATTTAACTGGCTGAGTATCTTAACATTATCTTCCATGCCATCTTTAATTTGTTGTTCGTTTTTATTTATCTTTTGGATGACATTATAATAGTATTCCGCGTCTTCATTGTCCATTGTGCCAAAGAGGACTTTGAATCCTGAACCTATCATATTAACTAGACCGCGTTTTTGTCTTCTCGAACTTCCCATAGTTCCTAAAATAATCTTTATTCTATTGTTAATCTTTACAATTTCTTTTTTTGATATTCTTTGAAATTCTTTACATTCAATTTTCGACTCTAGACAAACGGCATCCATTGTGTTAATCATGTTTCTTATATTTCCAGTCGCGTGTTCTAATCCATTTATATCTAATTCTATTACTAATGCTATATAATTGTTAATTTCTCTTGCTTCTCCTAAGTGGTTAAAATATATTCCGGTATTATTTTGTAGATCTTTCACCCATAATTTTACTTCGGCGATGACCTGTCCGATGAACAGGGATCTGAAATATATGGCTTAACATTAGCTTTGTTAAACTTTTGCTTTTTATTATTCATTTGTAAGACTAAATTATTTCCTTTAACTTCTAATATCTTAAATGGCCCTTTATACTGGCTTCTTAATTTTCCCTTTCTTTCATTCCACACTAAGACCTTTTGACCAATTTTGTATTCTATAGTTCTTCCTAATTTTTTGTCGTATCTAACTTTAGCCCTTTCTCTACTGTTTTTTGTGCTTTCTTTTGCATTTTCTTGTTTCTCTGAGAGATTAGCTCTTAGTTCGTCCACATAATCGAAAACTGACTTTTCATTATATGGATCTACGCTACTAGGCCTGTTCACTTCATATCCAAATACTAGTTCGTAGGGAGTGTACCCCGTTGTAGTATGTTTAGTACCATTGTGACAAAATCCTGCGTACGACATTCGTTTATGCCAATCTTTAAGCTGATGTTATTCGCGTCCTGTAGATTTGAGATACTCTAAGAGTCTACAGTGAGCCCTTTCAACACTACCATTAGCCTGTGGATAAGCCACACTAGTTGTTATGTGTTTGATTTCCAAAATTTTACAAAATTCCTCGAACAGTTTATTACAAAATTCAGAACCGTTGTCGGATAGAATGATCTTGGGCATTCCAAAATTCATAATCCAATACTCCGATTTTAGCGGTACGAACTTGATGAATTTTGATAAGTCATCCTGGATGGTCAATCCGAACTTATAGCCTTCCTCGATTTCTTCAAATGGTCCAATTATGTCTATCATTATCTTTTCTAGAGCCTTGTCGGCAGATGTTACGATTTTCATTGGGTTTCTAGTAGGAGCTCTGTTAACTTTTTCTGTCCGGCATTGAGGGCAGTTTCTTACAAAGTCTTCAATGTGTTTTTGCATACCTTTCCATTTGAATTTCCTTCTTACTTTTGCGTACGTAGCTTTCTGACCTGTATGACCGCCTATTAAACCTTCGTGATATTCCTTCATTATAGCTAATCCTTTTTCTTGATCTTGAACTTCTTCCTTTTTATCTGAGACTTGTTCTTCGCTAGATTCGTCTACTTCATCCTCTATGACTTCACTCTCCAAGTTTTCTATTACTTCACTATCTAAGTCACTTTTATTTTTGCTTGGAATTCCTTTACTTGGATTTCTTCCCTCGCTCGTGCTTGCTATATCATCCCTATTTTCGGTATTTTGAAAATAGGAAATGAATTGGCTTATCGGAAGATTTTCGAAACTAAGCATATATAACAAACTGCTTTTGTATAAGCAAGTGCTAAAACCATCTTGGACGTACGGTATACAACTTTGGGGTTGTACTAAACCAAGCAATATATCTATTTTAGAAACTTTTCAAAATAAGACACTCAGAGCAATCGTTAATGCTCCATGGTATATAAGAAATAGCGATCTACACCGAGATCTAGGAATCGCAACCGTGTCTGACGAGGTAACAAACTTTGCTCGCAAACTTAGTACTCGTCTTCGCGTACACTGCAACAATGAAATTATCCGAACTTTGGATCAGACAAATCTTACGCGCCGACTACAACGAATGAGACCGTTAGATCTAGCAGCATAAGATGAAACCGCATAAACCGCGACGGTATTGTAGGTGCCTTCGTTGGAAGGCAGCCTGCCACACGCGATTATTACAGAAGCTTGAACTACTTGTTAAGGAAACTTGGTCGTAGTCTGACGGAAAATGGGAGGTTTTTTAGTGAGTAAGAATCTCACACTACTATGAGCACGCGCGGCCGGTCCTCGTAGTGCCTATGAAGGTTTTTCCTACCCACGGAAAAAAAAAAAAAAAATTTCGGTATTTATCTCGATACCTTCCTCCTCAAGTAAACTCATAAGATCTCGCCAAGTTTTCTCTCGTTCCTTTTCTGTGATTCTGACGTTCCTGCTTAATTCATCGGCTACAACGTTTTCTTTTCCTTTTTTATAAGTTATGACATAATCAAACTCCTCAAGTTTGAATCGCCATCTTACCAATCGACTGCCTGGATCCTTAACGTGAAATAACCAGGTTAACGGTCTATGGTCTGTTTGTATTATAAATTTAGTACCATAAATGTATGGTCGAAACTGTTTCGTAGCCCATACGATAGCTAGACACTTCGTTTCCGTAGTGCTGTAGTTAATCTCTGCCTTATTTAATGTTCGGCTGACAAAATGTACTGGTAGGTCCTTACCATTGTTTTCCTGGCTAAGCACTGCACCGATGCCTCTATTAGACGCATCAGTTGTTATAATGAATGGCTTACTATAATCTGGGTACTGTAGTATGGGATGTGATATTATTAATTCTTTTAGCTTATTAAATGCTTCTTCCTGATCTTGAGTCCAGATAAACTCAGCATCCTTTTTTAATAATCTATTTAATGACTCGGCAACTTTACTAAAGTTCTTAATGAACTTTCTGTAGTACCCTATCATCCCAAGGAAGGACTTAATTCCTCTAGGGTTCTTTGGAGCTTCCATTTGTTTTATATATGCTATCTTTTCTGGATCGGGTTTGACTCCCTCGTCAGTTATAACATGTCCTAAGTAGGAGACTTCCTTTCTAAGGAACTCACACTTATCAGGCTGCAATTTGAGGTTTACCTTTCGCAGTTGCTCCAAAACTTCAACTAACTTTTGATTATGTTCTTCTAGGTTTTTCCCGTGAAGTGCCGTGGCGTAGTGGTTAGTGTGTGTGCTTACTACGCCGGAGGTCTGGGTTCGAATCCTGCCATCGTCACCTAAAAAAAAAAGACTTGTTCTTTTTCACGGTCCCCACCTCCGCGAGGGTTTGACAAGCCCTCCGAGAGTATTATTTGTCTTGAAAAACTTCTCAAAGTGCCGTTCGGATTCGGCAAAAAATTGTAGGTCCCCTTGTATGTAAAGAAATCAACACACCAGCATACATTGTTGAGAAGTTGGCCCTGGTTCACCTCGAGCTGTTGCGCCACTCTATTTATTTATTTATTTATTTAGGTTTTTCCCGTATACGACAATGTCGTCCAAGTAAACGAAACATCTGATTCCCTGTAAACCTGCTAGGACTGTGCTCATCAGCCTTTGAAAACAGGCCGGAGCATTTTTCAAACCAAATGGCATTCTTGTGTACTCAAAATGGCCATATGGAGTGCTAAAAGCAGTTTTTTCGATGTCCTCCTCAGCCATTGGAAGCCAGACGTTAAGTCTAATGTCGAGGATTTCATTTATGTTTGGCAGGGGGTAATTGTCCGCAACATTCAAGTTGTTTAGTTTACGGTAATCAATTACTATTCGCCACTTTTTTGTGCCACTTGCGTCGGACTTTTTGGGAACTATCCAATTTATCCTGGAGCGGAGAGCTCCAGGGAGAACTGCTATTTTGGATTATTCCATCCTCTTTCAATTTTTCTATCTGCTTACGAACTTCCTCTTCGTGTACCTTAGGGTATCTATACGTTTTAGTGAACACAGGTTCACAATCGCTTTCTGTCCGTATTTTATGTTTTATTACGGAAGTTTTTGACAGCGTTTCATTTTCGATACTAAAAATATCACTATATTTCCTAACAATTTCGATGAGACTTTCTTTTTCTTCCTTGTTTAAATGGTCAGTTCGAACGTTGCCTGACACTATTTGAGATCTGCCCTTAGAAACTTCGAATTCACTCAAATTTCTTCCTATGATCCTAAAATTTTTTAAATTAAATGGTTTTTCAGTGGTATTAGCTATTGAAACTAGACATTTCCCATTATTATTCAGCGTGACGCAATTTGGAATTATGATACCTCCGGTAATTTCCTGTCTGGGTATTACAATTTTACTATTTAAGCCACTATCGATCTCAACTGTTCTAAAAACCTCAGATCTTTCCTTTACGATGAGTTCCTCTTCTAAAAACCTTAAAGGTATTTTTTCGTATTTCCCGCTGATAATGTTTTCCTTGTAATTGATCGAGAAACCACCCTCTCGTAGGAAATGATTTCCGATCAATCCATCGTATTCTCCTAACAAGTCATTTTCTATTACTTGGAACTTGATAGCTTTAGATTTTCCGGCTAAGGGAACAAATCTAATGTGGACTTCTGTTTCACCTAGGGTGCTACGTGTCCCACCACCTATTCCACTAAATTTTATACATCTCCTCGCTTCTACATCTTTATAAACGCAGTTGGCTTTGATAAGGGACACCTCAGCTCCCGTATTGATTATAAGCCTTTTCAACTCGCCATTAATTTCTACATGAGGACTTTCAGAATTATCCAAGGTCCTAAGCTGCACGGGTATCCAAGGTCCTAAGCTGCCTCATTGACCATACAGCTTACCGAAAATTTTTCAGTTTAAAGTTCTTGTTATCGTTACTACTGCTATTACTGCTGGTACTTGGCTCATTTTCCCGATTACCTAGCTCATTCCTATCTTTCTTCGGTAACCTGCAAAACCTCTTAATATGTCCTGGTTTACCACAATTAAAACACCGTTTTTCTTGGTAATTTATCTTAGCTAGATTCTTATTTGTATAATCTTTTTGGGTATTTGATCGAAATATGTTCATACGTTGTTCCTCTTCGGACGCAAATTGAGCCGCTTCGGCTAGCGTTTTTGGACGTTGTGTTATCGTGTACGTCGACAATCTTTCTCGTAAGCCATTAATGAAAACCGTTAAGGTTTCATTTTGAATATATTCCAATTGCCCTTCTTTATGTTCACTCTTTACGTCTGCGAGCTTACTTTGTAACAAACGTCTTTGCAACGTTTCGACCCTTTGTAGGTAATGAACAACAGACTCATCCCTATTTTGCCTGATGGAAATTAGTTCCCTATGAAGCTGTAGAGCACTGTGAGGCTCTCTGAATACTGCTGTTAATTCCTTTTAATTCCACGAATCTTTGTTTTAATATACTTGAAGAGACCATCTTTTTGTGTAGCGGATGCTAATTGGATAGCATCGTTACACGAATCAATGAAAGTAAAAACTTCGTCACTTGTACCATTGAATGTGGGGATGAAGGAAATTAAAACGTTAATCGTGATTTCACTCATAGGTACAACTCTAATTTCACTATTGGTGTTGCTTTCACTATTATTTAAGATATCCTCGTACTCAATATTATCTTCTGGACTATCACTGTATTTTGAACTATCTTCGCTTTCGTTTTCCGCGTTAGTATTAAGACCGCTTATTGAAGCACGAAATTTTGAAAACATGAATACTTAGTTCTTAGAAATTCTTACTATAATTTCTTCTTCTTTTTTTTATGCACCGTATGAAACAAAAGCTTTACAATAAATGCACTCACAGAAAGATAATAGTTATCGACCGCTGCTTCATCTGGATCTGGATGTTTTTCGCTTCCCTCTCTCGCTGCTAATTCGGAGAATTTACACTTTCCTCTTCTTTTCGCGTATCCCACCGCTGCCACCAAAAATTTGTGTTATGCCTGGGTTGGTTCGGCTATACACAATAAAAAAAAGATCGCGAAGGAGATTCACCCTTAGGCCAGGTTTTCTATCGGGGTCCAACGATGCTGGCTTTTCCTTTGGGTATGCGAAGCGGAATTCTCAAGAGTAAGCACAACTTCTGATGTTCTCAAGATTCACTGCACAAGTTCTTATGTTCAGAATGACAGATGTCAACAACCGCACAACTTTAGTGGAAAAATGAATCGCACAACAGATCGAAATTGAAAGTCAACACAAGTTTTATAATGCTATGAATTTTATTTCTACAACCGTCTTGGTTAATGACTGGGAACTAATTACAAAGATTTCGTTCCGACTACCTGCCTAAATAACGTGAGACTGCCTCTGCTGAGTTTTCTGCTGCCTCTGCTGAGTTAGCGTCTGGTCATTTGACCCATTCCGTTGTTGTTTTGTGAGCTGCCGTCGACATCCGTAACAATATGCTGTGGCAAATCTTGAGAATTTGTCTATTATCGTGAGCATATTTATACCTCATCCCATAGGATAGGAGGTATATTAAGTTTGTCACATTGTTTGTAACACGGTGAAATAATAATGGTAGACCCCCAAGACCTTAAGGGCATATGAATGAGACCGAATTCTGAATCGAATGAGCCATGTCCCGCCGTCCGTCTGTATGTCACATGTTGTTAGGCCTTATATTTTGAGCTAGGGTGCTGAAACTTCGTACGTCAGGTGCACGTCATGCGAAGCAGTACAAGTGCAAAATTTTTTGAAATCTGCCCAAAAACACGCCCACAATGGGTCTAAATGTGCAACTACCTCCAGATTTTTCAAAACTGTAAGACGTTCTAAAAGGCTGAAATTGACATTTACCATCTCTTAGTGAATATAAGACACAAAAAAGACAAATTTAATTGGTAAACCTCCTCTAGTGGGCGTGGCATCTAGTTTAAGGTAAATTTTCAAATGCAGTTTACTCAGTATTTTTGCTGGAAAATGCAAAAAATTTGCTCAGTATTTTATGTAGATAACGCTTAGTTCCACATTTTGTTCACACAATACGTTGGGCCCCGCCCAAATTTGGAGGCAGAATTGAAGAAAAACCTAAAATTTTCCAGAAAAACTTAATTTCGGCTGCCCTTGAGCCTAATTTAGGAAAGCATGAAACAAAAAAAGTAGCAGGTTAGGTAAACAATACTTCCGTCCAGATTTCGTTCATAAAAAGTTTTTAGCCACGCCCCCTTTTACTTACTTACTTAAGGTGGCGCTACAGTCCGGGGTGGACCTGGGCCTCAGCCAACAAGCTTCGCCAGCCAGCTCTGTCTCTAGCTAGCCGTCTCCAGTTTCGCACGCGAAGTTGGCTGAGGTCCCCTTCCACTTGCGTGCGCCACCTGAGTCTCGGTGCTCCTCTACCGCGTCGTCCCTGCGGTGTGGATTCGAAGATTTTCCGGGCCGGGGCGTTGGTGTCCATCCGCTCTAGATGACCCAGCCATCTAGACCCAGTCCATCCGCTCATACCGACCCAGCCTAACTCTTTTGGCTAGGTCGGTATCGCTGTACAGCCCGTACAGTTCGATGTTATATCTCCTCCTCCACTCTCCGTCTATGCAGACGGGACCGTAAATTGTCCGAAGAATTTTCCTCTCGAAGCAGCCTAAAGTGTTTTCATCCGCCTTTGACAGGGTCCATGCTTCTGCACCGTAAAGCAGGACTGGGATGATGAGGGTCTTATACATGGACACTTTAGTTGCTCGAGAGAGGGCTTTGCTACTCAAATGCCTTCTTAGCCCAAAGAAACAGCGATTGGCAAGAGTTATCCTTCGTTTGATTTCAGCGCTGGTGTCATTGTCTGAATTGATAGCGGAACCCAGGTAGACAAAGTCCCTAACTACCTCAAAGTTATAGCTGTCGATGGTGATGTTTTGTCCAAGACGTCGGTGTTGGGTGTCTTTTCTGATGACAGCATATACTTGGTTTTGCCCTCATTGACTGCTAAACCCATATTCGCCGCTTCCGTCCCAATACTCACGAAGGCTTCACTGACATCACGCTTTGTTCTACCGATTATGTCAATGTCGTCTGCGTATGCAAGTAGTTGAACGGACTTTTGAAAGATTGTACCTCTGGTGTTGGCGCGAGAGTTCTGCACAATTCTCTCAAGTATGATGTTAAAGAAGTCGCATGACAGCGCGTCGCCTTGTCTAAATCCTTTTTTGACATCAAAGGGGTCGGTGAGGTCTTTGCCGACCTTGACGGAACAGCGTGAGTTTTCCATCGTCATCCTGCACAGACTGACGAGTTTGGCAGGGATGCCAAAACTAGACATTGCGCTATATAGCTCGTCTCTATAGATGCTGTCATACGCGGCCTTGAAATCGATGAAGAGGTGGTGTGTATCGATTTGGAATTCCTGGGTTTTCTCCAAGATCTGCCGCAGTGTGAATATTTGATCGATGGTGGACTTTCCTGGCCTAAAGCCACACTGATATGTGTCTATCAGATTGTTGACAAACGGCTTCAGGCGTTCACACAGTACAGCAGAAAAGATCTTGTATGTGATGTTAAGAAGACTTATGCCTCTGTAGTTGGCACAACTCAGAGGGTCTCCTTTCTTCAGGATCGGGCAAACAATGCTGAGGTTCCATTCGTCGGGCATGCTTTCTTCCGACCATATCTTGCATGAGCTGGTGCATGATGAGCTGGTGCATGCTCCTAACCAGCTCATCGCCAGCGGATTTAAAAAGTTCGGCAGCTAGGCCGTCTGCTCCGGCTGCTTTGTTGCACTTGAGCTTAGACACAGCTACTTTCACCTCCTCCAGGTCGGGTGGGCGGTATCGTTCGTATGCTTCGTCGGTAACGTCTTCGCCCGGGTTGAATGGTTCGTTCTGCCTGACAGCGGTATTTGGTTCGTCCTCGCCGTTATACAGTCTGCAGAAGTGGTCTTTCCAAATCCTCAGCACCGACTGCGATTCTACAACGATGTTCCCTTGATGGTCCTTACAGGCTTCAGTTCGAAGTTTATACCCTTGGCAGGACCTTTTGATCCTTTGGTAAAACTTTCTAACCTCATTCCTGTTGTAACATCTCTCTATCTCTTCAACCGCGCGCTTCTCGTGCTCTCTCTTTTTCCTTCGGAGAAGCCGGTGCTCCTCTCTCCTCCTCTGCTCATAGAGCTCGCGAGCAGCTCTAGTCCTTCTGTGCAGCGCCGCTTTGTATGCTTCCTGTTTAGCTGCATGTGCTTGCCGGCATTCAACGTCAAACCAGGAGTTTCGTTGTGGTCGCTGTGTGAAACCCAGCACTTCAGAGGCGGCGTCTCTGATGGCATTTTGGCAATGTTGCCACTGGCTATCAATACTTGATGCTGGTTGCATAGGACTTCGTAGAAGGTTTTGAGAGACTCGGTTGGAGAAGGACCTGGCGATCTCTTGCGATTGTAGTCGGCCGACGTCAAACTTCCTCACAGTATTTCCATTACTTGGCGCTGGTCGGGATATCCGCAGCCGTACCTTGGCTACAACAAGGTAGTGATCCGAGTCAATGTTGGCCCCTCGGAAAGTTCGGACATCCATGATACTGGAGGAGTGCCTTGCGTCGATCGCAATATGGTCAATCTGGTTGACGGTTGATTGATCGGGAGATCTCCATGTCCCTTTGTGGATATTGAGATGCGGGAACTGTGTACTAGCTACCACAACGTGTTGCCCCGCAGCAAAGTCAATCAGCCTGAATCCGTTATCGGAGGTCGTGTCGTGCAGGCTATACTTTCCGACAGTACGACCAAAGATGCCCTCCCTTCCTAGCTTGGCATTAAAATCGCCTAGGACAATCTTAATGTCGTAGCTGGGGCACTGCTCATAAGTTTTGTCCAGGAGCTCGTAGAACATATCTTTGGTCTCGTCATCTTTCTCCTCTGTGGGGGCATGTGCGCATATCAGGCTAATGTTGGCGAATTTAGCCTTGATGCGGATCGTCGCGAGGCGCTCGCTTACAGGGTTGAAGCTCAAGACTTTTTGCCTAAGTCTGGCTCCAACAACGAAACCACATCCAAATAGGCGCTGTCTTTGATGCCGATAGCAGTCGCCGTAGTAGATGTCGCAGTTTTTCATCCTTCTTTTGCCCGGCCCGTCCCACCGCATTTCTTGGATGGCAGTAATGTCTGCCTTGCAGTCGTTAAGGGCCTCCGCTAGTTGCTCGGCTGCACGTGGTCTGTTAAGGGACCTAACATTCCACGTGCAGAACCGGAGCTCGTTGTCCTTTTCTCGTTAGCATTGGTCGTCAACAGGGAGGACCAGATCCTTTGCTTAGCTCTAAAGACGGAGAGCCGGATAGCCCACACGCCCCCTTTTAGGGGTCGATTTTTCAAAAATATTGAATTTGAACCAAAAAATTGCATTTTACGTACAATTAGGTGTAACTTGGAAATATCGGTGGAAAAATCCTATAGTTAATAGTTTGTAATTAGGGGCGGTTGGACCATGCCCCTTTTCGAGGTTTGCATTACCTATAAAATGTCAAAAAATAACTATGCCATCAGCATTTTACCATGTGGGATAGGATGGGGTATTCAACGGTCCTTTTTACGGACTTTAACTTCTGCGTACAAACTGAAGCACTTACTTACTGGTTTTATTATTAATCGTGTATACGTCTATATGGAGGATATCTAAAGGTTTTGCTTTCAGTTTTGATTCAGGTTTTTTTGAAATTAGGTTTTTGAGGATGTGTATCATGTAGGAGCTTTTTTAATTTGTATCATGTAAGCTTGTGTAATTTGGCTTTCATATAAGGAAAGAAGAAGGATCTCTTGAGGTGGGATAGTATTTCGTTTATTCCACGGTGGTTATTGTTTTGTATGGTAATTATTAACAAGTTGGTCCTGTTCGTCGTTGTCTGTTATGTCCGTCAATTTTTCAGTGCATCTTATAATTTAAAAGTCTGTTATTGGAAAAATATTGAGTATATACATATTGCACTACTCGAAAGGTCTCGTCGTCTAGGAAGACTGCAGATGTTTTGTTTGGTGGTAAGAATTTTTTGAATATTTCAATTATTGTTTCCTCAGTATAATTTGGTATTTGAATTTTACGCCTTATTTTGTTTTTAAAAGGGGCCTCTGTTTTGATAGAAGGGTTATTGGCATTTTCAAGGATAAGTTAGATATTAAACTCATTAACTATTGGACGTTCAAAAATAGTAATGTGATCGTTGACATTTTCTTCCACCGAATGAACTGTGGTTCCGGAGGTACTTTGGGTGACTATGTCATTTGTGTGAATTTCTTCTTGTTTTATGTTGTCGAGTTTAATTCGACTTAGCGCGTCAGCGTTTGTGTTGAGTTTACCTTTCTTTTATATTATCTCATAGTCGAATTCTTCCAATTTTAGTCTCCAATTTTAATCTACACTAATTTGGAATTTGGATCCTTGAGATTCATTAGCCCTGGTCTGGGGCTATTAATTCCATATCATTACAGACCACTGGTCTGTGGTCTGTAATGATCTGGAATTTTCGTCCGAAAAGGTAGGGTCGAAAGTATTTTGTGGTCCATACTATGGCCAATAATTCCTTTTCAATGGTCGAATAATTGACTTCTGTGTTAGTGAGCGTACGGCTAGCGTAGCAAATTGGTCTGTCTGATCCTATATGACCCTGCGAAAATACTGCGCCTACGGCGAAATTGCTGGCATCTGTGGTCAGAATGAAGGGTTTCGTGAAATCCGGGTATTGGAGAATGGGGTCATTGGTCAATATATTTTCGCAATCCTCGAAAGTTTTAATATATTGTTCTTTTAACTTAACAGTTCTCCCTTTTTTAGGCATTCCGTCATGGGTTTAACGAGTCCAGCGAAATCTTTGATAAATTTCCTATAGTACCCTAAGAAACCAAGGAATGATTTTAAATCTCTTTGGGTTTTTGGGATCGGGAATTGTTTAATGGCTTGTATTTTTTCGGGGTTGGGTTTTATACCGTCGGTTGAAACAGTATGTCCTAGGAAGGCTATCTCTTTATGGACGAATTCTGGCTTGCCTGTTTGTATTTCAAGGTTCGACTCTCGAAGTCTTTCAAATATTTTCTTTAGATTTTCTGTGTGTTCTGTTTTGATCTGTTTTGAGTTAGGAGGTATTAGAATTTTTCCTGAAGTGAGATTAGGTTTGAACCTAAGAGGAGTTTTTGAATTGTTTGTGATCAAAATGTTATTGCAGAGATCAGCTTTAGCACCTAGCTTTTTCAATGCATCCATGCCTAAAAGTCCATCAAAATGTTGGTGAAATTTAAATAGGAATGTAAAATTGCCGAAAGTTCTAAACTCTGAGAACATGGGAAGTGTAACTTGTTTATTAAGGTTGTGTTCATTAAGAATTGTTTTAATAGTTATTGGGCTGCAGGTTCTACCATCGTCGGGGTGAGAGAATTCAGGATTGAGGAATGAATAGGAAGCGCCAGTATCTATTAAGAACTTGAATGGGCGACCATAAGGGGATGAAATGTGGATATATGGTAGGTTTCTACCGTGTTTGTTTATGTCTATATATCCTGTTGGATTTGTGAGGCGGATGGGTAAAAATTTTCACCACCTAATTCGGTAAAGACGTCCACGAGATCGTAATCTTGTTGGTCAAAATTTTGAAAGTCTTGTTCTAGTTGTTGAGGAATGTTCTGGTTAGGATTTCCATCATAATATTGATCTAACGATGGTTGGTGTGTTCATTACGGTGGGTCTACAGGTTCTGTGCCTAAATTATGTTGTATGCCTTTGTTGATTACTAGGGTTACGTGCATTTGGGTTGGACCTATTCGTCCTATATGTTAGACGCGTTAACTGATTTGTGGTTAAGGCGTCCATTGGTTCTTGTGGAGTTCTCGGTGGGTTTTGTAAGGGTGGGGCGGGTTAGCTTTGTTGACGGTTCCTGAACTTGTTTTGTTGGGGGATGTAAGGAAAGGATTGTTGCGGGACTTTAAAATTAGAGGCGTATGGAAGGGATTGCTGTTTGGGTATGTTGCTACTGGAGTTTCTATTTTGGAAAGTCCGAAATGGCACAAGGTTAAAGTTGTTTGACTTATTTGTATAGGGGATATGATTGTTAATGAGGGATGAATTAACTAATGGTGTTCGATAGGCAGAGATTGGTTGTAGAGAAGGTTTTGTTTGTTGGTATTTTTGTGGTTGCTGGTAAGGAGTGTTTTGTAAGAATGTCTCTTTAGTGTAAAATATGTTTTGCTCTTTTATGTAAAATGAGAGCACTGCTGGCAATGATTCCGGTCGCATTGCGCGTACGACTGAACCAATAGGTTCTTTGAGGCCAGTGAGGAATACGTTCAGGCATATTTCTGCGAAAAGAGTTTGTTTCGCTTGAACAACATTGGCATCCTTTTCGTGGATCAGTATTGTATTAAGTAAAGTTGCTTGAATTTTTATTATTGAACTGTAAAATTCTTCTATAGTTTTATTTTTTTGTCGTAAGTTATGTAAGTCCCTTTTAAGTGATGTCTCAGTCCATTTGTCAGAGTAATGAAGTATCAAGTTGTTTTTTATTTTGTCCCAATTAAGGGGTGTGCCGTACATATTGAGCACTTCATTTGCTTGCCCTTCAATCTTATTCCGAATGGCTCGCAACAGGATAGTTGAATATGGGGTACCGTCTAGGCATTTAACGGACGTTTATATTTCCTCAACGTTGTTTAGAAATTCGTAAAGCAATCTTGGACTTGGATTTCCGTCGAATTTCGGTAGGTCTTTTATAACGTCCGGAATTCTTAAGGAATTGTAGATTTCAAGAGAGGGTGGTCTTGACATACTTGGGCTTGCGTTATCAGTGTTCATTATAGGCATTTGTGCTAAGTAGGTATTTAAGCTTAGAGTTGGGGTACTTTGACTGAGATTCCTATTTAACGCAATTTCTTCTTCGCGTATGGAATATAAGCTTGAAGTTTGTTAAGGATAGGATAGGAATGACGAAATACAAATTTTCTTATGAAATTAAAGACAGGAAAAATATTCAAAACTTTTACTTTTACTTTTTTTTATTGTCTTTGTTTGCACTTTTTTATAAATTAATTATGTTATGAATAATATGAGTAATGTACCTACTACATCTGCAACAAACACCATCAACAACACCCATCAGATCAGCATGTGGGAGCACACACCATCACCTAATGCAACGGTTCCATGTATGGGAGCACACCATCACCATACGATCCATGTCAACACACGGGAGCATAATATAAACCGTGTTGACGAAACAGGGTGAGGGTGAAGGAAAACACCATCAACAACACGTATGTTGGAGCACACACCATCACCACATGCATCAAATCAACGTATGGAAGCACACCATCACCATATGATACATGTCAACACACGGGAGCACACCATTAACCGTGTCGACGAAACAGGGTGAGGATGAGTGAGAACTTGATGGTGTTCTCACTCACCCTCACCCTCACTCAACACCCAAAAAATCATCATGTAGGAGCACACACCATCACCACATGCATCAGATCAACGTATGGGAGCACACTATCACCATATGATGTATGTCAACACACGGGAGCACACCATCAACCGTATGTCGACGAAACTTTAGAGCATTGAAGGTGAAGGAGCACATCAACAACAACACCTTACTGCTCTAGCGCGAGAGTTAGGAGAGTTCTCCATATCGACCCAACTCTCTCTTTAAAAGTCTATGTGAGAGTAAACCATCAACCAGGCTATATTTTCGAGGCCCAGAAGACCAGAAGCATTATGCGCGAGCAGAGAAAAACAACAACACATCAGTCAGGTCTTATTTCAGGCGTTCACGCAATTTTTGCTCGCGAATTTTTTCCAGAAACGGCGAAAATTTGATTACTCATTTCATGTCCTGGACTTTAAATTGCTGAATACCTACTAGGTATACATACTTTATTAGGGTTCTTCAGAAATATAACACAATAACCTATCTACCAATCAGCCTAAATATTGCAGAAATTATTAAACTTCCATTTTCAGCGGTCCGTCAAATTTTTACTGTCGAACACGAAATCCATTGAATTGGTAGGAATACTTATATGTGTGTACATACCTACATACTTACACAAGAAACTTATTTGCTCAGCTAATGAAGCTAAAAAAGATGCACAAAATCCACTATATTAATGATGCAATGATCATAGTGCACAAAATCTGGTGCACCTATTACGGCTTTTTGACAAACAGGTTTTGTCATTCAGGTAGATCTACCTACCCATTTTTTGTCATTGTACCTTTCTACCTATATATAAATCATCATATATAAATCATCAAAAATAACCACAACTGCTTTCGTTTTGGCTATATCTACTATGTATGTACCTATCCACATACCTACCTATGTAGCACAAAAAATTCAATTTAGTTACTTCAATAATCCCACAAAGAACATTCACACACAAATTTGACGAACATATCTGCATTTTTCAAGGAAAAAACAAAACGATCAATACTTATTGATTGAAAAGATCGGCTCAGTTTGCGAGCATTCAAATATATTTGTGTGTGGATCTTCTCAGGAGCGCATTAATTGCTTGTGTACGAATCATTAACGTGCAAGGTAAGTTCTTTATGCCATTTTTATTTCATATTACGTGCGAAATAAGGGAGGCTTTTTCAGATGCTCTTCCAAATTGAGAGAGGTTTCTCTAATGCTCTCTGATTTTGGAAAATAATTTCTGGGGTGATAAGACGAAGGAGAATAATTTTTGACATACACTGTGTGGTGTCCAACAAACGAAAAGCTGATTCAAAATGAACCATTGAGAATATTTAGCTTATTGGTGTTAATGTCATAGTTTGGGAACGTTATTCGGTCGTAGTGTTGGTTTTGAAGTGGGAATTGAAGGACGAATGGGTTAGTTTCTTTGCAAAAAATATTCTGTAAAAGAGAATGTTTTTTAATGAAGCGTTGGTTTAAGGAGGGAAAAATGTAAGTTTTGAAAATGAGAATGTGAAAAAAAGAAAATGTGAAATAGAGGTTATCTCACATTGAAGCCTGTAGTGGGCGTGACCTAATTGAAGACCTAAAACCAAACATTCACACATACAGACGGATGGATGGACGGACGGACGGACGGACGGACATGGCTAAATCGATTCAGCTGTTGGTCTCGATCATATCTCTAAAAGGTCTTAAGGGCCTACGGTGATTATTTCACTGTGTTACAAACTATGCATTAAAATTAATTTACCCTTGGTAGGGTATAAAAAGTTACTTCATGGATAATACGAAGAAAAGATACCACAATCTATAGTTCGAACAGCTAGACTATGACGCACAAAATGCACTAGTAATAATGCAATGATCATGATGCACAAAATCTGGTAGATACCTATTACAGCTTCATCCTACTAAGCCATAATAAACCATGTAGGTATGCATTACATATTGACGTTATCACTTAATAAAAAAATACCTTCCTACCAAGCCCCACATGATAATATAAATAGATACCTACCCACACCCAGATTTATTCATTAACGGGTAGAAAAATAAGCCAAACGCAAATCCTTCGCATTTCCTTTTCCAATGTGGAAGGTGAAAACATCAAAAGGAAGAAGATGAAGCAAAAAAATAATATCAATACATTTACTTCTCCACCCAATACATTCAAATTTCAAAAGCACAGAAAAAAAACTACAAAATAATAAATTTTCGCTTCGCTTTTGTTTCAACGTGGAGTAGGCAAGCAAATCACTGATAATTTGAGATTTGTTCATTCCGATACATTTCCCCACTAGCAAAGAAACCATTTTCACCTTGCAACCAAAAAAAGGCTAGCAAATCCGGGCGGGCTCACTAGGGGCGCTCGTATCGAATGGTCAAAGTGAGATTACAATTTAAATGTTTATATACAAAGTTCAAAGTGAGATTACTATTTAAATGTTTATATACAAAGGTTTCTCTTTCTATTTTCCGTTGAGATACCACAATTTGTATGCAAAAATATGCAGCTATGTTTCTGCAATATGATTCTGACACTTTGTTTTGTACGTTACTTTTTAAATTTGTGGTGACGGTTGAAAAGTTGAATATAGAATATAATCTAGTATATAACAAGGGACATTTTAGCTCAAAGTTGGAGGTTCACGTGCTCATGTGCTCATATGGGCAAGCCGCCTGTGCAACACATACATACACGCACAACTCAAGTGACTTATGCAGCCATTCCAGCCGATTCCACTTTTTTTTTAAACTCTCACATATACATATATATTGCCACTTAAGCTACAAATCACAAACACACATCTATACTGAGAAACATAAAAATTCAGTGAGGATAACTCACCTTTCTTTCTTATCTTATGCACACTTTTTTGTTTTAGATAGGTACACTAGGTAACTTTCTGCACTGATTGTTTTTACAAAAATTGTGTTCTTACTTACAAAATTTTTAAATTCATTTGAAGTTTTCTACACTAGCTACCTACTTCTCGTTTTGAGTTCTTATCTCACAGTGAAGTTGATATTACAACTGCGCTTATTTTCCCTTTGGAATAGTGAATGGTTGAATAAAGCCAACCACTGAACTGCTTCGAGAACTGAACCTGCTCTTCGAGAGCCTGCAACAGTCGCGGATAGAAAAGAATAAACATTCATAACTAAAAAATCTTGTCTCGAGATGGTCACTCGTTACGCTCAAAGCCGTCACAACCCACAGTCCTCCATTAAACGACTTACTCTTGGACAACACAACAATACCAAGACTTTAAATCTAGGCTAAAATTGTTCAACCGCAATCATGCATTCCGATCATCTGTTAATCATCTGAACTAATGACGCCTCAGCCATTAAGTGGATATGCGCCGCAAAACGTCTTGTTTTCGGAAAATTTTAGAAGGGGGAGCATTTCCAATGCTTTGCTGATTCTTTAAAATACACGCTTTTATAACAAATCCCTAGTCGTGCATACTATAGGAGAAACACATACATCCTACTTTCCGTGTACAGCAAATTTAAAATGTACACAGTATTATTATATTATTCAGTAATTTATGGTTATTAATATAACCAGCATGAAAAAAGATAAAAATGGGGAAAACTTCACGTAAGCTTTTCTTTCAAAAATATGGAGATTTTTATTTGATTCGCGTCTTTGTTAAGCTATGAAAGAAAGCTTAAAAGAACTTTCTATTGCAGCCTTCGGCCAACATGGGATGCGTACTGTACTGTACGGACTTTTTTCAAACACACTTTTGGTTTTAACCTCATCGCATGTCTAGGGAAGGTATACCATTTTTATTTATTTTAAAACAACGGTTGCTTTAAGAAATATAAATAAATAGAGTGGCGCAACAGCTCGAGGTGAACCAGGCCCAACTTCTCAACAATGAATGCTGTGTGTGTTAATTTCTTCACATACAATGGGACCTACAATTTTTTG
The DNA here is from genome assembly GCA_947623515.1 of Neoascia interrupta. Lineage (NCBI taxonomy): Eukaryota > Metazoa > Arthropoda > Insecta > Diptera > Syrphidae > Neoascia > Neoascia interrupta. Next base: position 139,863,811 of record OX392462.1, read on the forward strand.
CCGAATCCGAACGGCACTTTGAGAAGTTTTTCAAGACAAATGATACTCTCGGAGGGCTTGTCTGACCTTCGCGGAGGTGGGGACCGTGAAAAAGAACAAGTCTCTTTTTTCCGGTGACGATGGCAGGATTCGAACCCAGACCTCTGGCTTAGTAAGCACACACACTATCCACTAGTGTCAGAGTATGACCGCCTACAAATATCCAATAAACCGTCATCATAGCTCTGTGCACTGTGACCGCCCAGAAAACATCCCTCGACCTGCCATTGGTCTGGAATAGGGAACACTACCCATGAAGACTCCACTCTTCAGGGCTCAATCCAATCATGGTCGTCGGGACAGTCATCGCCATACCGCTCTATAGAGTGCGAGAATATTCTCTACACCCGTTTTCCATCAGGCCAACGGGTAAAACCATCGCCGAACCTGGATCATAAGCAGAGTGAGTGAGCCAAAATCCAAATACTCCATGCTCAAACTCCACTCCAACCAGCACGCGCAGGATGCTACATGTAGGATATTGGACATACCTCAAGGGAAACGCACAAGACATAATAAGCCATGGGACTCAAATGCGAAGCAACAATGTGCTAAACACACTTAGAACAAAAGTTACAAGCTTTCCGGACAATATGGGTGAGAGACCTAGTCGTCTTCACCACGCCACACACACACACGACCCTGATGATACCGGCACACAAAATGAGCCTCTCGCTTATTGAGTGATATCTGAATGATATCATCTCGCCTTATCGAAGTGTATAAATGGGAGTATAGGTATTTAAAATGAATGCGAGAGTGAAAAATAAAAGAAGAATCAAGAATCAATTTTAAATAAATATCTTTCACATGGGATAGGAATAGGAGGTAAATTAAGTTTGATTCATAGTTTGTAACATAGAGAAATAATCACCATAGACCCCTAAGACCTTAAGGGCATATATATGAAGAAGACCGAATTCTTAGTCGAATGAGACATGTCCGACCTTCTCCATCCGTCCGTCTGTCGCTAGTTTTTAGACCTTAAATTTTGAGCTAGGATTTTGAAACTTCATATCTGGGCTTCCTAGCTCCCGAAGCAGTACAAGTGTAAAAACATTCAAAATCTTAAGGGGTTTGGAGAGATGCTGGGATGGATATTAAGGATGAGGATGGGACCTTAGGATGGGAGCGGGAGTTGACAGGTGAAGGAGTGTTGAATGTGAGGCGCTGGCATACTTGCTCTTTTGCACAGCTCAGCTCGTCGGATGGGGCGTGGTTCTTGCTCCTCACACTTAACAAAGACTACCTACAAACAAAACACATGTCATCCCGATTAAATACCACTCAAAATTTTACCACCACATCTGGGGTTCGCTGAAGATGTTTTTTTATCTCGGCCGGATTCCCCCCCTATGCCATGAAGTTTCGTGGCCCTGCTTGGAAAATTCCCCTTTGCCGCATCGTCACTCTATCATGTCACCCCATCATCACCGAACGTTTTTTAGCTCACCTTTATCTACCCCTACAATTTAAATTCACTTCATGGCGACGGTCATTCGCAAACCGCCAAGAAAATGCTTTGAGTTTCTCCTTAACAGGTACTACATTATAAATTATTTATTTTTACATTAAGCATTGGATGGACACCAACGCCCCGGCCCGGAAAATCTTCGAATCCACACCGCAGGGACGACGCGGTAGAGGAGCACCGAGACTCAGGTGGCGCACGCAAGTGGAAGGGGACCTCAGCTAACTTCGCATGCGAAACTGGAGACGGCTAGCTAGAGACAGAGCTGGCTGGCGAAGCTTGCTGGCTGAGGCCCAGGTCCACCGCGGACTGTAGCGCCACCTTAAGTAAGTAAGTATTGGTACACATATTCATGAAGAATTGATATTTAGGTAACTATGTATACATAAATAAAAAAATTAGGTTTCCTGCAGTAGCAAACTTCTTGTAAATGATTGACCTTCCTACCCTGCAAGAGCTCTCAAAGGGGATGGTTTCTCTTCCAAAATTACTTAAAGGAAAACTCAAAGGCACGGAAACGAAATTTTACAAAAATCACAAAATCATTACCCTAAGGGTATACTACACTAAAATTAAACTAGCCTATACAACATCCAGTGGGTTCAGTCAAGGATAAATTACAAAGTCCCGACTAAACGCATTTGTAGGGTTTGTGTATTGTGGGTTTTTTTGTTCCCTTGTTAGCAAAAGCACCTAAACTGCTCCAAGGAGGTGACCCTTTCCTTTTTTATATTAAATTAACTTTTGTTTGTAAGTTAGCTTAGTTTAATAATTTGTAATAGTGGAATTCAATTAATAATGAATTTAAAATGATATTTGCTTAATTCTAAGTAACTTTTTTTGTTCTTTTGTTACTTGTCTTCGGAGCAATCAAAATCCTTTCTTTGAAGATTCGTTTACCATCGGATAAGGCTTCTTCTTCGCCAAAGCAACGGTCCAGGCCTTTAATAAAATCCTTTGTCACAGGACGAGCAGAAATTGGTGTTTTTTAATTATAAAGATGGCGAATCCGACAAAAAAAACGTGTGTCGGTAGTTGCTTAAGCATACAAAAATACAAAATGAAACTTGCACGTTCACGGCGAGCCATTACATTCCAGCAATTAACTAGGTTCGCCCATTATGCTTGTAAAGGTGCTCTCAGAACATATACGTTTTGTAAAAATACACCCACATTCAGTCCCAATGGTCTCCCACAAAAACAAATTTAACTCCCAGCCTTTGAATTTGCCTGAACTCAGCCTTCTCTCTTTTTAGTACTAGCCCCCTAGCGAAGGATAAATCGGTGTTTTGTATTTTAAGTACATTACACCGATTGACAGAATGACAGCTGCTTATTGCCAGCCACCAAAGAAAAGTCATCGATGGAGGTATAAAACCAGTGAGTAAGTGCTACAGTGTGTACGCAGAAGTTACAGTCCGTAAAACAGACCGTTGAATACCCCATCCTATCCCCTTATATAAGAAGTGAAAACTTCAAAAAAGGGGCGTGGTTCAACCACCCCTAATTACAAACTATCAATTAAAACACAGATATAACAGCTGCTGCGTCCAATGACCTTAAACAGCAAAAGAAAGACCACTGGTCTCCCCAAATCAATGGTTTTTAAAAATCTAATTTCAAAAGATGTCGATGGTACTCTAGAATTTTTGGGAAAATATTTTGAGTCTGTGTATTCTTACCCAAATAACCAATTTATCGTACAACCTTAGAAGGCAAAATTGATATTGGCCTGATACAGCTTGACCTTCAAGACATCGTTTTGGCCCTTGATAAACTCAAACCAAATACTAAACCTGGACCTGACGGTATCCCTGCGATAATTCTGAAAAAGTGTTCCCAAGTAATATGTAAACCTCTTCTTCAACATTTTTTTTTTTTTTTTTTTTTTTTTTCGTGGGTAGGTAAAAACTTTCATAGGCACTATGAGAATCGAACGCGCGTGCTCATAGTAGTGTGAGATTCTTACTCACTAAAAAACCTCCCAATCTTTGTAAGACTACGACTAAGTTTCCTTAACAAGTAGTTCATGCTTCTGTATAGTAATCGCGTTTGGCAGGCTACCTTCCAACGAAAGCACCTGCAATACCGTCATTATGTGCGGTTTCCTCTTACGACGCTAGATCCAACGGCCTTGTTCGTTGTAGTCGGCGTGCAAGATTTGTCTGATCCAGAGTTCGGATTATTTCGTGGTTGCAATGGCCGTGAAGGCGAGTGTGAAGTTTGCGAGCAAAGTTTCTTACTTCGTCGGTCACGGTTGCGATGCCTAGATCTCGATGTAAATCGCTATTTCTTATATACCATGGAGCATTTACGATTGCTCTTAGTGTCTTATTCTGAAAAGTTTCTAAAATAGATATATTGCTTGGTTTGGTACAACCCCAAAGTTGTATACCGTACGTCCAAGATGGTTTTAGCACTTGCTTATACAATAGCAGTTTGTTATATACGCTTAGTTTCGAATAACGTCCGATAAGCCAATTCAGTTCTCGTAGCTTGATTTCAAGTTCATCGCGTTTCTTTTTAACGTGTGGCTTCCACTTAAGTTTTGCGTCTAGGGTCATGCCTAAATATTTCGCCTCGTTTGCGTACGGAATTTGTACCGAGTTTATAAATAGAGGTAAGTTGATTACCCTTTTGTAAGTAAAATTTACGTGCGTTGATTTTGTCTCATTTAGGTAGATTCGCCAGGCCTTTGTCCATTCGAATATTTTATTCAAAGCGCGTTGGAGTTTTCCCGTTGATAGTTCGACTGTCTTATCCGTAGCGAGGATAGCCGTGTCGTCAGCGAACGTGGCTACAGTCGTTGTCTCTACTTGAGGTACATCTCTTGTAAAAAGTAAAAACAGTGTTGGACCGAGGACGCTACCTTGTGGAACGCCGGCTTGTATTTCTTTTAATTCTGAGTATTCGCTCCCGTATCTCACTCGAAATAGTCTGTTGTCAAGATAAGACTCTAAGAGTTCATACATTTTTTCCGGCAAAACTTTCCGTAGCTTATATTTTAGGCCTTCGTGCCAAACTTTATCAAAGGCTTGGGATACGTCAAGAAAAGCGGTAGAACATATCATTTTCGCTTCTAAGGCTTTCTCAATTTCATTAGTTATTCGATAGACCTGGTCAATTGTTGAATGTTTGACCCTAAAGCCGAATTGGTGATCCGGAATCAATCGTCTTTCTTCAATTATTGGTTGCAGTCGTTTGAGCACAAGTTTCTCGAAGACTTTAGATATAATCGGCAGAAGCGAAATCGGTCTATATGATTTTTTGTCGTTCGGGCATTTCCCTGGTTTCGGAACCATTATTACCTCTGCGACTTTCCATTGCCGTGGAACGTATGAAATTCTCATTGATGCGTTTATGATGTAGAGAAGCTTGACTAACGCTCTTTTCGGTAGATCCTTCAAAATTTCCCCAGTAATTAGGTCATAGCCTGGAGCTTTGTTATTCTTCAAATTTCGGATTGTTTGACGAAGTTCAGACAGTGTCACGGTTTTCATTCGATAATTGTCTAGTTCCGCATTGCGAAACAGATCGTCAACCAACGGCTCTCCGTCAAACGGTTTGAATGTTTCTTCTAGATGTTCTGCAAATACATCTGCTTTCTCTTTGTCGCTTTTTAACCATTCACCGTTATCTTTTCTAATTGGCGCCGAGTGTACTATGGGCTTTTTAATGGACTTCACGGCTTTCCAAAGTGAATAGTTTGACCCTCTATCGGCAGTCAAGTTTTCGATGTAGTTGGTAGTCTCGCGACTTTTAAAATCTTGAAGTAAGTGCTTTAATTTGTTAGATAGCCCATTCAGAATGGTTTTATCAGGAGGAGCTCGAGACAAATGCCACCTCTTTCGAGCCTTTCTCTTTTCGCGTATGAGCTCTTCAATTTCGCGCGGGTAAATTGATCCGCTTTTCCTTACTCCAGTCTTCCGGAAAGAAGTATTGCTCCAAGCAGCGTCTTGAATAGTTCTAACGAGTTTATCGACTTCGTCTTCTATTTCTAAAGGGGTTGTAAGTGGTACATGTAGAGATACATTTTCTTTACAGTATTTCCTAAAGCCATCCCAGTCGGTGTTGTTATTCGTTAGCCTAGGCGCTCTCTCATTTTTTGCTAGACTTCCGCCGATTTTCAAAACGACTGCCGAGTGATCCGAACAGAGATCATAGCCTTCTTCTACATTTGTGAGGTGGCGGGGAACCCCTTTTGCGATAAAGAAGTCGACAAGGTCAGGTACTTTGTTTCTGTCGGTTGGCCAATACGTTGGCTTTCCCGTCGAAAGGAAAACCACGCCACGTTTCATGCTAGCTTTGAAGAGTACTCTACCTCTTGTTGAATTGCACCGTGATCCCCAAAAGGTGTTTTCCGCATTAAAGTCCCCGCCGATGATAAAATTCGACCCAAGTAAGTCAAAGAGGGGAGTAAGATCGTCGTCCGCTAGCCTATACTGTGGAGGAAAATTACTCGAGGCAATATTATAATCTAGGTGACCTATTTTTACCGATACTGAAGTTATTTGCATAGAGTCAAGCTCAATTTCTTCGTTTTTGTAATGCTTAATGCAGTCTTTGATGTAGAGAGAGGATCCGCCTCTCGAATTTTCTGATGGAGGCGGATCTTCAACATGTCGTTATCCTCTGAAATATTTCTTGAAGAATGAAAATCGTCCTTTCTTATCCCTATCTTCAAATCAGGTTCGAAAAACAATGTTGAAAATTACAGAGGGATTTGCAAACTATCTGCTTTACCGAAGCTATTTGAAAGCATTGGTAAATCAAAAATTGATTTTTTATGCCCGACCCAGGGTATATTAAGTTTAATGTATATTTGGTAACGCAGTGAAAGTCACCGTAGACCCCTAAGACCTTTTAGAGATATGAATGGGACCGACAGGAGAATCGATTAAGCCATGTCCGTCCGTCCGTATGTAAACAACTTTTAGGCCTTAAATTTTAAGGTACAGAGCTGAACTTTTGTGGGTTGGCTGGAAGTCCATTGGACGAGATCAAGTTTGAAAATTAGACGAATCCGCTCACAGACACGCGCACTACAGGCCTTTATGTGCGACCGTCTCTAATTAAAAAAAAAATACTTTTTCTAAGTTTTAGCTATGTTACAATAGTGCTCGCGCATTCATTTTTGGTATGTAACATTGCCTTGTAATTGTCTTTGAAGTGGCCAAAAAATGTAAGCCTTTTCATTGACCACGCCTACTTTTTTAAGGGATTTTAGTTTAAAATGGCTGTTTTTCGATAAATATTTATGAAATTCGACTAAAAATTATATGACAAAGGTTGTAGATATTAGCATTTTCTAACTTTCATGTATAGTACTATGTGCCTCCACTGTAGCATAAGTAAATAAATGCACACGAGCAGTCTAGCTGCTCGTCACTTGAAACCCCACTCAACTGAGATTCCGTTGACCAAGCGAATTCCTGGTCACCGATCGTCTGGAATCGGAAACCACTCTCAGGCGCGTGGGAATGATTAAGTTAGCGAAAATCGCATAAGATAGATAAGGTAGAGACATGGTCGCAAAAGATTTAATAATTAATAAAAAACTGACTTTCAAGCCGAACGGTTAAAACGGTAATGTGTTTACTTATATATATTCACTACTTATACTATATTCACCCACTTTTGTGGGCGTGGCGTTAAAAAAAGTTATTTTTTTAAGTTAAAAAAGGCGAAGTTTTAGACCGCAATGTATGCAACCAACTAGTATAAAGCATTCAACAGTTATATTTTTGTGTCCCGCCCACTTTTTGGAGGCGTGGCATTTTTTTTTGGTATGGTCGGGTATTTTCCAATCCGTCGTAGATGGACTGAAACTTTTGCATACTCACTGTTGCACTTTCCCATTTGTTTTATAAAAGAGCATATGTGTGCTGAGCAGAACGGCTTTGTTAGTGGGAAGTCTACAACCACTAACCTGGCTTACTTCTCCCATTACACTATTAATGCTTTAGAGGATGGTTGTCAAGTGGACTGTGCTTGCGCGCTGACTTTAGCAAAGTCTTCGACACCGTCAACTTTCATATTCTGCTAAAAAAAAGTTGAGTTCTTTGGATTTCACTCCACAATACTTAAATGGCTTGCCTCTTACTTGATTGAAGGGAGACAAAGAGTACAAATCGCGGATAAGCTCTCTCGATCTTTGAATGCGTTTGAATGGGTGTACCTCAAGGCAGTCACTTGAGACCACCGCTTTTCAAAATATTTATCAATGACTTATCTTCAGTGCTAAATTACTGCCATTCTTTCGTGTACGCTGACGATCTCAAGCTGTTTCTTAAAATAAAAAGCTTTTTTGATTGTGAGCGTTTGCAACAAGATATCGGATATGTGGTTACTTGGTGTTCAAGAAACGGTCTGCGATTAAACATGAGTAAATGCTTTATAATTTCTTTTTATAAAAGTTCGTCCTGTCTTCAATTTGAATACGAAATACATAAACAGTGTACATGTATTGTAAGTATGTAATTACATACTGCACAGAGTGGATGTAATTAAAGACCTTGGTGTGTTGGTTGACTCATGGTTGAATTTCAAATCTCATATCGACTACATCACAGCCAAAGTTAATCAACTTTCAGGATTTATAAAAAGAAATAGTAAAGAATTGTCTGATCCTCATGCACTCATTTCCCTTTTTATTACATTAGTTAGATCTTTGTTTGAATATGCTGACGTTATTTGGAACGCATTTCAGAATATTCATTCCGATCGTCTTGAAAAAGTCTAGAGGCGTTTCACCAAATACATTTTTATGAAAATGAGATGGGACTTTCAAATCCCTTTCATTACACGGTGTCAGTTACTGGGTATTTCTACTTTGAAAATGAGATCTTTGCTTGAATATGCTGACGTAATTTGGAGCCCATTTTACAATATTCATTCCGATCGTCTAGAAAGAGTACAGAGGCATTTCACCGAATTCATTTTTATGAAAATGAGATGGGACTTTCAAATCCCTTATATGACATGGGGTTAGTTACTGGGTATTTCTACTTTGAAAATGAGGCGAAAGTCTCATGACATCATGTTTGTCAGAGATTTGTTATGTTACCACATTAGGACATTTAATGTGGTAACATAACAAATCTCTTTTATCCTTTGTCCCAATCTATGCCCCTGTTAGACCTTTGAGGGAAAGAAATCTTCTTTCTTTTGAATTGTTCATTGAACTAAGTATGGCCTCAATGAGCCGCTGTCCAGAGCCATTGTTTCATTCAATGAAGTTCGTATTAATGTAGGTTTCACTACTCACGAGATTGCTTCAAGAGTGTTTTACTTAATTTGTTAGTGCTGTTTTAGTTTCAAGCTTTAACTTTTATCTTTTGTAGTCTGTATAGCGTAAGTCGCCTGTAGATGAAATGAAAAAAATTAAAAATATAAGAGTTATTTCCAAGTTACGCTTAAATGTATGTAAAAATGCAATTTTTTAATTAAAATTCAATATTTTTTAAAAAATCGACCCCTAAAAGTGGGCGCGGATAAAAAAATTATATAATCGAAATCTTATAGTAAGTCTTATTTACTTAACCCGCTATTTTTTGTTTCATGCTTTCCTAAACTAGGCTTAAAGCCAGTCAAAATTATGTTTTTCTGGAAAATTTTAGGTTTCTCTTTAATTCTCAACAATTCTTCAATTCCAAACGTTGGCGTGGCCAAAGTCTTGTATGAAAAAAATGTAGAACTAGGCGTTTTCTGCATAAAATATTAAGCAAAATTTTTTTCAATTTTGAGCAAAAATATTGAGTAAACTGCGATTGAAAATTTACCCTTAAAATTGATGCCACGCCCACTGCAGAAGGTTTACCACTTTAATTTTTCGTTTTCGTGTCTTACAATCATTAGGAAATGCTTACAATCATTAGAACGTCTTACAGTTTGAAAGCTCTGCACATTTACGCCGATTGTGGGCGTGTCTGTGGGCGGATTCGAAAAAAATTTAACACTTGTACTGCTTCGGATGACAAGTCTTGACAAAATCGGATGACAAAATCTTGCACAAAATTTCAGATCTCTAGCTCAAAATTGAAGCCCTAAAAACGTATGACACACAGACATCCAATATCGTTCCAGAATTCGGTCTCGATCATATGCCCTTAAGGTCTTGGGGGTCTACCATTATTATTTCACCGTGCTACAAACTATGTGACACACTTAATATAACTCCTATCCTATGGAACGGGGTATAAAATTGTTACATTTTTCCGGACGGTTTTTCATTTTTAGTTTTTATTGAATTAGGTGAAGTTTCCCATAATGCCTACATGCACCCAGTCGTAACAAACCTTTGAACATAGAGGATGCTCGTGCGACGAGATAGGCAGAGGAAACATCTACAATTTGGCACAAATCTGCATCCCCGACATTTTGGTTTCTTAACCTCGTTGCCCGAAAGCCAGCACCCGGGTATGTACATATATTGCATATAAATACATTATTGTGTTACTGGTAAAAAGCCGGTATGTATACATAAATGTAAAATGGCTTACGCATTTGCAGTATTATTTCTTTCACCAAATATTTATACATATGTAGTTATATTTTTTTTTGCAGTCTTATCCGGATTCAACGATGAACCGAGATATTACCCTAGTAGCTAGTTGACCTGGGCACAACGGGTTGTGGAGAGGGAGACACAAACAGGAAGGTTTAATTTCATTCGATAGGCTTTATAACTTGCTGTTGTTTTTTAGGGAATGAAATGCAGTGCCGAATGCATTGTTTCCCAGAAATGTGCCCTCCGTCCAATGGTCTGCGCTTGCCAGCGCCAGAGAATACTGAGACGTATCGAGGTATTACTTTGGATGATTTTTATATACCCTATTCCACAGGAATGGAGTATATTAAGTTTTAAACAAGCAAAAATGTGACATAGAGAAATAATGATCCTCATAATGAAAATCATAATGATGATTATGATTTTAAAGTCATTAAAAAATAAAAATAAATAAATCCGCAGACCACCCCTTGTAGGCGTGGCATCGATTGTAAGTATAATCTTTCACATGCAATTTATCCAATATTTTCGTTCCAAATCGAAAAAAATTTCTTAATGTATTGTGTAGAAAACACTTTTTTTATATCTCTTTCATAAAAAATTTTGGGCCACGCCCACATTTGGAAGCAGAATTTAGAAAAACCTCTAATTTTCCAGAAAACATGGATTTCGACTACTTTTTACCCAACTTAAGGATAAGAAATAGCATTTAGCACATTAGCTTCACCGGGGTCTATACTAGATTTCGTTCCTTCAAAGTTATTGGCCACTCCCATGTTTAGAGGTTGATATTACGAAATTGTTGAATTTTACCCAAAAAATTACATTTTTGGAATCGAATTAAAGAGTAATTGTTCGAATGCAATTAATTCAATATTTTTGAATTTTTTCTTAATATGTTATGTAGAAAATATAAAATTCTACATTTAGTTCGTACAAAGTTTTGGTCCACACCCATATTTAGAGGCACAATTCCATAAAATCTATAAATTTCCAGAAAAACATGGATTTCGACTGTTTTATAGCTTCACTTAGTATGGAATAAGAAATAAAATTTACCACATAAAGAACACCGGATACTATTTCAGATTTCGTTCATACAAAGTTTTCGGCCACGCCCACCTGTAGAGTTCAATTTCACAAAATTATTGAATTTGAACCAAAAAATTAGAGTTTTGCGTACGTTTTAGCCGCAAACTTGGATATTTCTATGCTAATATTGATTTTCGGTTGAAGGGGTTGGACAAACTAGAAAATAAACGAATGGAAAGGAGAATAGGAATGGAGAGGAGAAAAGGAATGGAAAGGAAAATAGGAATGAAAAGGAGAATAGGAATGAAAAGGAGAATAGGAATGAAAAGGAGAATAGGAAGAGGATTAGGGTATACCGCGGTCCGTTACAGACGGACCGAAGCTATTATGTGCAACAGTGCGTATTGCACTTACTCACTGGTTTTTATTTGTGTTGTGTACTTACACTGAAAATAAAACCTGGGTAGGATCGATAAAAATGCAGGCTAAGCCAACAATTCTTCTATCAAAATACGTCCAACAAAACCCCTTTATTAATTTCACAAAACTGAAATTAGTTTCGTTATACTAACAAATTTTTATTTGCTGAAGTGATACAAACCTTTTGTCATCCATACAATTTCCCTTTGTAAAATGAACAAAAAAAATTGTTAGTTTGATATAGAAATTTGCCAAATCTTCTGCTTTTGTTCTGTTAAGCCAACCAAAAAATTGCTGTTTTAACAGTTAATTTAACCAATTCAGCCACTATTATTTTCTGATATTTGTAAGAACATTTGTTTTTGTCCCCGCAAGGGCACTTCGCTTAGGTGAGGTGACGGGCTTGACGACCCCGCGGACCCTAGTTTGTTTTTCGGGGACAAATCCAAACCCCGGAATCAACCCTTTCCTCGCATCTCTCTCATCCCTTTCTTCCTTCCCCTTCCATCCAACTGTTAGTGTTCTAACCTACAGGAGAAGTAGTAAAAACTCACAAATCATAATCAATGGACAACCTAAGGGATGTTTCTACTCCAGGTGGTACCGGCGATAGCCAAAATCCACCCGCAGTCTTTTCGACTGCGGTCGGGGCACGGATTCTGGAGGCCCCAACATTCATTTTTGATATACCCTCCGACTCTTGTAGCTCGGTATCTGACTCGCTCGGAAATCTGAGCATGAGTGAGGCTGCTACCCAATGCACTGCTACTGACGCGACGACTCGGAATACCCTTGTGGTTGAACGGGCTCCGGAAGAGGCGGGCTCTGAGGTGCACCAAACTAAGGGTCGGCGGAAGAGGAAAAGGAAGAAGCAGATCGATAAGTCACGCAAAGAAGCTTTACGGGCTAAAGACGCTGCTAGTCCGGTCGGCTCTTCGGCGATTTCCATGAAGCGGGACAGATCGCTGGAAGTCTCACCAACTGAAGGAAATCAGTCCTCTACATCGGACATCGCCTCCTCTTCTGCTGAACCGAAAAGCAAGAAAAAACCCAAGCTCATTACGAGTAACGCAACCCCTCAGGCCCTTGTGTCTGCTTGCGCCCGGTCTCCGAGTGAAGCCGGTGCCTCTCCCATTGAAGGGTGCAGTGCTGGCGGATCGAAACCGGACGTCGCGAGCACTCCCACGGGCATGAGTCCAGGAAGCGCACAAACCGTCAGTGCTGCCCGTGCACTGGGGATGGATGCTGGTGATGTGACCTTAACAGGCTGCAACACTAGTGGACAGAACTGTGTCGACGCGGGCGGTCCTGAAGGTCAGTGTGCCACTGAACCTGAAAAACCTTTTGAACGCACGACAGCTAAGGTGGGAGATCAGAGGCATTCTTATCGGAATGCTGCTGTCTCCTCCTTAGCAGTTTGAATTGGGAAAGCAGGTAATGACAACAGTTTGAGTGCTGCGGAAAGCGAACACTGCAAAACTCGACTGTTAGAACTTGCTAAGGCAACTAATGCTTGCATTCAGGTGGAGAGCTGTGGTTTGAAGGACGGAACCTTTTGGGTGAAGACCTCATCGCAGCAAACCTCTGAATGGCTATGCAGTATGGTGCCGAAAATCCCTCCCCTTGGGACCTCAACTTTTGAGGTCTACAAGCCACCCAAGCTAACGCGAGCCGTCTGCTGGATCCCTGGGAAACTGGGGAAAACGGCGGGTGTGCTGAAGCGTTTGCGAGCCCAGAATCCTGGCCTCGACACAAAAGCCTGGATTGTCCGTTCGCATAGACCAAAAAAAAAAAAATCGTCTAAATGAAGATGGTAGTTGCTTGGTCGTGGGCATGGACATGGCTTCTGCCGAGGTCATTGAATCTAGGTACAACATGCGTCCCTATCTGCATTTTGGTAGGATTCACTTCCGTTTCAATGCCAAACAGCGCTAATAGTGTACGTAACCCTGAGTCTACATCCATAATGTTTACTCAGATTAACCTACAGCACTGCAAGGCCTCTACTGCTCTTCTAAGTAGCAGGCTTGCGGCATGTAGCACAAAAACATGCATAACATCCATCCAGGAACCATGGGTGTGGAAAGGTAACATCTGTGGTCTTGGTGGGTTTAGTGCTTCACACGAAATTCTTTACGATAAGAAGTCCGAAAGACCTAGGACTTGTCTTATCGCATTCAAATCCTTAGAGGCCGTCACGATCGAAAGGTTTTGTGCCCAAGATCTGGTTGCTGCCTCTATTCCCTGCCATGCTAACGGCAAATGGGAAACCTTTGTCGCTGCCTCGGCCTACTTCCCCTATGACTCTTTGACTCCTCCTCCACCAAAGGCAGTTGTTGAGCTTGTAGATTATTGTGAATCCAAAAGATTGGGTCTCGTCTTGTGCTGCGATGCTTATGCTCAGAATACTGTCTGGGGCAGCAGCAAATGTAACGCAAGAGGAGATCGTCTTTTGGAATTCATCTTATCGTCTGACATTACCATCAATAATTTGGGTCACAGACCCACTTTAGTTACCGCCAGGAGACCGCAGGTAATTGACCTTACCCTGTCCAACAAGTTTTCAAGGACTATCGCAAAATGGAGGGTATCGCCAGATAGCACCCTGTCAGATCACAGATACATCGAATTTCAAATCAATTGCGAAGTTCTACCTTTGCAAGAGAGGAGAAATCCGAGAAAAACGAATTGGTCACAGTTTAGAGAGGAGCTTGGCCACTCTGTTCAAGTTCCACTCAAACTGAGTTCACGACAAGGGGTAGAGATGTCTGCTCAAAATCTGAACAGCATCCTTACCCGTTGTTTTGAACTCGCGTGCCCAGTTACGAAAAACCTCCGTAGAAAATCGGTACCGTGGTGGAATGCCGAACTGCAGCGTATTCGCAAAGAGACCAGGAAGGTCCTGAATCGGTCCTTAAAAACCAATTTAGTAGAAGACTGGAATCTATATCGATCAAGGCAAAAGGATTTTAAGAGACTTATTCGCAAGTCGAAAAATGACTCTTATAAAAAATTTTGTGACGAGATCGAATCTCTAAGTGAAACTAGTAGGCTTGTGAAAGTTCTTCAGAGAAACAGACCAAGCAGACTCGCTTCAATACTCAAACCTGATGGCACCTACACTAAGAGCAAGGCGGAGACCTACAGTCTTCTCCTTGAGACTCACTTCTCGGGAAATCAGGTCACGACGTGCTCTTCAGTGGTACCGGCAACGGTGGCCACTGCTGAACCAGCGAACACAACGTGGCTTAACTGGTACATTGCATCTAGAGTGGTGACTGATGATGCTATCAAATATGCTATTGCATCTTTTGAGAGCTTTAAGTCACCTGGTCCAGATGGAATCTACCCGGTTATGCTGAAGCAAGGTTTAGGTCAGCTGTTGCCCACGTTGAAAAGAATTTTCACTGCGAGCCTTGCCTTGGCTTACATACCCACCCCTTGGCGTATGGTTAAAGTCGTTTTCATACCAAAACCTGGTAAGTCAGACTATAGCCTAGCCAAAAGCTTCAGACCAATAAGTCTGTCTTCCTTCCTGCTGAAAAGCTTAGAGAGACTGGTTGAGCTGCGCGTGCGCAAAGTTGCTCTTCGTTTGCACCCTCTTTCTGAGATGCAACACGCTTATCAGCGCGGAAAATCCTGCGAAACTGCGCTTCAAAACCTTGTTGGTAGGATTGAATGTGCTCTTGACCAGAAGAGGTACTTGCTGGGCGTTTTCGTCGATATTGAGGGTGCTTTTGATAACGCGACGTTTGATAGCATGTGCAACTCAGCCAGACAACATGGTGTAGATGAAACATTAGTTCAATGGATTAGGGCAATGCTAATGAACAGGACGCTGATAACCGAAGCAGATTGTGGCAAGTGCGTCATAACTGGGGTAAACAAGGGCTGACCGCAAGGTGGTGTTCTGTCTCCCCTTTTATGGTGCATGGTTGTAGACTCTCTACTATCGGCTCTCAACCTTCTTGGAACCTACACACAAGCCTACGCGGATGATGTCGCCGTTCTTTCTGTCGGCTCAAACCTAGGGACTGTGTGCTCTCAGGCGCAGAGATCCCTGGACTTGATCGATGATTGGTGCACTAGGAATGGGCTTTCAGTGAATCCTCTTAAAACTACGGTTGTTCTCTTTACGAGAAGGAGGAAGGTCACTGGTCTGACTCAACTAGTGCTAAAAGGTGTCACTATCCCGATATCCGATGAAGTCAAATATCTGGGAGTAATCCTTGATAGAAAACTTCTATGGTCCAAGCATGTTGAATCCAAAACCGAAAAAGCATTGTCCACCTTCTGGCAGTGCAGAGGCGTTTTTGGCAAGACATGGGGCTTATCTCCGAAAAGGGTCCTCTGGATCTATACTGCCATGGTTAGACCACTCCTCTCATACGCATCGGTTGTTTGGTGGAACAGGCTTTCGCGGAAACGTGTTACTGCCTCTTTTGCCAAACTCCAAAGAACGGCTTTTCTTGGCTGCACAGGGGCATTCCCTAGCACGCCGGGCTCTGCTCTAGATGCTTTGATGAACCTCCGTCACGTCTGCCATTGATACTTGGGTTTCTCGTGAGCACAGGGCTCGTTGGCGTGACTGCGATGGGTGCAGACAGACTAAACGACTACGCCCGGACATCTGCGAGGGGTCAGCGTCTTTTCTTCTATCTCTTAGGAGAATCGATTGCAGACTTCTTGTAGGCGTCCTTACCGGCCACCAAGCTTTTGCTAGACACTTGAATGTGTTAGACTTAAGCGAAACCACCACCTGTCTTGCCTGTGGAGAGGACGACGATACAGCGGAACACTTTCTCTGTAGTTGTCCTTCCTTTGCTCGCATCAGGTGGCGGATCTTTGGGGCTGACGTGGTGAGTGCCCCAAAACATCACTGAAGCTCCTTCTCATCTTTCTTCGAAAGACGGGTAAACTAAATACATTAATGTAAGGTGTCTGCATGGTAGTACAATGGACCAGTAGTTGTGTCTGAGTGCTCCATCGGATAGTAGCAACCTCCAAAAAAAAAAAAAAAAAAAAACATTTGTTTAAGGAACAAACATAGTTTGTTAATGCAAGAGCTCTGTTTTGCCTGATCGACGAAAGAAGTCTTCTACATAACAAATGTATTTTGTCAGTCTTACCTAAGCATTCTGCTCAATCAACAAACTGACTTATTGATAACAAATAAATAATTTGTTAATTCCAAACACTTGCTGGTTTATTACTGCCAAAAGTTATGTTTAGTTAGTTATGTACTTACCCGTATTTCAACCGATAAAACCATAGCTGAAACCACTTCAAAATTGATTCGCTTCATTCATAATTATACGCCGAATAATGTAAATTCAAAAATATTAAGGGATAATCCGGCATTTTTTTCTTATAAAACAAACTACACAAACATTGTGAAACATGTTTTATTTAGACATTACGTAAAATTCATATAAAAAACCATAAATTTAACATTTACCGAGTAATAAAAATAGCTTATTTTAATTAAAGCCACAGATTTCATTAACATTTTTTTTATTAATTTTTTTAACATTAACATTACGCTTAATTTGAAGAAAGAAATGAAAAATTTAAAGCCATACGGCTTGTATGGTACCATGTAACAAAACTTTGGATTTAAGTATTAAAAATTAAACTGATAAGTCCGGTGATCATTTGTTGTCCATTTCTGAACATACTAAAGAAATTATGGGGTTTTTTATCATATTTGGTTTTAATATCAAAAAAATACTTTTGGATAAAGTTCCAAACTATGGTTGGTTATTTGGGATACTCAAGACTAAAGACGTGGAAAATTTGAAAGCAAGAAAGTACTGCATGTAGGACCGAAAAGAGCCTGAATTTTATTCCGTCGAAGTATACTAATACGTCTGTCGGATTGGTTACACTACCAATTAGTATTATCAGCGGTTGAATGGATTTTTCTTGCTCTTCGAGCCGCACGTTTGCTTCCTCAACTTCTTCTGCTGTTTTCCCCACCATCATAAACGACAGCTGGGAGTCCCTTATTGAATATTTGATATGGTGTTTTTTCCTCCTTCGTTCGTCACTGAAGTGGTGGTAGGTATAAAAACTCCATGCAACAGTGAAATACAGTTGCAAATCGACCATCTATTACGAAACGGAAAATAAAATTCAAGTTCTAGTTAAAACTGATTAAAATCTGGGCGTGGTAAATGCTGGCATGCATGTTTTAACTATCACTTTAAATTTATCATTATCATTATCTTTATCATTACAACTAAGCTAAAATGTGATTTGTCTTTTTTTAATTTTAGGTAGTCACATACAGGTCGGTAGTGGGCGTGTCTGTGGACGGTGGAGTCATTCGAAAAGTTTTCAAAATCGAGCTAGTCTAATAGACTTCCACATTAACTTTAAAATTTTATCTCTAGCTCGAAATTCAAGTCCCAAAAGTTGTTTACATACGGACCGACGCACAAGACTTTTGCAAACATTGCAATTATAGTTTGACTTTTCATATCAAAGTGGTTAAATTTTTTTTTTGATATTTATTATTAAAAGCCCATTTGCAATTTAAGTTAGTTTAATTTTACCGCAATCCATAAACACTCAACCATTATAGTAGTTTTACGGATCTGCATATATGCTTTTATTACTAATTAAAATATTGCACTTACTTTCTGTTGGTGGTGGTTCATTTTTCATTTGTTTTCAGCAAGGAAAGGCTAGAAGGGTCTTTAATTTTTGTTCCCAGAATTTGCACCATTTTGTCGCATTTTGCGGTGAATTTTTCGTCGAAGCTGGGTACATCAGGGAACATCGCACGAAAATCAATGTTGATCTGTGAAATTATAAAGATTTACAGTTTATTATTAACCTACAGTTTATTTTGACAACTTACCAATTTGTGGCCCAATGGTCGCTTAAAAGCTTTCCATTTATTGATGATTTCATTTGTCGAATGGCATGTTTCTATTTCGCAGATCCTATATCTGGATGTGGCCGCCCAATGCAACTCCAGCTCCACCCAGGAACAATTGTCACTTAAAAACGCCGCCAGATGTTCATCAATGTTTTCCTCTGAAACAAATAGAACATAAGAAAATGTATACATGTTTCTTTTAATTTTATTTTTAAGTTTTACCTACATTTGCTGCCACCATAGAGATCGTTCGGGAAGTGCTGGGCTTTTCTGTAATTTTGCGTTTAATTAACCCGGTGCTTTTTAAAATTCTTATTTTGTTGAAATATTTGGCATAAGTTTTCCCAGAGGGTGCTTTTCCCTTCTGTCTGAGAAAGTATACTTCCTATGGAAAAAAAATTAAATAAAAAGTTTTAAAAACAATGTGTTGACACACCTCAATCTCATTAGGAAAAATTATTTTTATTTTCTTGGCCAATTCTTCAGCCACAGAAACCGTCATCTTCAAATCATTCTTTATGAAGTGAGCGACAATAATGTCGACAAGAATTGTCCTGCACCTGTGTTGGAGTGGAATTCCATTTTCTGACTTAAAGTCGGGCTCCTGGTGATTCATGGGTTTATTTTCTTGGCCAAATGAACAGCTTTTTTTCGAAAAATGAGGAGAATGATGGATATCTATATCGGTGGCTTTAGCAAAACTAGGAACATCTGCTGGAATATAACTGTGCTGCCATGATTTTAAGTGATGCATAAATCTAATTTTTGCGCCAAGCTTACAGTCCTTTGTCAGGACTTCGGCATGTGCAGGTGTCATATATTTCAGAGCTTCCAAATCAATTTTTTCTTCTGAATAAAGAAATTTAAAAAAAAAATATGAATAATAACCATAATAAACAAAGTGCAGATATATAATTTACCCAAACATTTTGCGTATATGTGATCAAAGCCCCAACTTCTTAACAACTGCAATACCTGAGGCTATTCGAATGTCGTGGAAAATTCATTCTCAAGTTTGTTGTCATTAAACGAGAAAATGTACGCTAAGGGCTGATCTGCATCACTTACACAACCACTATCGGAAAAGTCTTCCATTGCTTAATTAGTTCTGAACTGTTTCTTCACCTTCACAATGTTTTAGTTTTTTGATATTTATTTAGACGTTTTGTGATTTTAATGTTTTTATTACATTCCTATTTTTTTTTTGCAGATTCTTAAATTGTTAAATGAGAAATGTAAAAATGGGTAGGTATAGAAAGAGTTCAAAAATGTTCCTTTAAACGAATCATCAGTTTTCCATTACAAATTTTAGCTATGTTTATTGGCGGCCCATAAAAATAATTGATGTTCAAAAGTAGGTTTTCTGTAATAACTAGTTTATTATTGTCTATTTCATATGCGCAGTAACGTGAATCATAGCCTTTTACTGAAACTTCATTCACAAGAAAATAAATATCGCTATTGTTAACCACGAATATCTCAACAATTTCAAACAAGCTCAAATTACTTTCAAATTTTGTTAAATAACTTTTTTTTAAATAAACTGTGCCTTTCAACGATAGCTGAGAATAACACTCATCAGGGCATGTCATACTATTACTTTGAATAACATATTTTTTGTCAGTCAACAAGTTTTTTTCTATAGGCGACAACAAGAGATTCGCAATTCATCTGAATTTTTTTTTGCTAAAGTTAAGGAAATGTTTTTCTGGACGTAATACAATACGATTTAAATTCTTTATGTTTTGCCTCAAATCGAAAGGCCAAAAAATTTTGGGAGGCCCCGAATAACGAATAATTCGAGGATAATGTACCAAATTATGATGTTTTAGTTTCAAATTATCTTTGAATAAAAATTTGTATTTGGAGTTATGATCTTTTATGAGGTTCTCCAGAAGAAGAATTGTGCGGTCCTCTATCGTGTTTGACAATAAAATATCAATAATTGCTAACAAATTTAAAAAAAAAAGTCCAGACTTCATCATCATTTGGCACCAGATCCCCGATCATAAGAGGCAAAAAGTGTGTGAAGCATTTAACCTCACTCGCAGTCATTTGCAAATGAAATTTTTGCAGATGGGTTTTTTTTTGTATATGACCTGAAATGTTTCCTACTTTTATTATAATAAATAAATAAATAAATAGAGTGGCGCAACAGCTCGAGGTGAACCAGGGCCAACTTCTCAACAATGTATGCTGGTGTGTTGATTTCTTCACATACAACTTACTTAACTAACTTAACTAACTATACTAACTACTTTTATTATACCGTAATTAAAATGTTGCTTTCGATCATTTAATGTCCTCAAAGAAAATATTTGAGCAACATCTATATAATATGTTAGAATATGGCAAAGATCATAATGACATACCCCTTCAAATATATCGTGCATAACGTCAACACAGTAATTCTCGACCACATGAAATGATTCGATTTGATTAAAAACTGATTGTGTTAAAATTCCTGTATTCTCGTATGCATCTTCTTCAATATCTTGTCTGTAGTTTTCTAGAGTTCTAATACAGTCTAATTTTTCTTCGCACATGGATTGGGTCATTTGTTTTGAGCACTTACAAAATCGACAAAAATATTTGCTAGAAAATGATCAACTAAAATCACAAACTTGATTTAAACCTAAGTTGTCCCCAACTATAAGTCCAAGAATAAAGCGGACTTTACGAGGGCCTTCGGTGGTATTTATCAAAAGTCCTTTCCTTTCCAAACTGGTTCTTTGACTAAATAGCTAAAGCATGCTTCATTTCCAAAGTTTTTAATGTCTAAAGAGTTCATAAACCCTGCCACAAAAATATTGCATTTTTTTGAAGTGCTTTTAACTCCTGGGAAACTATAATAAATTCCGGAAATTGGGTGTTTATGAGATCCTAAGGGGTTATTCACTTCAAAATCATCTACATACAAAAAGTAAGGGATGCATATTTCATTTTCATACTTCGAGACCTTTTCTTTCCAAAGCTGACCATCCAAAAAGCTTGACATACCAGTTTTAACCGGGACGTTTTGATTTGAACTTTGTAAATATAATTTTAGAAAATCTTCATGTTCCAAAAATCGCTTAATTTGAAATTTTATGGGCAAAAGAAATGATTTTGTGTTAATTTCGTTGTAAGAGGACTCTCCGTTTGAATTAATGATGCCTATTTCATTGTTAATTGAGAATTTCGAAGAATTACTAATCAAATTATTTTTCTGCAGCCAATTTTTAAGTTGGTAGTCGCTATAACATAACTTAAATGGGTTCGATACTGTATTTAAAAAAGGGTCTTTAAATAAAGTTTGAAAGGCTTCTTCATTCTTAAGATATTTCACAATTGGTTCCAAAAGATTTTCAGTAATTTTTTTTTGTATTTTGTCAATATCTTTTCTACTTATGTTGCTAAAATTGTGTAAAAATAAAGTGAACTCCGCGCCTGAGTTATACAATTTTTCACAAACTCGCTTGTATTATTTCCAACTCTATTTTTTGACTGAATATCTAACTCTTGCCTTTCTGTCACTACAGGTGAAATCCTACAAGGTTTTAAATGAGTAATGGATTGCAATTTTGAGGTATCTGTGACAGTTAGCTGTGACGGCTCCTGAATGCTATTTTGTCGAATATCGGGCTCTACATATTGATGCTGTCTTTTGAGATGTTTTCTAAAACTATTGCGATTTCCAAAAGCCTGAAAGCACGAATTTTCAATACAGTGATATGTACTGTATGTGCCTAGTAAATGCAATATACTTAAATGAGCCATCAGTGCCTTGACAGAATCAAATTTAGCATTACACATAAAACAATTCATGATGCTTCGCCTAAGTAGGTAGGTATGAAATTTAGTAATAATGAATAGAGAAAGAGTAAAGTATTATTGAAACTAGCTTGCTTAAGTACTGTTTAAATCAAAGATACCGCTGAAACACACTGTTTCGTTAATGCATATCAAATATAAGTTTTAATTCCATACCCAAATAAATTTGTCTTCAGAGTTTACCATCCACAGTTTCCAGCCAAGTGTGAGTTCCCAAGAATTTTTTCCCGTGAAAAGAGCTAGGGTTTTCCGAACGTTTTTGCACTGAAATAGGTACATTTATATGTTTCTGCAATCAATTTAACTAATGTTCGTTTTCAATAATTCACAGACAAATTACTAGGCACTTTGAGAACAATATAAACAATAGCTTTCCATTATAAACTTTCAATATAAATATTGACTTGAAAAAACAACGCGTCATAATAATATTATTACCTACATAGGTACTCCCAGATTTAAAAAAGTAATTTAATTTGCGGTGCCGCGCCGAAAGTTCACATTTACCCGAAGCAGATCCATATTCATCAGATTAACACAAAAATGACAATTCAACGCAAGTAAGTACGTACACATAGGTAGGTGTTCAGTTATTAAATCAGAGATTCTTGGAAAAACAAATCAGAAGTTGTTTTGTTTTGGTTATTCCTTGTCCCGGTTTGGTTTTACACTCGCATATAAAAAAGGGTTGTATTAGTACACGAGCGCGAGTTACAGTTCCCACCGCAATGCAACCATCACCATAACACCTGTATCAGCAAAACCGAATACCTGCATCATAAACGATTTCACCTCTATACGAGTTCACACAAGAACAACGACCGAACGAGACTCAACTCAGCAACATATTTCCTAGAATTAAGTAAACCTAAATTATTATAAACATGTCAGCAACGTATTTCTTAGAATAAAGTAAATTCAAATTGTAATGTTCCCATAGGTACAATGTTGTCAAATAAGCAAATCAATAGATTATAAATACTACTGTAAAACATTTCCAAGTTGATTATTAAACTGTTGGTTAAATGAAAAGGTTGTTTTTTTTTTCAAAAGCTCTCCCTCGCACGACATAACTGGCGCAGTCGCGTAGTTTCGTCCGATGATTTTTTAAAACGCAATAAATAGTGCTAGAATCGGCGGTTTACCGAAAAACAGTAGTACCGGTGTTGTGAAAATCAGTGAGTTTTGACTCTTAACGGGCGAAAAGAAAAACGAACAATAACGGAGGTTCACCGTATAAAGTTACCGTGTAAACGAACAATAACGGAGGTTCACCGTATAAAGTTACCGTGTTAACGAAAAATAACGGAGGTTCACCGTGTAAAGTTACCGTGTTAACGAAAAAAAAAAAAAAAATAACGGAGGTTTACCGTTTCAAATAAACAATTAACGGTAGATAAACGAAGGATCATCGTTCTAATTAAATTGTGAAAATCATCAAGTGTCCAGCATCATCAAGGGTCCAGAATCATCAGGTTCACCACCCAGCATAAGATGAAGACAATTTTTTTTATACTATTGGGGTAAGTACATTTATTTATTTATTTTTTTTTTGAATACTAGGATGGACGGAGACTAAAACTCCAAAATCTTTCAAAGATACCAATACGCCCACTATAGCAGGTACATAATACCGAAGTAGCCGATATTGGTTATGCCCGATTTCCACGTGCTAAAAAACCACCCATTTATGAGAGACACTATGAAACTGCCAGAACGCACTTCATAGTAGTAAATTTTCGCTCTCTCATAATACTTCTTGACTACAACTAAGTTAACTTAACAAGTAGTTTACGCTTCCATAGTGTTGGTCGCATTGGATAGGTTGCTTTCCAATGAATGCACCTACTAAGCCGTTCATTCATGCGGCTTCACCCTACGTCGCTAGATCGAAGGGTCTTGTTCTTTGTAGTCGTCGCTCGTTGTTAACATCGTTAAGAGTCTCGTTTAGAGTACGGATCATTTCATTGTTGCAATGAACATGAAGGCGAGCATTTAGCTTTCGAGCGAAGTTTGTTACTTCTTCGCCCACGGTAGCTATTCCTAAATCTCTGTGAATATCGCTATTCCTAATATACCATGGAGCATTCACAATTGCTCTTAGTGTTTTGTTTTGGAAAGTCTGCAACATGGACATGTTGCTCGGCTTGGTACAACCCCAAAGTTGTATACCGTATGTCCAGGACGGCTTTAACACCTGCCTGTACAAGAGCAGTTTGTTATATGTGCTTAATTTCGAAAATCTTCCGATAAGCCAATACATTTCCCTGAGCCTAATCTCGAGCTCGTCACGCTTCTTCTTTACGTGTGGTTTCCACCTTAGTTTAGCGTCCAGTGTCATCCCTAGATACTTCGCTTCATTTGCATAAGGTATTTGTACAGAATTTATGAACAGAGGCAAATTGTTAACCCTTCTGTAAGTGAAATTCACATGCGTAGACTTGTTCTCGTTAAGAGCGATTCGCCAAGTCTTCGTCCAGACACAAATTCTGTCCAATGCTCGTTGGAGGTTTCTCGTTGATGACTCGACTGATTCACCTGTTGCCAGGATGGCCGTATCGTCCGCAAACGTGGCCACGACTGTCTCGTCATCTAGAGGTATGTCTCTTGTGTAGAGCAGGAACAGGGTCGGACCGAGGACGCTTCCCTGGGGTACGCCAGCCCGAATTTGCTTGAAACTCGAGTATTCACTACTACACCTAACACGAAAGAGTCTGCTTTCAAGATAATTTTCCAATATTTTAAACATGTCTTCCGGCAAGTTTTGCCGTAGCTTATATTTCAAGCCTTCGTGCCATACCTTGTCGAAGGCTTGCGATACGTCGAGGAAAGCACTTGAACATATTTTTTTCCCTTCTAAGGCTTTTTCAATTTCATGCGTTATTCTGTAGACTTGATCTATTGTGGAATGGTTAGGTCTGAAACCGAATTGATGATCCGGGATCAAGCGTCTTTCTGCAATTATTGGTTGTTATCGCTTCGGGAGAAGTTTCCCGAATACTTTCGATATTATCGGCAGAAGCGATATGGGCCTATAAGATTTTTTATCATTTGCGCATTTCCCCGGTTTAGGAACCATAATGACTTCAGCAACTTTCCATTGTCTTGGAACGTATAGAAGTCTAAGAGAAGCGTTTATCATATAAAGTAGCTTGACTAATGCCTTTTTTGGTAGCTCTTTCAATATTTCGCCAGTGATCAGGTCGTAACCCGGGGCCTTATTATTTTTAAGTTTGCTAATTGTCTGTCGGAGTTGAACTAACGAAACTTTTTTCATTCTAAAGCTACCAGGTTCCCCGTTGTTGTTTAGAACGTCAGCCAACGGCGGACCGTCGAAAGGCTTGAATGTTTCTTCTAAATGTTCAGCAAACAAATTCGCTTTCTCTTTGTCTTATCTTGCCCATTCGCCGTTAGCTTTTTTTATTGGTGCCGAGTGGATTATAGGTTTCTTGATATACTTAACTGCTTTCCACAGCGAGTAGTTTGAGCTCCTATCCGCCGACAAGCCTTCAAGGTATTCAGTGGTCTCACGATTTTTAAGATCTTGCAACATTCCTTTCAGTTTGTTAGAGAGGTGGTTCAACAGGGTTTTGCCTGGGGGGGGTCTCGTGCCTTGCCATCTCCTACGCGCTCTTCTCTTTTCACGAATCAATTCTTCGATTTCGAACGGATATGTTTTACGTACATGCCCGTCGGTGCTAACTGCGTTCTTTTGGGACGAATTGTTGTTCCAAGCAGCGCTCTGAATTGCTTCAATGAATTTGTCAACTGCGGTTTCTAACTCGAAAGGAGTTTTCAATGGCACATTCAAGCCAACACCCTCCTTACAGTCCTTTCTGAAAGCGTCCCAGTTCATGTTTTTGCTAGCTAATCTAGGAGCTCTTTCTATTTTCGCCAGTCTTCCACCCATCTTCAAGATAACTCCTGAGTGGTCTGAGCAAAGATCATAACACTCTTCAATTCGCGTAAGGTATATGGGGTACCCTTTAGCGATGAAAAAATCGACAAGGTCAGGCTTTTTATTCCTATCGGTTGGCCAATATGTTGGCTTGCCCGTGGAGAAAAAGTCCACCCCACCCTTCATACTATTTTTGTACAGTAATCTGCCTCTTGTTGAATTGCATCGTGAGCCCCAAAAAGTATGCTTCGCGTTAAAGTCACCCCCAATGATGAAATTGGACCCAATGAAGTCATACATACGATCAAGATCGTCTTCCACCAGTCTGGCGGGAAATAACAAGATTCAATGTTATAATCTAAGCAGTCAATTTTTACAGAAACTGAACTGATCTGCATAGAGTCTAGCTCAACTTCTGTGTTCTTGAAGTGCTTTATGCAGTTCTTAATGTAGAGGGAGGATCCTCCTCTCGAATTTAGCGAAGGGTGATGTGCGTGATAGTCATTGTAACCTTTAAGTTTGGGTGTAGACCCGTTTTTAAGGTGAGTTTCCGTAATCATGCAAATATCAATATTGTTTTTCCGTAGAAATACTTCTAGTTCGTCTATTTTATTCAGAAGGCCGTTTGCATTCCATGTTAGTATTTTAAATAACTGTTTCATATTCATGTTCTCTTGTAATTTTTTCGAGGCTTAAACTCGAGCTTGCTCAGTTTGTCAAATATAACTTTGTTGATTTTAGTCTGATCCTCAAGTTTCTCCAAGATTACAGCGAGGATCTGAGACACTGCATCTGTTGTGGGCGATCTTGCCTTGTTTTCGTTTGCCGCAACCTGTGCGTTTGATTTCGGTCCGACCAGTGGTGGTTTCTCCGCTGCACTTGAACTGGCGCTGCTCTTTTGTGAAGCTTTTACGCCTTTTGTCGACGCCTCCTTTGCCAATCTTCCACTTTTGATCGGCTTTGGCGTCTTTGGAGTCTTTGGCTTAGGAGTTTCAGCAGGTTTTGGGTGTCCTAGGCTTTGATTCTGACCTCTAGTATTTTCCTTAAGAGGTTCTCGTCCCTTTTGCAGCTCTATGGCTATTTCGCATCCTCGATAGTTCGCGGGGTGGTTTCCGTGGCAATTGGCGCAAACTGCTGGAGCCTTTATGTCAACTTTGCACTCTGTTGACAGGTGTTTTCCGGCACATTTCACGCAACGTGGTTCTTTTTGGCAGTAGGCACTTGTGTGCCTGAATTCTTGGCATCGCTTACACTGTGGTATCAGTCTATTGCCCTTTCGCGTGGGTTCGATTTTAACCCTGATGTTAAGTATCATTTTTATTTTATAAATATCGTTTATGCTATTTATAGCATAACATTTAGATAAGCCAAGCCTGCGATTAGGCTCAGGGAAATGTATTGGCTTATCGGAAGATTTTCGAAATTAAGCACATAAAACAAACTGCTCTTGTACAGGCAGGTGTTAAAGCCATCCTGGACATACGGTATACAACTTTGGGGTTGTACCAAGCCGAGCAACATGTCCATGTTGCAGACTTTCCAAAACAAAACACTAAGAGCAATTGTGAATGCTCCATGGTATATTAGGAATAGCGATATTCACAGAGATTTAGGAATAGCTACCGTGGGCGAAGAAGTAACAAACTTCGCTCGAAAGCTAAATGCTCGCCTTCATGTTCATTGCAACAATGAAATGATCCGTACTCTAAACGAGACTCTTAACTGTTAACAACGAGCGACGACTACAAAGAACAAGACCCTTCGATCTAGCGACGTAGGGTGAAGCCGCATGAATGAACGGCTTAGTAGGTGCATTCACTGGAAAGCAACCTATCCAATGCGATCAACACTATGGAAGCGTAAACTACTTGTTAAGTTAACTTAGTTGTAGTCAAGAAGTATTATGAGAGAGCGAAAATTTACTACTATGAAGTGCGTTCTGGCAGTTTCATAGTGTCTCTCATAAATGGGTGGTTTCTTAGCACGTGGAAATCGGGCATAACCAATATCGGCTACTTCGGTATTATGTACCTGCTATAGTGGGCGTATTGGTATCTTTGAAAGATTTTGGAGTTTTAGTCTCCGTCCATCCTAGTATTCAAAAAAAAAAAAAAAAAAAAAAAAAAAAAAAAAAAAAAAAAATCGTTTATGTTCTCAGTTCTTTCAAAGGAGAGCATAAAAATTGGAAGGCCGCGTCTGATCACAGTGTCTCTTTCTCCTTCCGTGCGTTGCTTTTCCTTTTTAATGATATTGACGGCATCAATAATTTTAAGACCTTTATTTTTTACGTCTTTTACAACGTCTTCTTTTGTGCATGATGGGTGGAGCCCCCTTACAATGACTCGCAGTGGTTTCTCGTACTTATTTTGATAAGTATACCACTCGATTCTTTCTGCATTCAGTCTAAGAGACAGTGCGCGATAGGAATCGGCGTTGTCAACATTTACTTTCCACACGTTATTTCGGTGCGAGGTAAGCTTATAGTTTTCTGTTCTCACCGTGTTTGCAAGAAGGTTGCGCAATCTCCCAAAGTCTGCTATCCCGACGATGTTTATTGCGGGAGGTGGACGAATTTTCGCTTCTGGTTTAGCCTTGTTTGAGCCAGAGGGCTTATCTTCTTTTTGTATTACTTCGGGAGAGGAATTCGCCTTTCGCTTCTTGCTAGACCTTTTCCTTAAGACTGAATCGGTCTCAAGTGCAAGTTCGTCCTCGTCCGTGAAGTATTCGACTGCTGGTCGGTTTGGTGTTACACACTCTTTCGTTACCTCACAGTCTTTCGTTAAACGAGTATTTTTAATATCCTCGATTTCTTTTGGCAGAGAGTCAACTTTCATTTTTAGATCTTGGAAGAGTCGCTCCATTTCAATAAGCTTAGCTCGGAGTTCATTATTCTCCTTTTCTAAGCTCTTAATTTTCACAGAGTCCTGGTTTACCGGTGGACTGCTTTTTCCGGATATGTTCGATCTAGGTGGTGGTGATCGATTTAGTTTTGTCCTTTTCTCAAAAGAATTTATAAGCAATAAAAGGCTCTCCCCAGAATCCGTAGAGCCTGCCTCCGAAGAGGATGGATTTTCCAGCATAGCTGGGCTGCCACCTGGGGTAATCAAATCTGTCGTTTTGTTCATTGCCATTTTTTTTTTTAACTTGTCGTTTTTATGAGAAATAGGTAAGTCAATTCTATTTTCATTTTTAAATACAGCCGCTCCTTTGGAGACAGACGCCGACCAGTGAGCCGCACAATGTGTGACAGACGCTTCTGGATTTTAATTTAACCTTCAGATTCATCTATAAGTTAAAACCTAACTGCCAAAAGTTGCCCCAAATGGAGCAGCATCGACAGCATCCGTTGAAACATTAAAGAATATTTCTTCCGGTGGATTTTAGTCGGCTCTTACGACAGGCATACCTTACCTCAAGGCTATTCTAACCCCGACCTTGCAGGGGTATAAATACATTTATAAAATTAGGAGTTCTGACTTTGAAAAAAAAAAAAAAAAAAAAAAAAACTAAGTATATTAAAATCTAGCCTACAATATTTTAAGTATACATAAAAAGAATATAACGCATACGTAAATATATAAATAACCTAAGAAAAGTAATTTCTCACATACCTACTTACCTTAAGAAAAGGAAAAAAGAGTTGAATAAATGTAAAAATTTTTTTCTTTCACTATTAATGCCAAGAAGAAAAGTCCCTAACCTGCCTTATCCTAAATTCTGGAAATTATTCAGAACCTTCCCTCAATTCCGGAAAGCCTCGAAAACTAAATTTTCTTAGACTCTAGTAATCTATCGTCTCTAAATTCCATAATGGTTCCACCAACCCAAGAGCAACCTGCCCAACCTGTAGTACAGCAAAGAGAAATTTTTGAATCTCTCCGAATTCCGGACGCTGTCAAAGATCTGCCTCGCTTTGATGGGAATCCAAGACTCCTATATGAATTCCTTAATAATGTTGAGGAAATCCTCATGTTCATGAGAGAAGTTGACGGTACACCATATGCCCAGATCATTTTGCGGGCCATCCGCAACAAAATAGAAGGTCAGGCAAACGAGGTCCTGAATATTTATGGCACACCCCTCACTTGGGAAGCCATAAAAAACAACTTAATTCTCCACTATTCGGATAAAAGGAACGAAACTTCCTTAATTCGTGACCTGCATAGCTTGAAACAAGCCAACAAATCTGTAGAAGAATTCTACAGCGACGTAGTAGAAATTCAAGAAGCTTTAGGTAACAATATTTGTATTCACGAGAAAGATCAAAAAGTTATAACGGCAAAAAAAGAACTCTTTAGCGAAATGTGTCTCAACGCATTTCTTTCAGGCCTTAGAGAACCTCTGGGATCTAGTATTCGCGCTATGAGACCTGAAAACCTCGCAACGGCTCTAACTTATTGCATTCAAGAACGGAATATGTTCTACATG
Organism: Neoascia interrupta; assembly: GCA_947623515.1. Classification (NCBI taxonomy): domain Eukaryota; kingdom Metazoa; phylum Arthropoda; class Insecta; order Diptera; family Syrphidae; genus Neoascia; species Neoascia interrupta. The sequence continues at coordinate 139,894,307 of OX392462.1, forward strand.
AAGTTTGATTTTAATAAAACAAACTTCAAAAGACCCGTGCCACAACGATTCTCATATAGCGCACCACCTAACTACAACTTATATAATAGACTTTACAATAGCCCTAGACAACCCTTTATTCATCCAACAAACACACCAAACCCTCGAAACAACTTTCATATTCCAGTTTATAATAAACCCCCACTAAACCCACAAAACACATTCAACACACAACCCTATGTAGCAAACAACTTTCAAAATCGGAATCAAACAGTCCCCTACAACCAAACGAATTACAACTACAACCCCCTTGCAAACCGTATCAACCAGACCTCATTACCCGCAACAACACCTATGGAACTAGGCTCTGGCCAAACAAATATGAGACAACCAACGCTATACCATCCAAGACCCACTAACTACAGTAACCAGACAAGACAAACTGCGAAGACACCAAGATACATCATCGAGGAAGTTCATAACTTAGAAACAAAAAATTACAACGGCCCTTCGTATATTCCGCAAATGGACAATTAGTATGACAACTACTATAACGAAAATACAATACAAAACAATTACGAAGACGAGAATTTAGACGAACTTGACCATAGTCTATTAACCACATTTCAAGAATTAGATGACACAAATTTTCGCACACCTGCCCCGACAGAGCCGTCGGATACATAGACATAAATACGCATGGTTCGAATCTTCCTTATATAAATATATCATCCCCCTTCGGACGTTCCCTCAAATTCCTAATAGATACTGGAGCATCAGCTTCATTTATCAATCCCGAATTCACCCAAGACTTGATTCACGAAAATTGCGAAACAATAAATATTTCAACCATCCTAAATTAACACCAATCAGATAATAAAGTAACAATACCTAAATTTATAGAATTCAACGAACCCGGTCACATGAGCTTGATGGTATTTAAATTCCATGGTTATTTTGATGGTCTAATAGGACTTGACATCTTAACCCAGTTAGGAGCAAAAGTGGATAAGCTAATAAAATTCTGGTAACCAACAACGCTGCAATCCCATTGCGATTCAAACCAAATCTTTCATCTGGTAAAGTCCCTATACCCCCAAATGCAAAATCGATTGTGAAAATTCCTGTTGATATTAAAAATGGCAATATTTTTATTAATAAAACACTTCTGAACCCTGGACTCAGCATCTCTGAAGGCATATACGAATCGAAAGACTGTTACAGTTTAGTAGAAATAACAAATGATTCAAATAAAGAAATAACCCTTCTGATAGAGCAACCAATAAAAGTTAACCCTTACACACCCTCTGACTACATAGAAGTAAATAATTTCAACATAAACTATAATGTATCGAAATCAGATGAAGACATTCTTAAATTAATCCGCGCTTCTCACCTAAACGGCGAAGAGAAAAAGACTCTTCTTAAAATTTACAGAGAATTCGAAGACATTTTTTTTAAGGAAGGACAAAACTTAAGCTTCACTAGTCAAGTAAAGCACAGAATCCGCACAAATGACGACATTCCAATATATACGAAAACGTACCGGTACCCACATATTCATAAAGAAGAGGTACGCAGACAAATTAATAATTTGCTTGAACAGGGAATCATTCGGCATAGCTATTCACCCTGGAGTTCCCCAGTGTGGATAGTGCCAAAAAAATTAGATGCTAACGGAAAAAGAAAATGGAGGCTTGTAATAGACTACCGTAAACTTAACGAAAAGACTATTCCCGATAAATATCCATTACCGAATATTAATGAAATATTAGACAAGCTTGGGAAGTGCATGTATTTTTCAACGATTGATTTAGCAAGTGGTTTCCACCAGATTGAGATGGATCCTAGGGATATCTCAAAAACTGCTTTCACTGTGGAAAACGGGCACTATGAATTTGTTCGCATGCCCTTTGGCCTCAAAAATGCGCCCTCCACTTTTCAGAGAGTCATGGACCACATTTTGAATGAGCTTATAGGTACTGTCTGCCTAGTCTACCTAGACGACATTATTATATTTTCAACATCTCTGCAAGAACATGCAGAAAATCTTAGGAAAGTCTTCGAAAGATTACGCCAATACAATCTAAAAGTTCAAATCGATAAATCTGACTTCATGCAGAAAGAAATTCCCTTCCTTGGTCACATTGTTTCGACCGACGGTATCAAGCCAAACCCCGGAAAAAACCACGCTATAAAACAATTTCCGATACCTCGCGCTCAAAAAGATATTAGAGCCTTTCTTGGATTACTTGGATACTACAGGAAATTCATTAAAGATTTCGCAAAATTAGTCAAACCCTTGACAAGCTGCCTAAAGAAAGATAGAGTTATTGAAATGAATGAGCAATTTATACAAACTTTCGAAACTTGCAAAAACATTCTTACAAACGACCCGATTCTCCAATACCCGGATTTCTCTAAGCCCTTTAACCTCACAACAGACGCGAGCAATTTTGCAATCGGTGCCATACTATCCCAAGGCCCAATTGGATCAGACAAACCTATATGCTACGCGAGTAGAACACTCACAGATACGGAAATAAACTATTCAACAATCGAAAAAGAGTTGTTGGCCATCGTATGGGCGACAAAGTACTTAAGACCCTATCTCTATGGTCATAAATTCAAAATCATTACAGATCATAAACCCCTTACTTGGATTATGAACTTGAAAGACCCTAATTCTAAGTTAATCCGATGGAGACTAAAGTTAGAGGAATATGATTACGAGATAATACATAAAAAAGGAAAGTCCAATACGAACGCAGACGCGCTTAGCCGAGTTAGAATAGGAAATCCGGAAAACTCTAAAGTCGTCGAAGTCAATGTTAACGATAATCTTTCAGCACAAGCTACAGGCGGTACAACTGTACACTCAGCCGAAGAAAATTTAGACGACGGCATACCGATATTAGAGAAACCCTTAAACGAGTTTAGCAGTCAAATAATTCTAGAAAAAACAGACAAAAGTCCACCCATGTCTTTAGAAACAGTCTTTAAAAATAAGCAACGTCGAACTATCCGAAAAATAACCTTGACAGAAGACATAATGATTGAAATTTTCAAAAAGTTCATGAGTCTAAATAGGCTTAACGCAATATACACCGACAACGAAACCTTCAGCTTAGTGCAATCTACCTTTTCGAAATATTTTTCACAAAACAAAATTTTCCGTTTAATCCGTTGCACAGATATACTTACAGACATAAAACAAACTGACGAACAAGAGAAACTCATAAACGACTACCATACAAAAAATAACCATCGTGGAATTGAAGAAACACTCTTACATCTAAAAAGGAATAACTTCTTTCCGTAAAAGCATAATCACGCGAACAATTAACGATTGCTCGATATGCCAAACGCTTAAATATAACAGGAATCCCCCAAAAATCAAATACCTTAAACCAGAGACACCTCTTAAACCCCTTGACATTCTACACGCAGATATCTATACAATTAATAACCGACATATTTTGACGATAATTGACAAATTTTCGAAATTTGCTTCCGGATATACATTACCTTCGAGAAACAGTATTTCAATACTGAAATCACTGAAACATTTTATTAGCCTTCACGGCACCCCTTTAAAATTAATCTGTGATAAAGGATCAGAATTTACAGCCAACATCTTTAAAGATTTCTGTAAACAATATAATATCGATCTCCACATAACTTCTTTCCAACAATCCAGTAGCAACTCACCTGTCGAACGGTTGCACTCCACCCTAACTGAAATTTACCGAATCATACTAACAACATTCGAAGAAAATAAAATGACAATAGACCATGATGAGATCTTCTCAGAGACCCTAATTACTTACAATAATGCCATCCACTCATCAACACAATTCACTCCCTTCGAACTATTCTACGGAAGAACTCACAAATTCAACAAAAACTTAACGTTTAATTCTGAACACGATTACCTCACCAAACTTAAAAAATTTCAGGAAGAACTTTTTCCACAAATTAAAGATAAACTAGAACAAACTACAAGTAGGAGAATTGACAAATTAAACGAAAACAGGGACGACCCTCAAGATTTTGAAGGGAACGAAACCATTTATAGGAAAGAATGTAGAAGAAACAAGCTCACCCCAAGATTCTCTAAGCAAAAGGTAAAGAAAAATAACAAAGTAACGATATACACGGTAGATTACAAGAAAATACACAAATCTAAAATAAAAAATAAAAAGAAAGAAAACAGGCAAGGCAACATGCTTAATTCTCTCTAATTTGTTTTTTTTAATAGGCTAACTTTATCAAGCAGCCAAAAACTAGAAATCCACGACCTATCCAAATCGCAAGGAATTCTTCCTCTTAAACTAGGCCCAGCAAGATCCGTAGAAAGCTATAACAACCTCATCCACATCGTTAATTTAGAAGAATACTCGACTACAATTGACAAAATCGAACAGACACTTGCAAATTTCACTAATTTTCCGACCATAAAATCTTCAATCGACATAACGAAATTCAAACTTAAAGGCCTCCGCAATAGACTCGAAGCATTGACGCCAAATACAAGGCATAAGAGAGGTCTAGTTAACGGACTAGGCTCGGCAGTCAAATTCATCACCGGCAACATGGACGCCTACGATGCAGAAGAAATTAACAAAAAAATTGACTACTTAAACACCAAACAGGACGAAATCAGCTCGGCAATAAATACCAGGACGAAACTGAACTTGCAGATGATCGAACGATTTGGAAATATTACCAAACATATAAACAACGAACAAAGCGTTATAGAAAAATACTTACAACATTTCTAAGAGCAAACGAGCAATTCCATTCGCTCAACCGTGGATACACTGTTGCACATCCAATATCTCAACCAAATTAACCTTAACATTGACATTCTTTCAGAACATCTCACAAACATTGCCGAATCCATCATCCTTGCCAAAATAAATCTTATCCCCAAAATGATTCTTAACCCTAACGAACTACAGGAAATTCGAAATATGTTCGAAGCCCAATCGATTGAAACTAAATCAGACGAACACATGTATGAACTCCTTGAATTGCAGGCTTACTACAATAACTCCAGAATAATCTTCAACATCCGTATTCCTAACTTTTCCCAAGATAACTACTTCCTTTTCCATATCATTCCCCTACCTATTAACAATTCTAAAACAATAATCATAAAACCATATGTTATAATAAGTGAAAATTGTATTCAATATTTTGATAATAACTGCCCCAAAGTAGAAAACATTTTTGTATGTAAAAAATCATTCAATAAAGAAAACACAAATAGTTCAATATGCATTGGGAACCTGATGAAAAACCAACCAGCGAAGTGTCCTTTCAACGATGCCGAATATATAAGAGGAATAAGTCAGCCAGAGCAAAACTACATTCTCATGCTAAATACCCCGCCAACTCACATAAACACAACCTGCAATTACCCACAACAAACAATAGAGGGAACCGTTTTGATACACTACGAAAACTGTGAAATCAAGATAAATGGGATCACAAACCAGAACAACCCAAACAGACACTGGGACGAGGTCCACATATTCCCAGTATCCTACACCAAAATCCACCCGGAATACACGATCGAAAACCTAAGCCTACGGAAATTTAACGAGTTTCAATTTGACAATACGCAAACCATAGACATCTTGTCAACACAAACAAAGACAAGAGACTACTACATTTTGGCTACATTAATCTTATTTTCCTGCATCTTCTTTGCTCTAATATATTTTTGCAGGAAAAATATAAGCATCCAAGTAACGGAAAGCACCAACGCTCGAGCCGCAGCACCTGTACAGTCGCTTTGGCCCTCGCTTTTTACTAAGGGGGGAGGAGTTACAGTTCCCACCGCAATGCAAACATCACCATAACACCTGTATCAGCAAAACCGAATACCTGCATCATAAACGATTTCACCTCTATACGAGTTCACACAAGAACAACGACCGAACGAGACTCAACTCAGCAACATATTTCCTAGAATTAAGTAAACCTAAATTATTATAAACATGTCAGCAACGTATTTCTTAGAATAAAGTAAATTCAAATTGTAATGTTCCCATAGGTACAATGTTGTCAAATTAGCAAATCAATAGATTATAAATACTACTGTAAAGCGTTTCCAAGTTGATTATTAAATTGTTGGTTAAATGAAAAGGTTGTTTTTTTCAAAAGCTCTCCCTCGCACGACATAACTCGCGTACCTGACTACTGACTGTGGCCTGGGTCTCTGCAATGCGATTTATGGGGTAGATATATTGAGGATTTTGTGCATGTATTTGGACAAACGGGCACGAGTGAGTGAGGAATTCAACATAGAGAACTCGCGCAGCCAACTTGCGTCCGACTTGTTTTGGAATGAACTAGGAAATGAACTAATAATACAGATGAATATGTGTTCATACAATTAACATATGCGATATGCAAGGAAGGTAGGTTCCAACAATTTGCCAAGAAATAAAACGCATGTTTAGCAAAATAAAAACCCGTGGAGCGGCAAAATTAGATATATATAAGATAGATATATATACCTATAGCTACATATAGCTAATAACAACATACGTATCTAGATATACATACCTACTTTTTTTATACCCGACCCAGGGTATATTAAGTTTGATGTATAGTTTGTAATGCAGTGAAATAATCACCGTAGACTCCTAAGACCTTTTAGAGATATGAATGGGACCGACAGGAGTATCGATTAAGCCATGTCCGTCCGTCCGTATGTAAACAACTTTTAGGCCTTAAATTTTAAGGCAGAGAGCTGAAATTTTGTAGGTTGGTTGGAAGTCCAGTCCTCCAGATCAAGTTTGAAAATAAGCTGAATCCGCTCACAGACACGCCCACTACAGGCCTGTATGTGTGACCATCTCTAATTTAAAAAAATACATTTTGCAAATTTTAGCTATGTTACAATGGCGCTAGCGCATTCATTTTTGGTACGTTACATTTCCTTATAATTGTCTTTAAGGTAGCCATAAAATTTTAGCGTTTTAATTGGCCACGCCCACTTTTTTAAGGAATTTTAGCTTAAAATGACTGTTTTTCGTTAAAAATTTATATGAAATTTGACAAAAAATTATATGACAAAAGCTGTAGATATTAGCATTTTCTAACTTTTATGTATATATTGAATGTGCCACCACCCACTTTTGTGGGCGTGGCGTTAAAAAAAGTGATTTTTTTTAGTTAAAAAGGCGGAGTTTTAGGCCGAAATGTATGCAACCACCTAGTATAAAGCATTCAGCAGTTATATTTTTATATCTCGCCCACTTTTTGGAGGCGTGGCAGTTTTCTTTTTGGTATGGTCGGGTATTTTGCAATCCATCGTAGATGGATTGAAGCTTTTGCATACCCACTGTTGTACTTTCCCACTTGTTATTACTAACTTAGGTAGCTAGGTACTTACCATTAATATTTCGGTGAGCGTAGGTCCAGAGGTACACAAACTGTTTTTCGTAATTATTTTTAGATAATTAATAATTGATTATTTTCGTAATTTTAGTCTGACAAAAGAAAATTAAATTAACAAAAGTCCACTCTCATATTAACACAATTTCTGTCAAATTGATAATTTTCATTATGTTGGAGCAGCAATTTTTTTGTTTTTTTGAATAAAAACTAGATACGTCATTTTAGACTGTGTTTTATGTTGTGGCAACAAGTGTCTGCTAAATAGGACAAAAATATGGGGAACATGAATAACAATTTATCTTTTGATTTTGTAAGAGTGATGAAAATGATTTTGTGAATTTGATAAAATTGTTTGCATAGCGAAATTCTATCAGTTTGACAAAAAGGCATTTAAATTGATTAAAATTCGATTGATTTGACAAAATATTTTTATTTTGAAAATGGTTTTTTGGTTATTCAACGAATTGTTTTTGTTGAAATTCAATAAGATAGACAGATAGATAGATAAACGATTTATTTCATATTTCATTTAGAATTAAGATTATGTACATAATTTGTTTACTTAAATCTAGTAAGGCATGGCCAGAAGGGTCGTTAGCCAGATGACAGCTTTGCAAAAATTCATCTAATCAATACATATTTACATATGAAAATCTCAAAAATCCTCTAAAATAATACTTTTTCTATAGTTTAGTGCTATTTTAATAAAGCAAAATAGTTTATGCCAGTCTTCTCCATTCAAAATTTCCACGACGTCCTCTCGGTCAATGTAGTTCTGCTGCCATATTTGTCGTCTTATTTCCGCCAAGATGGGACATTTAGCGATGAAATGTATTATATTTTCCCTTTCCCGGGTAATGCATAAAGAACAGGTGTTACTAAGATCATCTCTGTGTGGCACGTAGTTAAAGGGTAATAATTCCCCTCTTGCACGGCATATCATTGAGATTTTTTCTGCGCTAGAGGTGTCCTTGAAATAATTAACTTCATTTAAGTTGGACCGAAGACTTGAATAAATTTCTCTATGCTGTGAGTTCAATGCTTTTTCAATATTGTCTTCCCTAAATTTCACGCAGAGTTTTTCAAGCAGGCCATACAGATACGTCCTCCACTCTCCTAAGTTTTCAAGCGTTAAATAAAACGGCAAGGAGCAACTAGCGGCAAGTTGTTTCCATTCCTCGAACCACGAACTTTGCGAATTTACTATGGCTATTGCAATCCTTTTAGCAACCTTCTCGTCGTGGCTCTGCAGTGTCTTAATTACATAATCAAAATGCAGATTAAGCGACGTAAGGAAAAGCGGCGGTAGTCCCGTTTCTATCACTAACATGTAGTTTGGAGTGGTATTTGGAAGTCTAAATTGCCGTTTTAAGAAGAAGCGTAGCAACTTTTCAGTAGACTCATGCTGGCGCCATCCCCACGACTGGGCAGCATACAGCATTATTGCTTCAGATGTTGCTTGAAACACTTTGTACTTCGAACTAAAAGTTAGATGCTTATTACCATATATTTTGCTCCAGACTGTTCCAATAGCGTTTTTCGAGGCTGCAAGTTTTTTCGAAAGGTGATTTTCCATGCTAAGGGTACTAGTCATAATCATTCCGAGGTATTGGTATTCTTTAACTATTTCTATTTGCTCTGATCCATAGAACCATCTTTCATAAGCCGCTGTGCGTCCTGTGCCTTTGCGAAAAACCATTGCCTTCGACTTACTTAAATTCACAGTCAAGTTCCAAGTCAGACAGTAGTCTCGCAATCGGTTTATCATTAGCTGTAGCGATTCGGGTGATTCTGCTAACAGTACGAGATCGTCAGCGTACATTAAAACCTTTATGTTGAAACCCTCTATTGAAATTCCACAGGGAAAGCTTGAACTACATCACCAATGTATAGGGAGAACGCTGGTGGGCTGAAGCTACATCCTTGCTTTAAGCCCACAAAGGAAGGGAACCAGTCCGATAGATTTTCACCATCCCGCACTGAATTTATTGTTTGGCTATATAAGTCTTCAACTATTCTCCCAAATTTCCTAGACATCCCTTCATTTTCACCATCCCACACTGAATTTATTGTTTGGCTATATAAGTCTTCAACTATTCTCCCAAATTTCCTAGACATCCCTTCTCTGTAGAGTTTGTAGAAGAGAGCTCTTCTGTGTATAGAGTCAAAAGCTGCCCGAAAATCAACGAAAAAAGTATAAAGCTTCTTGCATCTACTTATATACAGCTCTGCAATGTTGGTTAAACTGAAGATGTGGTCTACCGTAGAGTATCCTTTTCTGAAGCCAGCTTGGAATTCGCTTAGAAGCTGTGTGCTTTCGATCCACTTGGTAAACCGGCATCGCAGTATTTCCATAAAAAAATTTTAAAGATGCGTTGAGAAATGATATTCCCCGATAATTTGAAGGATCAGCCTTATCACCTTTTTTGTGTATCGGGAAGATTATAGCTTTCTTAAATTCCGGTGCTACTCCGCTGTTCAAAATATTATTATAGGCACGTGTGAGCTTCGTTATAAATTCAGCTGTAGCATGCTTGAAATACTCGTTTGGAATGCGATCAACTCCCGGTGCTTTATTCTCTTTTGCTTTAAAAATAGCCATCTCTACTTCTCTTACACTTATTTCAGAGTCCAATATCATGTCTTCATAATTTGGCTTGGCATATCGCATCGGCTCAGCAAATATTGCAACATTAAAAAGTTTTTTAAAATGATCTTGGAGCGCTGAAACTGAAGGTAGGGCGTTTACGGCAAAGCGTTTTCCTTTAAGCTACTGAATGCTTCGAAAACTGAGCACCGTCTCTGCAGCCTACTAAACCCTCCCCTTGAAATCTACAAAAATTCTCTTTTTTGGTTTTGCACAGTAACCTGTAGTACCGATTTGCGTTAAGGTGTTCCTCCTTCAAACAGTCCGCATTAAAGTTTTGAAAAATCCGCAGGTGAGCAAGGACTTTTTTCTCGCAGCTTCGCACTCCCTATCATACCAGGCTTCATGGAATTTATCAAAACCACACTCAGTATTCTGCGGGAAGGCTGACGATTCCAGTACACTTTGCAAAATTTGTATTGATGGCTCAATTTCGTCCAGACTCTCAGCTGCGATCCTTTGTGTTAGTTTGCGTTGGTATTCCTCAATTTTATCCTTTCGCCATTTTAGTTTCGGGAGTAGAGGGTTAGTTCAGTTCGGCTCCGTTGATCCTGTGGACTCCATAGTGCAGAGAGTCGCAACCAGTGGCATATGATCAGAATAAATTTGGCTATCTACTTCAAAACCACACAATTCTGACACAATTTCCGTTGACACCATGAGATAGTCAATAACTGATTTACCCGGATTTCTTATAAAGGTAAGCTTTCCTTCTTCATCTCCACTTTCGGTTCCATTTATAATGGTTAGATCGAAGGCAGACCCCATTTCGAGAATTAATTTACCTCTGGCATTCAGTTCCAAGTCTTTGGATTTTCTATCCAAGAGATTTGAGCTTCCGAAATGTTTGCATTGTTGTTGCCCAGTTCGAGCATTAAAATCCCCGATTAGCATGCAGCTGTCCTCTCGCAAAATTTGCATTGAATCAAGCAAAGTGTTGAAGTCCGCTTGCCAATCAGAACAATTTATATAAACCGGGACAATATTTATAATTCTGTTGTTTAGGATCATCTCTTTATATTGAAAACCTTCTATTTCTTTGAAATTGCAATTGACTATTGAAAATGACTTTTTAATTCCATAAAGCGCTCCCTTCGATGCTCTTCCTCTAGTTGCTCCATTTCTCTTCTCGGCTGGTACCCAGGAAAGCTCATAGTCGGTGAAAAATGCATCAAAATTCTTCTGGTTCTTAGAAATGATATGAGTTTCATATAGCAAAAATATGTCGAATGAGTTGATGTAGTTGAAAAATTCCCTAAACATTGATTTATTTGACAATCCATTGATAATATAGCTTAAAATTCTAAATTTATTATAACTAACATTTTCAGAATTCTGACTGACTGCAAACGATTATAACAATGACGCATTTCCGCGAACTGCATTGCCGACATTATTTCCTATTTCTTCAGCGCTGCGACGGCTAGATGGCTGGGTGCTGGCTTCATTTGACATTTGAGTGACACTGACTTTTGTGTTTACAAACAAACGAGGTTCATTTTTATATTTCTCTCTCTGCAAAAAAATTTTAAAATCCTTGAGAAGAATGTTAAAACCATCATGTTGTCCACACAATAATCCTTCATGAACATTCCAGACAAAGCAGCGGTCCTCGATAAAAAGTTTGTCATCGCGCAGCATAACTTTTAGCTTGGTGTTTTGTGCCTTCACATGCTTACGTATTTTAAGTAGTGTAGCTTACGTATTTTTAGTAGGTGATGCATTCCTGGCGGGTAGTCCTTGTGCATGGAAATGTTTGTGTTTGCCAGCTTTTTCCCCTGACTAAAAATGTTCCTTGCCAATTGCTCATTTGCCACCGTCGCGCGATATACCTTTTGAGTAGTGGACTTAGAGTTCAGTTCAATAAAATTTTCAAATAAAAAATTCAATAAAAAATTTTTATTGAAAAAAAAAATTATTTTCAGTGTAACGAGACAAGTCTCTCATTTGTTTCAGTGTTCGTATGCGAGTTAATGTACCCTAATATTTTCGACAACTGCCTCAATTTTCAATTATTACTAATCATTATTAATACATAGCTGACTAAGAGAGAATAACTCTGATGTTCTTGCTGCTTTGGTTTTGAAAATCTTTTTATCAATTGCTTTTGTAAGCAATATAAATATCTTTCGATCTGAACGATGGGAGAATATGGAAACAAAAAAAATCCAAAGAGGAATAAAAATGTTAATTACAATCAAGTATCCTCACAAGAGGAGAAAAAAAGGAAAAAGTGAAAAAAAACCCAAAGAGGAATTATTAAAATATTGAATAAAATCAAGTGTCCTCAAGAAAAATAAGGTATTAAAAACCCATACTGCGAAAAAAAACAAAAGATAATTAAGTATCCCAAAGATAATTAAGAACAGTGTTAAATAATTTACCAACTACATCTTATATCCAACAATAGAAGAAAAGAAAAAAAACTTCTTTCGAGTTTTACACCCCCAAAAAGACTGTAGCTGTAAATCCAAGTGTATTTTTTTAATCAACCCGGAAGCTGAAGCAACATTTAGCTGCTGTCAACTTTAACTAGAGGAAATATTATAGTAACTTATAAGCATAATAAAATTAAGTTAGTAATTAAGAAGTGATAAAGAAAATTTTGTAAAAAATGACGGAAAATATGACGGCAGAGTAAGTAGCCAGGCTTATCGCTTTAAATAACGCTACATTAAAATCAGAAATAGAAGAATTAAAGACAAATTTAGAACTATTAACTCAAAGTAATGTAGTCGCAGACTACAAGACGCAGACGGTTGACGCAGAGATAAACTGTGAGAAATCGGTAGAAGTGATCAGATCACTACCAGAATTTTCTGGTAAAAATATAAGCGATGTTAGTTGGCGTGATGCCGTCAATAATTCAATGAGCATTTACGCTCAGGGAAGTAAGAGGTACTTCGCAGCTCTTACAATTTTACGAAATAAAGTAAGCGCTGAGGCAAACGATGTTCTCACTTATCAAGGTACTGTTTTAAATTTAGCAATAATAAGCAGATTGGATTTTGCTTATTCGGACAAACGTCCAGCCTACATTTCAGAGCAAGAATTAAGTATCCTTCGTCAGGGAAACAATAATTGACTATTAAAGGGTGATTTCTTAAGAGGTTGAGAACTTTAAAAAAAAAAAAAAACACAAAAAGTTCGAAAAAATTAATGAAATATTTATTTGAATCGATAGTTTGAACCTTGCAATTTAATGTTTAAAGATAATTTCATGCAAGTGTTGACCGCGGCTGCGTCTCAGGTAGCCCATCCGCTGAGTCCAATTTTGGCATACTCTTTCACACATATCGGCCGGTATCTCACGAATGAATGCATGGATGTTGGCTTCCAGTGCGTCAATCGAAGCGGGCTTGTCCCTATAGACATTAGCCTTGACATACCCCCACAAAAAATAATCTAATGGTGTCAAATCGCACGATCTAGGCGGCCAATTGACCGGCCCGAAACGTGAAATTAACTGTTCACCGAGAATGCCGACCATAAAATGGAAGCAGCGCGCGATGAACATTTCGAACCGAGCACGAATTTTGATAGTAAAATTCAATAATTTGCAAGCGTTGTTCATTTGTAAGACGATCCATGGTTAAATTGCAAACCAAACTGAAGCTGTTTGACAGTGACACAAGGTACTAAACACACGTCAGCTGTCAAAACCAGTGTTGCCAAAACCAAACCAGCTAAAAAATCACCCGTTACAATGAAGTCAATAAAAACTTACATTGCTCATTAATAAAACAATAATGACACATGGTAATGACGCTACTATTACAAGCGAACTGAATAATAGGAACACGCAAAACGCCTTAAGAATATTTATAACTGGTTTAAGTCCCCCACTATGCATTATTCTTTTTTGTTTATCTCCAGAAGATTTACCTAATTTGTTAGCTAAAAGCTCACGAGCTTGAATCGAATAATATTACAGCAAATAATTTTGCATTTCAATTCTCTAGAACACAAAATTGTCAACAACAAAGACATAACAACAATCTAACATTTCCAGGAAGGAATGCTACAAATTTGAAAATTAAACAGGAAAAATTTAACAGGAACAGGAATTACACAGTCGTCTAATATACATAATTATTATTTCCCCAGAGCCCCATTTAATCCACCTCGGATTAAAAATAACTATAATAATCAACAATTCGGTTATAATCCTGGATAAAGTTATAATCAGTTCAATCAACCAAACCAATCTTTTTATACATAATAATAATTTTAGAAAACAGTTCCCAAATAATAATAATAATCAGTATTAAGAACTACTGAAAAACGACAATATGAAGCTACTGGAAATAACAGTGGACAACCACAACAAAAAATGTCCGCATAAATAATATAAACGAGAGAAATTCGATCTGCCCTTCATCTACCGAAGAAGCGACTTAACAGAAAAACTTCTTATTAATACAGGAGCCTCTAACTGTTACGTAGGTCTAGCTGTAAAAAGTAGGTTCGAATTACCCATGACTTTTACCAAAAGAGTAAACGGTGAATATTATTATTACCCACTATGCAGAATTGACAATAGAGATAGTTGTGTGAAAAACCAATAGTAACGATAACATTAACATTAAGTTAGAAAATATTAATAATATCTGAGGATCTAATATCAGATCTTACAACCCAAATAACAAAAGAAATTGAAAACACACATTCAGGTATTGATATAAACATTCCTTTTAGAACAGATTCAAAAGCTGAATTACGTATGACAATTCGTAATCTAATATGGAGTAAACAATATCCGTATCCATTATCTGCGAATGGATTCGTTAATAATGAAATTTAAAGATTATTGAACGAAGGAATAATCCGACCTAGTATGAGTCCATAAAATTCCCCTATATCTATGGGTAGTACCAAAAAAGGCATTAATGAAGACGCCTTTACAAAAACAAAGATTAGTAGATAATAGACTATAAAAATATCAATGAATTTACGATTCCCGATCGTTCCCTATTCCTAATGCAGAAGTTATTCTTTCAAATTCAGGTAACGCGAGATATTTTTCTACAATAGAATGAGAGTCTGGTTTTCACCAGATACTTATGAAAGAAACAGATATAGAAAAGACAGCATTTTCAGTAAATAAAGGAAAATATGAATGCGTTAGATTACCATTTGGCTCAAAAAATGCTCCAGGTATTTTCCAACGAGCGATGGACGATATTCTCAGAAATTTTATTGGTAAATTTTGTCATGCTTATATAGGTGACATAATAGTCTTCTTAGAAAATCTATCTGACTATGTCGAAACGGAAACATGAAAGTTTCCCTTGCGAAATCAAATTTCTTTCTTTCTTTAAAAAAGAAACCGAATTTTTAGGCTACATCGTAGGCTGTAAGACTATAAAAACAAGCTCGAAAAAGATTGAAACTATTTCCAATTCTCCAATTCCTAAAACACTTAGGCAGTTAAGAAGTTTCTTAGGCCTTACTGGCCATTACAAGAAATTTATACAAAATTATGCACAAATTGCAAAGCCTTTTACGACAGTTCTATCCGTGTTATGAGCTGGGGTAGCCCTTAGGGCTACTACGATGAAGGTTGAGGAGGACAGTAGGCACGCTTGTTGTAGCGCGGCTCAACTCGTCGGACGGGGGGGTTTGTCACACCTCCCCCTTCACCTACCACTCAAATAACCAATTTTTTTTTCGTGCCATTACTAACTACAAGAATCAGAAAATTAAGCTTAACCCTATCAGACTGCGGACGGACGTAATTTAGGAAAAAAGAAAAGAAGAAAAAGAAATATGCGAAAATAGAATAGGAAGTCCAGAAAACCTATATCTCTGCAATGGAGCAAGAGCCAAGACGCCATCGAACTACTAACTATAAAATCTTACTAGTAAGAACTTAGTCTAATAATCGAAACAATACGTCCATTAATCTAATATAATGCCATTGATCACAAATCCAGAAATTAATCGTACTTATAATGCTCAAAAAAAAAGTAATTATTTTATTTACTTCATATCATTCTCCTTCTAAACATTTAACCCAACTCAAAAAGAAAAGGAATTTTCATCTTCTTAAAAATACGAGATAGAAAAAAAAACAAACAAAAAATAGAAACCTAAAAAAAATGCAGGTAGAGAGTGGTTCTAATTCACTACTAAGAAACGCCTTGGATGTCGCCCCACCACAGAGATTCGCCTCACCTCGAAGATATGACCGATGTTTTTGGCATACTTGTGCGTCCCACCCTGTTAAACCTCGCGGCATATCCAACGCTGGCCCCCATGCAGATGTTGCGGAGTCAGCCCCTCGGGTCAAATTCCACCCACCACGATTCTGTTCACCTACTTAAATCCTCTTATCCATTCCTAATGATGGAAGGATGGGCCCTTAATCGGCCACACACACCACTTCACACAAAAATTTTTACTCCTTCATTATTCAGAAATATACACCAATTTCAGATAAAAAAAATGCAAGATTTATTCATTAGGCCTAGGTTTGGCCAAATAAATACATTCTAATTGAAACTCAAATCGAGGGTTCAGTGTATAAAACAAAATAAGAGATAAACTGTAAGAACACATATACTGTACGGTGAATTCCTATTTGTTCTAACTCACTGCTCTATGTATTTATTACTTTTAAATTCATAAAAAAACTAAATAGAAAAATTAAATGCTAAAAATATCATGAAATCTCCAAACCACAAATTTCATGCAAAATCATAAAAAACTAGTGGGAGGGCTACAATCCGCTTAGACGAATCGTTGGATACCCCATCCCAATTGAATACTGTCAAGCTCCGAATTGTGTCATAAATCTTGGTTATTAAATTTCAGTTTCATTTAGCTTCAATTGTATTTAGAATTTCTCAGTTAAGAATCTTTTCAATAAGAAAGGGGCGTGGCATCGACCCCTTTTTATACCTCATCCCATAGGATAGGAGGTATATTAAGTTTGATTCATAGTTTGTAAGATGGAGAAATAATCACCGTAGATCCCCAAGACCTTAAGGGCATATGATCCAGACCCATATGTTAGTCGAATGGGACATATCCGTCCGTCCGTCCGTTTGTCGGTAGTTTTTAGGCCTTAAATTTTGAGCTAGGAACTTGAAACTTGATATCTGTTCTTCCTAGGTCCCGAACCAGTTTTTGAAATCCGCCCACTGACACGCCCCCTTTACTTAATGGCATGAAAAATCAAAGTTGTCGCAGGAACCTGAAATTTGGTATGCGATATCCTTGCTTAAGTGTATTGTGACATATAAAAAAAAGCGAATACCGTTCCTTGTAGGCTTGGTCATACTTAATATGCATTCTAATAAACGATTTTTATTTGATATATTTGCTTTAAATCCAAAAAACTTGCACTATAAAATGTTCAGATATGTGCGTAAGCTATCAACTCAAGTGTATAAATTTTTGCAACACCCACTTTTGGGGGCGTTTTTAAGTATAAGCCAAATTTTTAATATGAAAATGCAATCAAACGTGTACACCACTTCTGATAAAAATATAAACAAAAGTACAATGTTATTGAGAAGGGGTGGATGCCCTTTCGGAGTTTGACAGTGGTCAATTGGGATGGGGTATCCAACGATTCGCCTAAGCGGATTGTTAGCCTCCCACTAGTTTTTTTTGCTTTGGTTAGAGCAAAAAGAAACGATAATCCTCCAATATCTCAATTACCTCGGTAAACCTTTGAATCACTGTAGATCCGACGAGCCATTTTTTTCTGCTCTGTCAATGGGCTAACCTGTTCACAGTTTGCCTTCGCACCGTAAGAATACTTGCAGAGCTCTCTCAACGACCAGCTGATCTTACGCTGCTTCATTGCGAAATTTCCTGCTTTGGTTTTCAAGGTTCTCGTTCAGGACCCCTTTTGCAGAAGTTTTCTGCAAAGGCGGTTAGAAAACTGACAGGGACAGCGCATCGTCCGACTTTTTCCCGGCGAAATGGGAGCTTCCAGAAATCTACTACTTTTGCATCGCGTCTATACTAGTCCTTCACGGCACCTTGACTTCAAATCGCGTATACTTCTTGAACCTGATCAACTCGCCTGTTTAATTGTACTCATTGAAAAGAGAACAAACAAGTGCTAATTTAAAACGCGTAGTGTAACTTCCATTTGCCAACCTGTTAGCCAGATTCCTTGCCATTATTTGGCAGTAATATCCTCCTATCATAGATAGTCAGGCATCAAGTACCTTTTCTGATTCGGCTCGTTAAGACGAACCTTACCTTTGACAAATGGAAGCTTGACATCTTTGTCAGTATAAAATGCTCCAAACGTGGTTAGAAATTCTAGTTCAATGGCAGTTCAGTTCTAATCCTAGTTCAATGGCAGCCGCGTCAATGGTCTTCGGAAAACTAAGACACATGAAAAACCCTAAGACGTTTATCAGGAAACGATATCATGTATACCCACTAGACATGTTTCTTGATTCTGGTACCGCGCCTTCTTTTTTTCTAATTGGCCGCCAACACCATCTCCCAGTTCGAACCCAATGCTGATGACCGTATCCAAGCAACCAACGAACTCTCGGCTAGAAGGGGAACCTGGTGGTCGAGTTGGCAGTAAACAAAAATAAGGCGTGCTGGGCCATGGAGCTGCTACCAGCACCCAACTAGTCGATAATGAACTATTCAGAGGCCGCCGAAACTGATGGAGGGCAAATGCGTCCCACGGTGGTAAGTAATAGCTCTACAAACCATCTCACCGATTGTGACGGCAATTCGTTCCTGGTTCTAGGGTCTTATAGATCATGGAACACTAGGTTGGACTGCAGGCAGCATGGAGCATAGCGAGCAGAATGTAAGCATTTTCTTTTTTTTTAGATTTACATTTAGGAAAGACCAGTTGACACGTAGGGCTAGCTTCGTAACATCCGGCAAGAACGGAAAACTTTCCCAATACGTTTCGAAACAAATACAAATTGATCTCGACCAAAATGCCATAAGCGCATGTGAAAAATTAAAAAGTTTATTAGCCTCTCAGGTTGAACTAACTAAACCGGATTATAAAGAAAAATTTGTCTCAACGACTGACGAATCAAATACTGCGATTGGCACTGTACTAACACAAAAAGGAAGTCCTATAAACTGAACAAACAAACAAACTGAACAAAATTTCGCAACGAACGAAAAAGAATTATTCACAATTGTATGGGCACTAAAAACCCTTAAAACTTTACCTTAATGGTGCGACAGATTTAGAAATACATACAGATCATCAGCCCCTAACCTTTGCAGAATCTAATAGAAGCCCTTATACTAAAATCAAACGATGGCGTTGTTTTATAGGAAAATTTTCGCCTAAAATAATTTATAAGCCAGAAACAGCAAATGTTGTAGCCGATGCTTTATCTCGGCAGTTCCTTAATCAGATAAGTGAATCATCAATGAGTGAAACTCGACATTCAGCTGAAAGCAGTGATAACTCCCAAATATCTGAAACTTTTAGACCCTTAAATCAATTCAAACAACAAATTTTACTATCAAAAAACAATTTTACCATTCATGAGTCAATTCAAAACTTTAATCGAACCAGACATTTAATAGAATATGATACTTGTTACAAATTTAATAACAATTTTAAAAGAATATTTAGATCCAAAACACTTAAATATATTGCACCCTTGAAGACTTATACGAAATAAAAGATTTATTACTCACAGCTCTCAATATAAAATTTGTCTATACCAAAATATTCGCTATCGACGTTATTAATGAGGATTATCAAATATCGATAATTAAACAAACACACGATCGAGCACACAGGAATTATAGAGGAAATTTGAAACAAATTTATGAAAAGTATCATTGTCCCGAAATGAAAAACGAATTTAAAGAATACGCCAGAAACTGTGATATATGCAATAAGAATAAATTCGACAGATATCCGAAACAGATTCCTATAGAAAAAATTCCAATTCCAACAGAAGTA
Organism: Neoascia interrupta; assembly: GCA_947623515.1. NCBI lineage: Eukaryota > Metazoa > Arthropoda > Insecta > Diptera > Syrphidae > Neoascia > Neoascia interrupta. Next base: position 139,914,274 of record OX392462.1, read on the forward strand.
GGAACACATTTGCATTTAGATATTTTTTTTTGCACAAAGCCTAAAAATTTTAACAGTAGTTGACGCTTTTTTTTTTATATGCCTGACTCGCCTATTGCGAGGTCTTTATGTCTTCCGAACTCAGTTTATCTCTGAAGAAAAAGGTCCGTCTAATACCATTTAGGGCTGGACATTCACATAGGATGTGTTCAGCGCTTTCGTCTTCCTCAAGACAAAGTCGGCATTCAGAGGAGTCAACTATTTTGAATTTAAAGAGGTGATACCTAAACCTGTGGTGCCCAGTTAGGTAACCTACTAGGTTTTTAAAATCATGTCTGTTTAGATTGAGGCAGCTCTTGGCATTGTTTGTGAAGGGCTGAATGGCCCGTTTGGCCTGTCTTAGGCCTGGGGTGTCCACCCAATATGAGATACATCTAGTATGCTCCCAGTTTTTTATAACTTCGTTAATTGCCGATTTGGGGGTGGGGCAGAAAGGTTCAGGTCCCATGAAGGGGGTTTCCGAACCTTTTCTGGCTAATTCGTCGGCTTTCTCGTTACCATCAATACCTTCGTGACCAGGAACCCACCACAGTTTGGTTTTGTTTCTTGAGCTAAGTTTCTGTAGGGTATTGAAGCAGTGCATGACTGATTTGGAGTCAATGATGTGCGAGCTAAGGGCTTTTATAGCTTCTTGACTGTCCGTGTATATATGGATGTTTGCACCTATGATACCAGAGATGTATACGTGGCTGGCGCATTCTTGAATGGCGTGGAGTTCTGCCTGGAATACACTGGGACATTTTCCCATCGCAATAGTGTATTTCAGGTTCGGCCCATAAACGCCGGCTCCCTTTCCCGACCCCATTTTAGAATCATCCGTATACCACTTAAGGCCGTTTTGGCTATTTGGTGAGTTATTGCTAACCCATACTTCTCTAGTAGGGATCTCCGTGGAGAACCTTCTGTTGAAGCATAAAGTTTTTTGTATGCGGTCTGTAACCGTGCAGTGCATTTCAAGTTCCGGAAGTTCAGAGAAAAGTGAAAGCAGGTCCGGATGGTCGCTAGACTTAACTCATTAACTTGTAGTTGACTTGCCATGCTGCGTATTGCCATTTTTTGTACAAAAATGTGCAGAGGTGTAAGCCCAATTATAGCTTCTATAGCAGCTGTGGGGCACGTCCGCATAGCTCCTGATATACCCAGGCACGCAAGACGCTGACCCTTTTTGAGTTTTAGGATGGCGGTCTGCTGGGTGGTCTTAGTCCACCATACTATGGAAGCATAAGTTATGATGGGCCTGACCATCATAGTGTAGATCCAATGAGCAATCTTCGGAGAGATTCCCCATGTGGTGCCATACATACGTCGACAAGCCCATAAAGCGTTGGAAGCTTTAGTGATTTTACTGTTTAGATGTGAGTTCCAGGTGAGTCCCTTGTCTGGAATAATTCCAAGATACTTGACTTCATTGGAGTACTTAACGATTTTGTCGTTAATTGAAATTGAACCTAAGTTGATATTTCTTCTTTTTGTGAAAGGAACTATGACAGCCTTACTAAGGTTTATTAAAAGGTTTTCTCTAGAGCACCAGTCAAGGACTGTCTTAAGGGCGTTTTGCATACGTGATGTTACTTCGTTTGCTTCTTCACCCCTGTTGATGATGACTAGGTCATCGGCGTAACCAATTATGTTTAAGCCTAAATTACTTAATTTGTGAAGTAGGTCGTCGATGACCAGAGACCACAGGAGGGGTGACAGTACGCCTCCCTGTGGACAGCCTCTTGCGGCTAAAACTGATACCGATGTCAGTCCTGATGTAGAAGTGATCAACCGACTTTCGAGCATCGCTTTGATCCAGTTAATTGTAGCATGGTCAATGTTCCTGTGGATCAAGGCATTTGAAATCGAATTATATCCAGTGTTGTAAAAAGCACCCTCTATGTCCAGAAATGCGCAGAGTGCAATCTCTTTCTTACTGAAAGCGTTTTTGATCTCTGCCGTTAACTTGAGCAGAGCGCCTTCAGTGGATTTGCCTTTCTGATTAGCATATTGACAGGGGTGTAGAGGTATGCTATTTTTTAAACAATCGCTGATGTGAACGTCAATTATTCTTTCCATTGTTTTCAAGTAAAACGATGTAAAGCTAATGGGACAATATGATTTAGGTAGTTCACTAGGCTTGTTGCCTGGTTTGGGGATAAACACTACATTGACCTCCCTCCAAGTCTGTGGTATGTAGCCCCAGCTAAAACTTATCCTAAATAAGGCTATCAGGGTGGGTACAAGAAGATCTAAACCTTTTTGTAGAAGGGCTGGAAAAATGCTGTCTTTACCTGGTGCCTTGTATGGTTTAAATGAGTTAATGGCCCATTTAACCTTGTCCGGGCAGAAAAGTTTCCCCGACAGACTGTTAAATCTACTGAGGTTTCTCGGTGGTGAAACCTCTATGGCCTGCTCGTGTGAGCTGTCTGTAATCAGTGACCCTGGAAAGTGAACCTGAAGCAAGAACTTCAATGTTTCTTTCCGGTCGCATGTGATTGTTCCGTCGGGTTTCTTTAACAAACCCATGCAGTTTGAACGATCGTTTGATAGAGTTCTTTGAAGTCGTGCTACAGCGGGGAGTTTTTCAAGCTTCTCGCAGTTTGCACGCCAAGAAGCTCTTTTTGATCTGCATAACTCTAGGTTATATGTGGTTAATTGGGATTTGTATTGTTCCCATTCCCCGGTGCGTTTGGCTTTATTGAAAAGTTTCCTCACCCTTTTCCGAATAGTTTCTAGGTTTTCATTCCAACATGGTGCGCACCTTTTTACTACGGTACGCTTGACCTTAAGGCTATTTTTAAAAGATGAGAGAATGTTGTCATTCAGCTGATCCTGTGCCGACTCTGCATCAACTATTGTTAATGGTGTCGCCGGCATGAGATCAGCCTTGAACGCTAGGTTTTCGCGATATGTTCTCCAGTTTGTAAGCCTTTTATCATATCGGATCGGCGCGTGCTCCATGTTGCATCTTAATCTGAACTTTATGTGCATATGGTCAGATAAAGATGCCTCATCCGAAACGTGCCAATCCTCTACAAAACTTTGTAAAAACGGAGACGAGAGAGTAAGGTCTAAAACTTCCTCTCTTATACGGTTTCTAAAAGTAGGTTTGTTACCTTTATTTAGAATTTGAAGATTATTACTATAAATAAAATCTAGAAGTGACTCACCTCTTTTGTTGGTATCTCGGCTGCCCCAAATTGTGTTGTGTGCATTGGCGTCGCAACCGATGATAAGGTGTACCCGCATCTTGTCGCAGTACTGGACCAGTTCATTCACTACTATGGGATGTGCTTCTTCCATGTCTCCTGCGAAGCTCGCCGACGCGCATACAAACTTGTGTAGCACCCGGCCGTTGAGGCGTTCAATTTGAACCGCCACCAGGTCCCTGCTTAAGAAACCTGGAATTGGAGAGAAATTTTTATCTTTCGAGATGGAAAGAGCTGCCCTAGGTCTAAATTCACCCTTGGCATAAATTAGCTCTCTGGTTTTACTTTCTAAACCAAAAATCTTACAAGTCTTAGCCCATGGCTCTTGTATAAGACCAATAACGATGCTCTCTTCAGCGCATCGCTGGCTAAAGGTGTCCGAGGCACCCATAACCCGGTGCAGGTTAGCCTGCAGTACGCTTAGAAGCGATGTCATTTACGTGCGTACTCAGGGTTTCGTACTCTATAGGGCTTATTATCGCCTCTACGTCGCACGACACCCTGTTGAGAGGCACCGTTTCTGTTTCCCCTCGGTCCCCTGTCTGCACCAGGACCACTTTCTTTCCTACCTCCAGCCCGATCCGCATTCAGTTTTGGCCTGAAGCGATTCGGGTTGGGGGTAGTGCCAGCTCCAGCTTTGGTGTTCTGCTGGAACGACGATTTTGCGGTAATGGGCGCATCTGCAGCGCTGGTTGTTTCCGCTTCCTTCTCCGTTTCCTTCACTTTGCCGCTTACTACCCCCGTTGACGTAGAAGCTTCGCTTTGGGGGGCGGTATTGGCACTCTGGGACGCTGCTTTGTCCGAGCTTTGGAGGATGAGCTTAGTGGATCCAAAACGGTATTCTACCATGCCCTTCACCTCAATGAGCCGCTTCATAGCGGTTTCATTAATAGCTAAGACCAGGTGGGCGGTGTCTTTTACATCTGATCTCTGCAGAACTCTCCACGTTCTAGTGTTGAGGTCTTTGTTCTGGACATCGAGTATTGCCAGAATTCTATCGCTAGCTATCCCGGTACTTTGTGGGAAGAAACCCCTGATGATATGAGGTTTCGGAAAATCTTCCTCACCTACTAGCATCACTTAAAAACCCACATTTCTCCTCTAGCTGGGCGAAGTTAGTTTTCACCCACTCTGCAGTAGATGCGTCCGCGCAGACTAACATTAGCCACCCGGCTTTGAAAGTTGCATCGCGGAACGCTGGCTTTACTTCTCCATCACGCAACTCAATCGTGATGTCTAAAATCCTCTCTTGAATTTGGACCATTTGTCCGTTCGAGAGAGCATTGCGATCGAGATCGGTCGGTACGACGCCCAGTCTGACAAGGCTCGCTACATTGCTATAGGGGACTTTGTCAGCGGTTGTTCTCCCTGTACAAGCTCGTTTCGCTTCGGATTGGGGAGGGGTGTTGTCCTCGAATCGCGTACGCTTTCCATCAGAACTCTTTACCGCTTCTTTCTCTTTTGCGTAAATCCGGGCTTCCTCAAGAGTGCTCCCCTTCTTTAGCGCACGCTTGAATCTGCGTTGTTCTGCGGGCGTGAATTGAATGTATCTGGTCTTATTTTGAGCCGCATTGCTCGAGGACGCGGATACACTTTCCTCAACGGATAGCAGTTCATCCGAGAGTATGCTATTGCATTGCGTGCTGGTGTCTGACAAGGGTTCGCTGAGAAGAGACAGGTTCTCATCGGCGTCTCCCATGTCAGAGTCAATGATCCCTGGCTCTGCCCGATTGGCAAAAGCCGAGGTTTTACCGACAGGGTGTTCTGCAACATCCCTAGTTGATGATGCATTTGTAGAGGCATCATTCTCTATAATTGACGCTTACTCCAAGTACCTTACAATTAGAATGATAAAAGACAGAATGAATTTAGACGACAAAGTCTTAGAAATACTACAAGGGTATCCAGAAGCAAAAAAGGTTATGGTTGACAATGAACCAGGACTCAGTACCCCACAATTTAGATCCTTAACGGTAAGATTAAACATTGAATTGTGGTACTGCGACCCCAAACATAGTACCACGAACGGTAAAATAGAAAGACCTCATTCAACTTTAATAGAAATAGCACGTTGCATAAAAGAGGAATTTCATTTGATTAGATATTCTGAATCAATATATTGAGCTGTACAAGAGTACAACAAAACCATTCATTCAGTAACGGATGAAAAACTATACGACATTATTAAGAAACCTCACGATGGCATACCACGTTAATTACAAAAGGCGCAAATGAGTATGCTTAAGTTTCATAATTAGAATAAATGTTCTAAAATCTACAAGGAAGGAGATATAATATATGAAAAAATTAAAAGGGAAAGAAATAAGTTAAATCCTAGATATAAGAAACAAAAGCTAAAAGAAGGAACTAAGGTTAAAATATTTAGTAGTAATAGAATAATACATAAGGATAGTTGTAATTATAAGAAATGATTAAATACTTCAACGATTCTTAATATTTATCCCGATTAGCTTATAAAATATAAAAAGTACAAAGGAGTAGGTGAGCTAGGCTTTAAGGTTAGAGCAGAAGTAAAAAAATGAAAAATGCCAATTAGAGGGAATTATCAGGGTTACCAACGAATTGTTAAGTAATGTAATAGACTGGAACCTTAAAGGATGTTGTTACATTATTCCCTCAGACCTTATTTGTCCTATAAGCGAGCTTGGTATATGACACGCTGTTTTCTAACTCTTCCTGTACGTCTGAGTGTGGGCGTTGTCTTCCGATCTGTTTCCTGAGTGTTTGCGTTCTGCATTGCAGATTGACGTTCTCGTGTCTGGCTACTTGTTGCCATGGGGCTGGTCGCCCCTCTGTTAACTTGGCTGTCTATTCCAGCGCCGTTGTGTGAAGCACAATCGTTGTCGGGCGTCGATATTGGCATTGTTCTTTAGTCGATCTCGAAATCGTCGGTAGCCACTTCGTCTCCGGTTTCTGTATGCTGTCGTCGTATGCCTTGTTGTCGAATTCAATGTCATCTCCCATTGGTAAACGCGATAGAACATCAGCATTGTCAGAATGTTTTGCATTGCGGTAGTGAATTGAATATGTGTAGGACTGCAGAATAATCGCCAAACGCTGAAGTCGGTGGAGAGCCATAAGCATAACGGATAGTTTTTTCGATGGATGGAAAAGAGGCCTTATGATCAGTTAGCAAATCGAAGTGTCGTCGGTAGAGATACGGATGATATTTAGTCACACCGAAGATTATCGCCAAGGCCTCTCTTTCAATTTGAGAGTACCTGGCCTGGCTGTCGGTCAAGGTCTTCGATGCAAATGAAATCGAATTTTCTGTACCGTCGGGATAGCGGTGTGATAGCGCAGCTCCGATCCCAGTTTTGGATGCGTCCGTTGCTAGAATGAGAGGAAGATTTTCGTCGGAATGAACTAGCTGTACAGCTTTGATTATATCATCTTTCAGTGCTTTAAAAGCTGTATTTAGTTCTCTTCCGCATACGAATTGTCTGTCTGATCGTTTTAGTTGATTTAAGGCTGAGATCTTTGACGAGAAATCTGAAATGGACTTATTATAGTAATTGATTTTACCAATAAACGATTCTAGTTCTGTAATGTTTTTTGGGTTTGTCATGAACTTTATTGCTTCTATTTTTTTTCCAGGTGACCTTTTGCATCGTCCGACGTACTCTTATCGAATCTGCGTAATGTGACACTTTTCTTTTCGGCATTTGAGGTTATGTGCGGAGTGTCTTTTTAAAAGTTTCTTGACGTTATTTCGGTGCTCTTCATTATTTTTGCCCGTGATTATTACGTCATCGAGGTTACTGCACAACCCGTTATGTTGGCTACTACCCTTTCCATAATTCTCTGGAAAATTCGAGGTGCGCTAGCGATTCCAAATTGAAAGAGGCCAAAAGGGGTGTTGATAACCATTAGCTTTTTTGACACTTCTGTGAGTTCGATCTGAAGATAAGCATCAATCAAATCGATTTTAGTAAACAACTGACCTCCGCTGAGCTTATGGAACAACTCCTCAATTTTTGTAATCGGGTATCAATCAATTTAGATTTGAAGAAGCCCAATCACTTGAGTTAATTGGCTTGAGGATATTTTGAGCTACTAATCGATTAATTTCGGTACGTACATCTTCATAGAGTGCGAAAGGTATGCTGTATGGCTTGCGAAACTTAGGTTGTGCGTTTGGTCTTAAGACGATATCGGCTTTATACGTGGAACAGTGTCTAAGTTCCGACGAAACCGTGGACTGGAATTCATTTTTGAGAGCTTCAAGTTCGACTTGAAGAGATTTCTAGTCTACATTGAAACATTGAGGGGCTGGGGATTTGTTGCGTTCGTCTATCTCGATATTCTGTGGCCGAAATCTGTATGCCGAAATTCAATATTTGAAACCAATCCATGCCAAGGATGTTCGATGCATTTTGACTGTCCACTAGGATCAAACTTTAGCTTTCATTATGTGAACCTAGTGCAACGTCGACTGAAATTGTACCTTTCAATGGCAAAACACTACCACCATACGCTCTTAAAATTTTTGTTGTAGGCGTATACAATGGTTCGTTAAGTTGCTAAAATCCGTCAAGGCCAATAAGTGTACACGACGCACCCGTATCAATTTGAAATTTTAGAAATTTCTAATTGACACTTTTTTTTTTCATTTGTCGGACGTTGCTACTACTACAACTACTGGTCCATTGACTACCACGCGGACACCTTACTTTAATGTATTAAGTTTAGCCGTCTTTCGAAGAACGAGAAGGAGCTTCAGTGATGAAGAGCTTAGGTGTTCGGCACTCACCACGTCAGCCCCAAAGATCCGCCACCTGATGCGAGCAAAGGCAGGACAACTACAAAGGAAATGTTCCGCTGTATCGCCGTCCTCTCCACAGGCAGGACAGGTGGTGGTTTCGCTCAAGCCTAGCACATTCTAGTGCTTGGCGAAAGCTTGGTGGCCCGTAAGGACGCCTACAAGAAGACTGCAATCGATTCTCCTGAGAGATAGAAGAAAAGACGCTGACCCCGCGCAGATATCCGGGCGTAGTCGTTTAGTCTGTCTGCACCGATTGCAGTCACGCCAACGAGCCCTGTGCTCACAAGAAACCCAAGTATCAATGGCAGACGTGACAACAGATACAGGCAGGCCTAAAGCAGGTTCGAGACCTGAGAAAACCTCTGCAGAGCCTAGTCTGGCAACCTCATCAGAGATCTCATTTCCCTGGATACCAGTGTGACCTGGAATTCAAACAAGACTCATTGCATTTAGCCTTCCGACAAAGTTTAACGAATGCTTGAGTTCAAGCACTATCTTGAACGAGGTAAGAGGGTTGAGCAACGCATTTAGAGCGGCTTGGCTGTCACTGCAAACGCATATGCTTCTCGCCCTCCACCTGCTAGTCACAATATAGCGTATAGCCATAAGGATAGCGAAAATCTCCGCTTCGAAGACAGACGCATATTTACCTGAAGGGTAGTGAAGTCTAATGTTCTCGCTTTCCACAAAGACTCCAGCACCAGACCCCTGTCCGGTCTTAAAGCCATCCGTGAAAATACGATGGCATTCTTGCCCTGGCTCAGAGTCTGGCCGAAGCCATTCCATTACCTGAGGAAAGTCGACTTGGTAGTTTTGTCGCAAAAGGATTTTTGGGGTCATTGCGTCAGAGGGCATGTCCATAAGACAGGGGTCGAAGGACAATTCTCGAACAAGTTCTTCAAAATTCTAATCCGTTTGGTACCAAAAACCACCTCTCTTAAAGCCAAAGATGGTTTCAGCGTACACCCCATGATAAAAATATCAAGTGGAGGGGGGGGATGTTCATCAAAGCATCTAGAGCAGAGCCCGGCGTACTTGGGGGGCCCCTGTGCAGCCAAGACAAGCCGTTCTTTGGAGTTTGGCAAAAGAGGCAGTAGCACGTTTCCGCGAAAGCCTGTCCCACACAATCGATGCATATGAGAGGAGTGGTCTTACCATGGCCGTATAGATCCAGAGGACTCATTTCGGAGATAGGCTCCATGTCTTGCTAAAAGCTCCTCTACACTGCCAGAATGTAGACAGTGCTTTTTCGGTTTTGGATTCAATATGCTTGCTATCACACGCACCCTCAATATCGACGAAAACACCCAGCACGTACTCCTTCTGGTCAAGAGCACATTCAATCCTACCAACAAGGTTTTTAAGCGCAGTTTCGCAGGATTTTCCGCGCTGATAATGATGATTTCCGATTATATGATTTCCGTGTTGCATCTCAGAAAAAGGGTGCAAACGAAGAGCAACCTTGCGCTCGCGCAGCTCAACAAGTCTCTCTAAGCTTTTCAGCAGAAAGGAAGACAGACTTATGGGTCTGAAACTTTTGGCTATGCTATAGTCAGACTTACCAGGTTTTGGTATGAATACGATTTTAACATGGTTAAAGTTAAAGAAAGTTGTTACGGTAGCCTAGTGGTATTTTAAAACAAGAAAAAAAGGAAAAAACCACTTAACACACGACACATGATGCCCTGACCGAAAGGACAAAACAACCCCGAAACGCCCAAGCAATAAAATTGCCTGAGTTTGGTACACGCGACCAACAAAGCAAAAAGGGGAAAAGCAAGAGAAAAACAAAAGAAAATAAACACAATAAAAGAAAAACCAAACCGATAGGATACCCTAAACGACCTACTTGTAAACTAGTAAAAATAGCAAACAAGAAAAAACCACAAAAATAACAAAACAAAACTTAGATCCACGCTCACCATCGACCGTCGGGCAATACTCACGACGAGAAAAAAACGAGTACCTGTTTTCACTCTCTTCCGTGGTCCGTGACTCTGCGGTAGAGCAACACCTGTTTTCTCGTATGCTAAGGCAGAATCACATTATGTGAGATTAGAATTAGGTCCTGAGGCGGACTTATTAGATTGAGGACTGGGGTTTTAGTAGCCTGTGAGGGTAAAAATAAGCCTGAATAAACGTTGTCGTTAAATACCCCAACATCGAGTTTTCCATATGTGGCCTTAGAACAACACACGACATATAAAAATATGTGTGTTGCTGTTCGGTGCAGGTTGAATAATTTGCGGCGCCGCCAGTAGCACCAATACACCACGGCGGTGCTGTTTTACTTGATGTTAACATCCGTTTGACATACCCACTAAGGAAATGGAAAGAAAAAAATATATTAGGAAAAAGAAATTGATGGTATTACTACGGAAATATCAAAGAATATAACTTGTCTGTATTGCCCGTGAGGGAATCCAAGAAGCAGACTCGCTGGCGATGGGCGGGTCAAATGTTCAGCCGCCGCAGTGCCAGGATACTCCATCGGTTCTGTTATTAGTACAGATACCAAAGTGTCGTCCTAAAAGCAAAAAAAATACGATGAGGAAAATGAATAAAGTAATATTAACACAGCAATAACATGAAAAACATACTTACATGAGGCGGCTCCACGATAATTACAAATTTGCAAATTGCTTATTTACGATTTTTTGACAGCCGGGAAAAAATGTAATAGATTTTTGGGGGTTGTGTGATCGAGTGAAAAGGGTGTGTTTGAGTTGGAATTTGGTGTGGGCCTGGACAAGGGGGTGAATTTCGAAAGACGACAGGAGGAATAAAACTGATGTGTGCAGAAGTGAGAATATTTTTGTTTAGGAGTTAGATGAAAGAGGCTAAACTGGGGTATAGGCAATTGAGTGAAATGGGAATTATGAGTGAATTTGTAGGAATTTGTAGGTGAAAGAAGAAAAAAATAAAAAAACGCCAGTAAGACTGTTGTGAGCTCGATACTTACGGGTAATACGTACCTTATCCATAATTGCCTGCAAGAAGAAGAAAAAAAAAAGAAAAGGTGCAAATTGTGCTAAGCATACGAAGAGATATCCAAAAGGTAAAGGATTTCTGGTGATTAGCAATAAAAGAAGTTAATTACATAATTGGCAATAAAATAATTATTATAGACTACTGTGGGACAGGGACGAAGCGTTCATATAATGAGTTAAATGAGTGTTTCCGTAGCCAAAAAACGATTCAAGGCCTTACAATATATTCCAAATCTTCGACTCATTTGGAAAAGCATTCTTGTGCTTACATCACTCAGGATAAATAACGACACAACCCATACAAATCTTTCTAATAGAGTCCACTCTCCCACTACTACACCAACCCACCAGAGAGTGCCCACAACATCACTCGATTATTTGCTTATACGCAAAGCATTGCCTTCTGGAATGAACACCATCCATGCATTTTCCAAATTCGCATTCTTACACAAATCAACTCATAAAGTCAAATTAGAATCCATTCAATATTTTCCCATTCGACCCATTAGTGAGGAATGAGTTCAGTTATTGAAATTTGCAGGTACACTATTTGAGTTATTGTCAGCTGTCTGTATCTGCCAAAAGGCCAATGAGTGCAATTTCTCTAAACGAAGAAGTAATATGAAAAGATAACTGTGATCTTCTCGTCTGTGTGTAATTATGGCTTTGATGGTTGGGGTCTACTGGAGTCATTTTAATTTTAATAAAAAAAGCTAAATATTATAAATTTTGGCTTTTATTTTTTTGTTTTACAACTGAGTGCTTCCGCTTCCCGAAAGATCACGCATCGTGCCTGCTGTGGGAGTACAGTCAGGGTGCAACAGAGTCGGAAATCCGTACGGATTCGTGGAGGAAGCGTATAGAAGTGGAGATAGTCTGCAAATTCGGCGACACGACAGCGATCCGTTGGAAATAGGTGAATTCGATACTGCAGAGGTGGGTAACTGGTGCTCACGATGTGATTACTCAAACGGGAAACTGATTTCTTTTTATTTCAAATACCTCTACAGGTGCATGAATGGCCTCTGCAGTACATTTTTTTTGTTCACGGCGACACAATTCCAAGGGGGAATCTCCTGTGTGTGGTTGGGACGTACGAACCCCAGAAATAAGGAGACGGAGCAGTAGAAAGTAGGTTCGGGTATTGTGGACCACCGTTTTGAATTTTCATTCCTGCTTTGTTATTTTAAGCTATTTTTCAAATTTGATAACTTGAAATTAAGGGCAGAACATTTGCCTTTTATTTTGAAGGCAAACTAACCTTATTTTGTGACTATTGTATGTTGTAACGTATAAAGTAGGTAAATAGTCAAAATACCCTACTTTCGAAAGTCTGCGGGTAATGTGGTCCAGTGGTTGGTTAAAGTGGACTAGTGGTCCACATTATCCGACAGATTTTTTTTAAGCTTTTTTTTAATAAGAACTGAACTAAAAAAGTGTTTGAACTTTATTATTTAAAGTTTTAATGTGTTAGAAGTGAACATTTTTTCAATAAGTCAAAAAAGAGTTTGAACTTTATTAAGTTAAACGGAGACATGAAGAACGGAGAATGAAGATATCATTCAAAAATTTCATTGCACAGATGGCAAACAAAAAGGTAGTAATTAGAGCAGCAATTCAGGTGCGCCCAATTGGATTCGCATTGGATGCAAGCAATCCACTCTGTCGGAAACCTGTCACATTTCCATTCTTGTGAACATATTACGCAAATGGTTTCCGCTAAAGGTGGGGCGGATACTTCATCATCACTGCCTTCATCGTATTGGACCTCTAATTCGCTCTCGCTGGAACTCGAAACGTCGTCCTTTTTTTTATTTTTTTTACAGGGTTTTTCTGTCTTTTTTTGAGTGTTCCTGTTCTCCAATTTTTTTTCAGGTTTCGGTTTTTTTCTTAAAATTGTTGCTGCTTTTTTATTTTGAGCTTGTTCACGATAGAATCAGATTTATCACAGCGAATTCAATTGTTATTATTTAGTATTAAATTATAAATGCATAATGAGTCTCAATGACGTCAGCAATTAACTAAATAGCACAACACTATGTATTGTAAATAATCTAGTACTAACTAAAAATGTCAACTCATGTCAACAAACAATAAAATGAAGTTTTATAACGATTTACAACACGGAAGAGAAAAGTTTAACTTTTATTTGACCTCCAAGTTTTTTACTTGTAGATTTTTTATATTATTTTCATAGATATTATATGATTGTAGCGCGTGTGATTTTACTTTATTACGCTGGTAATTAATATTATCGCGTATTGTGTGGTTTTTTTTCCTTGGGTTTAATTCTATGTGTGTATGTGTGTGTGTGTAGATAATAAATTCATTAAGTGGACTGTATTTTGTGTTGCGTAGGAATTTTCGTTGCATATAGTAGGTTTGTGTTGCATGAGAGATTTCGTGTTGCTAGTGAGTATTGTGTTGCTCGAATTTATTGTGTTGTGTTGCTAGAATTTTGTTCTGAAGGATGGTTGTGTTGTTTCAAGTAGGTAGCTATATTTCAATTGCCCTTTAGATGCTGTCTGATTGTTTTGTTTTTATTTTTTATGAGTAGTTTGGATGGTTTGTGGTAATTTTATATTGGATGTGTTGTTGGGCAAGGGACATATTTTTGATATAGGGCGTTTTAATTCGGTTGTTTCGGTTTTAACTGTCACGACTCGAACTAGATTGTCTGGTCCAGGATGTAATTGGATTATACGTCCCAACATCCATTTGAGTGGTGGAAGTCGTTCGTCTTTGATCAAGACTAGATCCCCTACTGCAATTGTGTCGTTAACGATTCGTGTCCACTTCGGGCGTTGTTGAAGTCGAGAGAGATATTCATTGCTCCACTGCTTCCAAAATAATTGAGAAAGAGTCTGCACCCTCTTCCATCGTTCCAGGTGTGATATATTTTCAAGTGCATACTCGGGTTGTGGAGCAGCAATAAGTGGTTCTCCTACAAGAAAGTGGCCTGGAGTTAGTGTTCTTAGATCGCTTATGTCTTCTGACTGTAGACACAAAGGTCTTGAGTTCAGACATGCTTCTACTTGTGTGAGAAGCGTGGTGAGCTCTTCAAATGTCAGAATTTGGTTACCAGCTACTCGTTTGAGGTGGAATTTGACGGACTTCACTCCGGCTTCCCATAATCCTCCGAAGTGTGGGGAAGCTGGGGGAATGAAATTCCACTTGGTGCCTTCGTTAGCTAGCTTTTCAGCAACATTTTTCCAGTCCAACTTGGCTTCTTTAAGTTGTTTTTGTTGCTCGCTGTTACCGCCTACAAAATTTCGACCACAATCGCTGAACAGTTGTTTGCAGAGTCCTCTCCTTGACACAAATCTTCGGTACGCTCCCAGAAAAGCCTGTGTTGTCATGTCGCTGACCAATTCAATGTGCACAGCCTTCGTGCACATACAAACGAAAATCGCAAAGTATCCTTTGAGGGTTTTAGCGTTACGTCCTCTCCATGTTTTGACGTCGATTGGACCGGCGTAGTCTACTCCAGCGTATGAGAATGGTCTGGACATTGTTGTTCGCGCTGCAGGAAGATCGCCCATTAACTGCACCAATGGTTTCGCTCTGAATCTGAAGCAAATTGTGCAGTCGTGAATTTGCCTTTTGACTGCATTCCTTATGTTCAATATCCAAAACCGTTGGCGAATATAGGCGATCATCTTCTCCTTACTCCATGCAGCGTTTTTTCGTGCGCGTCCTCAATAATTTGTTTCGAGAAAATGTGGTTCGACGCTAACAAAATCGGGTGTTTTCTATCAAATGGGAGAGTAGAGTTTCCTAGTCTTCCACCAACTCGTAAAATACCCTCTCCGTCTCTGAAAGGTGTGAGTGCCTTGTAACCTTTCACGTTGCCATGTTCTCCTGCTTCAAACATCTCCTTTTAAGACAACCGAATGATTCGCATGAGCGTTGCCTCGAGCTCTGATGATGATAAGACATCTGTGTATTGTTGATCCGTTCTTCGTACGAGTGATGGTCGTAAACAGTATGAAATAACACGTAATGTCCTCCTCAGTGTTGCAAATTTACCTAATATGTCAGAGATGGAACTTGTGTTCTGAGCTTGTACACAGTGGTGAACTGCTGTGGCGCGGGCTTCTTGATGCGTTTCTAGGCAAGATGGTTGCTCTGGAAAAACCGCGTCCCACTGGCTTCGTAAAAAGTCAGGTCCTTCCCACCACAATTTGTTCTCGACAATCATCGAAGGAAAAATTCCACGGGATGCCAAATCAGCTGGGTTAAGTTCCGATGGACTGTGTTTCCAGGTAGCGTTTTCGGTTAACTTTTGTATCTGTGATACTCGGTTGCAGATGAATGTCTTCCATTTTGACGGAGGAGCTCTAATCCAGCATAACGTGATGACTGAATCGGTCCACGCATAGACACCAGCTGATTCCAACTTCAAGGTCTTTGTCGTTTCATGAAGAAGTTTTGAGAGTAGCACTGCTCCGCATAATTCCAACCTAGGAAGGGTGATGGTGCTTAAAGGAGCCACCTTAGTCTTCGCCATCAGCAGGTGGATATGGACTTGACCATCTCCATCTAAAACGCGTAGATAAATAGCCGCAGCGTAGGCCTTCTCCGAGGCGTCGCTGAAACCATGGAGCTCCAGTTTCTTGATTTGCTTGTCGGTGTTGATCCAACGGCGAATGCGAATCTTCTCCACATCTGGCAGTTCTTGGCGAAAAGTTAGCCACTCTTTCTCCACTTCTGGTGGAATGGGTTTGTCCCAATCCAAGCCTTTTCCCCATAGCCGCTGCATCAGTATCTTTGCCTTGATCGTGCAGGGTGAGATCCAACCCATTGGGTCGTAGAGTTTCGCTATGGAAGAAAGAATCGATCGCTTTGTCACTTCCGTATCGGCGAGTTGTGCGACTTGGTACGAAAAGACATCAAGGATTGGAAGCCATTTTATACCTAACGTCTTCACTTCATTCGTTTCAGCAAACGGCAATGAAAAGTCGACTGCACGGTCGTCCGACGAAATGCGCTCCAGTACCTCTTCCGAATTGCTCACCTGTTTGCGTAGATGAAAGCCAGCAGTTGCCAAAAGCTCTCTCACTGCTTGAAGTTTCTGTTGAGCTTCTTCGATGGTATCTGCACCACTGATGACATCATCAACGTAGGTTTCTTCCCGTATCACTGTCGTAGCCAAAGGGAAGTTTGATGCCTCATCGTCAGCTAGCTGCAGAAGAACTCGGATAGCCAGATACGGGGCTGAAGCCGTGCCGAAGGTGACGGTTTCCAAGCGATAGATTTTTAGCTCCTGGTTTGGATTATCTCGCCAAAAAATAAGCTGGTAATTTGCATCAGCTGTGTTGACTCGAATCTGGCGGTACATCTTTTCCACGTCACCTGTGAAAGTAAATTTATATTTCCGCCACCTGAGTATAATGTCGATGACATTAGTTTGAAGTTTGGGTCCAATCATCAACTTGTCATTCAAGGAAGAGCCAAAAAATGGTTTAAAAGTTGCGTCGAAGACAACCCGCAACCTGGTTGTGGTACTGGATTCCTTAATGACGGCGTGATGTGGAATGAAAAAATGAAAATTGGACTTAAGAACAGGGTTGGATTCCTCCATTGGAATCATATGTCCAAGTTCTGAATACTCGGTTATGCATTTAGCATACTCTGCATAGTGGGTTGGGTTGGCTACCAGCCTCTTCTCCAACTGAAGAAAGCGTCGCATAGCACCTTGCTGGGTTGGGCCCATACACGGGTATTCTCCACCTTTAAACGGCAAACGAACTTGATAACGACCATCAGGTAACCGTTTAGTGTGTTGTTTAAAATGATCCTCACATTTCTTGTCTTCCTCAGTTTCATATTTTTCGTATGGTTCTTCCTCGACTTCCCAGAACATCTTCATCGTCGTGTTGAGATCGACATGGTTGAAAAAGGCTCGGCATACGGTTGGTTTAGCCAAAGGTACCTTACCCAGTACGAGCCATCCCAGGACAGTTTTTTGTGCGACTGGCCCTAAGCCCTCACTGCTCCGAATAATGTCTCCAACAATGATGTCAGCGTAGACATCACTGCCCAACAACAACTCAACTTTAGCCGGAATGTTGAAAGTAGGATCCGCCAGCTGTAAACCCCTCAGGTGCGCCCAATTTTCAATATTAATAGGTTGGGCCGGAAGGAGCCCAGTCAGTGATTTCAGCACGAGGGCTCGCATTCTACCTGCAAACTTCGAGGTGAGTGAAGCGATGTCAAGAATAACGATCTTGTTCGATGTTTCACTGCTGACCTCCCCCAGCCCACAAATCTTACTAAAAGCCCAACTAGATTTTAGGTTCAAACGTTGTACTGCTGACTCCGTAATGAAGGATGCCTCGGAACTAGTGTCGACCAACGCTCTCAAGGTCAGATTAGCTGCTCTCACCTTGACTAAGGCAGTAGATAACAACACCTGAGAGTTGGTAAAGGCATGGTGAACTCTAAAATTGCCGCTCGTAGATGGAATGTCGTCTCCAGGTTGACCTTCTGGTAGGTTTGGGTTGTAGGGTTGTGTCTGAACTCCTGCGCTGGGTTGATTGTTAGTCTGAACGAAGTAGTTGTTGCTCGTACACGGTTGTTGTGTTGAGGAGGGATTAGGATTAGGGTTGTACGGAGTGAATTGTGGTGCATTTGGATTAAAACCGCCAATCTGTTGTGACCCGCTTGGGATGCTACTGCTTGGTAGTGGATGCAGCAAGGAATTGTGTCTTTGATTGCAGTGGTAGCAACACTTAGAGCTTGGACATTTGCTTATGAAGTGACTGTATGCTAAGCAGTTTTCGCACACTTTAATTTCAAAAACAGTTTGCTTTCGTTGACCTATATCCATTTCTAAAAACCTCCTTCAATCTCTTACCGCATGGGCGCCTTTCTTACAGATTTTGCGCTCAGCTGCCGTTTCTGTATCTGTCGCGCATGGAACACTTGCGTTGGTTTTGGTTTGTTGCCGACCTTTGTTGTTGCTTGTTGTTCCACAGCTTCCAACGTCCTGAAGCGACAGCGCAGAAACTCAAAAAACTCTTTAAGGGTTGGGAGCTCTTTGTTACTGCCTAACTTCTCCTCCCACAGCTGTTGCGTCGTGTTGCACAACTTTTGCAGCATAACAAAAATTAAAATCGCATCCCAAAGTTCAACCGGAACACCCAAGTTTTCTAAACAATGAATGACCTCTTGGCTGTATCTAGAATACGTTTGACACTATTTGCCGTTTCATTGTTCATGGGAGATTGGCCAAACAAAAGCTTCAACTGAGTGTTGACAAGCACCCTTTTGTGGTCGTAACGCTCCGTCAAAATCTCCCAAGCACGTTCATAGTTCCCCTTGTCGATCGCCAGGTGTTGAAGGAGTCTTTCCGCATCTCCGCTAACGTTACATTTGAGAAAGTGCATCTTCTGGATCTCCGAAAGGGATTTGTTCGTGTGAACTAACGAAACAAACATGTCATGAAACGACCTCCAAGACTCGTAACCGCCTGAAAAGGTTGGCAGAGTTATTACTGGCAACTTTAACTCACTGGCGCTGCTGTCTCCTGAAGTGTCCTTCGACTTGGCGTTGCCCTTTGGTGGTGATATTTTGTCTATGGCGTCCAGCACCTCGCACCTGTATTCAGCATACACTTCCCGGATTTCATCGTATATCGCCTCCATATCAGCTACTTTGAATTCGGCTTCAAGCTTCCCGGTGCCTAGAATCTGCTGATGATACTGTTCTGCTATCGCAAGCTGCTTGTCCATCATCTCTATGCGCGTTTTAAGGTAATTAATTTTATTTAACCTTGACTTGTCGGCTTTTGAAAAATTTTCCCTGTCCTTTTTCAGGCTTTGCAGGTTATTAATTTGCAACTTGCCGCAAGCCATAATGCTACGCTCTCAAAACAACAGTCTAGTATGTACGAAGACAACAAGAAAAAGTGTGCAACACTCACCTGCGAACTATTCCTTCTGGCAAAAAATGGACGGACAGCGTTCTACACGGGATTCCTGGTGGCAGCAACTATCGTGTACAGCGTACAGCACAGCAACTGGTGGTCGTGTTGACTTTCTGGTGGCTTATATATATTTTTTTTAAAACAAAGGAATTCCAACACTTAACATTTTGTAAAAAAAATATATAAGTAAAAAACTTGGAGGTCAAATAAAAGTTAAACTTTTCTCTTCCGTGTTGTAAATCGTTATAAAACTTCATTTTATTGTTTGTTGACATGAGTTGACATTTTTAGTTAGTACTAGATTATTTACAATACATAGTGTTGTGCTATTTAGTTAATTGCTGACGTCATTGAGACTCATTATGCATTTATAATTTAATACTAAATAATAACAATTGAATTCGCTGTGATAAATCTGATTCTATCGTGAACAGAGCTGATTCAAGTTCATTTTTATAGGGAGAAATTGTTAAGATCTGGGCCTCGGTCTTTCTCTTTGGCTTCGGTCTCTTTATTTTAGGAGGGGGTGAGATTTTCCAAACTGCAACAGCTTTACTTGAGCATGGATCTTTAAAAAAATTAAAATTAAAAGTTGAAGCACTAAGCAAAGGAAAGCGTTCCACCTTCAACTTCCGCAACCGCTGCTTGAGCGCTTTTTTTGACAGGTTTTCTTGTGTATGGATCGCCTGGATCATTGCCCTCTTCTTCCACTACAAACGAAATAAAAAAATGTTAAGCAAGCCCTTAAGGTATTTAAGGAAAAATTTCAACCTGCAGTTTCCACAACCACTGGTAAAGTTTCTGAGCGTTGCTGAACATTACGGCTATCAGCCTCTAACGCCTCTATAGCCGTCCAACCATACGAGTCTGATTCGTATGGTTGGACGGCTATAAAATCCGCGTCCTTAAAAATATCTTTGTTCAAAGGATATATCCCTGTTGCCTCGAAACCTGAAGGCAAAGAACGAAGAATTGGATAAAAAGATATTTTAAATAAATGAGAAAATAAGCATCAAACCTTTTATTGCAATTTCAGGTGTTTGAGCTTTTAAATAAGCTTTCCCGAATAGCTCGGCAATATCGTATAGGGTGACTTTTCTACCGGTTTCTCTGACAAACTGTCTTACTATCTCACTGTAATAGGTTTTTAAGGGACCCATAAAAGTGCGGTCAAGTGGCTGTAGCTTGTGAGATGAATGTGGTGGCAGAGACATTATCGTCACATTGTTTTTGCGAGCAAGGTCAATCAAACTCAAGTTTTTTGTGTGACTATAATGTCCGTCTAGAATAAGAAGAACGGGACTTTCACAACTAGGTCTCACAAATTTCAAAAAGTGTTGAAACCAAGCCGTAAATATGTCTGTCTGGACCCAACCCGACTGGTGAAATCCGGCGTCAGAACCAGCTGGGGCATTTTTCAAGAGCAGCATATTTCTATTTTTTCTCGGAAATATTAAAAAGGGCGGTACAAAAATACCCCCAGCGCTCATACAGGTTATAATCGTTACCAAGGACCCGCGTTCTGCCGACGTCATAACTCCGATTTGACGTTTTCCTTTTTTCGCGAGAATTCGCTGCGTTTGGCTAGGAACTGCCGAAACCCCTGTTTCGTCCACGTTAAAAATTGTCATAGGAGAATAGTTGTTTTTTTCGTACAAACTCTCCAAAATATAAAAAAAATTTGAAACGCTTTCTTTGTTAAACCCTTGCGCGCGATCAATTG
This sequence comes from Neoascia interrupta, assembly GCA_947623515.1. Lineage (NCBI taxonomy): Eukaryota > Metazoa > Arthropoda > Insecta > Diptera > Syrphidae > Neoascia > Neoascia interrupta. The sequence goes on from OX392462.1 coordinate 139,934,933, forward strand.
ATGTACCAGTAGCTTTTCGCAGGCTTATCTGGGCGGCATGTCTTCTTATAAAAGATTTCATCCAATCTTTTCCAGCATTTCCCCTTGTTTTTGAAAAAGTGTTCGGTATTCCGTTCCTAACTGCAAGCTGATATGCTAAGTATCGTATATCACTTTGTGTTAGTCCAAAATATAAACTTTCCATTTGGAGAATGTAGTCGACGAGTTCGTTTTCGATATCAGGCGAGAAGACAGGCCTTCTTCCCAAAGGACTTGGATAATTTTTTTTTATTTCAAAGTCTTCGTCAAACACTAACCGTCTCAATGTAGTTTTCGGAACTCCAAATATTTTCGACGCTCTTAAAAATCCCATGTTTCCTTTTTTTACTTCTTCAGCTGCTTGCTTTAGTTTTTCATGGTCATTCTGTCGCAGTTTTTGATTTTGTTTTGGCATTTTCTATAAAATGTATAAAGGTAAGGATTTTTTTTTAAACATGGGAGGGTAAACTGGACCACTGGTCCACATTAGCGGCCTCTGGGTGGTCCACTTAACCCAAAAAGAGATAAAATCGGGTTTGATTTCAAAACACAAAAACAGGCTGAGTTAAGAACATAAACTTACAGTTTGTCAATACTCTGAAACACAAGTCACTTGAAAATATGCAAATTTCTTCACTTTTATTACCAACAAAGCCAAATAGAACCTTTTTCGTAGACTACAAATAGCACGATTTTCTTCACACAACACCTATTCACCATAAACGCGCGGAACGAACTGAGCTTGTGCTGCAATATAAATTTTCCATAGACGCCGTGGTGTTTTTGCATGTCTAGACATGAACAGTTATGTTTCTCAATGCTTGCTGTTCGATATATTGAGGTGGTCCAGATTAGCCGACTGGTCCACATAACCCGCACTTACTCTAACGGTCAGGGAGAATCCAGTAGCTGGCAGTGGGAGCTTTATAGGCATTTATAGCTGCGGAATCAGTGATGCTTCCGGTACAGTGATACAGTTCTGGCCTCAGTAAATTGTGTTGGCAAGCTAAGTTTCGGGTTTATTCACCTACGTAGAAAAGTGCATATAACCTTGATGAATCACCTTTTGGTCACTTACTGATTAATTTTTGGTGACTTCTAAGTTTTGTAGTTATCCATCACTAGCTTGTCGGCTAAAAAGAATTTCAATTTAAAATCGAATTAACAGAAGTAATTTTCGTTTCTCATTTTTTAAGTTATCTAATTAAAGAAGTTAGGAAATAGTTAATTTTTTTTTTGAATCTCTAAATAACATTTAATTTGCATCTAAATCTAACGAATTTAACTGAGCTTTGTACAAGTTAATCTTGAGGTTAAAAGCCAAGCCCCGGGGGTTGGTGGTATCACGGTTAACGGTTCTATTATTTATGGGCTTGAATTTTATTTAAGAATAGGAATTTATCTTAAACTCTTTAACTTAAGAGGCTGTTTACAACGCCAACGGAACTCTGGAATCTTCGCTCAGCTACCGGCAGATCTGCGAGGGACCAACGCGATTCTTGGTGAATGTAAGTCCTAGAATTTAAGCTAAATCTTTAAGCTAGATAAATTTAAGATAAATTCATTAACAAAAGAAAAATAAGATTCTTCGTGAGAATGTTGACTACCCTTCTGGTAGACCTATAGCCTACTATATTTTATTTTATTGAGATTGGATAATTACTCATATAGATTTATGCCAACAACAGCCACCTTTACATATAATATTTGTTTTTGATATCCTATTGCTTTTGGGGTATAAAACATACTGTAATATTTTCGGCCTGGGGTTCGTCAAATAAAACTCAATTTCACTTTTATAATCACACAATGAAACACTTTATTTATCAAACAAACTTATTTAAACTCAGATCACACTGTTATTCAACTTTACTATTTAGAATTCAACACTTTATTTCAACTCAATCACTTTTTACTTTATTACCGATTTTCACAAGTCCACGTTTAAAATATCACTGTTTCGTACGAGCCTGCCACCCGTGTATTTATACAAAATTAAGCACCTTCTAGTACGTTCCATACCCCCTTTGGTAATTTTCCACTGGTACTCCTCCGCTGAATTCCAAGGAGGGGAAATCGAAATTCGAACTTCGAATATGACAGCTGCTGTCAGATGACTGGAATGACAGTTGGGTATGTTCGTTTAGTGAATCGAGCGGGTGCGTCTGTAGAGCGAATCGATGAGTGCATTCAGGGACTCCTGCGAGTTGTTTTATTTCTTGTCGCCACATAACATTGCCCCCCTCTTAGTTTTGTTCGTCCCGAACAAGTACGTCATCATTGCTTCCGTGGTAGCGATGTAGGCGATCAACATGGACAACTTTCATCTTCGCTCTTGATCCTCTTTGGATTCGGAATACGACATCATTAATTCGCGTTACAACTTGGTAGGGACCTTCCCAATCCTTCTGAAGCTTTGGCGATCTTCCCTTTTTACGATGTGGGTTGTAGAGCCATACCAGATCTCCCTCGTTGAACTCGGGTGCCGTTGCTCGCGCATCGTATCTCGTCTTCATGCGGTCGCTTGCAACTTTTATATTGCTTCTGGTTCTCTGGTGAATGTCATTAATCCTTTCCCTAAGGTCAACCACGTAGTCCTCCTCGCATGTTGGGTCTTCAGTGGGAAATCCGAATTTAAGCTCACTGGGTAGCCTGGCAGTTCGTCCAAATAAAACTTCAGATGGAGTGTACCCAGTTGTACTGTGAATAGCGTTTCGATAGGCCATGAGGAATAAAGGTATTCGCCGATCCCAATCCCGTTGATTCTCGTCCACTACTTTGGACAGATGTTCTTTTAGTATCTTGTTGAAGCGTTCCACCATTCCATCTGATTGTGGATGAAGGGGTGTGGTCCGTGTCTTCTGTAGTCCGATTGCCGCGCATACTTCCTGGAATATCTTCGACTCGAAGTTTCTTCCTTGGTCGGAATGTAATTCCATTGGCACTCCGAACCTGCACACCCAGTGGTCCACTATCTGGTCGACAACGGTTTTCGCTTCTTGACTTGGGATCTCAAATGCCTCGGGCCACTTGCTGAAGTAATCGGCAATAACCAGCATATAACGATTACCGCTTTCAGTTTCCGGAAACGGTCCTGCGATGTCGACGGCGATCCTTTCAAAGGGAGCACCCACATTGTACTGGTGCATTTTACCCCTGGTTTTGACTTTGGGTCCCTTACTAGCAGCACAAGTAATACACTTTCGATACCAGCTCTCAACGTCGCTTCTTGCGCTCAGCCAATAAAAACGTTCCCGTACCTTTTCCAGGGTTTTGTTGATGCCCAAGTGCCCACCAGATACTCCATCGTGCATTTCCCGCAAAATTTCCTGCACTTTGGACCGTGGAACCACAAGCTGCATTTTAAAGGATTTTCCATCCGGCATTTCCCATTTTCTTCGCAGAACGCCATCTTGTACATGGAAAGAGTCCCACTGCGCCCAATATGCCTTTATCGTGGGACTTCTGTCGGATATATCCCTTGCGCTCGGTTTTTCCATAGATTCCTTCCATGCAAGGATTGGCTCAATGTCAGGGTCTTCTTGTTGTGCGTTGCGAAGTTCCTCAGTACTCCAGCCTTCTGCAGGCTCGGCTCTTATTCTCTGGATAGAAACTACTTCGTCCTTTTCCTCTTGTCGCACACAATGCTTACAATTGGGCTCACATGGTCTCCGGGATAATGCGTCCGCGTTGCAGTGCAGTCTTCCTTTGCGATGTTGTATCTCGAAGTCATAAGCCTGCAATCGCTCGATCCATCTTGCAACTTGGCCCTCAGGATTTTTAAACTGCAGTAACCATTTGAGCGCGGCGTGGTCGGTAAGCAAGATGAACTTCTGGCCGCTCAGGTACTTCTGGAAATGTTTCGTCGCCAGTATTAAAGCAAGGAGTTCTCGCCTGGTAACACAATAATTTCTCTCTGGTCGGGTAAGCACTTTGCTGAAGTATGCTACGACTTTCTCCTGCCCATCGTGTAACTGCGACAATACTGCGCCAACACCCACATTGCTAGCGTCTGCGTTCACAATAAATGTCTTGCCGGGGATGGGGTAAGCTAGTACCGGTGCTTCGCAAAGTCGCTGCTTCAGATGCTGAAAGCTTCTTTCGCACTCACCTGACCATTTAAATTGTCTTCCTTTCTCAGTGAGCTGGTGCAGACACTTTGCAATCCCGGCAAAATCTTTGACGAACCTCCTGTAGTACGTAGCAAGACCGAGAAAGCTCCTTAGCTGGTGTTTGTCTTTGCGAACTGGCCAACTTCTCACAGCTTCGATTTTCTCTGGATCCGTCTTCACGCCATCCGTCGATATCACATGTCCCAGATACTTTACTTCTGCTCTGAAGAGCGCACACTTCTTTGGATTGAGCTTTAAGTGTGCTGCTCGAAGTCGTGAGAAGACCTCCCTCAAGTTGTCGCGATGTTCTGCAAACGTCTTTCCTAAAACGATGACGTCATCCAAATATACCAGGCAGGTTTTCCACGTCAGACCATGTAAGACACGTTCCATAAGACGCTCAAAGGTGGCCGGAGCGTTACACAGACCAAATGGCAATACTGTAAACTGCCAAAGCCCATTGCCAGTTGTGAAAGCGGTCTTCTTTTTGTCTTCTGGATGGATCTGTACCTGCCAGTAGCCACTTTTCAGGTCGAGAGTGGAAAACCATTTTGCTCCAGAGAGTGTGTCCAATGTGTCATCTATTCGAGGTAAAGGGTAGCTGTCCTTCTTTGTGACATCATTAAGCCTCTGGTAATCCACGCAGAATCGAGTACTGCCGTCCTTCTTTTTCACCAGTATAACAGGCAACGCCCACGGACTTTTCGAGCTTTCGATCAAACCTTCTCTTTCCATGGTCGATATCATCTCGGCGGCCTCGTCCTGTTTAGCCAACGGAAGTCGTCTGGCAGGTTGGCGGATTGGTCTAGCATCTCTGGTGTCTATGCGGTGTTGTACTAAGTGTGTTCGACCATAGTCTCCATCCTGTGAAGCAAATATATCAGCAAACTCGCCAATTAGATTTTCCGCTATGGTTTGCTGCTCCTGATTTAGCTCACAGTCTCCGAGTATAGTCTTACATACCTCGGCCAATTTTGATGGAGAGACAGGACTTGCAGGCTCACTCTCAGCTATTGTCGAAATGGCTGCAACGGGCACACATCTTCCGATCACCTCTCCTTTTCTGAGCTTAACGGTGCGCTTATTTGGGTTCATCAGTCTTACCTGCACCATGTTATCCCTGGGCTCTGCAAGAATTTTTCCCACGACGTAACTTTTAAATTCACTTTTGTTATCTGGCTCGATGAGATAGAATCGGTGGTTCCCAGGATCACCCTCCAAACGTGTCCAAAGAACTGTCTCTGAAGAGGGCCGCAGAACTTCATCGCCTCCCAGTATTGCTCGAAGATTCACAGCGTTGTCGTTTCCGTATACCATGGGGATCTCGATGGTTCGATACCTTAGCACCTGCATTCGAAGGTCAAGAATTATCTCGTGTGCCTTCATGAAGTCCACTCCAATGATGCATTCGTCGCATATGTCGGCTACCAAGAATGCATGTGAGAAGGTCAATCCCTCTAGTTGTATCTGTAGCTGCACCTCCCCGTATACTTTCGCCGATTCTCCTGTAGCTGTCTTCAGACTGTAGCAGCTGGTGCTATGTAGCCATGACGTCTGAAGGCCTCCATCAAGGTCTCTTCGGATGATGGAGGCCGTGGCACCTGTGTCAATAGTGGCCACGCATCTTCTGTTGGCGATGATTGCCTCTACTGTCAGACTCTTGTTGCAGCGTTTTGTTTGCGAGACTTGGATGATGGTCCTGGGGGCGTCGATTCCATCAACCAACTTCTGCCCCGACATCCTGCCAGATGCTTCTTCATTCTGTCTCCTTCTTCGCAATGTGGGCAACCCGCTTGTCTAACTGAGGCTCGGCACTGTCGCTGCAGGTGTCCCAGTTTGTTACAGTTCCAGCATCTCATTTGTCCCCGAGTGGTGTTCGTGTTTTGCCTTTCGATGTCGATGCGTTGACATGAGCACTCTAGACCAGCCATTTCCCTTATGCGATGGCAACCTTGCGAAGCTTGGTCTGCAGCTTCCACTGTCAGGGCGAATGCTAGTGCTTCAGCGAGAGTCTTCTTACCTGCCATTCTTACAGCCATTTGTAGCTTTCCATCCGCAATGGCATTGGTAAACGCATCGGTTGCCAACTCGTTTATTATCTCCCTGCTGGTGTTGGGATAAGACAAATTCGCTAATCGCTCGATGTCGGCTTGCAACTGTTGAAGCGTCTCACCCCTTGTCTGAACTCTTCGGCGCAACTGGACTCGGTAAACTTGTTGCATGTGGTCGTCGCCAAACCTCATCTCGATGGCCTTCACCATGGCATCATAATCTTTTTGTTTTTCTTCAGGGATGGTCTGCAGCAGTTCGGCAGCTGTTCCTCTGAGCGCAAGCGTGAGAGCAATTGATTTATCTTCGTTGTCCCAGTTGTTTGTCAACGCTGCAGCTTCGAATTGTATCCTATAAATCGGCCACGATGTTTGGCCATCGAAGACAGGCGGCTGCATTTCTTTGCGTAGTGGACCGTCGGGTAAATATTCTCGCACTTTCTGTTTCTTAACCAACTCCAGCTCCTTAGCCAATTGTTCTACTTCCGATTTGACTTCAGTGAATTTTTCCTCCACGCTTGCAATTCTTTGATCTACTGCCTGGAATTTCTCCTCAAAAAACGCATTCTGGGAATCAAGTTTGCTTTCTAGAGCTTTCTTCTGCTCACCGAACTTAGTATCTAGCTTTTCATCGAGAGCGTTCATTTGTTCTTTTTGGCCGCTCTCCAGCTTCTCGAATTTGTCTTCGAGAGCGTTTTTTTGTTCTTTTTGGCCGCTCTCCAGCTTCTCGAATTTGTCTTCGAGAGCGTTCTTTTGTTCTTCGAGAGCATTCTTTTGGCTACTCTCCATCTTTTCGAATTTCTCCAGAAGCAACTTCATGAAAGCGGGCATTTCATCGGCAGTACTTACTGTGCTTTGTTGCTGTCCTTCTTGAACTTCGAACAGCATCGTGTCTGGATGTCCACCTCCCTCGGTAATAGCGTCCTGGAGTCGGACCAACAATTCCCTTTTGAGCCCCGAAGTCTGGAGGTTTCTTTTACCCAATTCCGCTTTTAACTCAGCTGTTGTCAATTGTTCAATTTTTCGACCCATTTTGAATTGTCTTCACACAATTTACACAACACAATCAGTTTATGTCTTATATCTGTTCCAGAAAATTCACTCGCGGATAAACAAATCACTGAAACCGTTTTTATAACTTAGTTAATTATAGCTTTATCGCACAATCAGCTTCAATGTATCCGGAATATTCCACAATCAAATTTGTATGAGTCACCGACACTGTTTACACACACGATATCTCTGGAAAATTCCACTGCACAAATAAATCGTTTTACTCACCGACGCTATTTACGCGCACTTTTTCTAGAAATCTCCACTTAAAACTGTTTGACACACTAACACTGTTCCGGAAAATTCCACTGTAGAATTTACCCGCACAATTATGAGTTTTATCCCCAATTTCTGACACCAATGTAATATTTTCGGCCTGGGGTTCGTCAAATAAAACTCAATTTACGAAACACTTTATTTATCAAACAAACTTATTTAAACTCAGATCACACTGTTATTCAACTTTACTATTTAGAATTCAACACTTTATTTCAACCCAATCACTTTTTACTTTATTACCGATTTTCACAAGTCCACGTTTAAAATATCACTGTTTCGTACGAGCCTGCCACCCGTGTATTTATACAAAATTAAGCACCTTCTAGTACGTTCCATACCCCCTTTGGTAATTTTCCACTGGTACTCCTCCGCTGAATTCCAAGGAGGGGAAATCGAAATTCGAACTTCGAATATGACAGCTGCTGTCAGATGACTGGAATGACAGTTGGGTATGTTCGTTTAGTGAATCGAGCGGGTGCGTCTGTAGAGCGAATCGATGAGTGCATTTAGGGACTCCTGCGAGTTGTTTTATTTCTTGTCGCCACATAGCAATACTTACCGTAATTACCGGAAAAAATCTGTTTCGGGTTGATTGGCAACGGTGGCTCTTATAGATTCTTCAAGATTCACTTAGGTTAGTTTCGAATTGGAGATTTTAACTTGGGAGAAATTGTTGTTATGCGGTGTATAGCAGTAGGGCAATGAAATAAATGTCTAATGGGGTGAGAATATCTTATTTTTTTCCTTTTTTCCGGGTTTGATCCGATAATATGATCGGCTAGATCTTTACGCGCTAGTTATGTGTGGTGAAGAATGGCCGTCCAACCGGACCAGTCTGCGGAACTTAGACCTTCATGACAGTGAGTACAAGTGTGGGCAACTGATGTATACGGCATAGGGTTCATTCCGGAGTTGTAAGGCCGTGAGGAATGACATAGGCTGTGTGAACCGACATAGATAGTGAAGTCCATAACATCTGGCTTCACGAAGCTCAATAGGTTCCTGACGGTTCGACGACATGGGAAGGACATCTAGGAAACGATATTTAGGTTAGCTCTATTTAGTTGAGTAGTTAGTTAGTGATTTAGTATTTTCAGCCAGCTAGGTCACATAGATTATAACTGTATTAGAGACTAGTAAGTTAAAGTTCTAGTTTAGGTTATAATAAGAAATATTAGCGATAGAGGATTAGTCTTAGAAGAGAGTTGTTGAATTTAGTTTATGATTAATATAGCGTAGTACACAGTATAGTTTAGGTATTGGGTTTTTCTTTGATTTTTCGATTTCTTAACGTTGCGGTTATCCCTGGGGTCAGTAGACTCTAGGATAGCTTTTGAGTAATCTCAGTCACTGCGTATGAATACCGAGTGGAGTTGTGACGATGAGTTGGTCATTAACTAAATTAGGTTAGTTAAATAAGTAGTCCAGTACATAGGTTAGTTGATATTTTTTTTCTGAAGTTTAGATGGTTAGTTAATTAAGTTAGTGGAGTTGAGTTGGTTACCTAGGTAAGTTAAGCTTGCTAGGCTAATTTTTTTAGATTATCTTTGGGTTTAAGTGAGTCTAGGGGGTTCTAAAGTTGTAGTTCTAAGGTAGATAGTATAGATTTAGAATAGATGGTGTAGATCTTAAGGGTACGTAGCTCTGAGGTTAGGGGTTTAGTTTTAGAATATTAGGGGGGGCTCGTTTCCTGGATGTTCTTCCCTGATGCTAGAATTCATACCTGGACAGTTTACTTCTCTCACTCTCTTCCAGGCTCTCTTTTTCTTTCTATAAGGCACAGTTTGTTTGTGGGGTCAGTGGTGGTGGAGATGTTTGGCATTCTGATTTTTACCGATCTGGGCCTAGCCAGGTACCAGTTCTCTGTGCCGCCGCCAAAGTATCTACCGTCAAGAAGGTCATCCGGCTAAAACTGACACGCAACAATGGCGCCCAACGGGTTTTATTCCGGCGGTAACCCACCGGTAAAATAGATTCCCGAATCTACCGGCTCAAGGCATTGGGACTTCAAGGGGTCGATCGTTCAGGTGAAAGGTCGCCGCCTTGGACTCGCAATGGCCTCCTTTCTCCTTTTCACATTCCGATGGTTCTATTTTCTTTTCCTCTACCCTTTCTCCCTTCTCCTAGCTTTCTCTACTATCTTCCCAGTCCTTTCCAGGTATGTCGAGCTCAGATTTCTGGCTCTCCTGGGTGGAAGACGACTGTCCAAAGAGGGCGGGTTCAACCTGATCTTTGTGAGGTAGGCAGAAGCTCACGGAGCTGGGAATCTGAGGTACCAGGTAGACTCTCGCTCGCAGCTGTTCAAGCGATAAGGTCCTGACCAATTCCTTAGTGAGGTGCGAGTTGATGGGTTCAACTGGTACCCTCCAGCTGTAGCATAACTCCGAAGGCCCGGCCAGCATAGCCTTGGCATACCCGGAGGGTAGGTAGTGGTAGGGAGGAAAGAATTACGCTACAGCAACCGTCAGGAGCCCCGAAATCAGTTGCCGATACGATGAGTAGACATGGGACGAGACAGACGAAAGACGGACAAGAGACACCCGGTGGACAGGAAAACCAGCCTAAAGCCACACACACCAACGCACATTATGCATATTGAAATCAAGACAATTAGGATTCGTTTTGTGCTATTGAAAAAGGTTTGTTTTCTTTGAATATTAGTCTTCAACTGATTTGCGAATTAAGAATTTTTGAAATAATTTTGAATTGGCTTACATCTGAATTTTGAATCAAGTTTTGGTTGAGGGTTTTATAAGATTTTTGAAATAAGTTTTTTGGATTAATTGAATTTGAATTTTGAAGTAATTTTCTCTCTTTTGTGTTGGGGTTTTAGTGAAATTAGGAGGTTTGGATTATCTGGATTTGGATTTTTGAATTAAATTTTAGGCTTGCGTTTGAACTTTTGAATTGATTACTCGAATTTGAAATTGTGAAGCAAGATCTGCTTGTGGATCACGGTTTGAGAGAGATTAGTCTTCAGACTCAGGAACTTCTGGAACAAAAAATTCTGTTGCTTTTCTTCCGTGAAACTTTTGGGTAGTCATTGGGGTTCGTGGAGTTCAGCAAGGTGATTCGAAAGGCGAACTTAGAAGAGGTCGATCTTTTTTTTGCCAAGTTTAGTGCTAGAAAGACAACAAAAACCTACTGGACAAATTCCTAACATGGGAAGAAACACCGGGGCCGTTCCAAAAGGGGGACGGGTGCGAGCCCCACTTCTGGGAGCAACCAGGGGTACTCGGAAGGGGTCGAAATCAGCTTCGACCAATCTTGAGGTGGAACCACCGCCAGCTATAGCGGAACCAGACCTGGCCGCGGCCACAATCCCGTTAGCCAGACCAAACATACAAAGCTCAACGGTGGCTCCAGAACCAAACATCACTGTGGCACCTCTGCCCCGTAGTAACCTGACGGAGTGGGAGTGGAGTCCAGTACTCCGGCCAAACCATAACTTGGAAGGTGAAGAGTCTCGCTGGCAAGGACTGGAAACGACCCGTCGTAATTCTGCTCAGGACAGGGGAACAGAAACAGCAACAGGCGAAAGGAATCTGGTCGGAGGGGCCCGGCCGTTTGACAACCCAGATGTCGAGGGCGATCGGCAATGGGAGCGATGGGTTAGAGAGGACCTGGACCGTAGAGAAGGCGCGGTAGGCGGTCGCATCAACCGAACGGTTGAGCCTTCTGCCCCAGTGTAAAATGGGGAAGGACAGATTTTGGGGTAGGTCATGGTGACGCAGCCGCGGCCGCAGGGAACATGGACGAAGTGGTCAAAGCTATTGAAAGAAGTCAAGCAAAGCTCTCCGAAACATTTTCCCGAGACCTGACCAACATTGTCACTAGTTTCAGGGACAATATGAAGTTCCTGCAAGATAAGATAGGTACACTGGAACAGGTGATTAATGAGACCAGGTACACTGCTCCAAGGGCGGAAGAACCTGCCCCAGCAGCCGAGGAACTAGACTTTAGTGAATTATGTCAGCGTCCAACACCGCCACTTTTGAGGCCGAGCATGACGTCCCGAGCACCACCCGTGAGTGGGACAAATCCACAACGAACCTCTGCAAGACCCATGGGCGTACACAAGTGGTGCATAAAATTTGACGGGACGTCGAAAACGATGTTTGTAGAGAGCTTCCTGTTCAAAATGGAGATGCTTCAAAGGGCCAACGGATTGATGGACGAGCAACTGTTCTCTAATTTCCACCACCTACTGACGGGCCCCGTTGGTCCTGGTAGTATGTGGAGGAGAATCACGGGAACAGGTACTTGAACACGGCAGTAGTCAAGGCCGAATTAGTAAAGCAGTTCGGAGAGGAAGCCAGGGACCACGAGATAGTGAGTTTGATTCAGGACCGGAAGCAACAGCCCCAAGAGACATTCGATGACTTCTACGCGGATGTTAGGGCCCTGACTCTACGCATGAAAAGAAAACTGGACGAGGACGAACTGATAGATACCTTACGGCGAAACATCCGAGAACGAGTCAAGACGCTAATCTTCAGCAGTCAAATTAGGAGCATAGATGACCTGAGGAAGGAATGCAGGAGAGCTGAAAAGTACCTAGCAGCTCCCCCTGCAAGATCGGGGTTAGAATAGCCTTGAGGTAAGGTATGCCTGTCGTAAGAGCCGACTAAAATCCACCAGAAGAAGTATTCTTTAGTGTTTCAACGGATGCTGTCGATGCTGACCCATTTGGGGCAACTTTTGGCAGTAAGGTTTTAACTTATAGATGAATCTGATCCGCACTGGTTGCGGCAAACGAAAACAAGGCAAGATCGTCCACAACAGATGCAGTGTCTCAGATTCTCGCTATAATCTTGGAGAAACTTGAGGATCAGACTAAAATCAACAAAGTTATATTTGACAAACTGAGCAAGCTCGAGTTTAAGCCTCGAAAAAATTACAAGAGAACATGAATATCAAACAGTTATTTAAAATACTAACATGGAATGCAAACGGCCTTCTAAATAAAATAGACGAACTAGAAGTATTTCTACGGAAAAACAATATTGATATTTGCATGATGACGGAAACTCACCTTAAAAACGGGTCTACACCGAAACTTAAAGGTTACAATGACTATCACGCACATCACCCTTCGCGAAATTCGAGAGGAGGATCCTCCCTCTACATTAAGAACACAGAAGTTGAGCTAGACTCTATGCAGATCAGTTCAGTTTCTGTAAAAATTGACTGCTTAGATTATAACATTGCATCTTGTTATTTCCCGCCAGGATATAGACTGGTGGAAGACGACCTTGATCGTATGTATGACTTCATTGGGTCCAATTTTATCATTGGGGGTGACTTTAACGCGAAGCATACTTTTTGGTGTTCACGATGCAATTCAACGAGAGGCAGATTACTGTACAAAAATAGTATGAAGCGCGGGGTGGACTTTTTCTCCACGGGTAATCCAACATATTGGCCAACCGATAGGAATAAAAAGCCTGACCTTGTCGATTTTTTCATCGCTAAAGGGTACCCCAAATACCTTACGCGAATTGAAGAGTGTTATGATCTTTGCTCAGACCACTCAGGAGTAATCTTGAAGATGGGTGGAAGACTGGCGAAAATAGAAGAGCTCCTAGATTAGCTAGCAAAAACATGAACTGGGACGCCTTCAGAAAGGACTGTAAGGAGGGTGTTGGCTTGAATGTGCCATTGAAAACTCCTTTCGAGTTATAAACCGCAGTTGACAAATTCATTGAAGCAATTAAGAGCGTTGCTTGGAAGAACACTTCGTCCCTAAAGAACGCAGTTAGCACCGACGGGCATGTACGTAAAACATATCCGCTCGAAATCGAAGAATTGATTCGTGAAAAGAGAAGAGCGCGTAGGAGATGGCAAGGCACGAGGGCTCCCCCAGACAAAACCCTCTTATACCACCTCTCTAACAAACTGAAAGGAATGTTGCAAGATCTTAAAAATCGTGAGACCACTGAATACCTTGAAGGCTTGTCGGCGGATAGGAGCTCGAACTACTCGATGTGGAAAGCAGTTAAGTCTATCAAGAAACCTATAATCCACTCGACACCAATAAAAAAAGCTAACGGCGAATAGGCAAGAGAAGACAAAGAGAAAGCGAATTTGTTTGCTGAACATTTAGAAGAAACATTCAAGACTTTCGACGGTCCGCCGTTGGCTGACGTTCTAATCAACAACGCGGAACCTGATAGCTTTAGAATGAAAAAAGTTTGGTTAGTTGAACTCCGACAGACAATAAACAATAAACAAACAAAAATAATAAGGCCACGGGTTACGACCTGATCACTGGCGAAATATTGAAAGAACTACCAAAAAAGGCACTTGTCAAGCTACTTTATATAATAAACGCTTCTCTTAGACTTCTATACGTTCCAAGACAATGGAAAGTTGCTAATGTCATTATGGTTCCAAAACCGGGGAAATGTGCAAATGATAAAAAATCTTATAGGCCCATATCGCTTCTGCCGACAATATCGAAAGTATTCGAGAAACTTCTGCTGAAGCGATAACAACCAATAATTGCAGAAAGACGCTTAATCCCGGATCATAAATTCGGTTTCAGACCTAACCATTCCACAATAGATCAAGTCTACAGAATAACGCATGAAGCAACCTACCCAATGCGATAAACACTACGGAAGCGTAAACTAGTTGTTAAGTTAACTTAGTTGTAGTCAAGAAGTATTATGAGAGAGCGAAAATTTACTGCTATGAAGTGCGTTCTGGCAGTTTCATAGTGTTTCTCATAAATGGGTGGTTTTTTAGCACGTGGAAATCGGGCATAACCAATATCGGCTACTTCGGTATTATATACCTGCTATAGTGGGCGTATTGTTATCTTTGAAAGATTTTGGAGTTTTACCCTCCGTCCACCCTAGTATTCAAAAAAAAAAAGAACCTAGCACCTAGGGACCTGCTAGGTATCAGAGACGATGGTAAGGAAGTAGAGGACGATGTTAATGAACCGTTAGGAGAGGTTGAAGCCCTTCAGAATAGGCGAACTAATAGGCCACCTGATGCTAATCCGGGACTATCATACTTCGATCCTCGGAAAAGTACCAAGGGGGATGGCTCTACGCCATCAAACCAATGTCCCTCGTCATTTGATTTCCTGACCTGTTTTAGCTGTGGTCAGGGGGGGGGGGGGAATCCAAGGACCTGGAGTTTTTCGTGGTCCTTAGCTTACAACAAACATTATATCTAGGAGTGGACTTCTGGAGCCAATTTAAGGTCGCTTCAAACGTACTCGGCGAATTGGACGAGGTGGAGGCTCCATCACCAACTGACGGGGGTCCAGGACAGATATTGGGCTCAGAGCAAGCCAAGTAGCTGGAGAGAGTCACTGTTTGGAGAGAGTCAGCTGTTTCCCTCCTGTGCTGTATTGGGGCTGGGTAAGACGAGCCTCGAAGAACATGTAATAGAAGTGGATGACGACAAGATTCCCTTAAAACAGAGGCATTACCCAGTCTCACCAGCGGTACAGAAGCTCCTCTATGAAGAACTAGATCGCATGCTGGAGTTGGGAGTAATCGAAGAGAGTAACAGCGCGTGGAGCTCTCCAGTTGTCCTGGTCAGGAAACCTGGAAAGAATAGACTGTGCTTGGACTCCCGTAAAGTTAACTCGAGGACGAAGCGTGATGCTTTCCCGCTTCCCCACATCGAAGGACACCTCAGCCGATTACAGGAAACGAAATTCATCACGAGTATTGACCTTAAGGATGCCTTTTGGCAAATACCCTTAGAGCGCAGATCAAGAGAGTACCTGGCATTTACAGTTCCTGGGAGGCTGCTTCACCAGTTTACAGTCTTTGCAACGCCGCCCAAAGAATGTGCAGACTTATGGAGTACGGCTAAGAGAGCACGTTTTCGTATATCTAGACGATCTCTTGATCTGCGCTCGAGACTTTGAAACGCACATAAAGGTTCTGGAAGAGGTGGCTAAATGTCTTAGGGAAGCGGGATTGACAATTAACGTCGCTAGGAGCAAATTTTGTCACAAGGAAATCAAGTACCTGGGTTACATAGTTGGGGATGGTTGCATCCGAATGGACCCGGATAAGGTTTCAGCTGTTGCACCTTTTCCGATTCCAGCAACCCCCAAGCAGCTTCAAAGATTCCTGGGGATGACGGGCTAGTATAGACGGTTTATCTCAAACTTTGCGTCTATGTCAGCCCCAATGACGGACTGTCTGAAGAAAGGAGCGACATTCAAGATGTCGCCAGAAGCAATTGAAAAAAACAAGCTCTGATATCAGCATCAGTACTGACGAACCCAGATTTCAAGAAACGGTTTTATATTCAGTGCGAAGCTTCGACTTCAGGAGTCGGTAGTGTGCTCTTTCAGGTGGACTGGGAGAATAATGAGCGACCCATAGCATACACGTCCCAGAAGCTTAATTCCGCTCAGCGGAATTATAGTGTGACGGAGCTTGAGTGCTATGCGGCCGTTGTGGCAGTGAAGAAGCACAGAGCCTGCGTAGAGGGATTACCCTTTACTATAATCACTGACCATATGAGTCTTCAGTGGCTAATGACTTTTTTGTCATTGATTTGTCTGGCCGATTCGCCAGATGGAGCCTAAGACCGCAAGGTTTCGATTTCGAGATTGAGCATAGGAAGGGGTAACATCGAACTGTACGGGCTGTACAGCGATACCGACCTAGCCAAAAGAGTCAAAACACAACGTCTACGATGGCTGGGTCATCTAGAGCGGATGGACACCAACGCCCCGGCCCGGATAAATCTTCGAATCCACACCGCAGGGACGACGCGGTAGAGGAGCACCGAGACTCAGGTGGCGCACGCAAATGGAAGGGGACCTCAGCCAACTTCGCGTGCGAAACTGGAGACGGCTAGCTAGAGACAGAGCTGGCTTGCGAAGCTTGTTGGCTGAGGCCCAGGTCCACCCCGGACTGTAGCGCCACCTTAAGTAAGTAAGTAAGTAAGCATAGGAAGGGGTCCCAAAACGTAGTCCCCGACACTCTTTCACGAGCCCACATGGAGGAGCTCACTGTTGATGAATCTTTGCTCGAAGTTGACCTCAAGTCTCCACATTTCTCGTCGGTAGAATACCAAGAGTTGAGGAAAACCGTAGAAGCGAATAAATAGAAGTTGCCTGACACGCAGGTCTCTGATGGCTTTGTTTATCACCGCACGCGTTTCCGAAATGACGACGTCCTTTCGGAAGATAGAGCATGGAAACTCTGGGTACCTTCGAAGCTACGTGAGAGTTTGTTGGAATTGGCACATGATGCATCAGCTTCAGGTCATGGGGGGGCCCACAAGACGCTATCGAAACTAAGGCAAAAATATTTTTGGCCAGGAATGGTCACGGACGTGTGGGATTGCGTTAAGTCCTACGAGATTTGCAAATGTACGAAGCCGACTAACCAAGTGTTAAGACCACCCATGTGCAACCAAACGATTACGGAGCGACCAGATGATCCAACACGGAGCAGCTTATGAAATCTTGCGGGAGCTGGACGTATTACAAGACTCCGAGATAGGCAATTTCAAGAATAATGACAAACTTGATCTAATAAGGGATAAAATTTTCCAAAACCTAAAGCAAGCTCATCAAAAGGCAACTAAAATGTACAACACTAGAAGAAGAGAGATAGAATATAAAGTCGGACAAT
The DNA here is from genome assembly GCA_947623515.1 of Neoascia interrupta. Taxonomy (NCBI): domain Eukaryota; kingdom Metazoa; phylum Arthropoda; class Insecta; order Diptera; family Syrphidae; genus Neoascia; species Neoascia interrupta. The sequence continues at coordinate 139,952,066 of OX392462.1, forward strand.
TAGTTTACCGTAGAAATTTTAAGCAGAGTAGTCTAGCCGATAGCTATAATGCCAAGTTAGGACAAAAATTTATCAAATCTATTGTTTAGAAAAGAGTAGGGTCATCACTATATGACTTAGGTGATTTGAGAGGGCGAAGTGTGGTCAAGTATCATGCCAAAGATGTTCACGCATGAGAGTTTATTAACCCCAATAACACCAAAAAATTTTTTGTACTTAGGTTAACTATTCATTTATTTGAGCACTAGGGAATGAGGCTAGAAGTAGATAGAATAACCGTGATATAGTTTAGCTTAACTTAGACACTAGATACATAGCTGTGATATACGTATATATATATATAAATAAGATAACTGTAATATACTTAGCTTATTGTCTGTGATATTTTTTTTTTCTCATATTAGGTGTAGATAGTTGTGCACCAATGGCTGTGATGTGGTATATAGCTATATATTTTTTTGCATAGACTTGATCTGGGATACTTTGCCGCTTAATTCACTCATGGCAAGTACTGACAACATATCAATATTCACCCAGTTAGTCGTAGGGATAAAACACACCTGTGGTTATAAGAACAGAATAATTTTTAACAGTCCAAATCATAAACAAAAAATCACGGATAGCTTCAAGAAAAACACGTAGTAATAACAAACATAAGCCCAGCTAGCTAGTAAGACATCTCAGGGATGAGGGCTCTCACGACACGATACACACACCCCACACTACAAGAAAACGAATCACCGCTACTCTCCCTTCTTTTTTAAGAGATTGTTTTCGGCGCGGGCGCTTCAAAAACCCCGTCGATCCTGTTACGGTAGCCTAGTGGTATTGTAAAACAAGAAAAAAGGAAAAAAAAAACACTCAACACACGACAAATGATGCCCTGACCGAAGGGACAAAACAACCCCGAAACGCCCAAGCAATAAAATTGCCTGAGTTTGGTACACGCGACCAACAAAGCAAAAAGGGGAAAGCAAGAGAAAAACAAAAGAAAACAAAAACACAATAAAAGAAAAACCAAACCGATAAGATACCTTAAACGACCTACTTGTAAACTAGTAAAAATAGCAAACAAGAAAAAACCACAAAAATAACAAAAAAAACTTAAATCCACGCTCACCATCGACCGTCGGGTAATACTCACGACGAGATCCTTGCGCTCGGTACGAGTACCTGGCTTCACTTTCTTCCGTGGTCCGTTACTCTGCGGTAGAGCAACACCTGTTTCCTCGTATGCTAAGGCAGGATCACATTATGTGAGATTAGAATTAGGTCCTGAGGTGGAGTTATTAGATTAAGGACTGGTATTAGTAGCCTGTGAGGGTAAAAATTAGCCTGAATAAACGTTGTTGTTAAATACTCCAACATCGAGTTTTCCATATGTGGCCTTAGAACAACACACGACATATAAAAATATGTGTGTTGCTGTTCGGTGCAGGCTGAATAATTCGCGGCGCCGCCGGTAGCGTCAATACACCACGACGGTGCTGTTTTACTTGATGTTAACATCGGTGTGACATGCCCAGCTAAGGAAATGGAAAGAAAAAAATATATTAGGAAAACGAAATTAATGGTATTACTACGCACTGAGAAAACTGAACTATGAGTTATTCAAAAAGAAACATATTTGGCTACATGTTCAAAAAGAAGAAATAGAACTTGGTTCAAAACAAATTGAAATCTATTTTAACTTTTAAAAACTTTGACTTAAAGGGAATCGTGTTTAAATCAAAATCATTCATGTTTGGCTTGATTAAAAGAATGGCATCTAACGGAAATTATTCTGCTCAAACTCGAATCGATTTGAAATTAACACAAAAACCAAAACCAAAAATAAGTTCAAAACTGGACCAAATAAGTGCTGAACCAAATAAGTTCAAAACTGGACAAATTCAAGTAAAACTGAAGTAAATAAGTAAATGTTTGTCTTAAGTTTGAACTAATTTAAAATATTAAGAAAAGAATGAAATTAAACACAAAAGTTACATTTAAACCTAAATCGATTCAAATCAAACCGTAACGAAGTTAAGTACAAAAATGTGTAACTGTGATTGGCGTCATTGTCGTGTCATCTTTGAAAAAGTTATTCTAAGTAAATCTGTTAAGCGGAAAGGTTTTTGTTTGTTTGTTTTTGAAAATAGATTTATTAAGTCAAGCTGTTGCGGTTTTGTTGTGTTCAAGGAAAGCTCTTATTTAGAGGAAATAAAACGTATGTATTTATACTAATATACATCTACATTTATAAAAAAATCGACCAATATTTCTAATGTTTTTTGTGTTATTTCTAGTTCAATATGAATGGTTTCGTTTTATGGATGGACCAGCTCGCTTTTTACAAACAATCGTGAAGTCCTCAATAGTTGAAAGTCTTTTCTTGTGAAAAATGTCTTCCTAAAAATTTAAAGTAATATCATTTTATGGAAAAGTGATTGTGTAATAAACGATTAAAATAAAAAATTTTACTAGTTCGGAATCAGTTTTGAATAAAAGGAAATAAATATGGTTGGAAAATCTATTATTATTATTATTATTACTATTTATTAACATAAAATTATAAATTTAATGCTAAAACTAAAAATAAAGAGCATTAGCTACAGAGGCTTTCAGCTCAAAAGAAATACATAGATAACTTATAAAATTATATTGTCACTAAGAATAAAATTATTTATATTTAGTATATTTTCAATGCTTATAGTATTCAGAAAAGAGTAAATTGGTTGATTACTTTTAGGATGGTATTAATTTTTTTTGATTCCATGCAGTTAGATAGACCGACTAGATGAGATAAATCGATTGAGTTGTTGCAGGTTGGGCATAAAGGTGGATTTTCCTTTTTCAATATGTGTTGATGCGTTAGGATGGTGTGTCCCAAACGAAGACGAATGAAATTAGAAATACATTTTCTAGATAATGAAGATGGATAGATGGGGGCGTTGCAGCATGTGTTGATTCTGGAGTAGTGGGTGTTGATGCTAGTCCAACTTGTGATTTTGTTGTTTTTAATTATGGAACTTATTTTTCTTAGAAGATTTGTTTTCGAAAAAAAATCAAAAGTGAACACTGGTTTTTTGCTGCAGAGTTTTGCCGCTTCATCTGCGAATTCGTTCCCTGGTATACCGATATGAGCAGGTATCCACATCAATTTGAGTTTTTTGGGTTTTTGATAAAAAGATCTCTTATATTATTATTAATAAGAGATCTTTTTTATTATATTATAAGTTTGATGTTGTGGTTTGGGTTGCGTACGGCAATAATAGCCGATAAGCTATCAGAACAGATAACTGATTTGGTCTTATGGTAGAGCATTATTTTGGCGGCTTCAAAAATGGCTACCGACTCGCACGTAAAAATTGACGCAAACTCGCTCAGAATACCCGCGCTTAGCAAAGTCCCATATTCGTCGGTTACAGCAAATGAAGAGCTATGTTCTGATTGGGAACCGTCGGTAAACACAGGCTTCCAGCCTTTAGTCTTAATACTTCTCCTGGCGGCTTTATGGTATATTGACTTGAGGAGGTTAAGAGTTGTTTTAGGGCATTTACCATAAATACATAAACCATAATCTATTTTACTTAAGACTAGAGATTTAGTGATATTGCAAAGAGTATTAACATGAACATTTAATTTATTGTTTGACAAATAATTAACTATGTTTGACCTTGTAGCTATGCTCTTTTTAAGATTGATAACATGATTTTTCCAATTATATTTTTATTGAATTTCAAACCTAAAATATCCAAGTTATCTACATTTGGTATGTCAATATCGTTAACAGATAAGTTAATTTGGGAACAATTAATTTTACGGCATACATGCAATATTTTACATTTACTTAGTGATAATTTGGCACCTGAAGACTTGCACCATTCTTATGTTTGTTTGTGTAAATTTGTTAGGATATTTTTGGTTTTTTCTAAATGGTTATTCTTACACATGATGAAGATATCATCCGCGTAGATACAGTGATCTAGAAGATTGTATTTTTCAATTATGGTACTGATCTCATTAAAGGCAATCAAGAAAAGAACGACCGACAAAGGCGAACCTTGTGGTATGCCATTTTCCAGTGGACGGTTGGCAGAAAAAACATTATTCACTTTTGCGGATATTGTCCTGTTTGACAAAAAGGATTTTATATAATTGTACATTTTGGGCCCAATACTCCATTGTTTTAGCTTGTTCAAAAGTAAATGTATGCCCATAAGGTCGTACGTATATGTAATGCTTTTTCGAAATCAAGTGAAAGTATCGTCACGTGGATACGAGAAGACAAGGCTTTGGAAACATAATGATCAATGTGGAGTAATGCGTCCGAACAACCTCTATTAGGTTTAAAAGCGATTTGGTTTATGCTTATTAACTGTTTGGTTTCCATAAACCAAAGAAGACGCTTAGCAACTATTTTTTCCAAAACCTTTCACATGCATGGAATGAGCGATATTGGGCGGTAACCTTCAAATGAATTTATGGGTTTTTTGGGTTTTGGTAGAGGAATAATGTTTGCAGCTTTCCAATATTGCGGTATGGTTCCGGTATTGAATATAAGGTTATATAATCTAAGAAGTCTATATTTAACATGGACTGGTAGATTCTTAATCATAGGATACGAAATGCGGTCTCTTCTTGGCATTTTTCCTTTCAATTGACTTAAACAACTTTCAAGTTCTGTTTTTGAAAATATGCTTTCTATTTGTTTTGCTTCATTGCTGCAGCTAGTATTGGGCGCGGAGCAGCGAAGGCTATTAGTTTTAGCTTCTTTAAAGGAAAGAGAAAAGTTATTGTCTGTCGAGAGATTTGACCAGGTATTTGCAAAAAAGTTGCTGATATCAAGTGCAGAATATAATGCACCATTGGGGGTTTCTATGATTTTTATTGTGCGGGAAGTATGCCTGCCAGTGAGAGAACGTATATTACTCCAGATTTTTGCTGTCGTAGAATTAGGATTAATGGCAGAGGTGAAAGCTGTGAGACTTTTATTTTTACTTATTTTCATTTCCCTACGAAATAGAGCGTTAGATCTTTTATATTCAATAAGATTAATTTGTGTCGGATGTTTTTTAAAACACCTCCAAGCTTTTATTTTGTGGTCCCTCAACTTCTTTAAGGTTGAATTCCACCAAGGAACAACTTTAGATTTAAAATAAGGTGCGCTTTGTGGAATTGTGTGGTTGGCTTCAAAACGTATGTTTCTTTATTAATATTTGATGTTGGGGGTTGAATAGATAAATATTCGTTCACTTTAGTTTGAAAAGATCTCCAATCAGCTAGGTCAGTTTTAAATTTAGGGTTATGTGTAAATTCAAATTTGTTCGTACTAGTTTGCATGCTAATAATAATGGGAAAATGGTCACTGTTATAAAGATCTTCTAATATCTGCCAAGATGTAAGTGGGTAGAGGATTGGAGAACAGCAGGTAATATCAACATGTGTGAGGGTGTTGTGTGTAGAAAAATGTGTCGGTGAGCCGTCGTTTAAAATAATGAGGTCAGAGTTAAATAGAAAAATTTCAATAATATTACCACGGTGATTCGATAATGCAGATCCCCAAAGAACGTTCCAAGCGTTAACGTCGGCACAAGAAAGTATTGGGGTGTGTATTTGATTAACGATATTATCAAGGTCTAAATAACTGAATGTTTGATTGGGTAATATGTATATGCGTACAACAGTAAATTTAATTGCTAGATCAATTTGAATTGCCTTAACTAAGAAGTTAGATGTTATATTTATAGGTGTATGGGGAATTTTGTCTTTTATTAATAGGGCTATAACTTGTTTAGAAGTGAGATTTTCAGGAAAATTATGAAACAAACCAACGTAGGACCCTTAGGAACAATTGGTGTGGATTGAAACGCACAATGTGTCTCTTGAATTATATTGAACATATTACACATGGCGAAATACCTTTGATCAAAAGGTTTAGCTCGTCGTAATTGTGAATATAACCTTGTAAATGGTGATTTTTTAGCTGGTTTGGTTTTGGCAACACTGGTTTTGACAGCTGACGTGTGTTTAGTACCTTGTGTCACTGTCAAACAGCTTCAGTTTGGTTTGCAATTTAACCATGGATCGTCTTACAAATGAACAACGCTTGCAAATTATTGAATTTTACTATCAAAATTCGTGCTCGGTTCGAAATGTTCATCGCGCGCTGCTTCCATTTTATGGTCGGCATTCTCGGTGAACAGTTAATTTCACGTTTCGGGCCGGTCAATTGGCCGCCTAGATCGTGCGATTTGACACCATTAGATTATTTTTTGTGGAGGTATGTCAAGGCTAATGTCTATAGGGACAAGCCCGCTTCGATTGACGCACTGGAAGCCAACATCCATGCATTCATTCGTGAGATACCGGCCGATATGTGTGAAAGAGTATGCCAAAATTGGACTCAGCGGATGGGCTACCTGAGACGCAGCCGCGGTCAACACTTGCATGAAATTATCTTTAAACATTAAATTGCAAGGTTCAAACTATCGATTCAAATAAATATTTCATTAATTTTTTCGAATTTTTTGTGTTTTTTTTTTAAAAAAAGTTCTCAACCTCTTAAAAAATCACCCGTTATATTCCATTGGAGAGTTGTAAAATCATTTTGCAGCTGTGAAATTTTGTTGATTATTTTTTGAGGGTGGAAAGTAGTATAACTCCGCTGTCCCGAAGTTGAAGCACCGAGGCTACCTGAGAAGCTTGGGTGATTCAACCTCAAGTCAGCAGAGTCGGGGGTAGAGTTATTATTTCGTTTTTTATATTGATTCATCATCATTTTTGGTGTTGTGAATAAGGAAATTGTTGGTATCTGAAGGATTTTGTATGAATAAATTTGAGCTGAAGATTCGTTGGGGAGTATTTGGTGAGTTTGCTGCGGGTGGTAACTTTTGATCTAGGTTTAAGTGCTGTTGAATGTGAGTATTAGTGACGGAAAGTGTATTTGGGAGTTTTGAAGATTTTGATTTTTGTACGCATACTTGCTGGGTGCTGTCTTTAATAATTTTACTTTTTTCCGGTGTGTTTTTTGCTATTGTTGATATTGGCTGTTCAATTTCGGTTTGGGTGACTGCTTGAGGATCAGGGTGGTTGGACAAAGTGAGTTTCTGGATTTGGGTTGATGGCTTGTTTTCTGGGTTAAGGTTTAATTGTATTGAGCTGTTTGCGACTGTGGAATATGTTTGAGTATGAGAAAAAGTTTGTACAGGATTTCGCTCTCTATAAACTTGTTTAGCTACAGATAACGTACATTTTCTGGTCGTTTTAATTTTAAGTATTTTTATAGCTTTCAAGAAACTTTTACAGGATTTTGAAGAGGCGGGATGCTCTTCGGAGCAGTTAGCACAAAATGTGCGAGTACACGTATTAGGGTCTAGTGAGGGAAGGTTACAATGTACGCAGGAGGCGGTGTTATTGCATCTCTTTGCAGTATGGCCCAATAGCTGGCATTTTTGGCAGCGCATGGGGTTTGGGAAATATTCCGAAACTTTGCAGTTGTACCAGCCAATATTAACAATATTTGACGGACGGAAAAGATCGAACGTGAAAAGAATGAGGCCAGTTGGAGTTGGTTTTTCGTCAATATTTTTCTTAAATTTGTAGACTTCTGTAACGCCCTGTGTTTTCATTTCTTTTACAATTTCTTCCTCTGAAACGTTTGCAAGGTAAGGGGCGTAAACAGTTCCCTTAGTAGCATTGAGGTTGGTATGAAGAGACACGCTAATTGGACAGAGGTTAGATAACATTTTTTTTGAGCGGAAGATGTCAGCGATTTTTTGTGACTTGACTAAGATAAGCAGATTACCATCGCGGAGTTGGTTTATGTATTCGTACCCAGTGCTGATACTATCAATAGCTTTTTTTAATAAAAACACACTGAATAATGATAATGGCTTAGCAATGTTTGTTGGCGAAATCACTATAAATTTGGGATTTGCATATATTGAGGATGTTTGTAATGAGGGATTAAGGTCAAAGCTTACGTAATTTGGTTTTCTTTTTTTATTGTTTTTGGGTTCGGCAGGTAGATCTATTTCTAGATCACTAAACCGGTTACCGTGAAGAACTTGTGGCCTGTGGGCCATTTTTGCAGAGTTTTACACTATCTATGTAAGTTTGGATTTGCACTGCACACCAAATAAGCGAGTCGATGTTATCGGCTTGAAAGTTGTTAGCAATAGAGATATTAGCCTCGTTGGAAAAAAAAATGCAAAGAAAAATATTGACAGCCGAATTTAAACAATAAATTGACTACTACGATTGAAAACATTTCTATACTCGGCAGTTACTCAATGAGCACTGAAAATCTAATAGGGCCCATACACTACACATGCCTGCATGCACAAACACAAAAATGCGCGCAAACACTCTTTCCCCACACACTACGCATGCAAACTGTACAATTTTCAGTCGTGTGTTCACCGCTGAACAGAACACTTTTAAAAATGTCAAGCTACGACACAGCTGCTGCGGCAATTTTGATTGCTTTAGCAATAAACAGTAAAAGTAGGAAAAAAAAGAAAAGAATATGGTGCAAAGAATGGCCCAAACTGAGAAATGAGCTAGGGCACTAGCTTTTAACACCCGGTTGCAATAGTCACTTTTGACCCGCCACAAAACCGGGAGGGTTTGGTAGAGTTCCAAAAATTCGGTCCAAAATTTTTATTTATCAGCGACATTTTTGAACAACAAAATTCGACGTAAAAGCAAAAAAAAGATTCAACAAGAAACGAAATTTCAATGTTATCTTGTCTCCAGACGTCCGCTTCTGTCAGAATCATCCCCACTGATCAGATATAATGAGATAGGCAACTTGCAATCCCCTTGCCTGAAACACCCGCAAAAAGAAAAGTAACGGCATCTCTCTCTTGACCCGTCTGTGAATGCATGTGAAGTGAGCAATGGAGATGTTCAGTGAATCCATTTAAAAATGGCGGAAGCTGAGATAATCTGCTGTCTCAGTCACTCAAAAAATATAAACAAAGTAAACAGCCTCCATTATTTTTTGGTTTATTTTGTTTTACAAATAATTATTATCTTCTTAGTAAAGGAAAAATCTGCCGCCCAAGCGAGTGCCCATTAGGAATAAATTTTTGCCATGCACATCGGGTCAACTGAAAATCGAATTTGTTTTGATTACAAAAATGTCAAAATCTGATTCTGGTTTGCTGAGTTCAGTCCATAGGTAGAGTTCAGCACAATTGAGGTGGAAATAGAAGGTGGAAATCCTTGCTATTGGGAGTTTTTTTCCTTTTTGCTAATTTTTTCTTTAAAATAAACAATCAAGCTATTTGATTGTGTGCATGAATTTTATTAATTAATGCGTTTTCTTATAAAAAAATTACGTGGGACTTTCTGGTCTAAACTTCTTATAAAAATTAGTTGCAAAAAGAATTTGATAAATTTTCCAGTTGAAAACAGTTTTTTTTTTATAAATAAATAGGCACATTTAAACAATACTCTGTTAGCTTTTAGATCAATGTTTAGAATAAGGAGTTTTTTCCCTCAATTTTTTATTTGTTTTCGAATGATTTCATGAATAGTTTCAATAGTTCGTTTTAATTATTACTAGTTCATTTATCCAATTATAAATAGTAATCCAAATGAATAAATTGACGTCTCAAGTCGACAAGAAATAAAAGGAACAAACGTAGGGTCTAGATACCACAAATTACTTAATAACTAGATATTCAACTAAAGCGTCCCTTTCCCCCCAAAACCCATTTGTTTATTTGTTTTTGTTGTTTTGAGTTCCGCGTCGGTGAATACGTGTGAGAAAAGTAAACAAAAATTTGAGAGCCCGCCAAAATAGCGAGGTGAATTTCACACTGACATTTGAAAAATTTAAATACATATCTTAAAAAAGTCATAAAAGATAACACACAAGTCATTAAAGTCAAAATGACAATTCTGTTTTAATTTTGCCCACACTTGGGGTGAGCCTACATTGAGACTACAAAATCGTAAAATTTAGTTCATTTGAATGTGCCTGGAAATACTGGAACGTTTATGACGTAATTGGATATTTTTACGAATTTGGTCTTTTTTTCAATATAGTTCGGGTCACAAATTACTTAATAACTAAATATTCAACTTGTGCGTCCCCTTTCCCTCAAAACCTATTTGTTTATTTGTTGTTTATGCTTTTCGGTTTTGTGACGGTGAATGCGTGTGAGACGCTTATTATTATTATTACGCAGTTGGGCTTTTCTTTTCTCCAGAATCGTTCATGTGTTATTGATGTTCAGTTTTTAATTATGTAGGAATGCAGAAAATATTAGTTATTCAGCAAAACAAGAGCAACAGTAAGGAAACAATCGAGAAAACTTCCATTTTAGGAAAAGGCTTTTGATTTTTACTTGCGTAAAATATTAAGCGTTCCCAAATTTAAGAAAAATGAAGAAGTTTAGAAGCATTAAATATAGCTTTCATTGGATTGCATCACTGAAACTTTTTTTTACTTGTGATTAAATTTGTTTGTTTAATGAATGCTTCTTTTGGTGTCAATCTCTATTGTTACCTACAAAAATATACATAAACATTTTTCTTTCGACTACTTTGCTATTTCACTGACAGAAATCAATTTCAATGTGCTACTGTTTTTTTTTTACGAAATGGGTTCACTCAAAAGTGCTTTATTCTTCTGTTCTCAGTTGCCAATTTGACTTTTAATGTTCAACTCTAATCTCCAATGCATGCAATAATATCGACTTGGAAGGATAAGAATGACAATTACATCATAATATTGATTTGTTCGAATAATGAATTCAAATTATAGCTATAATAAAAATAATAAAAGTGCCTTTGAATCTTTCTAATGACTTTTACTTTTTAATATACTAACGATTGATTTCGTCAAAACATGTAGAAAACATTTTATTGGTACTTAACCGTAAATTTTGCTTTTTAAAGCTTTAATCCGGTAACATAAAACACAAACTTATCAGAGGCACAGGCATTTAGGCAGTAAAGAATTAGTTTCATTTCCGCTTTTTGTGTTTTGTTTTTAACTATATATGAAAATATTAAGAAGGCATTTGAAATACATAATGTATAAATGGAATACAATTAAGATAAAAATGATTTTAAGGTCTCTAGCAAAACAAACATTAATGTAGCACGACCCATTATGTGGCGACTTCCAGATATTGGAATTCGTTACAATTTTTGTCCGGTAGACGGAGCGAAAAGCTAATTCCGCCATGTTTTCGTGGTGAATCACTTGAACTTCGTGATGAATCTCTTCAAGTGTGGAATACATTGACAAAATGTGAGAGTATGCGTAGTTTTCCAGGTATATCCATGGCAACAGCTTGTAGGCCCCTCGGCTTTCCAGTCTAGTTGAATATCTAATTCATTAAGTAATTTGTGCTAGATACGGATAACGTTTTTATTCACATTTTATTTTTATGAAACAAATTACAGATCCTATCACCAAAAAAGAAATTTTTCGCGATTGCACACAAAATTGAGAAAAATGTATTTCAGTTTGATTTTTAAAAAAAGTTTCAATCACACATGAATAATTTTTATTTGAATAGCAGGAATTGTTTTTTAATAAAATGTTATTCAAATAAAAATTTTATTTAGCTATTTGCGAATTATTGCAAATAAAATTGATGGCATGATTGAAATCAAGTCAAAAGATTTATTTGAAAATGTATTTTTATTTCATTATGGAAATTCAAATAACTTCGGAAGGTACAAATTTAAAAAAGTTCTTAAACTTTACAAAAGAAAATTTTAAAGCAAGAGATTTGTATATTATAAGCTTCTTCCAATAGTTTGAAATTTTGACATCTAATCCTTTATATTCGATTTCTTTGACATCATCTGAAAATCTTTTTTTTTTTCCCGTTCTGTTCCATGTGACAACACGGATTTACGAAGCGTTTAATTTTATCTCATTGGTTCAAAGTGTATTCAAGCTTATCAACAGACGAGCTATCCGTTCTTCTGTATTTCTCTCAGATGGCCCTAGGTCTTTATTTAAATATATCTTTTACACGAATTTAAAAGACTGTACATTTTTTACCAGTATATTTAAGGCGTCACTGACAAAGTCACTAGAATTTTTGAGCAATACAGAGTGAAACAGATCTTACCACCAGAAAGGTGATCTTTTAAGCAAGACTAACATTCACCCAAAGATCGGTTCCAATTCTAGACACCAGTATTGTATATGCTGTGCCTTTTAGCTGTCATTGGCATTCATTGGACGAACCCGGCGAAGTATTTCACATCGTTTGAAAGAATGTACAAATGCTGTGAGCATTTACAGTTAGTTAGGAGTCGATTAAAGACAAGTTTATCTTACGCAGACTTTTCAAAATAGACTCAAACTTTTCTTCTAAGTTTAATCACTTCTTAACATCAAAGCAAAATCAAACACAAAAAAAAATACATGAATTTTCAACAAAAATATAATAATAAAATATATTAAGTATTTTCGAGAATTTTTATTTCAAAACTATTTAAACATTTTTTCAATCAAACAAAGCCTACAAAGTTCACACAAGTCTTAAGTTCCACGTAAGTCCTTCCTAGGGTTCCACTGGTATTCCAAAAAACACTGAAGTTATTCCCAATAGTAATGATAAATATCAATAGAGTTTACGGCAAACAATAATGCTAAGTCATTGTGTAGCAGAGTATGTTAGAACTATAGCAACCGACAAAGAATCGACAAGGTAATGCCGTTGCAAATAATTAAAGTAGTTTTTCTATTTCAAATCTTGAATGAGCGTAATTTGTGTATCACTCTAATATTTTATATTGCCTCCACAAACAAAGATTTCATCGTTTTTCGCAATCAATTTATTCATTTCTTTCTTTTCCATGAAAGCGAACAATGCAGCATTAAAAAAATAATAAATAAACTCTTATTTGAAAGGAAAAATCAAACTTTCTTGCACGAGATTCGGAAAAGTGAACTTGTCTGCTCGGAAATCTGAATAAAAACTCCGAACGATTGCCACGAATCGATCCTCGATATGATGACCTGAAACGCAGTCGATATCTAAAATGTGTAGCCTGAAACGCACTCAAAACCCAAAATTAGTTGCACCAAGCGCACTCATTTTGGCCTTGGAGGCACAAATCTTGATTCCAGCTTGGTTGACTGTATTAGTGATTTTTTTTTTTGCACCCCATAAAGTAGCATTGCAACCCACTAACACAATCATGATAGCTGGCAGCATTTTCCCTAGAGAGCCGAAAACGAGTTTGGGGGCACAAAGAGGCACCCCAGCGAATTTGATCATTATACCTGATCAATGATCATCCCTCGACTAAGTAAATGTAGCACACACACCCCTCATGCTTGCATGCACATACAAGAAAATATCAAAATTTTTTGATATTGCTCATACCGCTTGCACAAACACACAGTTCACACTATACACTGTCAGTTTGCATGCGCAAGCACTTTATGCGCATTCAGGTATGTGTAGTGTATGGGGCCTATAAGTATGTATCTTTTTCAGAAATTTGCCCGATACATTCATTTATTTCGAACAGAAAAGTTTTTGGGTTGAACATGAAAATATTTGAAAAAAATGATCATAATTCTATTTGAAACAAAATTTAACAGGTTTGAATAAAACAAACACAAATACCTTAAAGTCAAACACAAAATGAAGTAAATTTAAACAGAATCATGTTTAAATCAAGTCAATGATGATTTAATAGGTTTCGATTAAAATAAAACAGAAACTCAATCGAAGCCAAAACGGGTTTATTCCAGTTTGATTTTAACATTTTTTTTTTGAATACTAGGGTGGACGGAGGCTAAAACTCCAAAATCTTTCAAAGATACCAATACGCCCACTATAGCAGGTATAAAATACCGAAGTAGCCGATATTGGTTAGGCCCGATTTCCACGTGCTAAAAAACCACCCATTTATGAGAGACACTATGTAACTGCCAAAACGCACTTCATAGTAGTAAATTTTCGCTCTCTCATAATACTTCTTGACTACAACTAAGTTAACTTAACCAGTAGTTTACGCTTCCGTAGTGTTAATCGCATTGGATAGGTTGCTTTCCAGTGAATGCAGCTACTAAGCCGTTCATTCATGCGGCTTCACCCTACGTCGCTAGATCGAAGGGTCTTATTCTTTGCAGTCGTCGCTCGTTGTTTACATAGTTAAAAGTCTCGTTTAGAGTATGGATCATTTCATTGTTGCAATGAACATGAAGGCGAGCATTTAGCTTTCGAGCAAAGTTTGTTACTTCTTCGCTCACGGTAGCTATTCCTATATCTCTGTGAATATCACTATTCCTAATATACCATGGAGCATTCACAATTGCTCTTAGTGTCTTGTTTTGGAAAGTCTGCAACATGGACATGTTGCTCGGCTTGGTACAACCCCAAAGATGTATACCGTATGTCCAGGACGGCTTAAACACTTGCATGTACAAGAGCAGTTTGTTATATATGCTAAATTTCGAAAATCTTCCGATAAGCCAATACATTTCCCTGAGCCTAATCTCGAGCTCGTCACGCTTCTTCTTTACGTGTGGTTTCCACCTTAGTTTAGCGTCCAGTGTCATCCCTAGATACTTAGCTTCATTTGCATAAGGTATTTGTGCAGAATTTATGAACAGAGGTAAATTGTTAACCCTTCTGTAAATGAAATTCACATGCGTAGACTTGTTCTCGTTAAGAGCGATTCGCCAAGTCTTCGTCCAGACACAAATTCTGTCCAATGCTCGTTGAAGGTTTCTCGTTGATGACTCGACTGATTCACCTGTTGCCAGGATAGCCGTAACGTCCGCAAAAGTGGCCACGACAGTCTCGTCATCTAGAGGTATGTCTCTTGTGTTGAGCAGGAAAAGGATCGGACCGCGGACGCTTCCCTGGGGTACGCCAGCCCGAATTTGCTTGAAACTCGAGTATTCACTACTACACCTAACACGAAAGAGTCTGCTTTCAAGATAATTTTCCAATATTTTAAACATGTATTCCGACAAGTTTTGCCGTAGCTTATATTTCAAGCCTTCGTGCCATACCTTGTCGAAGGCTTGCGATACGTCGAGGAAAGCGCTTGAACATATTTTTTCCCTTCTAAGGCTTTTTCAATTTCATGCGTTATTCTGTAGACTTGATCTATTGTGGAATGGTTAGGTCTGAAACCGAATTGATGATCCGGGATCAAGCGTCTTTCTGCAATTATTGGTTGTAATCGCTTCGGGAGAAGTTTCCCGAATACTTTCGACATTATCGGCAGAAGCGATACGGGCCTACAAGATTTTTTATCATTTGCGCTTTTCCCCTGTTTTGGAACCAATATGACTTCAGCAACAGTCCAGGAAAGTATAGAAGTCTAAGAGAAGCGTTTATCATATGAAGTAGCTTGCCTAATGCCTTTTTTGGTAGCTCTTTCAATATTTCGCCAGTGATCAAGTCGTAACCCGGGGCCTTATTATTTTCAAGTTTGCTAATTGTCTGTCGGAGTTCAACTAACGAAACTTTTTTTGCATTCTAAAGCTATCAGGTTCCGCGTTGTTGTTTAGAACGTCAGCCAACGGCGGACCGTCGAAAGGCTTGAATGTTTCTTCTAAATATTCAGCAAACAAATTCGCTCTCTCTTTGTCTTCTCCTCGCCCATTCGCCGTTAGCTTTTTTTATTGGTGCCGAGTGGATTATAGGTTTCTTGATAGACTTAACTGCTTTCCACAGCGAGTAGCTTGAGCTCCTATCCGCCGACAAGCCTTCAAGGTATTCAGTGGTCTCACGATTTTTAAGATCTTGCAACCTTCCTTTCAGTTTGTTAGAGAATTGGTTCAAGAGGGTTTTGTCTGGGGGAGCCCTCGTGCCTTGCCATCTCCTACGCGCTCTTCTCTTTTCACGAATCAATTCTTCGATTTCGAGCGGATATGTTTTATGTGCATGCCAGTCGGTGCTAACTGCGTTCTTTTGGGACAAATTGTTGTTCCAAGCAGCGCTCTGAATTGCTTCAATGAATTTGTCAACTGCGGTTTCTAACTCGAAAGGAGTTTTCAATGGCACATTCAAGCCAACACCCTCCTTACAGTCCTTTCTGAAGGCGTCAGTAGGAAGTGGGGCGATTGGGATGGGAATTTAATGTGCGAGTGAGAGGGAAGATATGACATTGGGGTGACCTCTACGGGTGTTGTCGCGTGGCCTGAGCGGAAGTGGGGTGTCATCTTCGTTATCTATTTTTTGTTTGATGTGCCGACGGTTTGGCGCCACCGGGTTTTTTGTTTGATGTGCCGCCGGGGGTTGGCGCCATGGGGGCGGATTGCGTTGGTTGGGCGGCGGCGCGGGCGGCTTGGCGATGAGAGGGGGAGGGGTGAAGGGGTCGGGGGAAGGGGTTCGGGGGCGGGAGAGTGTGGTCGAGATAAGATTCGCTGTTGGGTTGGATGATTATGAGTGTGGCTGGAGTGAGGTATGGTTTTCGTTATCGGTTAAGAGCGTGCGTCAGGTATTTTTGGTGGAGTAGAATTTCTGCTCGTTGTTGATGATAATAGAATTGTCAAAAATTAAGAGTGAATAAAAAAAGAAAGATTATTATTTTTGTTTTTTTTTATTTGGCGGTTAAAAATCTATTTATAAGGTAAACATTTTGCAAAGCGCAGCACTTGCTATGTGATAAACATTTTGGTTCATTAGCGAAAAAAGACTTCTTATCTTTAAAGAGAATTACGACTTCCTTAGATATTGCTTTTGTTTCCCAGGGGGGATATTTGCTAAGAATGAATTTCGTACGATACCTAAAAATAAAAAACATATTATCGACCTCAACAGTTTTGCAGGCAAGCGAAAAGAAAATCTGGGGGAAAATTGGGGCGGTTAAAAAAAAACGTTATATAACATATATATACAGTTTATTAGCTCAGCATATCAGCGCATCCTGTTGAGAGCGTTAATTATGTTGTATATTTAAAAAATTTCAGAGTAAAAGGAGCTTCATATTTAAGGAGAGTTATTAGTTCACTTGAATCGTGCCTACAAAAGCATTCCCTCTCAAAGTAAAAGTAAAAAAACAAATATAATGAGTTCAATTCTTCAAAAACTAATTATTTTGGGGAAACCGAAAGAATTGAAGGCGTTAAAATTATTAAGTCCTCTGGTGAAATACAACATCATCAAGGCAGGGCGATGCACCACAAAGTACGGGGAGAGAATCCTCGTGGAACTGGAGAAGGAGAAAGTTTTTCTCCCCATACGCTTCAACGCCCTGAGTGACAACGATCTGGAGGAGCTACAAGGTCGCAGGTTTATGTTCGTGAAAGAGGTCGGGAACTCCTGCGAAATCGAGTTTCACAGCCCCGAAGAAGACGTTGTTGATCATATTAATGACGAGTCTGAAATGTTACGCGATTACCTTATATTCAATGAAAATTTAGAAAAAAAAAATTAAAAAAATAAAGAGCACATAAAAATAAACAAAATGTTTTTCCTTTCCATGCAGTTTTGAAGTTGTGGATGATTTTTCTACCTGTATTAAACGCTTCAGCTTACGAAGAAAGCATGAATGTGGTGAATATTTTTGTAAAACCTGCAAATGCCATGTTCCTCAAGATCATCTATGTTACATTCCATGTGATAACAGAAGTCCTAAGCTTCAGGGTGTTTTATATATATTTTACGATCTAGAAAGTCGACAGAAAAAAATAATTGGCGAAAAGGTAATAAGTGGAGACACTATTCATCCAATAAAACAACATGAACCCAATTTATGCGTCTTCCAGCAAAGGTGTGATATATGTCTAAATGAAAATAACCTACATTTCTGTCAACAATATAAGTTCAGAAATAATATTAAAACTAAAGATTTTTAGAGCATATATTAAAAGTTCGGGATGACTTTAAAAAAGTTGTTGTGTTGGCTCATAATGGACAAGCATATGATCATCAGTTTATTTTGAATCATATATTGCAAAACACGGATTTGACGCCTGAATTAATCATGCGGGGAACAAAAATTATACTTATGGAATTAAAAAATGTGAGGTTTATGGATTCTCTCAATTATTTCCCCATGGCCTTATCAAAACTCCCAAAAGCCTTTGATTTGTCACAATCTTTGAAGAAGGGATACTTCCTCCATCTATTTAATATAACAGATAATGAAAATTATATTGGATCTTTGCCTCCTGTTGCATATTACAGTCCAGATACAATGAAGACAGAAGAACGTGACACATTTTTCAAATGGTATGAGGAAAATAAAAATTGTGAATTTAGCATGAAACGTGACCTTGTTGAATACTGTGTCAGTGATGTCCAAATTTTAACAGAGGCTTGTTTGAAATTCAGAAAAATATTTCTGGAACTGTGCGTTGTGGAACCATTCTTGGAAGCCGTTACGATAGCATCGGCGTGCAATCTCGTATTTCGACGCCGGTTTATGCCACAGTTCACTATAGGATTGATTCCTAAAAATGGTTACAGGTACGCAGATAACCAATCAAAACAGGCAAAAAAGAAAAATCGATATAATGCATACGGCAAAAGGTTTGGAAAAAGTAATAGCTGGTGTTTAGCTTGACGGTTTTTGTGAAGAAACTAAGCAAATTTTTGAGTTTCACGGATGCTATTATCATGGACATCCTATTTGTTTGCAACACCAACGTGACGAAGCTCTATATGATGATCCAAAAGACACCCTAAATCGACGTAATGATAAAACAGTTGGTAGAACAAAACGCCTAGAGAATCTCGGGTATGAAGTGATTGAAATGTAGGGCTGTGAATATGAAAAACAAATAAGCGGTAGCTTTATTGGGGGGTCGAAGCTTTTTATGGGGTCGAACGGGGAATACTTTTAATTACTATAATTGTAAAGAAGGTGAAAAGATTGCGGGCATGAAGATCACAGCTCTTTACCATACGGGTACAAAAGGCGACTTTTAATCTCTAGTCATGATAATGATGATGATAGTTTCATTTAGGCGATCAAAAATACAGGTATTGAAAATGCAATAAAATTTTAAGCGAAATAAAAAGTAAAAATGTTTTATTTTCCACTCTTTCACGCTTATCAGTTTTCTTCTCTGGAATGAAATTTATTTTTAGATTTTTCTTTGTTCTTTTGAGGGGGGTGTATACGCAAGGTGTATATACAAGGAATGATGTATAAGAGCAGAACTCAAGAGAGAGACTTACAAGTAACGGAGGAAAAAAAGGGTGTTTCAATTAAGCGCATCAATAGACATACCGTAAGACGTGTAGTAAAATTCAAGTTGACTGCAAAGCCAGTAAGAAGAGTGCTGAGGATATTGTGGGATTTATTTACAAAGCCAAAATGTTTTGGTGTGAAGGGCTGAGGGAGGGTGAAAAACTATGTACTTGTGAAGCTGGTTGGACTGAGATAAATTTCTCAGATGTGATGTTTTACAGGGCGATATGCGAGCTTTATGCAACACCTGAAGATGGAAATAGCTGCCTAATGTTTCGTTTAAAAAATGGGGAATCTATGGCTTCCATTGCAGACTGTCAAATGAAACTCCAAGCATTTCAGCATGTCATGTTACATGTTATAGGAGGTGAAATAACTATGTATGGAACAGTTTTATCAAATTTAAAAGCTAAGACGAAAACAATGGATTGTCCTTTTGGTGACGATGTTGAAACCTTAAGATTGGTTAGAAAAGAAGAATCCAACAAATACCGAAAAGCTAGAGCTACGGAGGAGAAGGGAACTGATGTGACAGAGGTCATTTCGAGCTAAAGGTTATCTCAGTGAGTGATATGATCTAATAATGCTTGAAGAGTAGTTCTTTAATTTGAATAATTTATTATAGAACCTATTGTCATTAAGAGCGGTTTGGAAGAAGGATTTAGTCATGGAGAGTATTTATCGCTTTGAAAGGGATCTAGTCATGGAAAGAATTTATCGCTTTGAGTCAGAATGTTTAAAAACATTTGCCAATTGGCCACTAAATCACATTAAAAAAAATATATTGGCTTTAACGGAGATGCAAATCAAATCAATACAAAAATCAATACAAATCAAAATGATAAAACAAAATGTTACTTTTGTCAAGTGGAAATTCATAAGTGGGAAGAACAAGACGATCCTTTAGTAGAACATTTCAAGTTTTCATATAGCTGTCTATTATTAAGAAGAAACATGACAGACAATGTCCCGATGAATTTATGTGAACTAGATCATATTTTACCACCACTTAATTATGATATTTGTGGCTGTAAGTAAATACATCAAAGGATGGTATTGTAATGGAAGAATTTTTTTACTGAGGGTTATAATTCACAGTAAGTATTAAGATTTTTTGGTATAAATGTAGCAATTCAATTTCTTTGATTTATTTTAGCGTTACCCTTCACCGAAGAGAGACTAATTGAATACGAAAATGTTTTTTATCACTTTATCAGTATTTTCAATCCTTCCATTGTTTCTTAATGGATTACCGCTCGAGTTTGATTTAAGAAATAAAAGTCAAATGGAAAATGTTACTTTTGCCCTAAGCTTACCCAACAATGATACTGTGGAAATTGGACTGTCTTCGCTTGTTGACGGTTTCATCAATTAATAGCAACAACACTAAAGCCACCCCATCTCTATATAATGACATCATAACTCCAACTACGGAAAAGATTGAAAGGAGAAAATTTGTAACTGTACACGAGGCGATCGAGGGATTTAGGCAAGATTTGATTAAGAAAGAAATCGAAATATCTGGGATAATTGAGAGCAAAGAAACTTTTTATAGGCACTTTAAATTGGAATTTGATGAGAACAAAGAACTTACTATTCGGTGTACTTATGATAGCAACTATAAACTTCGTTCTTTGGCGATTTCATGTTTCGAATATCGTGAATATGAACAAGAAAGAATTTTAAGTAATGGTGAAATTGAGCTCTTTACAAACCAAGAATTAGAGCTTGACCCCAACGTGGAATTAGTAAATCTCAAATCCATGAAGCAGACCTATGCGATGACTATTTTGTAAATAATATAATCCAACTTAATAAAAATAAAAATGAAAAAAATTAAAAAATGTTACATTTATTGTGTTTTATTGATCCTTGAATTCTTAGTGGGTGGAAAGCCCAACCATTTGACATAAACCTTATCATTTTTTGTTGCAATAATTTTTTCTACTAGAAATATGTCGGGATATTTCGATTCTTGTAATTCCTCAGCTTAGAAACATCCACTTATAGGCTGGCCTTGAAAATCTTTAAGAAGATATGTCAGGGGATTTGTTAGCTTAATTTTTTTTATGTTGAATATTTCCGTCGACCAATTGGGAGTGTAACCTTTTTCAAAAGCATGTTTAAACTTGCTCACTCGAACATTTTCACCAACTTTTAATTTTCCTCCCGGAGCGATTTTGATTTGATTGTATACGGCTGATAATATCTCTTTTTCATTATTCTTATTTACATCCACTGGTCGTCTTTTTATAGTTCTATGTATAGAGTTGTTGTAT
This sequence comes from Neoascia interrupta, assembly GCA_947623515.1. NCBI lineage: Eukaryota > Metazoa > Arthropoda > Insecta > Diptera > Syrphidae > Neoascia > Neoascia interrupta. The sequence continues at coordinate 139,973,479 of OX392462.1, forward strand.
GCATGCATCAGGTCCTTATAAATGGGCAGCCACTTGTAATTCCCGTTAAAACTGAATTCTCTCCACATTTTTTCTTTAAGCGTGCGATTAAAGCGTTCAACAATTGAAGCCTTTAACATGCTGTATGTTGAGTAGTGATTAATTTTGTACGTTTTCATCAGACCTTGAAAGATTTTGTTGGAGAATTCTTTACCATCATCATGATTCGATAAAAATTGATCTCATTGCTTCCGCAGTGCCAATGCTGTCTTATGTTTCAAAAGGATGACCAATGTATACTTAGAAAATGAATCAATGACGGTAAGTAGGTAGTTGTAGCCATTGTTTACATCACTGTACGGTATCATTTCAACCAAATCCGCTTGCCAAAGATCATCGAAGCCTTTAATGATAACCCGCCGTCTAGAGAAATTTCTTCGAGCTGGCTTGTGCAGCTCATCAACAACATTTCGTTTACTCATCTTAGAAAGGAATGAATGCAAACAAGCAAAGTCTAAGATTTTATTATTATTTATTTATTAATTATCCTTTTATAGTAAGACATTAATTTCTTAATTCTAAGTAAGCTATTATCAAGCATAAAACATGCGCAAATATCGGGTCCTTCTTTGCATAGATTCGAAGACCTGGAACAATTTAAAAAATGACATCCATATTTAGATTGAGTTGTCGCCACATTTTCAAACTGTCTTAGGAGCGATATGCAATCAATAAATTCATGGTAATGCTCCTCAAGTAGCATGTGTTGACTAGCCTTCATGAAATTTAATAGATCATCTAAAATCAATCCCGTATTCACATTTGACATGTTGATCAATTTACGTTCAAACTACTACTGAATCATCCATTACCTTAAATCGGGCCTCAAGAAGTTGATTTGGTCTTTACATAGGGTTTATTATCTGCTACATATTTTTCAAGTAAATCCAGAAAGTATTTTCTAAACGAATTGAATATTTCGAGCGTTTTCAAATTAAGCTCATCAGCATACAATCTCAAAGTTTTATCGGTTTCTTCTAATTTCACATCGAGAGTTGAATGACATTTTTTTAAAATAATATCAGTTGCGTTATCAACATATTTCTTTGTTGTTGCGTCCTCATCATTTATTGGTTCACCAATGTTTTTAAATTGTTTGTGCTGGCCATCAAAAAATCCGTTCTTGTTAAGCTTTAACGTTTTCGTGATTACATCATTAATAGTATCCGCTAGTGAATTATAATTTCCATCAACATATTGTTATAGTATTAATATAGTTTTATCTTGAAAGTCTATACAATTATCTAAGTACTCTTTATTGCATGCTTGTCTTGGGTTCACAGGTTTTGATTTGCCCAACCTCGTTGTGTTTGTTCCTACATCGAAATATGGAAACCTCATCACGACTTGAATTTGACAACGTTGATCGGTTGACCGGTGCACTTTGATTATTAGCATGCGATTTTGTAGGGGTTCTAAATGAAACATCTTCTTCTTCTTCTGATGGACTAGAATATTTTAATGCTGATTCATTTTGTTCAATTTTTTCTTCTAAGGGAATTTCGAATTGCAGCTTTCGTTGTTTAAACGGTTTTTTTATAGTTTGCTCATTATTCGTTTTAGTATTTTTTACAATCTCTTTTAAGGGTTCAACAACTGGTTTGAAAGCATTTTCAATTGCTGTATCTTTTATAATTCTACACATTTTGATTTGCATATATTTCTTTTTCAAAGCCTTTTTTGTTGCTATGAGATTTTTAAGTAAATTTTCTGAAGCCATTTGTGAATCAGGAGGAGTGGTTTTATGATGACTGCATTCAAACAGGCTTAGTCTTATATAAATCGATTTCAAACGGGAGGCTGTTTATATACATATATTCCATATAGCCCCGGTTCCGTACTGAGGGGTCGGGTCGATACAGCCCGGTTCCATACAGGGGGTCGGTTCCATACAGGGTAGGGGTCCAAACATGTGTTGATGATGTACTCAAAACAAAAAACAGGGTGTTTGTTTCAGCTTTTTGATTGACAATTATTATGTGATTGAGGTCCATTACAAAACTACGGTGTCTTTAAACGAATTTTTATAACGCCCCATTTTTATTGAACGATCTTTATCTATAACCAAGAAGCCATAAGTATTCTTCCAGCATTCATAACACAATTGTTTGAATTGATTCATTGACATATCTGAGTTAATATGATCGTTGTAGACGTGTTTAAGATTAAGCTCATCTTGTTTAAAAAGAATTATGTAGTTCGCATTGTCACGAATCAAATGTTTTGGTATATGAGTGTATGATTGGCATAAATAGAAATTATCCACGCCATTATGACGACCCATACAAAAGAAGTCTCGAATATTATCTTGCTTATCGCAGGCTACATCATCGAATATGAAAACTGAATTTGGCTGGGCTTCAGAAGGTGTCATGATTTCACAATTATTCGAAAATTCGTTATATCCCATCCCAGAAATTGATTGTATAAGTTTTTTCAGATATATATATTTAGATTGATGTAATGACTTTGAGTAAATGTAAACATTTTCAAACTTTAGGCCGTGAGGATCGAGAAGTATGCTTAACATTACATTCGTTTTGCCACAATTTGATGGACCCGCAATTATTGCGCGAATACTGTTAGGAAATAGCAGTGTTCGCACGCACCATGTTTGCTTTTCTTACAAGTTTTACTATCGAAATTTTTTATGATAATTACTTCCGGCTGCTTGACAAACCTCATCTTGCTGTATGAATGTTCAATATAAAAAACAGGTCTTTTATAGTCTTACTTCATAATTAATCAGAGCGTGTAATAACACAGTTCTATAAAATGATCGATTATAGTTTAAAGCTTGACAGTACGAAACAAGCATTCAAGGGGTATGGACTAGTAAACTCAATAATCAATAAGTTACCCGTTGAATTACACCTCCCACCATATAATTTTTGTGGGCCTGGAACTAAACTTAAGAAGCGTCTTCCCAGAGGGGATAGAGGAATTAATAAATTGGATGAAGCTTGCCGTGAACACGATATTGCATATTCTGAGAATAAGAATTTAGTTGATCGGCATATAGCAGACAACATACTAGCGGAAAAATCTTGGGAGAGAGTTAAAGCAAAAGATTCGTCAATATCAGAATAACTAAATAGTCTTCTAATCACAAGCGTGATGAAGGCTAAAACCAAACTTGGCATGGGCGTAGAGTCAAAAAAGAGGAAAACTCGAAAAAGAAACACAATCGTTAGATGTAAAAAAAACTAATTTATTTAGAAAGACAATAAGGGAGGCAAAAAACTCTATTAAAGGTTCTTTCGCCGCTGAAAATCCCAATATAATTACTTTATCAGCTTTAAAGGCAGCTAGAAATGTTGTAAGGAATAAGCGAAAACATGTTACAATACTTCGGATTATACCACTTCCAAAAGTTGGTGGGGTACTACCCTTGCTGGTACTACCCTACCAATTCTCGCTGGTTTATCCGCACTTGGTGCATTATCTAGAGGAGTTGCAGGTGTATCTAAAGCAATTACGGACTCAAAGATTGCTCAACATCAGTTGGAAGAAAATAAACGACACAACCGAGCTGTAGAAGCGATCAAAATCAAGCAAGGCAAAGGCCTCTATTTACAACCGCATAAAAACGGGTTTGGTCTGTTTCTTAAGCCGCAAAAATCAAAAAACTAATAAAACAACTACCTAATCGAGCTCTCACCAATATTGACATTGCGACATTTGGCAGAAAATATATCAATAATTTTCGAGGTGTTTATATGAGAGATACGTTACCATTAAAACCATTCAACAATGAGAGTGGGGTAAATAATTTAGATATTGATAGAGGACCCGGCACACATTGGGTAGCATATATTAAAAATAAAAATAACATCAAGTATTTCGATAGTTTTGGTAATTTAAGACCCCCTGTAGAAGTTATCAAATATCTAGGGAAAAAGTTGCATTACAATTCCAACAACTGTCAAAATTATGGTACGTTTGTATGTGGACATATGTGTTTAAAATTTTTAATTGAAGAATGTAATAAATATATATAAAAATACAGCGAAACTTGTTTCATTCCAATTTAACCAGCAATGGCGTTAACATTGACATTGAGCGGCAACCAATCGACTCTCTCTGCGGAGTATTTTCCGTGGGCTAGTGGACTTTCAAACCTTTAACTCAATACCTAACGTGGATATCATCAAAAACCTATTTCATTTTGGAGATGCCATTATCACATTTCCTATAGGATCCTATGAGATCGAGGACATCAGCAACTTAATTTAAGGTGCAATTAAAGATGATGATGAAGCCACGAAGCCAACAATCAAAATAAGGGCCAATAATAACACTTAAAAGTGTGAAATTTTTAATAAAGCACAGTAGATATTGACTTTTCACAAAACAATTCGATTGGATCACTATTGGGATTTAGTAAGAGAGAACTATCCGCCAGTGAAATTCGTGAGTCAGATCTTTATGTTGACATCAATTGGGTAAATACAGTGCGAATTGAATGTAATTTGATTGATGGAACATATATCAACAATCAGCCTATACACATGCTTCATGAATTCTCTGTCAAAGTAAGCCCGGGGTATAAAATAATAGAGTTACCTCAGAATGTTATCTATTTACCAGTGAATGTCAAGAGGATAAGTTCTATTACCCTAAAACTATTGGATCAAGACGGGCATCTTATGAACTTTCGAGGTAAAACCATTACAACTCGGCTTCGTCTTAAACCGCAATAATGATTATATACAATAGTTCATCAGAGTATAACTATAAAGGTTATAGAGATAATAACTGGCGCATCAATAGCACTCCATCATCGACCGAGCAAACAACAACACCCCGACTAAAAAAACAAAATCAACAATATTTACGATCAATAGGCTGCAAATTGAAAAACTCCACGTGAAGAAATATATTGGATATTTTCCGTGATCCAGCATTTGATGATAGCATCTCAAAATATGACTATCACACCTACTCCCCATTCATAAATAACCTTGATAAAAATGACATTATACAAATTTGTGTTCAGCATCAAGATCTTAACATATTGCCTTCAGAGAGCTTTTTATATATTGAAGGAAATGTGTCAAAGAGTAACGGAGAAAAAGGAACCAAAACAAAGCTTGTCAACAATGGGGTAGCCTTCCTATTTGATGAGATCCGTTATGACTTGAATGGAATAGAAATTGATAGCACTCGCAGTGTTGGCCTCACCACTACTATCAAAAACTATGTTTCCCTCAATAGAAATGAGAGTGATATGTTATATAACGGAGGGTGGTCACCCGACTCCCCTATCGATGTGAGCGGATTCTATTTTAATTTTTCCATACCGTTGAACAAATTATTGGGATTCGCCGAGGATTTCAAGAAAATAATTCCTAATGCCAGGCATGATTTAATTTTTACAAAATCACGCATGGATGATAATTCATTAATTTTTACTGGACAAGATGATGAAAAGGCTAAGATTACCATACGTAAAATTCAGTGGAAAGTCCCTCATGTCACATTGGCAGATTCTTACCAGCTACCACTATACAAATCTATAAATCATGGCACAACAATGAAATTTGCATTCCGAAGTTGGGACCTGTATGAATATCCTGTGTTACCAACCACTACTCATCACATTTGGAATGTTAAGACAACAACGCAAGTAGAGAAACCGCGCTACATTATTGTGGCATTGCAAACCAATAAACGTAATTCATTGAAAGAAGATCCTACACACTTCGATCATTGCAATGTCACGAATTTAAGGGCTCATTTAAACTCGGATGTTTATCCATATGAGGATTTAAATCTAGCCTTTGAAAAGAGCAATTTAAGCACATTGTATAGTATGTACGCTAATTTCCAAAAATCATACTTTAATCGTTCAATATCGGAACCCCTATTGTCAAGAGATATATTTAAATCACAAGCTACTATCTTTGTAATAGATTGTAGACATCAAACGGAAATAATAAAGTCAGGGCCAGTGGATATTCGTTTGGAAATCAAAACCTCAACCGCAATCCCCGACAATACTTCAGCGTACTGTCTCATGCTGCATGATCGAATAATAAGCTACAACCCACTAAATCAGTTTGTATCTAAAGACATGTAATATTTTTATCAGTCGAATACGACCCTCTTCTGTGACAACATCATTCATTGAAAATGACTTCCTTTTTCATTCTCGATGTACAGGGTTTCAAGGGGCCCAATAATACATTTATTGCAAAAGAGATAGCTGTGTTCAAAAATGGCCATCATCATCATTCTATCTTAACACCCCCTTTCAGCTCATCACAATTGACAACTACGTTAAGAAGACAAGCTGAATGGTTGTATCAAAACCATCATGGTTTGTTCTGCGATGGAGGATTTACAGAATTCACTAAAGTTAAGATATATCTTCAAAACACAATTCAGAATACAACTGTTTATGTAAAAAGGTCTCCAAAAAGCCCAATGGCTGAAACAATTGTTAGATGAAAATGTTAATGTTATTAATGTAGAAGACGAAAATTGTCCTAGCCTAAGAGAATTAAAATATCTATATCCTAATGAACCAAAATGTTTATTACATAGCAAGTGCTGTTTTTTTTACAGTATTCTGCCTCTTGTTGAATTGCATCGTGAACCCCAAAAAGTAGGCTTCGCGTTAAAGTCACCCCCAATGATAAAATTGGACCCAATGAAGTCATACATACGATCAAGATCGTCTTCCACCAGTCTATATCCTGGCGGGAAATAACAAGATGCAATGTTATAATCTAAGCAGTCAACCTCTACAGAAACTGAACTGATCTGCATAGAGTCTATCTCAACTTCTGTGTTATTGAGGTGCTATATGCAGTTCTTAATGCAGAGGGAGGATCCTCCTCTCGAATTTTGCGAAGGGTGATGTGCGTGATAGTCATTGTAACCTTTAAGTTTGGGTGTAGACCCGTTTTTAAGGTGAGTTTCAGTAATCATGCAAATATCAATATTGTTTTTCCGTAGAAATACTTCTAGTTCGTCTATTTTATTTAGAAGGCCGTTTGCTATCCATGTTAGTATTTTAAATAACTGTTTCATATTCATGTTCTCTTGTATTTTTTTCCAGGCTTAAACTCGAGCTTGCTCAGTTTGTCAAATATAGGTTTGTCTGAACCTCAAGTTTCTCCAAGATTACAGCGAGGATCTGAGACACTGCATCTGTTGTGGGCGATCTTGCCTTGTTTTCGTTTGCCGCAACCTGTGCGTATGATTTCGGTCCGACCAGTGGTGGTTTCTCCGCTGCAATTGAACTGGCGCCGCTCTTTTGTGGAGCTTTTACGCCTTTTGTCGACGCCTCCTTTGCCAATCCCGCACTTTTGATCGGCTTTGGCGTCTTTGGAGTCTTTGGTTTAGGAGTTTCAGCAGGTTTTGGACGTCCTAGGCTTTGATTCTGACCTCTAGCATTTTCCTTAAGAGGTTGTCGTCCCTTTTGCAGCTCTATGGCTACTTCGCATCCTCGATAGTTTGCGGGGTGGTTTTCGTGGCAATTGGCGCAAACTGCTGGAGCCTTTATGTCAACTTTGCACTCTGTTGAGAGGTGTTTTCCGGCACATTTCACGCAACGTGGTTCTTTTTGGCAGTAGGCACTTGTGTGCCTGAATTCTTGGCATCCCTTGCACTGTGGTATCAGTCTATTGCCCTTTCGCATGGGTTCGATTTTAACCCTGATGTTAAGTATCATTTTTATTTTATAAATACCGTTTATGCTCTCAGTTCCTTTAAAGGGGTCTGATCACAGTGTCTCTTTCTCCTCCCGTGCGTTGCTTTTAATTTTTAATGATATTGACGGCATCAATAATTTAAAGGCCTTAATTTTTTACGTCTTTTACAACGTCTTCTTTTGTGCATGATGGGTGGAGCCCCCTTACAATGACTCGCAGTGGTTTTTCGTACTTATTTTGATAAGTATACCACTCGATTCTTTCTGCATTCAGTCTAAGAGACAGTGCGCGATAGGAATCGGCGTTGTCAACATTTACTTTCCACACGTTATTTCGGTGCGAAGTAAGCTTATGGTTTTCTGTTCTCACCGTGTTTGCAAGAAGGTTGCGTAATCTCTCGAAGTCTGCTATCCCGACGATGTTTATTGCGGGAGGTGGACGAATTTTCGCTTCTGGTTTAGCCTTGTTTGAGCCAGAGGGCGTATCTTCTTTTTGTATTTCTTCGGGAGAGTAATTCGCCTTTCGCTTCTTGCTAGAGACTGAATCGGTCTCAAGTGCAAGTTCGTCCTCGTCCGTGAAGTATTCGACTGCTGGTCGGTTCGGTGTTACACACTCTTTCGTTACCTCACAGTCTTTCGTTAAACGAGTATTTTTAATATCCTCGTTTTCTTTTCGCAGAGAGTCAACTTCCATTTTTAGATCTAAGAAGAGTCGCTCCATTTCAGTAAGCTTAGCTCGGGGTTCATTATTCTCCTTTTCTAAGCTCTTAATTTTCACAGAGTCCTGGTTTACCGGTGGACTGCTTTTTCCGGATATGTTCGATCTAACTGGTGGTGATCGATTTAATTTTGTCCTTTTCTCAAAAGGATTTATAAGAAATAAAAGGCTCTCCCCAGAATCCGTAGAGCCTGCCTCCGAAGAGGGTGGATCTTCCAGCATAGCTGGGCTGCCACCTGGGGTAATCAAATCTTTCGTTTTGTTCATTGCCATTTTTTTTTTAACTTGTCGTTTTTATGAGAAATATGTAAGTCACTTCTATTTTCATTTTTAAATACAGCCGCCCCTTTGGAGACAGACGCCGACCAGTGAGCCGCACAATGTGTGACAGACGCTTCTGCATTTTAATTTAACCTTCAGATTCATCTATAAGTTAAAACCTTACTGCCAAAAGTTGCCCCAAATGGAGCAGCATCGACAGCATCCGTTGAAACATTAAAGAATATTTCGGTGGATTTTAGTCGGCTCTTACGACAGGCATACCTTGCCTCAAGGCTATTCTAACCCCGACCTTGCAGGGGTAAATTAATTATTTTAATTAATTAAAATAACTAACCCGACCTTGCAGGTGATTTAAACATGAATGAATTTAATATTTTCCTCAGTGCGGAAATATCAAAGAATATAACTTATCTGTATTACCCGTGAGGGAATCCAAGAAGCAGACTCGCTGGCGATGGGCGGGTCAAATTGTTGCAGAACGAAACTATAACGCACAATAACTAAAACAATTTCACTTTTTGAAAACTAGAAACCGAAAGAATAGCTTCGGCCATCCACACAATTATTGTGGTTTGATTTTGTGACATTTTGCCGTCTGCCGGAATGTCACAACTGTCAAAAGCCACGTTCCACAAGTTTGGAATGTAAAGCCCTTCTAATGACGTATCCATTTTGGAGGTAAACAGGGTGCACAGTAAAAGTCAATTTTGTTTTTGAAAAAGAGAGTTTGAGCTCATTTCACCTTCTCTTTGACAAAAGAGTTACGGTTGCCGTTTTGAGTGTAGCCTTGGACTGGAGGACCGACCGCTGACTGACCGGTTAATTTGAAAAGTTTGCTAAAATCGAAGCTTAATTTCTTGGCGGTTAGTCGTGGTCCGCCATAAAAATTTGATTTTGCCCGAAAACAGGGTACTTATTGTAGTATTTAAGTGCTCGGTGGTGCAATTAAATTGCACCGATTTAAAAACGTTTTTTTTGTGAAAAGAAGAAATACGGCGGAGGGTCAACTCGGATCCACTGTACACCAGTCCAGAAGGCAACCTTGAAGACCAAAGGGACAAAAAGATTGTCAAGGAACCGGCAAGGACGAGCCAAATTTGATGGTCGTCCTTGCGATTTTACCAGGAAATTGGAAATTTGTGAAAGGCCAAGCAAAGACCTACAAAAGACCTACTCTGTTAGTCGAGTTGCCGTTTAAGCCAACGCTTCGTCAACCGCTTGATAGCGGTGCGGTCAGCGGTCCCGCAATCAAACTCGAGTTGCTCCAGTTCGAATCCCGCTTAGGGGGCGTTCAACAGTTTTTTTTTATTTAAATAATTTTTAACGTTTTTTTTTAAGTAATGATTTTCGCTTAGTTTTAATTTGGTTCTGAGCAAAGAAAATAACGTAAATTAAAAGCTAATGTGGTATTGGTGCATATATCAAGCTATATGTATGTGCTGATAGCCTTGTCATAGCCGGCAGAAATCCTAAAAGAAAATTTCTTGAAATTGTAAAGGTGATAAGTGTAAATTTGTTTGAAGTGACAGGTATACGTAAAACGCCGAAGGAGCAGCTGGATGGAGTGGCCACATCATCGCAGGTTGCAGAGTTTGTACCGGTGAGTCATTTTTCATAGTCACTATATTATACCCTTACACTTAGAGAAATTTTGGGTTGGGGATCTGATTGAAAAGCTAATTTTTACGGTACTTTAATTTACAAATCGGTAAAGAAACCGAAAATCCAGCACATAAGAAGTTTGCTGTTAGCACAAATACATACAGTTTTCTTTGCTTATTTTGATTAATTGTTCTAACGTAAAACAGAATTTTTATTTGATTAATAGTAAAGCATTAATTTTGAATTGCTATTTATTGTACGCTAATGTAATTAATCGATTTTATTATGCTAAAATTAAATTGTTTGTTTTTTAAATGAAATTCAAATTAGTATTTGAATAATGGAATTTGATTAATAAGGGTGTAAGGGGATGAGGAATTGAAAAAGGGAAGAATGTCTACATAGGGAAGGAAGATGTCATGTTTAGGGGCTACTGAGGCGAGTAAAGTAGCATTTGCAGGGAGGGTAAAGGAAAACATCTCGCGGATGCATAACATCGAGTGTCCAAACAAGCCTGGCATGGTTTTGTCACGCTGCCAAAGGGTCAAGTTCCCACCCCACCGACGAGCATCAGTTCCGGAACCAGCATGCCAGCAAGGACCCTATGGCAAAGAAAATGGCAGCGTAACAAATGGCGCCCATAACGTGAGGCCTGCTGTAAGGCAGGAAGATAACTTAGTAGCTATGCTTATAGCTCTACTTTTAATTTTGAGCCACTTCAAATTAGTGTTTTTCGTAAGTTTTTTCAAATTTTAAAGTTTTAGTTCACTTGATTTTATTTCATTTGGTTTAATTAACCCTCATAAGTCCCGATGACCGAGTGATGTGCACTTGGTATCGCGTTGCGATGGGGGCTGATGAATCCAAAGAAAGTGTAGGATGTGGGAAGACTTGAGTCAAGGGGGAATTTGTGAAGCAAGTTCACTTTTGTCCGAGCCTTCGTATACACATTCAGATGCACAGTTCTGGAAACAAACAGCAGTAAGAAGAGACTTAAGGTGATAAAGAGGCAGTTCTTGATTAATTCATTTGCTGAATTGACTTTCTAGATGTCCTTTAAGTATCCTCTGGACAATGTTTTGAGATTTTCAGCTTTTTCACTTGCTCGTAGAGTCGCTTGTTAGCATCCGTTGAGGTGCAGGCGTCCTGGGAAAAATGAAAAAGTTTAGTTCATTTTAAATAGTGTTTAGACTAATACATACAAACCGACAGTAGAATATTTCAATTTTTTTGATCTTTGGGCTCGCAGTACTTCGGCATCTTCCGTTTCTTGTGTAGACAATCTTCCTTTAGTTAGTTCCTCATCCTCAACCCGCATGGTTGAACAGTTTTTTTTTAATTAGTTTTTGTTTAGTTTAAACTTGAGTTGTCCTATATGGTCAGTAGAAAACATACAAATTTTTTATTTTTTTTTATTTACAAATTTATCTCTTTTTATGTATCATTTTTGACTTTCTTTGTTGAAAATTTGAATTTTTTGCTTGTTTTCGAATTTTTTGGGGACGTAGTGAAAAATTTGAACCTACCTTATAGCTTTCTTGTAGTTCCGTCCGTTTAATTGTCCTTGGCACAGTTTGAACCTGGTTGCCATCGAGTTTGGGTGCGTCTTAAACAGGCATGAGTGATAGAAACTCGGAACGATTGCTAGTGCCAAACATTACTGAAGCTGACTTTGACAACTTTCAGCAGAGATTTAATTTCACGGTTGATCGGTTCAACTTAGACAACAGCTTAAGTTTTTCGCAGGAATTAAACTCCATCGTCAACGACTTATCTTCGAACATGCCGGACAGTGACAATCAAAATTGTCCTGGGCCCAGGATAAGTGACCCGGGTTCAGTAGACGGAAGAGTAAGGTCGGAGTTTGAAATTTTGGCCGAGCGAATAGACAGAAGCCTCACTGTGAACCAAGTACATTTTTTCCAACACTTGGACGGGTTTATGCAAAATGTTTTGGCAAAAATAAACCAAAACTCACAAGCGAGTGCTCAGGCTGTGTCGAATATTCCGCCCACTCCTAGTCCTAGGGTGTCACTTTCGGGTTCAGTTTCATCTAACCAGCGTACGCACAGCACTAATGTGTCTGAATTGTGCAGAGTAGATAAGTGGAATATCAAATATGACGGCAGGACAATATAAGCGATTTCCTCTTTAAAGTCAACCGCCTTCAAAAGATTTCCGGTTACACTGACGAACAGGTAACCGCAAACTTGCACTCCTTGTTAGGTGGCAAAGCCAATTCCTGGTTCTGGGGCTTTTTGCGTAAGAATCCCAACGCAAAGCTCGCAGATGTGAAGAGCGCGATGACGAAAGAGTTTGGACGTCAAGAGAATGACGTCGATTTATTTATGCGTCTGCTAACCCGGAAGCAGGGCTATAAAGAGTCGTTTGACGATTTTTATAGTTCTGTTATCGGGTTAAATGATAGACTGCAAGAGCCATTCGACACGAAAAAGCTTATTGACGTCATTCGCACCAACGTCAGAGAAAAAATTGGAGAAGTTCTCTTGGCGGCTGACCTCAAAAGCCTTGAACAACTTCAAAAAAAGGCAAGAGAGGCCGAGAGGTTTCTTGCGAAAAGAGCTACTTCTCACAGGCCAGTCGTCCATGAGTTGGAGTCAGACGCGCAACAAGGAGAGGAATTGAGCGAGGAAGTCGCTGCCTTCTCCCAACCAAAAAGACCGCACACGCTTGCCAATCTGGTGTGTTGGAACTGCGACCAACAAGGACATTCTTATTACCAGTGCCCTTCAAACGAAAGGAAGTTGTTTTGTTACCTCTGTGGTTGTAAGGGTGTAAGTACTCCTGATTGTACAAAACATCCGGGAAACTACCCGAGGAACGAGAAGAAGGGTGGGGAGATTCGTTCCTCAAAGAACAATCCCACACAAATGTAACTATAAACGACGAAAGCCCAGCCAGCACCAAGGGGATTTCTCTCGTAGGAGCTCCTATCAAAATTTTAAAACGTGTCGAAAATGAAGATTCTGACTGTCATCCAGTTTTATCACATATATTGAAGTCCATACACGAGCGTAAACTGAATTACTATAAGGTTCGCGCCCAAATTATAAGAGCTAATAATAGTTCGGTGAGCGACTCGATTAAAAAGTGCAGAAACCGGTTTAAGATTCGGGAAAAAGTTCGAAAGCAGATCGTGGACACCAAAATTGCATCCAACACCGATGGAAGGATGTATGCGGATGTCCAGCTCAATGGTGAACAGGCATTTGGCCTGCTCGACAGTGGAGCTTCCATTTCGGTGCTAGGTAATGGGTGCTGGGAGTTGGTTGAAAGGAATGGGATTGTAGTGAAGCCGTACAAAAACGTAGTGCGGACAGCCGACGGCAAGACTCACGACATCGTTGGCTATTGCAACGACGCTGAATGGTGTTACGAAACCCATATCATTCTACTTAATTCCCAACTTGACTCAGAAGGTTTACCTAGGAATGAACTTTTGGAGGGAGTTTCATCTCATGCCACAGATCTGCGAGATACAAACTGATTTCGGCACACGTGAAGATGAGGTCAATTATAAGGAGCAGGCAGATCTAATAGAACTTTCGCCTGAACAAACGCTCCGCCTATTATCCACGAAAAAGCGCTTCCCTAACTTCGTCGAACTAGGTCTTGGGAAAACTCACTTGGAAACTCACGTGATTGACGTCGGAAACGCTGTTCCGATCAAATCACGTCATTACCCGTTGTCTCCGGTTCGCCAGGCAGAGGTCTACAAGGAATTGGACCGCATGCTGGAGCTTGGGGTTATCGAGGAAAGTAATTCGCCTTGGTGTTCCCCAATAGTATTGGTGAGGAAGCCCGGTAAAGTCCGTTTATGCCTGGATTCAAGAAAAGTAAATGCGGTTACTGTCAAAGACGCGTATCCGCAACAGCATATCGACGGTCTTTTAAGTAGCTTACAGGACACTTATTTCATCACGGGTCTGGATCTCAAAGATGCATTTTGGCAGATCCCGCTTGATGAAGAGTCCAGAAAGAAAACGGCATTTGCTGTACCCGGTCGGCCTCTGTATCAATTTACAGTCATGCCTTTCGGGTTATGCAACGCCGCACAAAGAATGTGTCGTTTGATGGACCGCGTGTTAGCCACGCTCCCAGCTCGGTTCCGTCGTTATGTGTTGATCTACTTAGATGACTTGTTGATATGCACACCGGACTTTGAAACCCATATCCAGGTTTTAAACGCACTTGCCGACTGTCTACATAAGGCGAACCTTACTATCAACCTCGATAAAAGCAAGTTTTGCATGAGGGAAATAAAATACCTAGGGTATATTGTCGGCCAAGGCACCTTGAAAACGGACCCTGGTAAAATCGAAGCAATGGTAAATTTTCCAGTTCCCAAAACCGTACGACAAGTTCGCAGGTTTCTAGGCTTAACCGGATGGTATAGGCGGTTCATAAAGAACTATTCAGATTTAGCCGCGCCCTTATCCGACTGTCTGAAGAAGAAGAAAAGTTTTGTCCTGACACCCGAAGCTGTTGAGGCAGTTGAAAAGCTTAAAGTGGCTCTGTCTTCTGCCCCAGTGCTATCACAGCCAGACTTTAGCAAGCCTTTTGTGATACAATGCGATGCCTCCTCTGAAGCACTTGGTGGTGTTCTCTTTCAACTCGATGAGAGCGAGAACGAAAAGCCAATTGCCTTTATGTCAAAGAAACTCAACAAGGCACAAAAAAATTACACCGTCACAGAGTTAGAATGCTTCGCCGCTGTCCTGAGCGTGCGGAAGTTCCGTTGCTATGTTGAGGGATCGTCTTTCCGAGTGTTGACGGACCACGCAAGTCTCAAGTGGCTGATGTCCCTAAAAGAGTTGAGTGGCAGACTAGCGAGATGGAGTTTAGAACTACAAGGGTTCGACTTCTCTATCGAGCATAGGAAAGGTTCACTCAACATAGTGCCGGATGCCTTATCGCGAGCAACCATGGATGAGATTTCGGCTAATGTGATTGGTGTAGAGGTTGACTTGGCATCAGGTGAGTTCGACTCGGAGCAATATTCCGAGTTGAGAGAGAGCATTAACCGAAACCAATCCGCTCTTCCAGACCTTGTTGTATCAGGCAAATACATTTACAAAAGGATTAGGTTCAGGAAAGGGGAGGTGGGTGAAGAGGATTCGTTGTGGCGTCTTTGGCTGCCTGAGGCATTGACTCACGAAACGATCGAGATGGCGCATAACACCAGGCTGACTTGCCATAGTGGCTTCGCCAAAACCTTTAATCGCATTCGCGAGAAATACTTTTGGCCAAAAATGGTGAGTCAGATTAGGCAGCTTGTAAGTGCATGCGAAGTATGCAAAACAGTAAAGGCGCCAAACTCTGTTCTGCGCCCACCGATTACCAAGCAGATTGTGACCGAAAGGCCGATGCAGAGGTTATACATGGACTTGCTAGGTCCATATCCGCGTACCAAGCGAGGTAATGTAAGCGCGTTCATCGTGATTGACCACTTCACGAAGTATGTGTTTCTCAAAGCCCTACCAAAAGCAACCGCTTCCCGAATCTTCCAGTACTTGGAAACCGAAGTATTTCATGCCTTTGGTACACCGGAGGTTATACATTCAGACAACGGGCGACAATTCGTGTCGAAAGAATTAAAGAGGTTTCTTGAAACATATGGTGTCAGACATGTGAGAACTGCATTGTATTCGCCACAAGCAAACAACTCCGAAAGAGCTAATCGCAGCATTCTTAACAAGTTGCGAGTATTGATAGGAAAAGAACAGAACGACTGGGACACACACTTGTCAAGCATAGCATGCGCTTTACGTTCAGACACGCATGCGTCGATAGGCTGCCAGCCGTACTTTGCCCTTTTTGGCCAGAACATGGTAACACACGGTTCAACCTATGAAATATTACGCAACTTGAAGGCACTATCTGACCCACATATGGTTGTTTTAACACCCGAAACAAAACCCTAGCACGAGAACAAATAAAAGACAACCTTCTAAAGGCACACAACAAGTCAATGAAAACATATAACTCACGGTCGAAACTGGTGTCCTTTGGTGTAGGCCAAGAAGTCTTCCATAGGAACTTTGCCCAAGGCAGTTTCATTCACGGGACGAATGCGAAGTTGTTACCAAAATTCCTTAAATCCAGGGTCCGGAGGAAAGTGGGAAACTCCATGTATGAGCTTGAAACTCGTGCAGGTAAATTGATTGGCGTATTCCACGCCAAAGATATTCGCCAATAACCTGAAAATATAAACAAACCCACAAAGAATCATTTCCTTCAAGTGTATGCACAGAGATACTTATCTGAAACAAACTTCTACAGGTGTCGCGGGTTCGGGACCCACAGTTTGGCCATTCCTTGGCCAGGCAGATGGAATTGTTTGGACACGAAAAGAAGCAAAGTTTCCTAGATAAATGTTTTTTTTTTTGCTTTATATGCTTACACGCGGTTCCTCATGAACATTCGAATTTGTTTTTAACAATGGTCCGTGGGTTCTTGTTTTGCACTCGTTGGAAGTGTGCACTTTACATCAAGAGCAAAAGCCCTGTGTTGCAGAACGAAACTATAACGCACAATAACTAAAACAATTTCACTTTTTGAAAACTAGAAACCGAAAGAATAACTTCGGCCATCCACACAATTATTGTGTTTTGATTTTGTGACATTTTGCCGTCTGCCGGAATGTCACAACTGTCAAAAGCCACGTTCCACAAGTTTGGAATGTAAAGCCCTTCTAATGACGTATCCATTTTGGAGGTAAACAGGGTGCACAGT
Organism: Neoascia interrupta; assembly: GCA_947623515.1. Lineage (NCBI taxonomy): Eukaryota > Metazoa > Arthropoda > Insecta > Diptera > Syrphidae > Neoascia > Neoascia interrupta. The sequence goes on from OX392462.1 coordinate 139,990,536, forward strand.
AAAAGTCAATTTTGTTTTTGAAAAAGAGAGTTTGAGCTCATTTCACCTTCTCTTTGACAAAAGAGTTACGGTTGCCGTTTTGAGTGTAGCCTTGGACTGGAGGACCGACCGCTGACTGACCGGTTAATTTGAAAAGTTTGCTAAAATCGAAGCTTAATTTCTTGGCGGTTAGTCGTGGTCCGCCATAAAAATTTGATTTTGCCCGAAAACAGGGTACTTATTGTAGTATTTAAGTGCTCGGTGGTGCAATTAAATTGCACCGATTTAAAAACGTTTTTTTTGTGAAAAGAAGAAATACGGCGGAGGGTCAACTCGGATCCACTGTACACCAGTCCAGAAGGCAACCTTGAAGACCAAAGGGACAAAAAGATTGTCAAGGAACCGGCAAGGACGAGCCAAATTTGATGGTCGTCCTTGCGATTTTACCAGGAAATTGGAAATTTGTGAAAGGCCAAGCAAAGACCTACAAAAGACCTACTCTGTTAGTCGAGTTGCCGTTTAAGCCAACGCTTCGTCAACCGCTTGATAGCGGTGCGGTCAGCGGTCCCGCAATCAAACTCGAGTTGCTCCAGTTCGAATCCCGCTTAGGGGGCGTTCAACAGTTTTTTTTTATTTAAATAATTTTTAACGTTTTTTTTTAAGTAATGATTTTCGCTTAATTTTAATTTGGTTCTGAGCAAAGAAAATAACGTAAATTAAAAGCAAATGTGGTATTGGTGCATATATCAAGCTATATGTATGTGCTGATAGCCTTGTCATAGCCGGCAGAAATCCTAAAAGAAAATTTCTTGAAATTGTAAAGGTGATAAGTGTAAATTTGTTTGAAGTGACAGGTATACGTAAAACGCCGAAGGAGCAGCTGGATGGAGTGGCCACATCATCGCAGGTTGCAGAGTTTGTACCGGTGAGTCATTTTTTATAGTCACTATATTATACCCTTACACTTAGAGAAATTTTGGGTTGGGGATCTGATTGAAAAGCTAATTTTTAACGTACTTTAATTTACAAATCGGTAAAGAAACCGAAAATCCAGCACATAAGAAGTTTGCTGTTAGCACAAATACATACAGTTTTCTTTGCTTATTTTGATTAATTGTTTTAACGTAAAACAGAATTTTTATTTGATTAATAGTAAAGCATTAATTTTGAATTGCTATTTATTGTACGCTAATGTAATTAATCGATTTTATTATGCTAAAATTAAATTGTTTGTTTTTTAAATGAAATTCAAATTAGTATTTGAATAATGGAATTTGATTAATAAGGGTGTAAGGGGATGAGGAATTGAAAAAGGGAAGAATGTCTACATAGGGAAGGAAGATGTCATGTTTAGGGGCTACTGAGGCGAGTAAAGTAGCATTTGCAGGGAGGGTAAAGGAAAACATCTCGCGGATGCATAACATCGAGTGTCCAAACAAGCCTGGCATGGTTTTGTCACGCTGCCAAAGGGTCAAGTTCCCACCCCACCGACGAGCATCAGTTCCGGAACCAGCATGCCAGCAAGGACCCTATGGCAAAGAAAATGGCAGCGTAACAAAATGTTCAGCCGCCGTAGTGCCAGGATACTCCATCTGTTCTGTTATTCGTACAGATATCAAAGTATCGTCCTAAAAGGAGAAAAAAATACGATTAGGAAAATGAATAAAGTAATATTAACGCAGAAATAACATGAAAAACATACGTACATGAGGCGGCTCCACGATGATTACAAATTAACAAATTGCTTATTTACGATTTTTTGACAGCCGGGAGAAAAATGTAATAGATTTTTGGGGGTTGTTTGATCGAGTGAAAAGGGTGTGTTTGAGTTGGAATTTGGTGTGTGCCTGAGACAAGGGTGTAAATTTCGACGACAGGAGGAATAAAACTGATGTGTGCAGAAGTGAGAATATTTTTGTTTAGGAGTAAGATGAAAGAGGCTAAACGGGGGTATAGGCAATTGAGTGAAATGGGAATTATGAGTGGATTTGTAGGGAGTTGTAGGTGAAAGAATAAAAAAATAAAAAAAACGCCAGTAAGACTGTTGTGAGCTCGATACTTACGGGCAATACGTACCTTATCCATAATTGCCTGCAAGAAGAAGAAAAAAAAAAGAAAAGGTGCAAATTGTGCTAAGCATACGAAGAGATATCCAAAAGGTAAAGGATTTCTGGTGATTAGCAATAAAAGAAGTTAATTACATAATTGGCAATAAAATAGTTATTATAGACTATTGTGGGACAGGGACGAAGCGTCCATATAATGAGTTGAATGAGTGCTTCCGTAGCCAAAAAAGCGATTCAAGGCATTACAATATATTCCAAATCTTCGACTCATTTGGAAAAGCATTCTTGTATTTAAATCACTCAGGATAAATAACGACACCACCCATACAACTCTTTCTAATAACGGGTGATTTTTTAAGAGGTTGAGAACTTTTTTTAAAAAAAAAAACACAAAAAATTCGAAAAAATTAATGAAATATTTATTTGAATCGATAGTTTGAACCTTGCAATTTAATGTTTAAAGATAATTTCATGCAAATGTTGACCGCGGCTGCGTCTCAGGTAGCCCATCCGCTGAGTCCAATTTTGGCATACTCTTTCACACATATCGGCCGGTATCTCACGAATGAATGCATGGATGTTGGCTTCCAGTGCGTCAATCGAAGCGGGCTTGTCCCTATAGACATTAGCCTTGACATACCCCCACAAAAAATAATCTAATGGTGTCAAATCGCACGATCTAGGCGGCCAATTGACCGGCCCGAAACGTGAAACCTCAGAAGGTCGAGAATGCCGACCATAAAATGGAAGCAGCGCGCGATGAACATTTCGAACCGAGCACGAATTTTGATAGTAAAATTCAATAATTTGCAAGCGTTGTTCATTTGTAAGACGATCCATGGTTAAATTGCAAACCAAACTGAAGCTGTTTGACAGTGACACAAGGTACTAAACACACGTCAGCTGTCAAAACCAGTGTTGCCAAAACCAAACCAGCTAAAAAATCACCCGTTAGCTAACAACACTGAATATCTCTCTACGACGGCCCACTCTCCCACTACTACACTAACACACCAGAGAATGCCCACAACATCACTCCATTATTTGCTTATACGCAAAGCATTGCCTTCTGGAATGAACACCATCCATGCATATTCCAAATTCGCATTCTTACACAAATCAACTCATAAAGTCAAATTAGAATCCATTCAATATTTTTCCATTCGACCCATTAGTGAGGAATGAGTTGAGTTATTGAAATTTGCAGGTACACTATTTGAGTTATTGTCAGCTGTCTGTATCTGCCAAAAGGCCAATGAGTGCAATTTCTCTAAACGAAGGGGTAAAATGAAAAGATAACTGTGATCTTCTCGTCTGTGTGTAATTATGGCTTTGATGATCTACTGGAGTCATTTTAATTTTAATAAAAAAAAGCTAAATATTATAAATTTTGGCTTTTATTTGTTTGCTTTACAACTGAGTGCTCCCGCTTCCCGAAAAGTCACGCCTCGTGCCTGCTGTGGGAGTACAGTCAGGGTGCAACAGAGTCAGAAATCCGTACGGATTCGTGGAGGAAGCGTATAGAAGTGCAGATAGTCTGCAAATTCGGCGACACGGCAGGGATCCGTTGGAAATAGGTGAATTCGATACTGCAGAGGTTGGTAACTGGTGCTCACGATGTGATTACTCAAGCGGGAAACTGATTTCTTTTTATTTCGAATGCTTCTACAGGTGCATGAATGGCCTCTGCAGTACAAGTTTTTTGTTCACGGCGACACAATTCCACGGGGGAATCTCCTGTGTGTGGTTGGGACGTACGTACCCCAGAAATAAGGAGACGGAGCAGTATAAATAACGGTCAGGGAGAATCCAGTAGCTGGCAGTGGGACCGTTATACGCATTTATAGCTGCGAGTTAACGTGAATTAATCTATCACGTAACAAACACATGCCATCGTCACCTGGCAGAATATTCCCACGGAGCGACGGCCCGAAATCAGGGCACCCAGCTATGAGACTTGCAACGCCAACAGATTCGCACGGGCAAATGACACCGACCGGCGACGACGTGCGATTCCAGGAAATTCACCTGTGCAACAAATGTGCAGTGGCTGCAGATTATTAGTATTTAAGGTAGCTGTAAGAATAATCATTATGCATTCATTGTTCTAGAGGCAGAATCGCTGCCGGTTTACTTTGTGAAATAAAAAATAATTTTTTTTAAAAACTTTGATATTTAAAATATCTAACTGGCGCCCGAGCAGGGACCGAGAGTGCGGTACGTGTAAAGTGTAAAATCGTTCAAACTCGTCTTTAAACCAAGCGCCCTCAAGTAGTGCCGTGTTTTGCCAGTGCCCTAAAGAAGTGCCCGCGTACCTACCAGTGCCCTTAAGAAGTGACCGCGTTGGAAAGACAGTGAATAAGTGCCGCAAAAGACAAAAAAACTCTCTCCCGGTCCCACGCGAAAATCAGTGTGCCCGTTGGAAAAAAATTAAAGGGCCCCCTAGTAAGCTGTGAACGGGTGTAGTGTTAGACTGCTGCCGCCAACGAAGGATTTCTTCAACATGCTGATGATCGTGTACCTTATGTAAGCTTAGATTAAGTTAATATTAAGGAGTTCAAAAATTAAATAGCTAAGCTCTTAAAGCATATTTTTATATTTAAAAAAAAAAATTTTTACCATCAAATTTTACCAACAAATTTTCAACAATATCTCATACCAAGTTACCTAATTATTTTCAAAAGTTTCCTATGAATTTAGAATAAGTAAAGGTTTATTTACCTTAAGAATAATTAGAACTACTTATTAAGAGGCATTGTCAATCAAATTGTCAATCCAAAATTCCACTTATAATCACAACTCTCATAAAACTATATAAGAATTATTTGGTTGTCGTATTTCGTTTCCTTTTGAAATGACTAAAGACAATTTGTTACGACCATCTGTGCTTGACGGCCAAGCAGGTCCGTCCAACCAAAACCAAAACCAAATCCAAAACCAAATCCAAAACCAAAATCAAAACCAGATCCAAAACCAAAACCAGCCTATAATGAACCCTCCATTACAATCTGTCATCGCGTCTATGGTTCGCGAAGCCTTTCAAACAGAAGGTCGAAATCTCGTGCACTCCATCCTAAATCCTTATTCAGATCAGTTCACAGGAACTGATAAGGTTATATTACCTGACCAACAAAATAATATAAACGACCTCGATAAAATTCCCGATGTGGTTCGCAGCCTACGCGAATTCTCTGGTTCGCCAGCAGAATTTAGCTCATGGCGCAAGAGCGTAGAGCGAATACTGAAAATATATGACTCGATCAAAGGATCAGCCAAATATTTTGGTATAATAAATACCATCAGAAACAAGATCGTAGGAAATGCCGATCATGTCCTGGAGTCCTACAATACTCCGTTGGACTGGAAATGCATTTCCAGATGCTTGACCATGCACTATGCGGATAAACGTGATTTGGGAACATTAGAATACCAAATGACGGGGCTAGTGCAAGGCAACGCATCGATCCAGGAATTTTATCAAACCGTATACGCGCATCTCTCTCTAATCTTAAATAAAATATCATGCATGGATATCAGTGCTGACGCTCTAAACTTGCTTATGCAAACTTATAGAGATAAGGCACTTGATACTTTCATTAGAGGTCTTAAGGGTGACCTTCACAGACTGTTGGGAATGAAAGAACCCTCAGATTTACCCCAAGCCTTGCACCTGTGCTTAAGGCTGGAAAATCAAAACTTTAGGTCGCAGTATGCTATCGCGAATAGCAGTAGCAGAAGACTCCCGCATCCAGAACCACCAACAATCCCACACAGACGAGGAAACTTCAACCATCTACAAGGTCCCAGCCGCCAGCCGTTCTACCCAGAACTAACATTTTTACCTCGACCACCCAGGCAACAGATGACATATCAATACAATGCTAGGCCTCCTCTACCTCCTAGACCTCAAAGACAGTTTGTTCCACAGCAATTTCAACCACAGTTTCAGCAACAATTTCAACAGCAATTTAATCCACAATATCAACAACGTTTTGCCAATCCCCGGCAACCGCCACAAGAGCCTATGGATGCATCGACAATTCGGACGAACAGAGTAAACTATATCAACAGGCCCCGTGTGGAAAATTGGCCACCAGCACCGAAAAGACCATCAGCTCCTCATTCTCAGCAAGTACATCCTACCAAGATGCAAAGAAATTTTCATGTTGGCACGGATGTGACACAAGAAGAAGAAATCGGTCAATACGAGGATATACAAGCGAACGTAGACAACTCGGACGATTATGACCAAACTTTACAACAATACACTGACTTGACGCAACCGGACAATAACGACTGTAATGTTATTATGCAATTAACTGATATTCATTTTTTAGACTAACTGATTCTTCGCTGCCGTATTTTGAATGCGCAACGAAGAATGGAGATATATTGAAAATTCTTATTGATACTGGATCTAACAAAAATTATATACAACCAGCCTTAGAAAAGAACCCTTTGTTAAATGAAAAATCCTTTTATTGCAACTCGATCGGAGGAAATGTTCAAGTCACTCAACATACCTTTATAAGTCTTTTTGGTCTCCAAAACATGAAAATTAAATTCTTTCTTATGCCCAAGCTCAAATCGTTTCATGCCATCCTCGGCAATGACAGTTTGAAAAGCCTTTCTGCAGTTATACATACCAAAGATAACTACATGGTTATCAATAACCAAGTCAAAATAGGTATAAAACAGATGGCTTCTCAATCCGTTAACTCACTTAACATTCGAACGAACCACATGTCCTTAAAACAAAAAAATTCAATAGACATAATCGTACTTGATTTCCCGAATCTCTTTGATGAACCGGAGGAGAAATTAACCTACTCCACAGTGGTAAAAGGCGAGATCAGGACAACATCTGACTCACCCGTGTATACCAAATGCTATCCCCCCATGCCCCTTAAAGGCGAGGTTGAAAAGCAAATTAATAAACTTTTGAACGATGGTATACTTAGGCCTTCACGATCACCGTACAATTCTCCTGTATGGGTAGTGCCTAAAAAAGCCGACGCTTCCGGAGAAAAAAAATACAGACTCGTCATAGATTACAGGAAGCTAAACAGTATATCTGTGGCAGATAAATATCCGATTCCCCAGATAAACGATGTGTTAGCACAACTAGGCCAAAACAAATGGTTTACTGTTGTGGACTTAAAAAGCGGTTTTCATCAGATCCCGTTAAAAGCATCTGATATCGAAAAAACGGCCTTCTCGGTCAACAATGGCAAGTATGAGTTTACGAGACTCCCATTCGGTCTCAAGAATGCTCCATCTATTTTTCAGAGAGCGCTTGATGACATATTACGTGAACATATCGGAGCAATTTGCTATGTCTATATAGACGACATAGTCATTTTTAGTAAGGACGGGGCGACACACGAGCAAAATATTCGGAAAGTTTTCCAGACGTTACAAGCCGCGAATATGAAAGTGCAACTGGACAAATGCGAATTCTACAAGCAAGAGGTAGAATTCCTTGGTTTTGTTATTACGCCCGACGGCATTAAAACCAATCCAGAAAAGGTAAGAGCAATTCAGGATTTCCCTTACCCTCGTACCCTGAAGGAACTTCGCTCATTCCTAGGTCTGTCAGGGTATTATCGCCGCTTCATAAGGGACTACGCAAAGCTTGCGAAACCCCTAACAGCCCTTTTAAGGGGGGAGGATGGACGGATGTCCAAAAACTTCTCAAGCAAAAAACTTATCCACCTAGATGAGCCGGCAAAACAAGCTTTCCAAAAAATCAAAAATGTCTTAACTTCGGAAGAAGTTATACTTGCATACCCAGATTTTACTAAACCATTTGTATTAGTAACCGACGCTTCAAACTATGCCCTAGGAGCTGTCCTATCGCAAGAAGACAGACCCATTATCTTCGTATCTAGGACGCTGGACAAGACCGAAGAAAGCTATGCAGCCAATGAAAAAGAGATGCTAGCTATCATTTGGGCACTCGACAAATGCAAGAGTTATCTCTATGGGATCTCTCTACTATTCATACAGATCACCAACCGCTCACTTACGCACTGAGCTATAAGAATAATAATACGAAACTCAAAAGATGGAAGGCTATTTTAGAAGAGTACAACTACGAACTTAAGTATAAGCCAGGGAAAATGAACGTAGTTGCCGACAGACTCTCCAGACATCCCATTCGAACTGAGGTTAACTCCCTCACTCCAACAGTACACAGTGACGAAAGTTCGTCACATGGCCTCATAGTCACTGTCGAAAATCCAATAAATGTTTACAAAAATCAGATTTTCTTAAATACTGGTAATACGAGTAAGCAAGAGTTTAAAATAGTATTTCCGACATATCACAGACATTCAATCACTGAGCCCGCCTATACCCCTGATAACTTAAGAGAAATCCTAAAAGAACGGCTTAACCCAACCGTAATCAATTGCATAAGAACAGAGGAAAGAATCCAAGGAATGATACAAGAAGTCTATAAAGACCATTTCCAAAATTATCGCATAAGATTCTCCCAAGTCCTTGTCGAAGATGTGACCGACGAGAATCAACAGGAAGCAATCATAATAAGAACACATCAACGCGCACATAGAAACGATCGAGAAAATAAACTGCAGATTCTTGAAAAATATTACTTCCCAGGTATGGCTCGGAAAGTAAGAAGAATCACTAAACTATGTTCTGTGTGCAGGGAAAATAAGTATGACCGGCACCCGGAGAAGGTAGAAATCCAGCCAACTCCTATACCAACTTACCCCGGACAGATCATACATCTCGACATCTTCTCAACAGAAGGCAACCTTGTACTGACTGCGGTAGATAAGTTCTCGAAATACGCCCAGGCAAAAAATGTACAATCGAAGGCCATAGAGGATGTAAGGACACCCCTTAGAGAGATAATATTTTCTTACGGTTTTCCAAAGACTATAGTATTCGATAATGAGAAGTCTTTCAATTCCATTCCAATTATATTCATGATTGAAGACGAGTTCGGCATTGAGGTCTATAAAACACCGCCATACACAAGCACCTCAAATGGGCAAGTCGAAAGATTCCACTCGACTCTTGTAGAAATCATGAGATGTATCAAATGCGAGCAAACGCATAGATCCTTCACGGAACTTTTAGAGGCAGCAACGAATGCCTATAACTTTTCTATACACTCTGTGACCAATAGGAAACCAGTAGACTTATTTTTCAGTAGAAATACAGATCCTTCCCAAATTGACAAAATTCGCTCGGAAACTAAAGACAAATTATAAGACAAACAGCAACGTGACTTAGCTTACCACAATAAAGAAAAACCACCAGTGAACAACTATTCCACAGGCGACGTTATATACGTCAGAAGGAGTAAAAGATTAGGCTCAAAACTCACTCCGAGATACACAAAGGAAATTGTGAAAGAAAATAAGAAAACCACTATCCTTACTCAATCCGGCAAAGTTGTTCATAAATCACACATCAAATCGTAATAGATTTTCCATACCTTTCTTTCTAGACACTTGTACCTATACATGACTGACTGCTTAGCTGACGTACAGATACTGGACTATACGAGGGCAAGACTTGTGACCATAAATACCGGTACATCTAGACTACAAACAGGCACCTATAAAATAATTCACGAGATCGACCTCTCAAAGTATTCCGAAGCCATAGAAAGCATAGAGACATCCTTGACGAAAAATATACCAACATCCCACAAAAGCTTTCACTTATTATCTGAAGAAATATCAACTATCAAATCCCTCATAAAACGTTTAGTCCCAAACCATCCAAAATCGAAAAGATCAATCGACTTCCTAGGAAGCGCTTGGAAATTTATTACTGGCAACCCAGATAAACAAATAATTCCAAATTCCAAATAATTCAAGAAAAAATAAATAATGTTCTAGAAAATAATAATAGACAGATAGTAATAAACAAACTTATAATAGATAAAATAAATGACGTAACAAATAGAACTAATGAAATAAGTAAATATATAAAGGAAAATGGAAACATAAACGAACAATTAGTATTTAATATAAAATATATATTAGATTTATTAAAAGAAGAAATAACAAATGTTGCGTATACTCTACATTGGGCAAGACTAAATATTATAAATTCATATATCCTGTCGAATATTGAAATAAACACTATTGAAAAGATTATAAGTAATAAAGAAATACCATTTAAGAATATAGAAGAGGCCATCGAGTTCTCAGAAATAAAAATAGCAATTAACAATTAACAATTAACAATCAGCAAGTACATCCTACCAAGATGCAAAGAAATTTTCATGTTGGCACGGATGTGATACAAGAATAAGAAATCGGTCAATACGAGGATATACAAGCGAACGTAGACAACTCGGACGATTATGACCAAACTTTACAACAATACACTGACTTGACGCAACCGGACAATAACGACTGTAATGATATTATGCAATTAACTGATATTCATTTTTTAGACTAACTGATTCTTCGCTGCCGTATTTTGAATGCGCAACAAAGAATGGAGATATATTGAAAATTCTTATTGATACTGGATCTAACAAAAATTATATACAACCAGCCTTAGTAAAGAACCCTTTGTTAAATGAAAAATCCTTTTATTGCAACTCGATCGGAGGAAATGTTCAAGTCACTCAACATACCTTTATAAGTCTTTTTGGTCTCCAAAACATAAAAATTAAATTCTTTCTTATGCCCAAGCTCAAATCGTTTCATGCCATCCTCGGCAATGACAGTTTGAAAAGCCTTTCTGCAGTTATACATACCAAAGATAACTACATGGTTATCAATAACCAAGTCAAAATAGGTATAAAACAGATGGCTTCTCAATCCGTTAACTCACTTAACATTCGAACGAACCACATGTCCTTAAAACAAAAAAATTCAATAGACAAAATCGTACTTGATTTCCCGAATCTCTTTGATGAACCGGAGGAGAAATTAACCTACTCCACAGTGGTAAAAGGCGAGATCAGGACAACATCTGACTCACCCGTGTATACCAAATGCTATCCCCCCATGCCCCTTAAAGGCGAGGTTGAAAAGCAAATTAATAAACTTTTAAACGATGGTATACTTAGGCCTTCACGATCACCGTACAATTCTCCTGTATGGGTAGTGCCTAAAAAAGCCGACGCTTCCGGAGAAAAAAAATACAGACTCGTCATAGATTACAGGAAGCTAAACAGTATAACTGTGGCAGATAAATATCCGATTCCCCAGATAAACGATGTGTTAGCACAACTAGGCCAAAACAAATGGTTTACTGTTGTGGACTTAAAAAGCGGTTTTCATCAGATCCCGTTAAAAGCATCTGATATCGAAAAATGGCAAGTATGAGTTTACGAGACTCCCATTCGGTCTCAAGAATGCTCCATCTATTTTTCAGAGAGCGCTTGACGACATATTACGTGAACATATCGGAGCAATTTGCTATGTCTATATAGACGACATAGTTTTTAGTAAAGACGAGGCAACACACGAGCAAAATATTCGGAAAGTTTTCCAGACGTTACAAGCCGCGAATATGAAAGTGCAACAGGACAAATGCGAATTCTACAAGCAAGAGGTAGAATTCCTTGGTTTTGTTATTACGCCCGACGGCATTAAAACCAATCCAGAAAAGGTAAGAGCAATTCAGGATTTCCCTTACCCTCGTACCCTGAAGGAACTTCGCTCATTCCTAGGTCTGTCAGGGTATTATCGCCGCTTCATTAGGGACTACGCAAAGCTTGCGAAACCCCTAACAGCCCTTTTAAGGGGGGAGGATGGACGGATGTCCAAAAACTTCTCAAGCAAAAAACTTATCCACTTAGATGAGCCGGCAAAACAAGCTTTCCAAAAAATCAAAAATGCCTTAACTTCGGAAGAAGTTAAACTTGCATACCCAGATTTTACTAAACCATTTGAATTAGTAACCGACGCTTCAAACTATGCCCTAGGAGCTGTCCTATCGCAAGAAGACAGACCCATTATCTTCGTATCTAGGACGCTGGACAAGACCGAAGAAAGCTATGCAGCCAATGAAAAAGAGATGCTAGCTATCATTTGGGCACTCGACAAATGCAAGAGTTATCTCTATGGGATCTCTCTACTATTCATACAGATCACCAACCGCTCACTTACGCACTGAGCTATAAGAATAATAATGCGAAACTCAAAAGATGGAAGGCTATTTTAGAAGAGTACAACTACGAACTTAAGTATAAGCCAGGGAAAATGAACGTAGTTGCCGACAGACTCTCCAGACCTCCCATTCGAACTGAGGTTAACTCCCTCACTCCAACAGTACACAGTGACGAAAGTTCGTCACATGGCCTCATAGTCACTGTCGAAAATCCAATAAATGTTTACAAAAATCAGATTTTCTTAAATACTGGTAATACGAGTAAGCAAGAGTTTAAAATAGTATTTCCGACATATCACAGACATTCAATCACTGAGCCCGCCTATACCCCTGATAACTTAAGAGAAATCCTAAAAGAACGGCTTAACCCAACCGTAATCAATTGCATAAGAACAGAGGAAAGAATCCAAGGAATGATACAAGAAGTCTATAAAGACCATTTCCAAAATTATCGCATAAGATTCTCCCAAGTCCTTGTCGAAGATGTGACCGACGAGAATCAACAGGAAGCAATCATAATAAGAACACATCAACGCGCACATGGAAACGATCGAGAAAATAAACTGCAGATTCTTGAAAAATATTACTTCCCAGGTATGGCTCGGAAAGTAAGAAGAATCACTAAACTATGTTCTGTGTGCAGGGAAAATAAGTATGACCGGCACCCGGAGAAGGTAGAAATCCAGCCAACTCCTATACCAACTTACCCCGGACAGATCATACATCTCGACATCTTCTCAACAGAAGGCAACCTTGTACTGACTGCGGTAGATAAGTTCTCGAAATACGTCCAGGCAAAAAATGTACAATCGAAGGCCATAGAGGATGTAAGGACACCCCTTAGAGAGATAATATTTTACGGTTTTCCAAAGACTATAGTATTCGATAATGAGAAGTCTTTCAATTCCATTCCAATTATATTCATGATTGAAGACGAGTTCGGCATTGAGGTCTATAAAACACCGCCATACACAAGCACCTCAAATGGGCAAGTCGAAAGATTCCACTCGACTCTTGTAGAAATCATGAGATGTATCAAATGCGAGCAAACGCATAGATCCTTCACGGAACTTTTAGAGGCAGCAACGAATGCCTATAACTTTTCTATACACTCTGTGACCAATAGGAAACCAGTAGACTTATTTTTCAGTAGAAATACAGATCCTTCCCAAATTGACAAAATTCGCTCGGAAACTAAAGACAAATTATAAGACAAACAGCAACGTGACTTAGCTTACCACAATAAGGGAAAACCACCAGTGAACAACTATTCCACAGGCGACGTTATATACGTCAGAAGGAGTAAAAGATTAGGCTCAAAACTCACTCCGAGATACACAAAGGAAATTGTGAAAGAAAATAAGAAAACCACTATCCTTACTCAATCCGGCAAAGTTGTTCATAAATCACACATCAAATCGTAATAGATTTTCCATACCTTTCTTTCTAGACACTTGTACCTATACATGACTGACTGCTTAGCTGACGTACAGATACTGGACTATACGAGGGCAAGACTTGTGACCATAAATACCGGTACATCTAGACTACAAACAGGCACCTATAAAATAATTCACGAGATCGACCTCTCAAAGTATTCCGAAGCCATAGAAAGCATAGAGACATCCTTGACGAAAAATATACCAACATCCCACAAAAGCTTTCACTTATTATCTGAAGAAATATCAACTATCAAATCCCTCATAAAACGTTTAGTCCCAAACCATCCAAAATCGAAAAGATCAATCGACTTCCTAGGAAGCGCTTGGAAATTTATTACTGGCAACCCAGATAAACAAATAATTCCAAATTCCAAATAATTCAAGAAAAAATAAATAATGTTCTAGAAAATAATAATAGACAGATAGTAATAAACAAACTTATAATAGATAAAATAAATGACGTAACAAATAGAACTAATGAAATAAGTAAATATATAAAGGAAAATGGAAACATAAACGAACAATTAGTATTTAATATAAAATATATATTAGATTTATTAAAAGAAGAAATAACAAATGTTGCGTATACTCTACATTGGGCAAGACTAAATATTATAAATTCATATATCCTGTCGAATATTGAAATAAACACTATTGAAAAGATTATAAGTAATAAAGAAATACCATTTAAGAATATAGAAGAGGCCATCGAGTTCTCAGAAATAAAAATAGCAATTAACAATTAACAATTAACAATCAGCAAGTACATCCTACCAAGATGCAAAGAAATTTTCATGTTGGCACGGATGTGATACAAGAATAAGAAATCGGTCAATACGAGGATATACAAGCGAACGTAGACAACTCGGACGATTATGACCAAACTTTACAACAATACACTGACTTGACGCAACCGGACAATAACGACTGTAATGATATTATGCAATTAACTGATATTCATTTTTTAGACTAACTGATTCTTCGCTGCCGTATTTTGAATGCGCAACAAAGAATGGAGATATATTGAAAATTCTTATTGATACTGGATCTAACAAAAATTATATACAACCAGCCTTAGTAAAGAACCCTTTGTTAAATGAAAAATCCTTTTATTGCAACTCGATCGGAGGAAATGTTCAAGTCACTCAACATACCTTTATAAGTCTTTTTGGTCTCCAAAACATAAAAATTAAATTCTTTCTTATGCCCAAGCTCAAATCGTTTCATGCCATCCTCGGCAATGACAGTTTGAAAAGCCTTTCTGCAGTTATACATACCAAAGATAACTACATGGTTATCAATAACCAAGTCAAAATAGGTATAAAACAGATGGCTTCTCAATCCGTTAACTCACTTAACATTCGAACGAACCACATGTCCTTAAAACAAAAAAATTCAATAGACAAAATCGTACTTGATTTCCCGAATCTCTTTGATGAACCGGAGGAGAAATTAACCTACTCCACAGTGGTAAAAGGCGAGATCAGGACAACATCTGACTCACCCGTGTATACCAAATGCTATCCCCCCATGCCCCTTAAAGGCGAGGTTGAAAAGCAAATTAATAAACTTTTAAACGATGGTATACTTAGGCCTTCACGATCACCGTACAATTCTCCTGTATGGGTAGTGCCTAAAAAAGCCGACGCTTCCGGAGAAAAAAAATACAGACTCGTCATAGATTACAGGAAGCTAAACAGTATAACTGTGGCAGATAAATATCCGATTCCCCAGATAAACGATGTGTTAGCACAACTAGGCCAAAACAAATGGTTTACTGTTGTGGACTTAAAAAGCGGTTTTCATCAGATCCCGTTAAAAGCATCTGATATCGAAAAATGGCAAGTATGAGTTTACGAGACTCCCATTCGGTCTCAAGAATGCTCCATCTATTTTTCAGAGAGCGCTTGACGACATATTACGTGAACATATCGGAGCAATTTGCTATGTCTATATAGACGACATAGTTTTTAGTAAAGACGAGGCAACACACGAGCAAAATATTCGGAAAGTTTTCCAGACGTTACAAGCCGCGAATATGAAAGTGCAACAGGACAAATGCGAATTCTACAAGCAAGAGGTAGAATTCCTTGGTTTTGTTATTACGCCCGACGGCATTAAAACCAATCCAGAAAAGGTAAGAGCAATTCAGGATTTCCCTTACCCTCGTACCCTGAAGGAACTTCGCTCATTCCTAGGTCTGTCAGGGTATTATCGCCGCTTCATTAGGGACTACGCAAAGCTTGCGAAACCCCTAACAGCCCTTTTAAGGGGGGAGGATGGACGGATGTCCAAAAACTTCTCAAGCAAAAAACTTATCCACTTAGATGAGCCGGCAAAACAAGCTTTCCAAAAAATCAAAAATGCCTTAACTTCGGAAGAAGTTAAACTTGCATACCCAGATTTTACTAAACCATTTGAATTAGTAACCGACGCTTCAAACTATGCCCTAGGAGCTGTCCTATCGCAAGAAGACAGACCCATTATCTTCGTATCTAGGACGCTGGACAAGACCGAAGAAAGCTATGCAGCCAATGAAAAAGAGATGCTAGCTATCATTTGGGCACTCGACAAATGCAAGAGTTATCTCTATGGGATCTCTCTACTATTCATACAGATCACCAACCGCTCACTTACGCACTGAGCTATAAGAATAATAATACGAAACTCAAAAGATGGAAGGCTATTTTAGAAGAGTACAACTACGAACTTAAGTATAAGCCAGGGAAAATGAACGTAGTTGCCGACAGACTCTCCAGACCTCCCATTCGAACTGAGGTTAACTCCCTCACTCCAACAGTACACAGTGACGAAAGTTCGTCACATGGCCTCATAGTCACTGTCGAAAATCCAATAAATGTTTACAAAAATCAGATTTTCTTAAATACTGGTAATACGAGTAAGCAAGAGTTTAAAATAGTATTTCCGACATATCACAGACATTCAATCACTGAGCCCGCCTATACCCCTGATAACTTAAGAGAAATCCTAAAAGAACGGCTTAACCCAACCGTAATCAATTGCATAAGAACAGAGGAAAGAATCCAAGGAATGATACAAGAAGTCTATAAAGACCATTTCCAAAATTATCGCATAAGATTCTCCCAAGTCCTTGTCGAAGATGTGACCGACGAGAATCAACAGGAAGCAATCATAATAAGAACACATCAACGCGCACATGGAAACGATCGAGAAAATAAACTGCAGATTCTTGAAAAATATTACTTCCCAGGTATGGCTCGGAAAGTAAGAAGAATCACTAAACTATGTTCTGTGTGCAGGGAAAATAAGTATGACCGGCACCCGGAGAAGGTAGAAATCCAGCCAACTCCTATACCAACTTACCCCGGACAGATCATACATCTCGACATCTTCTCAACAGAAGGCAACCTTGTACTGACTGCGGTAGATAAGTTCTCGAAATACGTCCAGGCAAAAAATGTACAATCGAAGGCCATAGAGGATGTAAGGACACCCCTTAGAGAGATAATATTTTACGGTTTTCCAAAGACTATAGTATTCGATAATGAGAAGTCTTTCAATTCCATTCCAATTATATTCATGATTGAAGACGAGTTCGGCATTGAGGTCTATAAAACACCGCCATACACAAGCACCTCAAATGGGCAAGTCGAAAGATTCCACTCGACTCTTGTAGAAATCATGAGATGTATCAAATGCGAGCAAACGCATAGATCCTTCACGGAACTTTTAGAGGCAGCAACGAATGCCTATAACTTTTCTATACACTCTGTGACCAATAGGAAACCAGTAGACTTATTTTTCAGTAGAAATACAGATCCTTCCCAAATTGACGAAATTCGCTCGGAAACTAAAGACAAATTAAAAGACAAACAGCAACGTGACTTAGCTTACCACAATAAGGGAAAACCACCAGTGAACAACTATTCCACAGGCGACGTTATATACGTCAGAAGGAGTAAAAGATTAGGCTCAAAACTTACTCCGAGATACACAAAGGAAATTGTGAAAGAAAATAAGAAAACCACTATCCTTACTCAATCCGGCAAAGTTGTTCATAAATCACACATCAAATCGTAATAGATTTTCCATACCTTTCTTTCTAGACACTTGTACCTATACATGACTGACTGCTTAGCTGACGTACAGATACTGGACTATACGAACGCAAGACTTGTGACCATAAATACCGGTACATCTAGACTACAAACAGGCACCTATAAAATAATTCACGAGATCGACCTCTCAAAGTATTCCGAAGCCATAGAAAGCATAGAGACATCCTTGACGAAAAATATACCAACATCATACAAAAGCTTTCACTCAACTATCAAATCCCTCATAAAACGTTTAGTCCCAAACCATCCAAAATCGAAAAGATCAATCGACTTCCTAGGAAGCGCTTGGAAATTTATTACTGGCAACCCAGATAAACACGACTTCCAAATAATTCAAGAAAAAATAAATAATGTTCTAGAAAATAATAATAGACAGATAGTAATAAACAAACTTATAATAGATAAAATAAATGACGTAACAAATAGAACTAATGAAATAAGTAAATATATAAAGGAAAATGGAAACATAAACGAACAATTAGTATTTAATATAAAATATATATTAGATTTATTAAAAGAAGAAATAACAAATGTTGCGTATACTCTACATTGGGCAAGACTAAATATTATAAATTCATATATCCTGTCGAATATTGAAATAAACACTATTGAAAAGATTATAAGTAATAAAGAAATACCATTTAAGAATATAGAAGAGGCCATCGAGTTCTCAGAAATAAAAATAGCAATTAACAATTAACAATTAACAATCAGCAAGTACATCCTACCAAGATGCAAAGAAATTTTCATGTTGGCACGGATGTGACACAAGAAGAAGAAATCGGTAAATACGAGGATATACAAGCGAACGTAGACAACTCGGACGATTATGACCAAACTTTACAACAATACACTGACTTGACGCAACCGGACAATAACGACTGTAATGATATTATGCAATTAACTGATATTCATTTTTTAGACTAACTGATTCTTCGCTGCCGTATTTTGAATGCGCAACGAAGAATGGAGATATATTGAAAATTCTTATTGATACTGGATCTAACAAAAATTATATACAACCAGCCTTAGTAAAGAACCCTTTGTTAAATGAAAAATCTTTTTATTGCAACTCGATCGGAGGAAATGTTCAAGTCACTCAACATACCTTTATAAGTCTTTTTGGTCTCCAAAACAAAAAAATTAAATTCTTTCTAATGCTTAAGCTCAAATCGTTTCATGCCATCCTCGGCAATGACAGTTTGAAAAGCCTTTCTGCAGTTATACATACCAAAGATAACTACATGGTTATCAATAACCAAGTCAAAATAGGTATAAAACAGATGGCTTCTCAATCCGTTAACTCGCTTAACATTCGAACGAACCACATGTCCTTAAAACAAAAAAATTCAATAGACAAAATCGTACTTGATTTCCCGAATCTCTTTGATGAACCGGAGGAGAAATTAACCTACTCCACAGTGGTAAAAGGCGAGATCAGGACAACATCTGACTCACCCTTGTATACCAAATGCTATCCCCCCATGCCCCTTAAAGGCGAGGTTGAAAAGCAAATTAATAAACTTTTAAACGATGGTATACTTAGGCCTTCACGATCACCGTACAATTCTCCTGTATGGGTAGTGCCTAAAAAAGCCGACGCTTCCGGAGAAAAAAAATACAGACTCGTCATAGATTACAGGAAGCTAAACAGTATAACTGTGGCAGATAAATATCCGATTCCCCAGATAAACGATGTGTTAGCACAACTAGGCCAAAACAAATGGTTTACTGTTGTGGACTTAAAAAGCGGTTTTCATCAGATCCCGTTAAAAGCATCTGATATCGAAAAATGGCAAGTATGAGTTTACGAGACTCCCATTCGGTCTCAAGAATGCTCCATCTATTTTTCAGAGAGCGCTTGACGACATATTACGTGAACATATCGGAGCAATTAACACACGAGCAAAATATTCGGAAAGTTTTCCAGACGTTACAAGCCGCGAATATGAAAGTGCAACAGGACAAATGCGAATTCTACAAGCAAGAGGTAGAATTCCTTGGTTTTGTTATTACGCCCGACGGCATTAAAACCAATCCAGAAAAGGTAAGAGCAATTCAGGATTTCCCTTACCCTCGTACCCTGAAGGAACTTCGCTCATTCCTAGGTCTGTCAGGGTATTATCGCCGCTTCATTAGGGACTACGCAAAGCTTGCGAAACCCCTAACAGCCCTTTTAAGGGGGGAGGATGGACGGATGTCCAAAAACTTCTCAAGCAAAAAACTTATCCACTTAGATGAGCCGGCAAAACAAGCTTTCCAAAAAATCAAAAATGCCTTAACTTCGGAAGAAGTTAAACTTGCATACCCAGATTTTACTAAACCATTTGAATTAGTAACCGACGCTTCAAACTATGCCCTAGGAGCTGTCCTATCGCAAGAAGACAGACCCATTATCTTCGTATCTAGGACGCTGGACAAGACCGAAGAAAGCTATGCAGCCAATGAAAAAGAGATGCTAGCTATCATTTGGGCACTCGACAAATGCAAGAGTTATCTCTATGGGATCTCTCTACTATTCATACAGATCACCAACCGCTCACTTACGCACTGAGCTATAAGAATAATAATACGAAACTCAAAAGATGGAAGGCTATTTTAGAAGAGTACAACTACGAACTTAAGTATAAGCCAGGGAAAATGAACGTAGTTGCCGACAGACTCTCCAGACATCCCATTCGAACTGAGGTTAACTCCCTCACTCCAACAGTACACAGTGACGAAAGTTCGTCACATGGCCTCATAGTCACTGTCGAAAATCCAATAAATGTTTACAAAAATCAGATTTTCTTAAATACTGGTAATACGAGTAAGCAAGAGTTTAAAATAGTATTTCCGACATATCACAGACATTCAATCACTGAGCCCGCCTATACCCCTGATAACTTAAGAGAAATCCTAAAAGAACGGCTTAACCCAACCGTAATCAATTGCATAAGAACAGAGGAAAGAATCCAAGGAATGATACAAGAAGTCTATAAAGACCATTTCCAAAATTATCGCATAAGATTCTCCCAAGTCCTTGTCGAAGATGTGACCGACGAGAATCAACAGGAAGCAATCATAATAAGAACACATCAACGCGCACATAGAAACGATCGAGAAAATAAACTGCAGATTCTTGAAAAATATTACTTCCCAGGTATGGCTCGGAAAGTAAGAAGAATCACTAAACTATGTTCTGTGTGCAGGGAAAATAAGTATGACCGGCACCCGGAGAAGGTAGAAATCCAGCCAACTCCTATACCAACTTACCCCGGACAGATCATACATCTCGACATCTTCTCAACAGAAGGCAACCTTGTACTGACTGCGGTAGATAAGTTCTCGAAATACGCCCAGGCAAAAAATGTACAATCGAAGGCCATAGAGGATGTAAGGACACCCCTTAGAGAGATAATATTTTCTTACGGTTTTCCAAAGACTATAGTATTCGATAATGAGAAGTCTTTCAATTCCATTCCAATTATATTCATGATTGAAGACGAGTTCGGCATTGAGGTCTATAAAACACCGCCATACACAAGCACCTCAAATGGGCAAGTCGAAAGATTCCACTCGACTCTTGTAGAAATCATGAGATGTATCAAATGCGAGCAAACGCATAGATCCTTCACGGAACTTTTAGAGGCAGCAACGAATGCCTATAACTTTTCTATACACTCTGTGACCAATAGGAAACCAGTAGACTTATTTTTCAGTAGAAATACAGATCCTTCCCAAATTGACAAAATTCGCTCGGAAACTAAAGACAAATTAAAAGACAAACAGCAACGTGACTTAGCTTACCACAATAAGGGAAAACCACCAGTGAACAACTATTCCACAGGCGACGTTATATACGTCAGAAGGAGTAAAAGATTAGGCTCAAAACTCACTCCGAGATACACAAAGGAAATTGTGAAAGAAAATAAGAAAACCACTATCCTTACTCAATCCGGCAAAGTTGTTCATAAATCACACATCAAATCGTAATAGATTTTCCATACCTTTCTTTCTAGACACTTGTACCTATACATGACTGACTGCTTAGCTGACGTACAGATACTGGACTATACGAGCGCAAGACTTGTGACCATAAATACCGGTACATCTAGACTACAAACAGGCACCTATAAAATAATTCACGAGATCGACCTCTCAAAGTATTCCGAAGCCATAGAAAGCATAGAGACATCCTTGACGAAAAATATACCAACATCCCACAAAAGCTTTCACTCAACTATCAAATCCCTCATAAAACGTTTAGTCCCAAACCATCCAAAATCGAAAAGATCAATCGACTTCCTAGGAAGCGCTTGGAAATTTATTACAGGCAACCCAGATAAACACGACTTCCAAATAATTCAAGAAAAAATAAATAATGTTCTAGAAAATAATAATAGACAGATAGTAATAAACAAACTTATAATAGATAAAATAAATGACGTAACAAATAGAACTAATGAAATAAGTAAATATATAAAGGAAAATGGAAACATAAACGAACAATTAGTATTTAATATAAAATATATATTAGATTTATTAAAAGAAGAAATAACAAATGTTGCGTATACTCTACATTGGGCAAGACTAAATATTATAAATTCATATATCCTGTCGAATATTGAAATAAACACTATTGAAAAGATTATAAGTAATAAAGAAATACCATTTAAGAATATAGAAGAGGCCATCGAGTTCTCAGAAATAAAAATAGCAATTAACAATTAACAATTAACAATCAGCAAGTACATCCTACCAAGATGCAAAGAAATTTTCATGTTGGCACGGATGTGACACAAGAAGAAGAAATCGGTAAATACGAGGATATACAAGCGAACGTAGACAACTCGGACGATTATGACCAAACTTTACAACAATACACTGACTTGACGCAACCGGACAATAACGACTGTAATGATATTATGCAATTAACTGATATTCATTTTTTAGACTAACTGATTCTTCGCTGCCGTATTTTGAATGCGCAACGAAGAATGGAGATATATTGAAAATTCTTATTGATACTGGATCTAACAAAAATTATATACAACCAGCCTTAGTAAAGAACCCTTTGTTAAATGAAAAATCTTTTTATTGCAACTCGATCGGAGGAAATGTTCAAGTCACTCAACATACCTTTATAAGTCTTTTTGGTCTCCAAAACAAAAAAATTAAATTCTTTCTAATGCTTAAGCTCAAATCGTTTCATGCCATCCTCGGCAATGACAGTTTGAAAAGCCTTTCTGCAGTTATACATACCAAAGATAACTACATGGTTATCAATAACCAAGTCAAAATAGGTATAAAACAGATGGCTTCTCAATCCGTTAACTCGCTTAACATTCGAACGAACCACATGTCCTTAAAACAAAAAAATTCAATAGACAAAATCGTACTTGATTTCCCGAATCTCTTTGATGAACCGGAGGAGGAATTAACCTACTCCACAGTGGTAAAAGGCGAGATCAGGACAACATCTGACTCACCCTTGTATACCAAATGCTATCCCCCCATGCCCCTTAAAGGCGAGGTTGAAAAGCAAATTAATAAACTTTTAAACGATGGTATACTTAGGCCTTCACGATCACCGTACAATTCTCCTGTATGGGTAGTGCCTAAAAAAGCCGACGCTTCCGGAGAAAAAAAATACAGACTCGTCATAGATTACAGGAAGCTAAACAGTATAACTGTGGCAGATAAATATCCGATTCCCCAGATAAACGATGTGTTAGCACAACTAGGCCAAAACAAATGGTTTACTGTTGTGGACTTAAAAAGGGGTTTTCATCAGATCCCGTTAAAAGCATCTGATATCGAAAAATGGCAAGTATGAGTTTACGAGACTCCCATTCGGTCTCAAGAATGCTCCATCTATTTTTCAGAGAGCGCTTGACGACATATTACGTGAACATATCGGAGCAATTTGCTATGTCTATATAGACGACATAGTTTTTAGTAAAGACGAGGCAACACACGAGCAAAATATTCGGAAAGTTTTCCAGACGTTACAAGCCGCGAATATGAAAGTGCAACAGGACAAATGCGAATTCTACAAGCAAGAGGTAGAATTCCTTGGTTTTGTTATTACGCCCGACGGCATTAAAACCAATCCAGAAAAGGTAAGAGCAATTCAGGATTTCCCTTACCCTCGTACCCTGAAGGAACTTCGCTCATTCCTAGGTCTGTCAGGGTATTATCGCCGCTTCATTAGGGACTACGCAAAGCTTGCGAAACCCCTAACAGCCCTTTTAAGGGGGGAGGATGGACGGATGTCCAAAAACTTCTCAAGCAAAAAACTTATCCACTTAGATGAGCCGGCAAAACAAGCTTTCCAAAAAATCAAAAATGCCTTAACTTCGGAAGAAGTTAAACTTGCATACCCAGATTTTACTAAACCATTTGAATTAGTAACCGACGCTTCAAACTATGCCCTAGGAGCTGTCCTATCGCAAGAAGACAGACCCATTATCTTCGTATCTAGGACGCTGGACAAGACCGAAGAAAGCTATGCAGCCAATGAAAAAGGGCACTCGACAAATGCAAGAGTTATCTCTATGGGATCTCTCTACTATTCATACAGATCACCAACCGCTCACTTACGCACTGAGCTATAAGAATAATAATACGAAACTCAAAAGATGGAAGGCTATTTTAGAAGAGTACAACTACGAACTTAAGTATAAGCCAGGGAAAATGAACGTAGTTGCCGACAGACTCTCCAGACATCCCATTCGAACTGAGGTTAACTCCCTCACTCCAACAGTACACAGTGACGAAAGTTCGTCACATGGCCTCATAGTCACTGTCGAAAATCCAATAAATGTTTACAAAAATCAGATTTTCTTAAATACTGGTAATACGAGTAAGCAAGAGTTTAAAATAGTATTTCCGACATATCACAGACATTCAATCACTGAGCCCGCCTATACCCCTGATAACTTAAGAGAAATCCTAAAAGAACGGCTTAACCCAACCGTAATAAATTGCATAAGAACAGAGGAAAGAATCCAAGGAATGATACAAGAAGTCTATAAAGACCATTTCCAAAATTATCGCATAAGATTCTCCCAAGTCCTTGTCGAAGATGTGACCGACGAGAATCAACAGGAAGCAATCATAATAAGAACACATCAACGCGCACATAGAAACGATCGAGAAAATAAACTGCAGATTCTTGAAAAATATTACTTCCCAGGTATGGCTCGGAAAGTAAGAAGAATCACTAAACTATGTTCTGTGTGCAGGGAAAATAAGTATGACCGGCACCCGGAGAAGGTAGAAATCCAGCCAACTCCTATACCAACTTACCCCGGACAGATCATACATCTCGACATCTTCTCAACAGAAGGCAACCTTGTACTGACTGCGGTAGATAAGTTCTCGAAATACGTCCAGGCAAAAAATGTACAATCGAAGGCCATAGAGGATGTAAGGACACCCCTTAGAGAGATAATATTTTCTTACGGTTTTCCAAAGACTATAGTATTCGATAATGAGAAATCTTTCAATTCCATTCCAATTATATTCATGATTGAAGACGAGTTCGGCATTGAGGTCTATAAAACACCGCCATACACAAGCACCTCAAATGGGCAAGTCGAAAGATTCCACTCGACTCTTGTAGAAATCATGAGATGTATCAAATGCGAGCAAACGCATAGATCCTTCACGGAACTTTTAGAGGCAGCAACGAATGCCTATAACTTTTCTATACACTCTGTGACCAATAGGAAACCAGTAGACTTATTTTTCAGTAGAAATACAGATCCTTCCCAAATTGACGAAATTCGCTCGGAAACTAAAGACAAATTAAAAGACAAACAGCAACGTGACTTAGCTTACCACAATAAGGGAAAACCACCAGTGAACAACTATTCCACAGGCGACGTTATATACGTCAGAAGGAGTAAAAGATTAGGCTCAAAACTTACTCCGAGATACACAAAGGAAATTGTGAAAGAAAATAAGAAAACCACTATCCTTACTCAATCCGGCAAAGTTGTTCATAAATCACACATCAAATCGTAATAGATTTTCCATACCTTTCTTTCTAGACACTTGTACCTATACATGACTGACTGCTTAGCTGACGTACAGATACTGGACTATACGAACGCAAGACTTGTGACCATAAATACCGGTACATCTAGACTACAAACAGGCACCTATAAAATAATTCACGAGATCGACCTCTCAAAGTATTCCGAAGCCATAGAAAGCATAGAGACATCCTTGACGAAAAATATACCAACATCCCACAAAAGCTTTCACTCAACTATCAAATCCCTCATAAAACGTTTAGTCCCAAACCATCCAAAATCGAAAAGATCAATCGACTTCCTAGGAAGCGCTTGGAAATTTATTACAGGCAACCCAGATAAACACGACTTCCAAATAATTCAAGAAAAAATAAATAATGTTCTAGAAAATAATAATAGACAGATAGTAATAAACAAACTTATAATAGATAAAATAAATGACGTAACAAATAGAACTAATGAAATAAGTAAATATATAAAGGAAAATGGAAACATAAACGAACAATTAGTATTTAATATAAAATATATATTAGATTTATTAAAAGAAGAAATAACAAATGTTGCGTATACTCTACATTGGGCAAGACTAAATATTATAAATTCATATATCCTGTCGAATATTGAAATAAACACTATTGAAAAGATTATAAGTAATAAAGAAATACCATTTAAGAATATAGAAGAGGCCATCGAGTTCTCAGAAATAAAAATAGCAATTAACAATTAACAATTAACAATCAGCAAGTACATCCTACCAAGATGCAAAGAAATTTTCATGTTGGCACGGATGTGACACAAGAAGAAGAAATCGGTAAATACGAGGATATACAAGCGAACGTAGACAACTCGGACGATTATGACCAAACTTTACAACAATACACTGACTTGACGCAACCGGACAATAACGACTGTAATGATATTATGCAATTAACTGATATTCATTTTTTAGACTAACTGATTCTTCGCTGCCGTATTTTGAATGCGCAACGAAGAATGGAGATATATTGAAAATTCTTATTGATACTGGATCTAACAAAAATTATATACAACCAGCCTTAGTAAAGAACCCTTTGTTAAATGAAAAATCTTTTTATTGCAACTCGATCGGAGGAAATGTTCAAGTCACTCAACATACCTTTATAAGTCTTTTTGGTCTCCAAAACAAAAAAATTAAATTCTTTCTAATGCTTAAGCTCAAATCGTTTCATGCCATCCTCGGCAATGACAGTTTGAAAAGCCTTTCTGCAGTTATACATACCAAAGATAACTACATGGTTATCAATAACCAAGTCAAAATAGGTATAAAACAGATGGCTTCTCAATCCGTTAACTCGCTTAACATTCGAACGAACCACATGTCCTTAAAACAAAAAAATTCAATAGACAAAATCGTACTTGATTTCCCGAATCTCTTTGATGAACCGGAGGAGAAATTAACCTACTCCACAGTGGTAAAAGGCGAGATCAGGACAACATCTGACTCACCCTTGTATACCAAATGCTATCCCCCCATGCCCCTTAAAGGCGAGGTTGAAAAGCAAATTAATAAACTTTTAAACGATGGTATACTTAGGCCTTCACGATCACCGTACAATTCTCCTGTATGGGTAGTGCCTAAAAAAGCCGACGCTTCCGGAGAAAAAAAATACAGACTCGTCATAGATTACAGGAAGCTAAACAGTATAACCGTGGCAGATAAATATCCGATTCCCCAGATAAACGATGTGTTAGCACAACTAGGCCAAAACAAATGGTTTACTGTTGTGGACTTAAAAAGGGGTTTTCATCAGATCCCGTTAAAAGCATCTGATATCGAAAAATGGCAAGTATGAGTTTACGAGACTCCCATTCGGTCTCAAGAATGCTCCATCTATTTTTCAGAGAGCGCTTGACGACATATTACGTGAACATATCGGAGCAATTTGCTATGTCTATATAGACGACATAGTTTTTAGTAAAGACGAGGCAACACACGAGCAAAATATTCGGAAAGTTTTCCAGACGTTACAAGCCGCGAATATGAAAGTGCAACAGGACAAATGCGAATTCTACAAGCAAGAGGTAGAATTCCTTGGTTTTGTTATTACGCCCGACGGCATTAAAACCAATCCAGAAAAGGTAAGAGCAATTCAGGATTTCCCTTACCCTCGTACCCTGAAGGAACTTCGCTCATTCCTAGGTCTGTCAGGGTATTATCGCCGCTTCATTAGGGACTACGCAAAGCTTGCGAAACCCCTAACAGCCCTTTTAAGGGGGGAGGATGGACGGATGTCCAAAAACTTCTCAAGCAAAAAACTTATCCACTTAGATGAGCCGGCAAAACAAGCTTTCCAAAAAATCAAAAATGCCTTAACTTCGGAAGAAGTTAAACTTGCATACCCAGATTTTACTAAACCATTTGAATTAGTAACCGACGCTTCAAACTATGCCCTAGGAGCTGTCCTATCGCAAGAAGACAGACCCATTATCTTCGTATCTAGGACGCTGGACAAGACCGAAGAAAGCTATGCAGCCAATGAAAAAGGGCACTCGACAAATGCAAGAGTTATCTCTATGGGATCTCTCTACTATTCATACAGATCACCAACCGCTCACTTACGCACTGAGCTATAAGAATAATAATACGAAACTCAAAAGATGGAAGGCTATTTTAGAAGAGTACAACTACGAACTTAAGTATAAGCCAGGGAAAATGAACGTAGTTGCCGACAGACTCTCCAGACATCCCATTCGAACTGAGGTTAACTCCCTCACTCCAACAGTACACAGTGACGAAAGTTCGTCACATGGCCTCATAGTCACTGTCGAAAATCCAATAAATGTTTACAAAAATCAGATTTTCTTAAATACTGGTAATACGAGTAAGCAAGAGTTTAAAATAGTATTTCCGACATATCACAGACATTCAATCACTGAGCCCGCCTATACCCCTGATAACTTAAGAGAAATCCTAAAAGAACGGCTTAACCCAACCGTAATAAATTGCATAAGAACAGAGGAAAGAATCCAAGGAATGATACAAGAAGTCTATAAAGACCATTTCCAAAATTATCGCATAAGATTCTCCCAAGTCCTTGTCGAAGATGTGACCGACGAGAATCAACAGGAAGCAATCATAATAAGAACACATCAACGCGCACATAGAAACGATCGAGAAAATAAACTGCAGATTCTTGAAAAATATTACTTCCCAGGTATGGCTCGGAAAGTAAGAAGAATCACTAAACTATGTTCTGTGTGCAGGGAAAATAAGTATGACCGGCACCCGGAGAAGGTAGAAATCCAGCCAACTCCTATACCAACTTACCCCGGACAGATCATACATCTCGACATCTTCTCAACAGAAGGCAACCTTGTACTGACTGCGGTAGATAAGTTCTCGAAATACGTCCAGGCAAAAAATGTACAATCGAAGGCCATAGAGGATGTAAGGACACCCCTTAGAGAGATAATATTTTCTTACGGTTTTCCAAAGACTATAGTATTCGATAATGAGAAATCTTTCAATTCCATTCCAATTATATTCATGATTGAAGACGAGTTCGGCATTGAGGTCTATAAAACACCGCCATACACAAGCACCTCAAATGGGCAAGTCGAAAGATTCCACTCGACTCTTGTAGAAATCATGAGATGTATCAAATGCGAGCAAACGCATAGATCCTTCACGGAACTTTTAGAGGCAGCAACGAATGCCTATAACTTTTCTATACACTCTGTGACCAATAGGAAACCAGTAGACTTATTTTTCAGTAGAAATACAGATCCTTCCCAAATTGACGAAATTCGCTCGGAAACTAAAGACAAATTAAAAGACAAACAGCAACGTGACTTAGCTTACCACAACAAGGGAAAACCACCAGTGAACAACTATTCCACAGGCGACGTTATATACGTCAGAAGGAGTAAAAGATTAGGCTCAAAACTTACTCCGAGATACACAAAGGAAATTGTGAAAGAAAATAAGAAAACCACTATCCTTACTCAATCCGGCAAAGTTGTTCATAAATCACACATCAAATCGTAATAGATTTTCCATACCTTTCTTTCTAGACACTTGTACCTATACATGACTGACTGCTTAGCTGACGTACAGATACTGGACTATACGAACGCAAGACTTGTGACCATAAATACCGGTACATCTAGACTACAAACAGGCACCTATAAAATAATTCACGAGATCGACCTCTCAAAGTATTCCGAAGCCATAGAAAGCATAGAGACATCCTTGACGAAAAATATACCAACATCCCACAAAAGCTTTCACTCAACTATCAAATCCCTCATAAAACGTTTAGTCCCAAACCATCCAAAATCGAAAAGATCAATCGACTTCCTAGGAAGCGCTTGGAAATTTATTACAGGCAACCCAGATAAACACGACTTCCAAATAATTCAAGAAAAAATAAATAATGTTCTAGAAAATAATAATAGACAGATAGTAATAAACAAACTTATAATAGATAAAATAAATGACGTAACAAATAGAACTAATGAAATAAGTAAATATATAAAGGAAAATGGAAACATAAACGAACAATTAGTATTTAATATAAAATATATATTAGATTTATTAAAAGAAGAAATAACAAATGTTGCGTATACTCTACATTGGGCAAGACTAAATATTATAAATTCATATATCCTGTCGAATATTGAAATAAACACTATTGAAAAGATTATAAGTAATAAAGAAATACCATTTAAGAATATAGAAGAGGGCATCGAGTTCTCAGAAATAAAAATAGCAATTAACAATTAACAATTAACAATCAGCAAGTACATCCTACCAAGATGCAAAGAAATTTTCATGTTGGCACGGATGTGACACAAGAAGAAGAAATCGGTAAATACGAGGATATACAAGCGAACGTAGACAACTCGGACGATTATGACCAAACTTTACAACAATACACTGACTTGACGCAACCGGACAATAACGACTGTAATGATATTATGCAATTAACTGATATTAATTTTTTAGACTAACTGATTCTTCGCTGCCGTATTTTGAATGCGCAACGAAGAATGGAGATATATTGAAAATTCTTATTGATACTGGATCTAACAAAAATTATATACAACCAGCCTTAGTAAAGAACCCTTTGTTAAATGAAAAATCTTTTTATTGCAACTCGATCGGAGGAAATGTTCAAGTCACTCAACATACCTTTATAAGTCTTTTTGGTCTCCAAAACAAAAAAATTAAATTCTTTCTAATGCTTAAGCTCAAATCGTTTCATGCCATCCTCGGCAATGACAGTTTGAAAAGCCTTTCTGCAGTTATACATACCAAAGATAACTACATGGTTATCAATAACCAAGTCAAAATAGGTATAAAACAGATGGCTTCTCAATCCGTTAACTCGCTTAACATTCGAACGAACCACATGTCCTTAAAACAAAAAAATTCAATAGACAAAATCGTACTTGATTTCCCGAATCTCTTTGATGAACCGGAGGAGAAATTAACCTACTCCACAGTGGTAAAAGGCGAGATCAGGACAACATCTGACTCACCCTTGTATACCAAATGCTATCCCCCCATGCCCCTTAAAGGCGAGGTTGAAAAGCAAATTAATAAACTTTTAAACGATGGTATACTTAGGCCTTCACGATCACCGTACAATTCTCCTGTATGGGTAGTGCCTAAAAAAGCCGACGCTTCCGGAGAAAAAAAATACAGACTCGTCATAGATTACAGGAAGCTAAACAGTATAACTGTGGCAGATAAATATCCGATTCCCCAGATAAACGATGTGTTAGCACAACTAGGCCAAAACAAATGGTTTACTGTTGTGGACTTAAAAAGCGGTTTTCATCAGATCCCGTTAAAAGCATCTGATATCGAAAAAACGGCCTTCTCGGTCAACAATGGCAAGTATGAGTTTACGAGACTCCCATTCGGTCTCAAGAATGCTCCATCTATTTTTCAGAGAGCGCTTGACGACATATTACGTGAACATATCGGAGCAATTTGCTATGTCTATATAGACGACATAGTTTTTAGTAAAGACGAGGCAACACACGAGCAAAATATTCGGAAAGTTTTCCAGACGTTACAAGCCGCGAATATGAAAGTGCAACAGGACAAATGCGAATTCTACAAGCAAGAGGTAGAATTCCTTGGTTTTGTTATTACGCCCGACGGCATTAAAACCAATCTAGAAAAGGTAAGAGCAATTCAGGATTTCCCTTACCCTCGTACCCTGAAGCAACTTCGCTCATTCCTAGGTCTGTCAGGGTATTATCGCCGCCTCATTAGGGACTACGCAAAGCTTGCGAAACCCCTAACAGCCCTTTTAAGGGGGGAGGATGGACGGATGTCCAAAAACGTCTCAAGCAAAAAACTTATCCACCTAGATGAGCCGGCAAAACAAGCTTTCCAAAAAATCAAAAATGCCTTAACTTCGGAAGAAGTTATACTTGCATACCCAGATTTTACTAAACCATTTGAATTAGTAACCGACGCTTTAAACTATGCCCTAGGAGCTGTCCTAGAAGAAGGAGCTGGCAAGAAGACAGACCCATTATCTTCGTATCTAGGACGCTGGACAAGACCGAAGAAAGCTATGCAGCCAATGAAAAAGAGATGCTAGCTATCATTTGGGCACTCGACAAATGCAAGAGTTATCTCTATGGGACAGCGAAAGTTACTATTCATACAGATCACCAACCGCTCACTTACGCACTGAGCTATAAGAATAATAATACGAAACTCAAAAGATGGAAGGCTATTTTAGAAGAGTACAACTACGAACTTAAGTATAAGCCAGGGAAAATTAACGTAGTTGCCGACAGACTCTCCAGACCTCCCATTCGAACTGAGGTTAACTCCCTCACTCCAACAGTACACAGTGACGAAAGTTCGTCACATGGCCTCATAGTCACTGTCGAAAATCCAATAAATATTTACAAGAATCAGATTTTCTTAAATACTGGTAATACGAGTAAGCAAGAGTTTAAAATAGTATTTCCGACATATCACAGACATTCAATCACTGAGCCCGCCTATACCCCTGATAACTTAAGAGAAATCCTAAAAGAACGGCTTAACCCAACCGTAATCAATTGCATAAGAACAGAGGAAAGAATCCAAGGAATGATACAAGAAGTCTATAAAGACCATTTCCAAAATTATCGCATAAGATTCTCCCAAGTCCTTGTCGAAGATGTGACCGACGAGAATCAACAGGAAGCAACCATAATAAGAACACATCAACGCGCACATAGAAACGATCGAGAAAATAAACTGCAGATTCTTGAAAAATATTACTTCCCAGGTATGGCTCGGAAAGTAAGAAGAATCACTAAACTATGTTCTGTGTGCAGGGAAAATAAGTAGGACCGGCACCGGGAGAAGGTAGAAATCCAGCCAACTCCTATACCAACTTACCCCGGACAGATCATACATCTCGACATCTTCTCAACAGAAGGCAACCTTGTACTGACCGCGGTAGATAAGTTCTCGAAATACGCCCAGGCAAAAAATGTACAATCGAAGGCCATAGAGGATGTAAGGACACCCCTTAGAGAGATAATATTTTCTTACGGTTTTCCAAAGACTATAGTATTCGATAATGAGAAGTCTTTCAATTCCATTCCAATTATATTCATGATTGAAGACGAGTTCGGCATTGAGGTCTATAAAACACCGCCATACACAAGCACCTCAAATGGGCAAGTCGAAAGATTCCACTCGACTCTTGTAGAAATCATGAGATGTATCAAATGCGAGCAAACGCATAGATCCTTCACGGAACTTTTAGAGGCAGCAACGAATGCCTATAACTTTTCTATACACTCTGTGACCAATAGGAAACCAGTAGACTTATTTTTCAGTAGAAATACAGATCCTTCCCAAATTGACAAAATTCGCTCGGAAACTAAAGACAAATTAAAAGACAACCAGCAACGTGACTTAGCTTACCACAATAAGGGAAAACCACCAGTGAACAACTATTCCACAGACGACGTTATATACGTCAGAAGGAATAAAAGATTAGGCTCAAAACTTACTCCGAGATACACAAAGGAAATTGTGAAAGAAAATAAGAAAACCACTAACCTTACTCAATCCGGCAAAGTTGTTCATAAATCACACATCAAATCGTAATAGATTTTCCATACCTTTCTTTCTCGACACTTGTACCTATACATGACTGACTGCTTAGCTGACGTACATATACTGGACTATATGAACGCAAGACTTGTGACCATAAATACCGGTACATCTAGACTACAAACAGGCACCTATAAAATAATTCACGAGATCGACCTCTCAAAGTATTCCGAAGCCATAGAAAGCATAGAGACATCCTTGACGAAAAATATACCAACATCCCACAAAAGCTTTCACTTATTATCTGAAGAAATATCAACTATCAAATCCCTCATAAAACGTTTAGTCCCAAACCATCCAAAATCGAAAAGATCAATCGACTTCCTAGGAAGCGCTTGGAAATTTATTACTGGCAACCCAGATAAACACGACTTCCAAATAATTCAAGAAAAAATGAATAATGTTCTAGAAAATAATAATAGACAGATAGTAATAAACAAACTTATAATAGATAAAATAAATGACGTAACAAATAGAACTAATGAAATAAGTAAATATATAAAGGAAAATGGAAACATAAACGAACAATTAGTATTTAATATAAAATATAAATTAGATTTATTAAAAGAAGAAATAACAAATGTTGCGTATACTCTACATTGGGCAAGACTAAATATTATAAATTCATATATCCTGTCGAATATTGAAATAAACACTATTGAAAAGATTATAAGTAATAAAGAAATACCATTTAAGAATATAGAAGAGGCCATCGAGTTCTCAGAAATAAAAATAGCAATTAACAATTATGTTTTATTATATATAGTAAGTTTACCAACCGTAAGAGAAGAAATTTGCCAAAAAATTATTGTAAAACCAGTAAGAGAAGAAACAAAAATAATAAAAATTGATTTTAATGAAATTATAAAATGGGAAAACGAAATCTATGGAATTGTAACAGATTGTAAGACAATAAACAAATTATCAATTTGTCCTAGAATTAATATTATAAACATAAGCAATACAACATGTATCCCGAAACTTATAAATAGTATCCCAGCCAACTGTACTGCAGTTAACAGCCAACACATTCCTGCGTTTGAAGAAATATCATCGGACATTATTTTCCTGAATCGTTACGATGGGCAAATCACAATTAACAGCGACACGGTCTCACTCAACGGCACGTTTCTTATAAAGTATCATAACAGCAGCATACAAATTGGGAAGAACACGTTTACCTCTATGGAAACCAGTTACTTCAATCCACTCCCGCCAATCCTACAACCAACTTCATCAAACAACATACTAGAAGAAGTACTATCACTAGAAATGGTAAAAGAACTCCACACCAACAATACTCAGTACATTCAGCTTCTCAAAACCAACGTTGAAAATAGTACGATACTAAGTTTTGGAGCGTGGCTACTATTTGCCATAGTCATATTGGTCATCTTCCGTAAATTTTCGAAAAGCAACAACTCAGTAGGAAATACCGTCACCAAACCAGAAGAATCGATAGAAGCTTTGGAAACTGCAAAAAGCGCGCCTTTACCACAACCAAGAGCAACAACATCTCGCATAAGCCAGATACCATTTTTTCAAGTGAACGAGGACGTTCACACTTAAGGGCGGAGGAGTTAACGTGAAATAATCTATCACGTAACAAACACATGCAATCGTCACCTGGCAGAATATTCCCACGGAGCGACGGCCCGAAATCAGGGCACCCAGCTATGAGACTTGCAACGCAAACAGATTCGCACGGGCAAATGACACCGACCGGCGACGACGTGCGATTCCAGGAAATTCACCTGTGCAACAAATGTGCAGTGGCTGCAGATTATTAGTATTTAAGGTAGCTGTAAGAATAATCATTATGCATTCATTGTTCTAGAGGCAGAATCGCTGCCGGTTTACTTTGTGAAATAAAAATAATTTTTTTTAAAAACTTGCGGAATCCTTCCGGTACAGTGATACAGTTATGGCCTCAGTAAATTGTGTTGGAAAGCTAAGTTTCGGGTTTATTCACCTACGTAGAAAAGTGCATATACCCTTGATGAATGACCTTTTGGTCACTTATTGATTAATTTTTGGTGACTTCTAAGTTTTGTAGTTATCCATCACTAGCTTATCCGCTAAAGTGAATTTCAATTTAAATTCGAATTTACAGAAGTAATTTCCGTTTCTCATTTTTCGAGTTATCTGATAAAAGAAGTTAGGAGATAGTTAATTTTTTTTTTGAATCTCTAAAAAACATTGAATTTGCATCAAAATCTAACGAATTTAACTGAACTTTGTACAAGTGAATCTTGAGGTTAAAAGCCAAGCCCCGGGGGTTGGTGGTATCACGGTTAACGGTTTTATTATTTATGGGCTTGAATCTTATTTAAGAATAGGAATTTATCTTAAACTCTTTAACTTAAGAGGCTGTTTACAACGCCAACGGAACTCTGGAATCTTTGCTCAGCTGCCGGCAGATCTGCGAGGGACCAACGCGATTGAATTTAGTTTATGATTAATATAGCGTCGTACACAGTATAGTTTAGGTATTGGGTTTTTCTTTGATTTTTCTTAGTTCTTAACGTTGCGGTTATCCCTAGGGTCAGTAGACTCTAGGATAGCTTTTGAGTAATCTCAGTCACTGCGTATGAATACCGAGTGGAGTTGTGACGATGAGTTGGTCATTAACTAAATTAGGTAAGTTAAATAAGTAGTCTAGTACAAAGGTGAGTTGATATTTTGATAACTCGGTGCGCGTTAGAGCTTGAGAACTATAATTAAAAGGTGAAACATCGGAGCGGTTCATCCATGCGTCACACTGATGCGCTAAGTAGGTGCTACGTAGTTTCAGTGGTAAACTCTGAAGATATTGACTTTCAACTAAGAGCTTCCCAAAATCGTGGTACCATTATTTCCGCATTAAGAGACAAGCTAGAATCGGAAACATCTCATACTTATGTCCTCGAGGATGGCATAGTATTTAGAAAAGATGAAAATAATAGGCTTCGTTTTTTTGTTCCTCGCGAAATGGAAAATAACCTCATAAGACACATTCACATTCAGACATGCGTGTTAAGGTGAATAAATTCATTAAAAACTGTATTCGTTGTATAATGTATTCATCACCTGTACATTCGCGCGAACATAACTTATTTAATATTCCTAAGGAGCCACTTCCGTTTCATACGATTTATTTAGATCACTTCGGTCCGCTTCCGTCCGTTAGTTCTAAGCGGAAACATATACTGGCAGTGGTCGATGCATTCACCAAGTTTGTTAAGCTCTATCCGGTGGTTTCAACAAGTACAAAAGAGGTTAGTGCTTGCCTATCCAGGTATTTTGAGTATTACAGTAGGCCTTTGAGGATAATTACAGATAGAGGTCCTTGTTTTACGTCCTTAGAGTTTCGGTTCCTATCTTTTGGACTTGAATATTACGCATGTAAAAGTTGCAGCCCATTCACCGCAGGCTAACGGTCAAGTGGAGAGAGGCAATCGTTGTCTTAGAGGTATTCTAGCGAAACTTAGTGAGCCAATACAACACGCTGATTGGATCCGAATGATTTCACAGGTTGAATACGCGTTGAACAATACTGTTCACCGATCCGTACCTTCGTATCTAGGACGCTGGACAAGACCCAAGAGAGCTATGCAGCCAATGAAAAAGAGATGCTAGCTATCATTTGGGCACTCGACAAATGCAAGAGTTATCTCTATGGGACAGCGAAAGTTACTATTCATACAGATCACCAACCGCTCACTTACGCACTGAGCAATAAGAATAATAATACGAAACTCAAAAGATGGAAGGCTATTTTAGAAGAGTACAACTACGAACTTAAGTATAAGCCAGGGAAAATGAACGTAGTTGCCGACAGACTCTCCAGACCTCCCATTCGAACTGAGGTTAACTCCCTCACTCCAACAGTACACAGTGACGAAAGTTCGTCACATGGCCTCATAGTCACTGTCGAAAATCCAATAAATGTTTACAAAAATCAGATTTTCTTAAATACTGGTAATACGAGTAAGCAAGAGTTTAAAATAGTATTTCCGACATATCACAGACATTCAATCACTGAGCCCGCCTATACCCCTGATTACTTAAGAGAAATCCTAAAAGAACGGCTTAACCCAACCGTAATCAATTGCATAAGAACAGAGGAAAGAATCCAAGGAATGATACAAGAAGTCTATAAAGACTATTTCCAAAATTATCGCATAAGATTCTCCCAAGTCCTTGTCGAAGATGTGACCGACGAGAATCAACAGGAAGCAATCATAATAAGAACACATCAACGCGCACATAGAAACGATCGAGAAAATAAACTGCAGATTCTTGAAAAATATTACTTCCCAGGTATGGCTCGGAAAGTAAGAAGAATCACTAAACTATGTTCTGTGTGCAGGGAAAATAAGTAGGACCGGCACCGGGAGAAGGTAGAAATCCAGCCAACTCCTATACCAACTTACCCCGGACAGATCATACATCTCGACATCTTCTCAACAGAAGGCAACCTTGTACTGACCGCGGTAGATAAGTTCTCGAAATACGCCCAGGCAAAAAATGTACAATCGAAGGCCATAGAGGATGTAAGGACACCCCTTAGAGAGATAATATTTTCTTACGGTTTTCCAAAGACTATAGTATTCGATAATGAGAAGTCTTTCAATTCCATTTCAATTATATTCATGATTGAAGACGAGTTCGGCATTGAGGTCTATAAAACACCGCCATACACAAGCACCTCAAATGGGCAAGTCGAAAGATTCCACTCGACTCTTGTAGAAATCATGAGATGTATCAAATGCGAGCAAACGCATAGATCCTTCACGGAACTTTTAGAGGCAGCAACGAATGCCTATAACTTTTCTATACACTCTGTGACCAATAGGAAACCAGTAGACTTATTTTTCAGTAGAAATACAGATCCTTCCCAAATTGACAAAATTCGCTCGGAAACTAAAGACAAATTAAAAGACAAACAGCAACGTGACTTAGCTTACCACAATAAGGGAAAACCACCAGTGAACAACTATTCCACAGGCGACGTTATATACGTCAGAAGGAATAAAAGATTAGGCTCAAAACTTACTCCGAGATACACAAAGGAAATTGTGAAAGAAAATAAGAAAACCACTATCCTTACTCAATCCGGCAAAGTTGTTCATAAATCACACATCAAATCGTAATAGATTTTCCATACCTTTCTTTCTAGACACTTGTACCTATACATGACTGACTGCTTAGCTGACGTACAGATACTGGACTATACGAACGCAAGACTTGTGACCATAAATACCGGTACATCTAGACTACAAACAGGCACCTATAAAATAATTCACGAGATCGACCTCTCAAAGTATTCCGAAGCCATAGAAAGCATAGAGACATCCTTGACGAAAAATATACCAACATCCC
This sequence comes from Neoascia interrupta, assembly GCA_947623515.1. Taxonomy (NCBI): domain Eukaryota; kingdom Metazoa; phylum Arthropoda; class Insecta; order Diptera; family Syrphidae; genus Neoascia; species Neoascia interrupta. The sequence continues at coordinate 140,029,749 of OX392462.1, forward strand.
ACAATAGCTTTCACTTATTATCTGAAGAAATATCAACTATCAAATCCCTCATAAAACGTTTAGTCCCAAACCATCCAAAATCCAAAAGATCAATCGACTTCCTAGGAAGCGCTTGGAAATTTATTACTGGCAACCCAGATAAACACGACTTCCAAATAATTCAAGAAAAAATAAATAATGTTCTAGAAAATAATAATAGACAGATAGTAATAAACAAACTTATAATAGATAAAATAAATGACGTAACAAATAGAACTAATGAAATAAGTAAATATATAAAGGAAAATGGAAACATAAACGAACAATTAGTATTTAATATTAAATATAAATTAGATTTATTAAAAGAAGAAATAACAAATATTGCGTATGCTCTACATTGGGCAAGACTAAATATTATAAATTCATATATCCTGTCGAATATTGAAATAAACACTATTGAAAAGATTAAAAGTAATAAAGAAATACCATTTAAGAATATAGAAGAGGCCATCGAGTTCTCAGAAATAAAAATAGCAATTAACAATTATGTTTTATTATATATAGTAAGTTTACCAACCGTAAAAGAAGAAATTTGCCAAAAAATTATTGTAAAACCAGTAAGAGAAGAAACAAAAATAATAAAAATTGATTTTAATGAAATTATGAAATGGGAAAACGAAATCTATGGAATTGTAACAGATTGTAAGACAATAAACAAATTATCAATTTGTCCTAGAATTAATATTATAAACATAAGCAATACAACATGTATCCCGAAACTTATAAATAGTATCCCAGCCAACTGTACTGCAGTTAACAGCCAACACATTCCTGCGTTTGAAGAAATATCATCGGACATTATTTTCCTGAATTGTTACGATGGGCAAATCACAATTAACAGCGACACGGTCTCATTCAACGGCACGTTTCTTATAAAGTATCATAACAGCAGCATACAAATTGGGAAGAACACGTTTACCTCTATGGAAACCAGTTACTTCAATCCACTTCCGCCAATCCTACAACCAACTTCATCAAACAACATACTAGAAGAAGTACTATCACTAGAAATGGTAAAAGAACTCCACACCAACAATACTCAGTACATCCAGCTTCTCAAAACCAACGTTAAAAATAGTACGATACTAAGTTTTGGAGCGTGGCTACTATTTGCCATAGTCATATTGGTCATCTTCCGTTAATTTTCGAAAAGCAACAACTCAGTAGGAAATACCGTCACCAAACCAGAAGAATCGATAGAAGCTTTGGAAACTGCAAAAAGCGCGCCTTTACCACAACCAAGAGCAACAACATCTCGCATAAGCCAGATACCATTTTTTTAAGTGAACGAGGACGTTCACACTTAAGGGCGGAGGAGTTAACGTGAAATAATCTATCACGTAACAAACACATGCCATCGTCACCTGGCAGAATATTCCCACGGAGCGACGGCCCGAAATCAAGGCACCCAGCTATGAGACTTGCAACGCCAACAGATTCGCACGGGCAAATGACACCGACCGGCGACGACGTGCGATTCCAGGAAATTCACCTGTGCAACAAATGTGCAGTGGCTGCAGATTATTAGTATTTAAGGTAGCTGTAAGAATAATCATTATGCATTCATTGTTCTAGAGGCAGAATCGCTTCCGGTTTACTTTGTGAAATAAAAATATTTTTTTTTAAAAACTTGCGGAATCCTTCCGGTACAGTGATACAGTTATGGCCTCAGTAAATTGTGTTGGCAAGCTAAGTTTCGGGTTTATTCACCTACGAAGAAAAGTGCATATAACCTTGATGAATGACCTTTTGGTCACTTATTGATTAATTTTTGGTGACTTCTAAGTTTTGTAGTTATCCATCACTAGCTTATCCGCTAAAGTGAATTTCAATTTAAAATCGAATTTACAGAAGTAATTTCCGTTTCTCATTTTTCGAGTTATCTGATTAAAGAAGTTAGGAGATAGTTAATTTTTTTTTGAATCTCTAAAAAACATTGAATTTGCATCAAAATCTAACGAATTTAACTGAACTTTGGAAACATCTAATACTTATGTCCTCGAGGATGGTATAGTATTTAGAAAAGATGAAAATAATAGGCTTCGTTTTTTTGTTCCTCGCGAAATGGAAGATAACCTCATAAGACACATTCACGAAAAGATTGGACACTTGTGCTCAACGAAGTGCTACGAGCAGCTTCGAATGCATTACTGGTTTCCAGACATGCGTGTTAAGGTGAATAAATTCATTAAAAACTGTATTCGTTGTATAATGTATTCATCACCTGTACAATCGCGCGAACATAACTTATTTAATATTCCTAAGGAGCCACTTCCGTTTCATACGATTCATTTAGATCACTTCGGTCCGATTCCGTCCGTTAGTTCTAAGCGGAAACATATACTGGCAGTGGTCGATGCATTCACCAAGTTTGTTAAGCTCTATCCGGTGGTTTCAACAAGTACAAAAGAGGTTAGTGCTTGCCTATCCAGGTATTTTGAGTATTACAGTAGGCCTTTGAGGATAATTACAGATAGAGGTCCTTGTTTTACGTCCTTAGAGTTTCAGTTCCTATCTTTTGGACTTGAATATTACGCATGTAAAAGTTGCAGCCCATTCACCGCAGGCTAACGGTCAAGTGGAGAGAGGCAATCGTTGTCTTAGAGGTATTCTAGCGAAACTTAGTGAGCCAATACAACACGCTGATTGGATCCGAATGATTTCACAGGTTGAATACGCGTTGAACAATACTGTTCACCGATCCGTACCTTCGTATCTAGGACGCTGGACAAGACCCAAGAGAGCTATGCAGCCAATGAAAAAGAGATGCTAGCTATCATTTGGGCACTCGACAAATGCAAGAGTTATCTCTATGGGACAGCGAAAGTTACTATTCATACAGATCACCAACCGCTCACTTACGCACTGAGCAATAAGAATAATAATACGAAACTCAAAAGATGGAAGGCTATTTTAGAAGAGTACAACTACGAACTTAAGTATAAGCCAGGGAAAATGAACGTAGTTGCCGACAGACTCTCCAGACCTCCCATTCGAACTGAGGTTAACTCCCTCACTCCAACAGTACACAGTGACGAAAGTTCGTCACATGGCCTCATAGTCACTGTCGAAAATCCAATAAATGTTTACAAAAATCAGATTTTCTTAAATACTGGTAATACGAGTAAGCAAGAGTTTAAAATAGTATTTCCGACATATCACAGACATTCAATCACTGAGCCCGCCTATACCCCTGATTACTTAAGAGAAATCCTAAAAGAACGGCTTAACCCAACCGTAATCAATTGCATAAGAACAGAGGAAAGAATCCAAGGAATGATACAAGAAGTCTATAAAGACCATTTCCAAAATTATCGCATAAGATTCTCCCAAGTCCTTGTCGAAGATGTGACCGACGAGAATCAACAGGAAGCAATCATAATAAGAACACATCAACGCGCACATAGAAACGATCGAGAAAATAAACTGCAGATTCTTGAAAAATATTACTTCCCAGGTATGGCTCGGAAAGTAAGAAGAATCACTAAACTATGTTCTGTGTGCAGGGAAAATAAGTAGGACCGGCACCGGGAGAAGGTAGAAATCCAGCCAACTCCTATACCAACTTACCCCGGACAGATCATACATCTCGACATCTTCTCAACAGAAGGCAACCTTGTACTGACCGCGGTAGATAAGTTCTCGAAATACGCCCAGGCAAAAAATGTACAATCGAAGGCCAAGAGGATGTAAGGACACCCCTTAGAGAGATAATATTTTCTTACGGTTTTCCAAAGACTATAGTATTCGATAATGAGAAGTCTTTCAATTCCATTTCAATTATATTCATGATTGAAGACGAGTTCGGCATTGAGGTCTATAAAACACCGCCATACACAAGCACCTCAAATGGGCAAGTCGAAAGATTCCACTCGACTCTTGTAGAAATCATGAGATGTATCAAATGCGAGCAAACGCATAGATCCTTCACGGAACTTTTAGAGGCAGCTATAACTTTTCTATACACTCTGTGACCAATAGGAAACCAGTAGACTTATTTTTCAGTAGAAATACAGATCCTTCCCAAATTGACAAAATTCGCTCGGAAACTAAAGACAAATTAAAAGACAAACAGCAACGTGACTTAGCTTACCACAATAAGGGAAAACCACCAGTGAACAACTATTCCACAGGCGACGTTATATACGTCAGAAGGAATAAAAGATTAGGCTCAAAACTTACTCCGAGATACACAAAGGAAATTGTGAAAGAAAATAAGAAAACCACTATCCTTACTCAATCCGGCAAAGTTGTTCATAAATCACACATCAAATCGTAATAGATTTTCCATACCTTTCTTTCTAGACACTTGTACCTATACATGACTGACTGCTTAGCTGACGTACAGATACTGGACTATACGAACGCAAGACTTGTGACCATAAATACCGGTACATCTAGACTACAAACAGGCACCTATAAAATAATTCACGAGATCGACCTCTCAAAGTATTCCGAAGCCATAGAAAGCATAGAGACATCCTTGACGAAAAATATACCAACATCCCACAATAGCTTTCACTTATTATCTGAAGAAATATCAACTATCAAATCCCTCATAAAACGTTTAGTCCCAAACCATCCAAAATCCAAAAGATCAATCGACTTCCTAGGAAGCGCTTGGAAATTTATTACTGGCAACCCAGATAAACACGACTTCCAAATAATTCAAGAAAAAATAAATAATGTTCTAGAAAATAATAATAGACAGATAGTAATAAACAAACTTATAATAGATAAAATAAATGACGTAACAAATAGAACTAATGAAATAAGTAAATATATAAAGGAAAATGGAAACATAAACGAACAATTAGTATTTAATATTAAATATAAATTAGATTTATTAAAAGAAGAAATAACAAATATTGCGTATGCTCTACATTGGGCAAGACTAAATATTATAAATTCATATATCCTGTCGAATATTGAAATAAACACTATTGAAAAGATTAAAAGTAATAAAGAAATACCATTTAAGAATATAGAAGAGGCCATCGAGTTCTCAGAAATAAAAATAGCAATTAACAATTATGTTTTATTATATATAGTAAGTTTACCAACCGTAAAAGAAGAAATTTGCCAAAAAATTATTGTAAAACCAGTAAGAGAAGAAACAAAAATAATAAAAATTGATTTTAATGAAATTATGAAATGGGAAAACGAAATCTATGGAATTGTAACAGATTGTAAGACAATAAACAAATTATCAATTTGTCCTAGAATTAATATTATAAACATAAGCAATACAACATGTATCCCGAAACTTATAAATAGTATCCCAGCCAACTGTACTGCAGTTAACAGCCAACACATTCCTGCGTTTGAAGAAATATCATCGGACATTATTTTCCTGAATCGTTACGATGGGCAAATCACAATTAACAGCGACACGGTCTCATTCAACGGCACGTTTCTTATAAAGTATCATAACAGCAGCATACAAATTGGGAAGAACACGTTTACCTCTATGGAAACCAGTTACTTCAATCCACTCCCGCCAATCCTACAACCAACTTCATCAAACAACATACTAGAAGAAGTACTATCACTAGAAATGGTAAAAGAACTCCACACCAACAATACTCAGTACATCCAGCTTCTCAAAACCAACGTTAAAAATAGTACGATACTAAGTTTTGGAGCGTGGCTACTATTTGCCATAGTCATATTGGTCATCTTCCGTTAATTTTCGAAAAGCAACAACTCAGTAGGAAATACCGTCACCAAACCAGAAGAATCGATAGAAGCTTTGGAAACTGCAAAAAGCGCGCCTTTACCACAACCAAGAGCAACAACATCTCGCATAAGCCAGATACCATTTTTTTAAGTGAACGAGGACGTTCACACTTAAGGGCGGAGGAGTTAACGTGAAATAATCTATCACGTAACAAACACATGCCATCGTCACCTGGCAGAATATTCCCACGGAGCGACGGCCCGAAATCAAGGCACCCAGCTATGAGACTTGCAACGCCAACAGATTCGCACGGGCAAATGACACCGACCGGCGACGACGTGCGATTCCAGGAAATTCACCTGTGCAACAAATGTGCAGTGGCTGCAGATTATTAGTATTTAAGGTAGCTGTAAGAATAATCATTATGCATTCATTGTTCTAGAGGCAGAATCGCTTCCGGTTTACTTTGTGAAATAAAAATATTTTTTTTTAAAAACTTGCGGAATCCTTCCGGTACAGTGATACAGTTATGGCCTCAGTAAATTGTGTTGGCAAGCTAAGTTTCGGGTTTATTCACCTACGAAGAAAAGTGCATATAACCTTGATGAATGACCTTTTGGTCACTTATTGATTAATTTTTGGTGACTTCTAAGTTTTGTAGTTATCCATCACTAGCTTATCCGCTAAAGTGAATTTCAATTTAAAATCGAATTTACAGAAGTAATTTCCGTTTCTCATTTTTCGAGTTATCTGATTAAAGAAGTTAGGAGATAGTTAATTTTTTTTTGAATCTCTAAAAAACATTGAATTTGCATCAAAATCTAACGAATTTAACTGAACTTTGGAAACATCTAATACTTATGTCCTCGAGGATGGTATAGTATTTAGAAAAGATGAAAATAATAGGCTTCGTTTTTTTGTTCCTCGCGAAATGGAAGATAACCTCATAAGACACATTCACGAAAAGATTGGACACTTGTGCTCAACGAAGTGCTACGAGCAGCTTCGAATGCATTACTGGTTTCCAGACATGCGTGTTAAGGTGAATAAATTCATTAAAAACTGTATTCGTTGTATAATGTATTCATCACCTGTACAATCGCGCGAACATAACTTATTTAATATTCCTAAGGAGCCACTTCCGTTTCATACGATTCATTTAGATCACTTCGGTCCGATTCCGTCCGTTAGTTCTAAGCGGAAACATATACTGGCAGTGGTCGATGCATTCACCAAGTTTGTTAAGCTCTATCCGGTGGTTTCAACAAGTACAAAAGAGGTTAGTGCTTGCCTATCCAGGTATTTTGAGTATTACAGTAGGCCTTTGAGGATAATTACAGATAGAGGTCCTTGTTTTACGTCCTTAGAGTTTCAGTTCCTATCTTTTGGACTTGAAGATTACGCATGTAAAAGTTGCAGCCCATTCACCGCAGGCTAACGGTCAAGTGGAGAGAGGCAATCGTTGTCTTAGAGGTATTCTAGCGAAACTTAGTGAGCCAATACAACACGCTGATTGGATCCGAATGATTTCACAGGTTGAATACGCGTTGAACAATACTGTTCACCGATCCGTACCTTCGTATCTAGGACGCTAGACAAGACCCAAGAGAGCTATGCAGCCAATGAAAAAGAGATGCTAGCTATCATTTGGGCACTCGACAAATGCAAGAGTTATCTCTATGGGACAGCGAAAGTTACTATTCATACAGATCACCAACCGCTCACTTACGCACTGAGCAATAAGAATAATAATACGAAACTCAAAAGATGGAAGGCTATTTTAGAAGAGTACAACTACGAACTTAAGTATAAGCCAGGGAAAATGAACGTAGTTGCCGACAGACTCTCCAGACCTCCCATTCGAACTGAGGTTAACTCCCTCACTCCAACAGTACACAGTGACGAAAGTTCGTCACATGGCCTCATAGTCACTGTCGAAAATCCAATAAATGTTTACAAAAATCAGATTTTCTTAAATACTGGTAATACGAGTAAGCAAGAGTTTAAAATAGTATTTCCGACATATCACAGACATTCAATCACTGAGCCCGCCTATACCCCTGATAACTTAAGAGAAATCCTAAAAGAACGGCTTAACCCAACCGTAATCAATTGCATAAGAACAGAGGAAAGAATCCAAGGAATGATACAAGAAGTCTATAAAGACCATTTCCAAAATTATCGCATAAGATTCTCCCAAGTCCTTGTCGAAGATGTGACCGACGAGAATCAACAGGAAGCAATCATAATAAGAACACATCAACGCGCACATAGAAACGATCGAGAAAATAAACTGCAGATTCTTGAAAAATATTACTTCCCAGGTATGGCTCGGAAAGTAAGAAGAATCACTAAACTATGTTCTGTGTGCAGGGAAAATAAGTATGACCGGCACCGGGAGAAGGTAGAAATCCAGCCAACTCCTATACCAACTTACCCCGGACAGATCATAAATCTCGACATCTTCTCAACAGAAGGCAACCTTGTACTGACCGCGGTAGATAAGTTCTCGAAATACGCCCAGGCAAAAAATGTACAATCGAAGGCCATAGAGGATGTAAGGACACCCCTTAGAGAGATAATATTTTCTTACGGTTTTCCAAAGACTATAGTATTCGATAATGAGAAGTCTTTCAATTCCATTCCAATTATATTCATGATTGAAGACGAGTTCGGCATTGAGGTCTATAAAACACCGCCATACACAAGCACCTCAAATGGGCAAGTCGAAAGATTCCACTCGACTCTTGTAGAAATCATGAGATGTATCAAATGCGAGCAAACGCATAGATCCTTCACGGAAATTTTAGAGGCAGCAACGAATGCCTATAACTTTTCTATACACTCTGTGACCAATAGGAAACCAGTAGACTTATTTTTCAGTAGAAATACAGATCCTTCCCAAATTGACAAAATTCGCTCGGAAACTAAAGACAAATTAAAAGACAAACAGCAACGTGACTTAGCTTACCACAATAAGGGAAAACCACCAGTGAACAACTATTCCACAGGCGACGTTATATACGTCAGAAGGAATAAAAGATTAGGCTCAAAACTTACTCCGAGATACACAAAGGAAATTGTGAAAGAAAATAAGAAAACCACTATCCTTACTCAATCCGGCAAAGTTGTTCATAAATCACACATCAAATCGTAATAGATTTTCCATACCTTTCTTTCTAGACACTTGTACCTATACATGACTGACTGCTTAGCTGACGTACAGATACTGGACTATACGAACGCAAGACTTGTGACCATAAATACCGGTACATCTAGACTACAAACAGGCACCTATAAAATAATTCACGAGATCGACCTCTCAAAGTATTCCGAAGCCATAGAAAGCATAGAGACATCCTTGACGAAAAATATACCAACATCCCACAATAGCTTTCACATATTATCTGAAGAAATATCAACTATCAAATCCCTCATAAAACGTTTAGTCCCAAACCATCCAAAATCCAAAAGATCAATCGACTTCCTAGGAAGCGCTTGGAAATTTATTACTGGCAACCCAGATAAACACGACTTCCAAATAATTCAAGAAAAAATAAATAATGTTCTAGAAAATAATAATAGACAGATAGTAATAAACAAACTTATAATAGATAAAATAAATGACGTAACAAATAGAACTAATGAAATAAGTAAATATATAAAGGAAAATGGAAACATAAACGAACAATTAGTATTTAATATTAAATATAAATTAGATTTATTAAAAGAAGAAATAACAAATATTGCGTATGCTCTACATTGGGCAAGACTAAATATTATAAATTCATATATCCTGTCGAATATTGAAATAAACACTATTGAAAAGATTAAAAGTAATAAAGAAATACCATTTAAGAATATAGAAGAGGCCATCGAGTTCTCAGAAATAAAAATAGCAATTAACAATTATGTTTTATTATATATAGTAAGTTTACCAACCGTAAAAGAAGAAATTTGCCAAAAAATTATTGTAAAACCAGTAAGAGAAGAAACAAAAATAATAAAAATTGATTTTAATGAAATTATGAAATGGGAAAACGAAATCTATGGAATTGTAACAGATTGTAAGACAATAAACAAATTATCAATTTGTCCTAGAATTAATATTATAAACATAAGCAATACAACATGTATCCCGAAACTTATAAATAGTATCCCAGCCAACTGTACTGCAGTTAACAGCCAACACATTCCTGCGTTTGAAGAAATATCATCGGACATTATTTTCCTGAATCGTTACGATGGGCAAATCACAATTAACAGCGACACGGTCTCATTCAACGGCACGTTTCTTATAAAGTATCATAACAGCAGCATACAAATTGGGAAGAACACGTTTACCTCTATGGAAACCAGTTACTTCAATCCACTTCCGCCAATCCTACAACCAACTTCATCAAACAACATACTAGAAGAAGTACTATCACTAGAAATGGTAAAAGAACTCCACACCAACAATACTCAGTACATCCAGCTTCTCAAAACCAACGTTAAAAATAGTACGATACTAAGTTTTGGAGCGTGGCTACTATTTGCCATAGTCATATTGGTCATCTTCCGTTAATTTTCGAAAAGCAACAACTCAGTAGGAAATACCGTCACCAAACCAGAAGAATCGATAGAAGCTTTGGAAACTGCAAAAAGCGCGCCTTTACCACAACCAAGAGCAACAACATCTCGCATAAGCCAGATACCATTTTTTTAAGTGAACGAGGACGTTCACACTTAAGGGCGGAGGAGTTAACGTGAAATAATCTATCACGTAACAAACACATGCCATCGTCACCTGGCAGAATATTCCCACGGAGCGACGGCCCGAAATCAAGGCACCCAGCTATGAGACTTGCAACGCCAACAGATTCGCACGGGCAAATGACACCGACCGGCGACGACGTGCGATTCCAGGAAATTCACCTGTGCAACAAATGTGCAGTGGCTGCAGATTATTAGTATTTAAGGTAGCTGTAAGAATAATCATTATGCATTCATTGTTCTAGAGGCAGAATCGCTTCCGGTTTACTTTGTGAAATAAAAATATTTTTTTTAAAAAACTTGCGGAATCCTTCCGGTACAGTGATACAGTTATGGCCTCAGTAAATTGTGTTGGCAAGCTAAGTTTCGGGTTTATTCACCTACGAAGAAAAGTGCATATAACCTTGATGAATGACCTTTTGGTCACTTATTGATTAATTTTTGGTGACTTCTAAGTTTTGTAGTTATCCATCACTAGCTTATCCGCTAAAGTGAATTTCAATTTAAAATCGAATTTACAGAAGTAATTTCCGTTTCTCATTTTTCGAGTTATCTGATTAAAGAAGTTAGGAGATAGTTAATTTTTTTTTGAATCTCTAAAAAACATTGAATTTGCATCAAAATCTAACGAATTTAACTGAACTTTGGAAACATCTAATACTTATGTCCTCGAGGATGGTATAGTATTTAGAAAAGATGAAAATAATAGGCTTCGTTTTTTTGTTCCTCGCGAAATGGAAGATAACCTCATAAGACACATTCACGAAAAGATTGGACACTTGTGCTCAACGAAGTGCTACGAGCAGCTTCGAATGCATTACTGGTTTCCAGACATGCGTGTTAAGGTGAATAAATTCATTAAAAACTGTATTCGTTGTATAATGTATTCATCACCTGTACAATCGCGCGAACATAACTTATTTAATATTCCTAAGGAGCCACTTCCGTTTCATACGATTCATTTAGATCACTTCGGTCCGATTCCGTCCGTTAGTTCTAAGCGGAAACATATACTGGCAGTGGTCGATGCATTCACCAAGTTTGTTAAGCTCTATCCGGTGGTTTCAACAAGTACAAAAGAGGTTAGTGCTTGCCTATCCAGGTATTTTAAGTATTACAGTAGGCCTTTGAGGATAATTACAGATAGAGGTCCTTGTTTTACGTCCTTAGAGTTTCAGTTCCTATCTTTTGGACTTGAAGATTACGCATGTAAAAGTTGCAGCCCATTCACCGCAGGCTAACGGTCAAGTGGAGAGAGGCAATCGTTGTCTTAGAGGTATTCTAGCGAAACTTAGTGAGCCAATACAACACGCTGATTGGATCCGAATGATTTCACAGGTTGAATACGCGTTGAACAATACTGTTCACCGATCCGTACCTTCGTATCTAGGACGCTAGACAAGACCCAAGAGAGCTATGCAGCCAATGAAAAAGAGATGCTAGCTATCATTTGGGCACTCGACAAATGCAAGAGTTATCTCTATGGGACAGCGAAAGTTACTATTCATACAGATCACCAACCGCTCACTTACGCACTGAGCAATAAGAATAATAATACGAAACTCAAAAGATGGAAGGCTATTTTAGAAGAGTACAACTACGAACTTAAGTATAAGCCAGGGAAAATGAACGTAGTTGCCGACAGACTCTCCAGACCTCCCATTCGAACTGAGGTTAACTCCCTCACTCCAACAGTACACAGTGACGAAAGTTCGTCACATGGCCTCATAGTCACTGTCGAAAATCCAATAAATGTTTACAAAAATCAGATTTTCTTAAATACTGGTAATACGAGTAAGCAAGAGTTTAAAATAGTATTTCCGACATATCACAGACATTCAATCACTGAGCCCGCCTATACCCCTGATAACTTAAGAGAAATCCTAAAAGAACGGCTTAACCCAACCGTAATCAATTGCATAAGAACAGAGGAAAGAATCCAAGGAATGATACAAGAAGTCTATAAAGACCATTTCCAAAATTATCGCATAAGATTCTCCCAAGTCCTTGTCGAAGATGTGACCGACGAGAATCAACAGGAAGCAATCATAATAAGAACACATCAACGCGCACATAGAAACGATCGAGAAAATAAACTGCAGATTCTTGAAAAATATTACTTCCCAGGTATGGCTCGGAAAGTAAGAAGAATCACTAAACTATGTTCTGTGTGCAGGGAAAATAAGTAGGACCGGCACCGGGAGAAGGTAGAAATCCAGCCAACTCCTATACCAACTTACCCCGGACAGATCATACATCTCGACATCTTCTCAACAGAAGGCAACCTTGTACTGACCGCGGTAGATAAGTTCTCGAAATACGCCCAGGCAAAAAATGTACAATCGAAGGCCATAGAGGATGTAAGGACACCCCTTAGAGAGATAATATTTTCTTACGGTTTTCCAAAGACTATAGTATTCGATAATGAGAAGTCTTTCAATTCCATTTCAATTATATTCATGATTGAAGACGAGTTCGGCATTGAGGTCTATAAAACACCGCCATACACAAGCACCTCAAATGGGCAAGTCGAAAGATTCCACTCGACTCTTGTAGAAATCATGAGATGTATCAAATGCGAGCAAACGCATAGATCCTTCACGGAACTTTTAGAGGCAGCAACGAATGCCTATAACTTTTCTATACACTCTGTGACCAATAGGAAACCAGTAGACTTATTTTTCAGTAGAAATACAGATCCTTCCCAAATTGACAAAATTCGCTCGGAAACTAAAGACAAATTAAAAGACAAACAGCAACGTGACTTAGCTTACCACAATAAGGGAAAACCACCAGTGAACAACTATTCCACAGGCGACGTTATATACGTCAGAAGGAATAAAAGATTAGGCTCAAAACTTACTCCGAGATACACAAAGGAAATTGTGAAAGAAAATAAGAAAACCACTATCCTTACTCAATCCGGCAAAGTTGTTCATAAATCACACATCAAATCGTAATAGATTTTCCATACCTTTCTTTCTAGACACTTGTACCTATACATGACTGACTGCTTAGCTGACGTACAGATACTGGACTATACGAACGCAAGACTTGTGACCATAAATACCGGTACATCTAGACTACAAACAGGCACCTATAAAATAATTCACGAGATCGACCTCTCAAAGTATTCCGAAGCCATAGAAAGCATAGAGACATCCTTGACGAAAAATATACCAACATCCCACAATAGCTTTCACTTATTATCTGAAGAAATATCAACTATCAAATCCCTCATAAAACGTTTAGTCCCAAACCATCCAAAATCCAAAAGATCAATCGACTTCCTAGGAAGCGCTTGGAAATTTATTACTGGCAACCCAGATAAACACGACTTCCAAATAATTCAAGAAAAAATAAATAATGTTCTAGAAAATAATAATAGACAGATAGTAATAAACAAACTTATAATAGATAAAATAAATGACGTAACAAATAGAACTAATGAAATAAGTAAATATATAAAGGAAAATGGAAACATAAACGAACAATTAGTATTTAATATTAAATATAAATTAGACTTATTAAAAGAAGAAATAACAAATATTGCGTATGCTCTACATTGGGCAAGACTAAATATTATAAATTCATATATCCTGTCGAATATTGAAATAAACACTATTGAAAAGATTAAAAGTAATAAAGAAATACCATTTAAGAATATAGAAGAGGCCATCGAGTTCTCAGAAATAAAAATAGCAATTAACAATTATGTTTTATTATATATAGTAAGTTTACCAACCGTAAAAGAAGAAATTTGCCAAAAAATTATTGTAAAACCAGTAAGAGAAGAAACAAAAATAATAAAAATTGATTTTAATGAAATTATGAAATGGGAAAACGAAATCTATGGAATTGTAACAGATTGTAAGACAATAAACAAATTATCAATTTGTCCTAGAATTAATATTATAAACATAAGCAATACAGCATGAATCCGAAACTTATAAATAGTATCCCAGCCAACTGTACTGCAGTTAACAGCCAACACATTCCTGCGTTTGAAGAAATATCATCGGACATTATTTTCCTGAATCGTTACGATGGGCAAATCACAATTAACAGCGACACGGTCTCATTCAACGGCACGTTTCTTATAAAGTATCATAACAGCAGCAAACAAATTGGGAAGAACACGTTTACCTCTATGGAAACCAGTTACTTCAATCCACTCCCGCCAATCCTACAACCAACTTCATCAAACAACATACTAGAAGAAGTACTATCACTAGAAATGGTAAAAGAACTCCACACCAACAATACTCAGTACATCCAGCTTCTCAAAACCAACGTTAAAAATAGTACAATACTAAGTTTTGGAGCGTGGCTACTATTTGCCATAGTCATATTGGTCATCTTCCGTTAATTTTCGAAAAGCAACAACTCAGTAGGAAATACCGTCACCAAACCAGAAGAATCGATAGAAGCTTTGGAAACTGCAAAAAGCGCGCCTTTACCACAACCAAGAGCAACAACATCTCGCATAAGCCAGATACCATTTTTTTAAGTGAACGAGGACGTTCACACTTAATGGCGGAGGAGTTAACGTGAAATAATCTATCACGTAACAAACACATGCCATCGTCACCTGGCAGAATATTCCCACGGAGCGACGGCCCGAAATCAAGGCACCCAGCTATGAGACTTGCAACGCCAACAGATTCGCACAGGCAAATGACACCGACCGGCGACGACGTGCGATTCCAGGAAATTCACCTGTGCAACAAATGTGCAGTGGCTGCAGATTATTAGTATTTAAGGTAGCTGTAAGAATAATCATTATGCATTCATTGTTCTAGAGGCAGAATCGCTGCCGGTTTACTTTGTGAAATAAAAATATTTTTTTTTAAAAACTTGCGGAATCCTTCCGGTACAGTGATACAGTTATGGCCTCAGTAAATTGTGTTGGCAAGCTAAGTTTCGGGTTTATTCACCTACGAAGAAAAGTGCATATAACCTTGATGAATGACCTTTTGGTCACTTATTGATTAATTTTTGGTGACTTCTAAGTTTTGTAGTTATCCATCACTAGCTTATCCGCTAAAGTGAATTTCAATTTAAAATCGAATTTACAGAAGTAATTTCCGTTTCTCATTTTTCGAGTTATCTGAATAAAGAAGTTAGGAGATAGTTAATTTTTTTTTGAATCTCTAAAAAACATTGAATTTGCTTCAAAATCTAACGAATTTAACTGAACTTTGGAAACATCTAATACTTATGTCCTGGAGGATGGTATAGTATTTAGAAAAGATGAAAATAATAGGCTTCGTTTTTTTGTTCCTCGCGAAATGGAAGATAACCTCATAAGACACATTCACGAAAAGATTGGACACTTGTGCTCAACGAAGTGCTACGAGCAGCTTCGAATGCATTACTGGTTTCCAGACATGCGTGTTAAGGTAAATAAATTCATTAAAAACTGTATTCGTTGTATAATGTATTCATCACCTGTACAATCGCGCGAACATAACTTATTTAATATTCCTAAGGAGCCACTTCCGTTTCATACGATTCATTTAGATCACTTCGGTCCGATTCCGTCCGTTAGTTCTAAGCGGAAACATATACTGGCAGTGGTCGATGCATTCACCAAGTTTGTTAAGCTCTATCCGGTGGTTTCAACAAGTACAAAAGAGGTTAGTGCTTGCCTATCCAGGTATTTTGAGTATTACAGTAGGCCTTTGAGGATAATTACAGATAGAGGTCCTTGTTTTACGCCCTTAGAGTTTCAGTTCCTATCTTTTGGACTTGAATATTACGCATGTAAAAGTTGCAGCCCATTCACCGCAGGCTAACGGTCAAGTGGAGAGAGGCAATCGTTGTCTTAGAGGTATTCTAGCGAAACTTAGTGAGCCAATACAACACGCTGATTGGGTCCGAATGATTTCACAGGTTGAATACGCGTTGAACAATACTGTTCACCGATCCGTACGTACGACGCCCAGTAAGCTTTTGTTTGGAGTTGATCAACGCGGCACCATAGTAGATAAGATGACTGAATTCCTAGATTATTATTATTATTATTATAAATTCTTTATTTCGTTTTAGAGTTTACAGAGCAATTTACAAGAATAATAGCATAGCCGTCTGCCTGAAGAGACATTTCATTAATAAAAACAATATAAACGCAAATGTATTTTTTTTTTATTTAATAATATAATACATAACATACAATTTAAATAAAATTATTAGCTTAGACGCAAATGGAGAAACCTAAAAAATGGCATAGTGTGGCAATTTTAATGATTTGAAACATAAAATAAATTCATTTGTGTATGACTGGAAGGCATAAAAATACCACAATTTTAATGATTTGAAACATAAAAGTAAAGAAGTTATACTACAGTAACTGAGTGAACAACTGATTTTATGACATAAAGCTATTACGGTAGGTAAGAGCTTGCTTGCAATAGTTATACAGGCTTAGCCATCCCTCGGTTCCATTCATAATATCGTAAAAGCGTGTCAAAGAAATCTGACTTTGTTGGAAATATAACCTTCGAATTTCCTGTAAAATAGGACAGATAGCAATGAAGTGGTAGACATTTTCGTTTTCCCTTCTGTTGCATAAACTACACAATTTTGGCAAATCGTTTCGATGAGGTATAAAGTTCAGGTTCAGAACTTCGACTCTGGTTTTAAAGACAGTACTAATTACTTGGGATGAAAATTCTCTGCGAAAATAGTTAGCAACAGAAAGCTGGTGATTTAAGTTTTTATAGACATTCCGAGATGTGGAAGAAGTTGCTTTGGAGAGGTTTTGAATATATAGCTTTTCGTCTACCATTGAAATCAGATCAGAAAACTTGTCTTGCCATTGATCAACATTAGACTCTAACAAAGAAAGCACTGTGTCGTGGGATGCTGCAATCTGGTTCCATTCTTTAAAAGGCGTGGCATTAGAACGGAATAGCTGTAGCATGATTGATCTATGTAGGCAACTGATATTTCTTTTCATTACACTTGTTATATAGTTCGCGTTTGCTTTCAGACTTTGTATATAGATGGGCGTAATATCTGACTCAACGTAAATAGCGTAATTCGGTGTTGAGTTAGGGAGCTTGAACAGGCGCTTGAAAAAGTGCCTGTGGACTACTTCAAAGGCTTCAAAGGCTGTAAATCCGAAAACTTGACTCCATAACACATGCAGGCATTAACAGTCGCACCGAAGACTCGATATTTTGAGGCCAGATCAATATTTTGATTTGCGAAAAACTTAGGCCACATCATGTTCAGAGCAAGTTTGGCCTCATTACTTTTGTTAATAGAGTGCTTAACAAAGTTAAGGTTGTGCGTTAGTAAGACGCCCAGGTACTTAAACTCATGAGCAACCTCTATGCGAGAGTTAACAAGAGACCAATTCTCTCCTGGTAGTGTACTTCTTTTCCGGTCATCAAAGATAAGAATTTTCGTCTTTTGCGCATTAATCTGAAGTCCCCAAGTATCGCAGAACGAGACGAGTCTGTTAATTTGCAGTTGGAGCGTAGATGGATTGTCAGCGAGCAAAACCAAATCGTCAGCATAGAGCAATGCTTTCACCAATATGCTAGCAAAAGAAACTCCGCCAGGAATTAGTTGACTGATTTCATCAATGAACAGGGCAAAGATAAGAGGACTTAGGATACACCCTTGAGGAACACCTGCTGATGTTTCAAACCAGTCAGAGAACTCGGAACCATCCCAAACAGTTGCATTCGATAACGGCAGGAAATTGGAATACATCATCAGAAACTTACGAGACACCCCTAAGCAAGACAGTTTGTACATCAAAGCCTGCCTATTCACTTTGTCAAAAGCAGCCTTGAAATCTACGAAACAAGTATACAACTTGCCTTTTTTCTCTATATATTTTTTGGCTATACTGGTAAGAGCAAAAATGTAATCCATCGTCGAAAAGCCTGGGCGAAAACCGGCTTGGAAGCTGCTTAGAAGATTGTTCCCTTCTATCCATTTCGAGAGTCTCTCATACAAAATAGAGGTAAAAATTTTTCTTATTGAATTCAAAATAGAAATACCCCTATAGTTTTCTGGAAGGTTTGCATCTCCCTTCTTAAAAATAGCAAAAATAACTGCTTTGTTGAAACTACTAGGAATACATGCTTCGTTATAAAGCCTGTTAAAGAAAATAAGAAGATAATTTTTTAGTTCCCGGGTGCAGTTTTTATAAAATTCAACAGGAATACCGTCTAAGCCTGGCGCCTTGTTGTTTTTCATTTTCTTAAGGGTTGTTTCCAGCTCGTTGAAAGAAATCGGGGCATCAAGCTCACTGACAGAAACATTGGGTAATGCGTAGTCGAAGGTATGAAGGTTCTCATCCGCCAACAAAAGAGTTTTAAAATGTGCTGCTAGTGTTTCAGCATCAAGAGTGTTCTTCATACTTTGACAATGAGCACCCAATGCACGAGCATATCTCCAAAATGATCTTGAGTCTTTGCAGTTACCTAATTTAGTTGCCAGAATTTTCAGGTTGTTAGTTTTTTTAGCAAGCATAAACGTTTGTACTCCTTATTTATAAAAAGATAGGTAAATTCCATATTCTGAATTCCTAGACGAAAAGGGTTTAAGTCTTCAAGAAAGAGACCTGGACCAAATTAGGCAGTGTGCGTCTGAATCTATTCGAAAAGTTCAAGAGGAAAATCTGAGACGATTCGAGCAATGCAATAAGCCTGCACGTGTTTACGAAGTAGGCGACTACGTAGTTATAAAGAACATAGACACAACGGTCGGCACAAATAAAAAGTTACTCCCAAAGTTTAAGGGACCATACGTCGATCACAAGGTTTTGCCCCACGATAGATATGTCATCCGCGACATAGAAAATTGCCAAATCACTCAACTGCCCTATGATGGGGTTATCGAAGCGAGTAATATGCGTTTATGGAGAGAAGCACAGTAACAGTTATCTTGCTAAGCGACACTTTAAACATTAAATTTGATTATTAGTGAAATTTTTTTGAAAAAATGTATATATATAAAACTGTTAAGTAAACAAACAATCCCTAATGTCAATCGATCGAGGGCGAGCAAACTGTCAGATTGCCCGAGTTTTAGTATAATAACCTCGGGACGAGAAAGAACAAACCCAACCTTACAAAAACTCACCAAATGTGAACGCGGTGAAGAATACTCAACCGGGCCTAACTTCAGGTTGGATATTCTTCTATAAAAAGAGAAAGGGAGAACTTCCGGCTTGCTTTTTTTTGACATTCGCTCCCGATTTGACTGCTGGCTTCATTCTCGTCCTCGTGGAAAACATAAAATTTTAATTTTGTACCTTAAATAAGGGAATAAACTTTAAATACTTAAGAATTGATAGTCTTAGATTTTTCATTAATAATGGGACACGAAGTGTTGGAACTAAGGTATTGATGTCATTGATTTGATAGTGCGCACTTTTACTTATTTGTGTGGCGCCTAAAGATTCCATTCTTTTTGTGGGACGATACTATTAATTCAATCAGAACATTATTTTAATGGGACCATACCATTAATTTAATGTGACAATACCATTATCTAATGTGACCATGCCATTGATTTAATGTGACCATACTATTACTTTAATGTGACTATACCATTGATTTAAGGTGACCATACCATTACCTTAATGTGACCATTTATCATTGATTTAGTGTGACCATACCATTGATTTGCTGTGACCATACCATTAACTCAATCCAGCTGTTTATTAAATGTGACCAAACCCTTTGTTCTTACATGACCATACAATTGTTTAAACTAGTGCTAGCATCGAAACAACAATGCACACTATAAATAATGTGATCATACCATTGTTTTAATGGTTGTTCTGCGTTATTAATATGATGCCTTATTAATAAAAGTTTGTTTTCCAAAGCAGGATAAAACGCCAAATATATTTATAGTTGAAACAGCCTCCCAGTATATGGTCCTGGGAGGTTGTTAGATATAAATAGTGAAGACGGGAACTATGTTTAAGTAAGTATCCATTTATATCTATTTTTACATCATTTGTGTTCTTTAACTCACCTACTTATTTATTTTCAGTTTTTGTTTGTTCTATTTTTTTCTTTTTTCCCTCATTTTTACCTATTATAAACTCCTTTTTTTAATTTCAGCTTTTTTCTTTTCCCTTTAAAAAATAGCCCAATTTGATTGTGTTTGATATTTTCCTTTTTGGTGTATTTCAGATTAAAGTAATGGTATGACCCCATTATTAATGGCAAGGTCCCGTCGTGGTTTCATATGGTGGATCACAATAATCCTAATGAATAAATTGTCTGATTGAATTAATGGTATGGTCCCATTAAAACAATGGTATGGTCCCATTAAAACAATGGTATGGTCCCATTAAAACAATTGTATGGTACCATTGAAATTGCCGTAACATTAAATTAATCTTAGTTTGTTTTGGCCTTCGAATTGCGTTCGAAGAAAGAGACCTGGACCAAATTAGGCAGTGTGCGTCTGAATCTATTCGAAAAGTTCAAGAGGAAAATCTGAGACGATTCGAGCAATGCAATAAGCCTGCACGTGTTTACGAAGTAGGCGACTACGTAGTTATAAAGAACATAGACACAACGGTCGGCACAAATAAAAAGTTACTCCCAAAGTTTAAGGGACCATACGTCGATCACAAGGTTTTGCCCCACGATAGATATGTCATCCGCGACATAGAAAATTGCCAAATCACTCAACTGCCCTATGATGGGGTTATCGAAGCGAGTAATATGCGTTTATGGAGAGAAGCACAGTAACAGTTATCTTGCTAAGCGACACTTTAAACATTAAATTTGATTATTAGTGAAATTTTTTTGAAAAAATGTATATATATAAAACTGTTAAGTAAACAAACAATCCCTAATGTCAATCGATCGAGGGCGAGCAAACTGTCAGATTGCCCGAGTTTTAGTATAATAACCTCGGGACGAGAAAGAACAAACCCAACCTTACAAAAACTCACCAAATGTGAACGCGGTGAAGAATACTCAACCGGGCCTAACTTCAGGTTGGATATTCTTCTATAAAAAGAGAAAGGGAGAACTTCCGGCTTGCTTTTTTTTTGACATTCGCTCCCGATTTGACTGCTGGCTTCATTCTCGTCCTCGTGGAAAACATAAAATTTTAATTTTGTACCTTAAATAAGGGAATAAACTTTAAATACTTAAAAATTGATAGTCTTAGATTTTTCATTAATAATGGGACACGAAGTGTTGGAACTAAGGTATTGATGTCATTGATTTGATAGTGCGCACTTTTACTTATTTGTGTGGCGCCTAAAGATTCCATTCTTTTTGTGGCACGATACTATTAATTCAATCAGAACATTATTTTAATGGGACCATACCATTAATTTAATGTGACAATACCATTATCTAATGTGACCATGCCATTGATTTAATGTGACCATACTATTACTTTAATGTGACTATACCATTGATTTAAGGTGACCATACCATTACCTTAATGTGACCATTTATCATTGATTTAGTGTGACCATACCATTGATTTGCTGTGACCATACCATTAATTCAATCCAGCTGTTTATTAAATGTGACCAAACCCTTTGTTCTTACATGACCATACAATTGTTTAAACTAGTGCTAGCATCGAAACAACAATGCACACTATAAATAATGTGATCATACCATTGTTTTAATGGTTGTTCTGCGTTATTAATATGATGCCTTATTAATAAAAGTTTGTTTTCCAAAGCAGGATAAAACCCCAAATATATTTATAGTTGAAACAACCTCCCAGTATATGGTCCTGGGAGGTTGTTAGATATAAATAGTGAAGACGGGAACTATGTTTAAGTAAGTATCCATTTATATCTATTTTTACATCATTTGTGTTCTTTAACTCACCTACTTATTTATTTTCAGTTTTTGTTTGTTCTATTTTTTTCTTTTTTCCCTCATTTTTACCTATTATAAACTCCTTTTTTTTAATTTCAGCTTTTTTCTTTTCCCTTTAAAAAATAGCCCAATTTAATTGTGTTTGATATTTTCCTTTTTGGTGTATTTCAGATTAAAGTAATGGTATGACCCCATTATTAATGGCAAGGTCCCGTCGTGGTTTCATATGGTGGATCACAATAATCCTAATGAATAAATTGTCTGATTGAATTAATGGTATGGTCCCATTAAAACAATGGTATGGTCCCATTAAAACAATGGTATGGTACCATTGAAATTGCTGTAACATCAAATTAATCTTAGTTTGTTTTGGCCTTCGAATTGCGTTATTGAGTTTAAAAAAACAAAATATGCGTTATAACAATTATAACGCATTATAATTAATTACTTTACTTTTACAATAAAAAGACGCAACTTAACCTTAAAATTATAAACTTTGTTTCAATAAGGCGCGACGCGTTTCAGGATAAATCCCGTCATCAGACGCGATGAACGGCTACGACACTACAACAATTGACAGACTCCACATAAAAAGGAAAATAAAATTGTATAACAACGCTTCCAATAACGAAAACACGACAAACAAATTCACTTCAATAGAATACCTCATCTATTACCACAAACTTTAAAACACGAATTTAAAAAACTAAAGATTAATTTATCTTTCAAAGCAAACAATAATTTACAAAAAATACTTAAACCGACCATAAAAAGAGAAACAAAAACATGCGCGGGTGTTTACAACATTAAATGCGACAACTGCAACAGCTTCTACATTGGAGAAACAGGGAGAACTTTTCACGAAAGATTCATAGAACACATAACTAAGCCTAACATTAAATCAAACTACGCTCTTCATCTCATGGAAAATAACCACACATACTCTTCTTTTGACGCTAATCTTGCCCCGCTGCACATGTGCAAGAAAGGCAAATTATTGGACGCACTAGAAGAATTTGAAATCTACAAAGCTTACAAGACAGAGCAGGACAAACTTTTAAATGACAAACTAATATTAAAACCAAATGCACTATACGACACCGCCCTTAAGCAAACAACGGGATAGAAGGAGAAAGACATAAAGTTGCACAATAGGAAAAACCACCACGATACCACCCATAACGACAGCATGATGCACGAGTGAAGAGACCGCTGCGAAAACACAAAAAGAGATGACTCACCGCACAAGAAGAGACTTCACCAGTGGCATATTCATCGCGCCTGATGATGGGATTCATCCTGAAACGCGTCGCGCCTTATTGAAACAAAGTTTATAGTTTTAATGTTAAGTTGCGTCTTTTTATTGTAAAAGTAAAGTAAATGAATGTCGTATAATTGTTATAACGCGTATATTGTTCTTTTAAAATTAAATTAATGGTAGGCATGCTCACATTAAATCAGTGGTATGGCCACATTAAATTTCAATGGTATGGTCACATTGAATTAATGGTATGGGATTTAATGGGATGATCATTTTATTTCAATGTTGTATACAATAAACTTCAATAGCACTGATCCCATTAAAACCATAGAACGCACACATTAAAGTAAAACTACATCTTATAAATTATGATGGGATGCATTATTACTTCAAAAGAATGAAAAGGACCGCTGATGTAATAGTTTCGAAAGTTTTGTATTAATAGTACGGATCGAATTGACCAATTTTAATAGTTATAAAGTGTAATAGTAATAGGATTTCTGATTGATTTAATAGTTTTTTATTCTGAGTGTGTACTCACGGTTTCAAATGGTTTACTCTGATTTACGGTTTTATGTTTTCTGCTGTGCCACTTTTAGTGGAGTGAAAATAAACCAAAAAAGGAGAATATGGATGTAACCAGAGTGCAAAAAAAAATCCTGTGCTGCTCGGGAAAATATGACTTTTCACTATTTTCCCGGAGCCTATTGAAAACTATTTCATATAGTATAAACTATATCATATTTCTTGCTTAGAGTTCTACAAAAAGTGTTTTCTAAAGAAAATAATGGCAAAACGTGAAAATTGAGCTTTTTTTATATTTTTCCACCCTTAAAAACTGCACTTAAAGAAGAGTGCAAAAATTTATCCTAAATTTGCCAAAGAGTATATAAAAATGTAAGCACAATCCGCTAAGGCGAATCGTTGGATACCCCATCCCAAGTGACCACTGTCAAGCTCCGAATTGTGTCATAAATCTAGGTTGTTAAATTTCGGTTTCATTTAACTTCGATTGTATAAAGAATTTTTCAGTTAAGAATCTTCTCCCTAAGAAAGGGGCGTGGCATCCACCCCTTCTCAATAATATCGTATTTTTGTTTATACTTTTTATCAGAAGTGGTATACACGTGGTGATTGCATTTTCATATTAAAAATTTGGTTTATACTTAAAAAAGCGCCCCCAAAAGTGGGCGTGGCAAAAATGTATACACTTGAGTTGATCGCATATATCTGAGCATTTTATAGTACAAGTTTTTTAAGTATGAACATGAACCACGCATATTAAGATGACCACGCCTACAAGGGGGCGGTATTCGCCTTTTCTTTAAATGCCAATCACAACACACTTAAGCAAGGATATCGCATACCAAATTTTAGCTTCCTGCGACGACTTTGATTTTTCATGCTAATAAGCAAAGTGGGCGTGTCAGTGGGCGTATTTCAAAGAAATTTACACTTGTACTGCTTCGGAAACTAGGAAGAACAGATATCAAGTTTCAAGTTCCTAGCTCAAAATTTAAGGCCTAAAAACTACCGACAGACGGATGGACGGACGGACGGACGGACATGGCTCATTCGACTTACAATTCGGTCTCGATCATATGCCCTTAAGGTCTTTGGGGGTCTGCGGTGATTATTTCTCATCCATGTCTCTCATGGACATGGCTCATTCGACTTACAATTCGGTCTCGATCATATGCCCTTAAGGTCCTTGGGGGTCTGCGGTGATTATTTCTCTATGTTACAAACTATGAATCAAACTTAATATACCTCCTATCCTATGGGATGGGGTATAATAAGAAATTTGACCTACCATTATTTGGCAGGAAATGGCGGCCATTTTGATTTTTTTTTTTCGAAAAATCCCGATTTTGGCAGCAAAATTCAAATTTTTTTTTCTTCCTTGAATTCGCGTTTTTCTGGCATCAATGTACAACTTCCGTCCAATTTTCATGAAAATCCGACAATATATCTTCTATTTATCGTGATTGTAGTGAAAAAATCCTTAGCATTCAAAAATTAGGAAATTTTGAGGTTAGGATTAATTTTCTTGAGTATTCCTCTCAATCAGTCTTGTAGCCCCGAGATATTAAGAAAATAGTGTTTCAAGGCTTCGGAAAATTGGTGAAAAGTCACAACAGTCACAGTCAGCAACGTCTCATCATACCAAACCCAAAAAAAGTTCATTTCGCACTCTGAGTTACATCCTTATTATATGACATTTTCACTCCACTATTTGGAACATCTTGTTTTGGGCTGTGCGACTGGGATGACCGATTCTGCTGAAACGACTCTGGACCTTTTGATGACATGCATACGGCTGCAAAATGTCCAACTCTCTTACAATTTTTACAGATGGTTTTATTTTTATAGTGAAAACACTCTGTTCGCTGATGAGCTCTGCCACACCCAGGGCACGACTTATTGCTTTGTCTCACCGACCGCACTCTTGTTGTTGAAATTTGTCCGCTTATCTATTTGTGTTGATTGATTGACTGCATTTATCTCTACCCCACTTTTCTGGTCACCCTTAAGTTCGCTACATGTTTTTGTAGTTTCTTCGGAACAAGTTTACCGTAGGTCCAAGTGGAATCTACTTGTTATTTTTATGCTTATACATGTATTTTAGTTTAAAAGTTATAGCTATTCAAAGTTTCAATTTTTCCATACAAAATAACTCATCTTTGACTTTTAATTTCTGCCTGAGAGTATGCTATAGAAATCTGACAAGGTTCGCTGTAAAATAAATTTGCTTTTGGAGACAACAGTGTTTGGGTGCCCCGCTTCGCGGGTTTAAAGGGTTTCAACTCCCTTTTCGCAGGACTTAGCCGCTCACGCGACTTCGTCGCTCCGCTAAGGGTAGATTGTCTGGCAGGCGCCTGTGGCCATTTACGGGTATGTTGCACTCCTTTTGAACTTCTTTGGCTCATAACTTCTAAACTAATCGAGACCGACAATTTTTAATAGCATATTCGGAATCAAGACACCCAAATCCATATGTTAAAATAAAAAAATCCAATACATTCCACTTGGACCTACGGTAAACTTATGCCGTTTCTTCGTATAGTTGTGCGATCTGGATTACCTCATCTAGCGTTGGGTTTTCTTTTTGGAGGGCGGCTGACCGGACCTTATCATGTGGAGTGTATAGAATGATCATGTCCAAAATTTAAATCTCCACGTATGACTCCCCACATCCTGTTTTTCCTCAGACGAACATGCATTCTTTGCAGGTTCCGCGCAACTCTGCTACCCAGTCAGAACACGTTTGGTTAGGTTGCATAAGCGTCCTATAGAACTTGAATTTGGATGCAAGCATATGAGATTTCTTTTCAAAATGACTAGAAAGTTTCTATATATTAATTCACTGAACGATACTTGCGCTACATAAATTCCGTATTACTTTTGTAGTAGATCCAGTGACTCCACCAATTTAGCTAAGCAAACAAGCAAGTTTAGTGTCGTCTTCGAGGACGTTGTTTGGATGAAATGCCGTTCCAGTTGGAGAAGATATGTGGCCCACGCTTCCTCAGATTTATCGAAGCCTTTAAAAGAAGAAATGAAGTTCTGTTTCAGCGGTTTTTGTTCCAGCATCGTCTTGATAAATTCCTGGTTGGAGAGTTGAAGTTTTTTGAGAATAAGTTCCAAAGATGCGGCGTCCATATGCGTGATGTTCGTTTCTTTCCTTGTCGCCAAATGTTGTAATTATAAGAAATGATTAAATACTTCAAAGATTCTTAATATTTATTCCGATTAGCTTATAAAATATAAAAAGTACAAAGGAGTAGGTGAGCTAGGCTTTAAGGTTAGAGCAGAAGTAAAAAAATTAAAAATGTCAATTAAAGGGAATCAGCAGGGTTACCAACTAATTGTTGAGTAATGTTATAGACTGAATATACCTTTAAGGATGTTGATACATTAAGGATAATATACGATCTTAAACTTTTTAATGATTAATTTAATGCTGCTTGTTTTGGTTAAAATTACTTCGGCAGACATTGTCGACTACACAAGAGAAAATTGGGCACTTCTCGAAAACGGAAATGTAGCTAGTAACTACAATACAATTTACCACATTAGAAACCTTACAAACTACGAAAACTTTTTACAGGAGACAAAACTAATTTTACGGGACAAACTAATTAATTCATTCATTGGCATAAATGTCAACTCTAATATTGAACAGTATAATTATGAGCCAAAGGGTTTGTTTGAAATAGATTTGGAACTTCAAGTCATGGAAACGCTTCTTGAACAGTTACGACAGAGGCACAGATACAGGCGAGGTATTAATGAATAAAGTACAATATTCAAGTGCATTTCTGGTACACCAGACCACAATGATATAGTTAAAATTGAGACAAAACTTAACAAAATTATACAAAATAATAACAGACAGTTTACGACAAACTCTAAAATATTTAAAGCCATTACAGAACTTCCAGAAAAGAATAAAATTGGTAATCATACAGTTAAAAACTAATATTGAATGGTACATATATAATAACTTTTAATAACCAAACCACGATAGATGGCACTCAATATTTTAACACAAAAGAAATTGTAAATAATTATGTCAGATCAGTTAATGTAAATACCCTCAAAATAGCAAACTATATCGAAAAAGAAAATTAATTAAAATTTGAAAATATTGAGGTTCTTCATTATGAAAGAGTCTCTGATAGGAATTCATACATGCTTGAAACATTTTATGAAACAATACTAATTTTTATTATACTTTTTATAGTATTTTCAATTAAAATGTTCATAAAAAGATGTTTAAAACCAAAGCCAATCCAAAATGATATACTTTTCATAGACCTAAATGATAAAATTCAAAGAATGACTAATGAACATGAAATGCCTGGACGTAATTTTTAAAGACAGAGGGGAGTTAATGTAACCTAATATTGGGGACAACTGCCTCAATTTTCAATCATTACTAATCATTATTAATCCATAGCTGACTAAGCGAGAATAACTCTAATGTAAACAATTCAAATATCTTGCATTCGCTGCTTTTCTTTTAAATATCTTTTTATCAGTTGCTTTTGTAAACAATATAGATATCTTTAATCTTTCTATCCGAACGATGATAGAATATAGAACTGACGACACTTTGGTGTAATAAATCTTAGCGATCGGGCGTGTTGCGTCCTGTCGTCTTTTTTAAAAATCAAATAGGTAACTGAAGTCCTTGTTTCAATTTGCGTAGGTGAGGAAACCCACTCAGTATCTACCTGAGCTAGTCCGGGCTAAGAGTATTAAATCCCAATACGCAACCTGCTCTCTCTTAAGCATTTGACTGAGGAGAGTAGTTCGTGGTCTTAAAGTGTTGCACTCCGTATCTCTTCAACAACTTATCAAATTCTTTTGATACGAACTGCCTCCCATTATCAGAGTGAATAAATTGTAAAGCACCGAAGGTGTTAAAGACGTCCCCTTTTAGAAATTTAATTACACTTGAAGTGTGTGCAGATTTTAAGGGTTTGAGAAAAACCCAAAATCCGGCTTGGAGTTCTGAAATTGGGACATAAGGGCTTATCGTAGTGTCGAGCAATTTGGACGGTAGTTCTTGCGCTGGTACCGCCAGTACCACTCATACGCAGCGCCTGAGAGTAGCAGATGAAAATCTCGGAGGATCTCGGACCACGGACACTCATATTGATGTTGGAGAGTTTCTAACCTGAAGATGAAGTCTTCTACAGTGAATTTCTCCGGCTTGCCGTCAAAAACTATACCCCACTTGTCGATTTTTATCGGCCCTCGAACAACTGGGTAGGAGTTAGGACCACTGGGGTACGGTGTCGCCGTTTGGTTGTACCCACCGAGAATTGGCCGAGAAGTTTGATGGTGGAGTGTGCTAGACTGTTGAGGGTGTGGTTAGAATCTCCCATGTGCTGACCCATCGTTTCGAATTTGTTGAAACTCTCCTGGAGGAGCAAAGGATCTGGCTGTAGGATTCAGCTGGGGACGAACACTGTGCGGTGTTTTAGTAATAGGAGGTTCCGAAGGGACATTTACTGGAACCGCCAGGATTTGTGGTGATGGTTTGTGTGCACGAAGCGGACCAGTTACGGCATTAATATCACTTAAAAACTCGAGGAAGTTGTTTTTCATCTCGTTCCTGGGATTGGTCGAGATTTCATCACTGATCGTCCGCTGATACGGTGTAAAAGCGTTGACGATCGCCAGGTTGACGTACGCCTTTAGATTGGATGTAACTTTCGGATCTGCTTGTGTATCCTGAGGACAATAGCGGACATTACCAGCTTGGAAGTTGACATTTCGCGGTAAGTTACTGTGTTCTTGATCGAGAAGGTTAAAATTCCGGTTAAGGCTAAATAGCTGTAGACTTGTCCTGTAGAGTATAGATTATCACCTGGAACCACTTTTGGAATAGAGCCTAAGGAATCGCTAGAGGCAGATCTACCGATGCGCTGCTTGCTGTAAGGGTCTAAGACCATACTATTATTTTTTTTATATTTAACTATGTATTTAAGTATTCAATTATGTATCTTAGTACTGTATTTAGTTTTATTTCCCTATTTAACTAGCTTTTTTCAGCAAAAACTAACATTAAACACCTAAGAAGACTTATCTAACTAAGACTAACAAACTACACCAGTAATAGATACTAATACAAGAACTTGACAAAAATGTCCTAAAAGAAAGTATTCTTGTTTTATCTAAAGCTTAAATGTACTTTTTTAAGAAACTAAAAACTACAAACCTACTACCTAAGCTTAGAATTTACCAAAAAAACTAATTAGTGATGTAAGTTAGAAAACGAGTTTCGGCTCTAAACTTTCAAAAACTAACACTACACCTAACGCTTAACAAAGTAGAAAAGATAATGCAAAACCAGTGAGTAAGTGCAAGAGTGCGAATGTATAAGCTTCGGTCCGTCTGTAACGAACCGCGGTATAACCTATTCCTATTCTCCGTTCCATTCCTATTCTGCTTCGCATTGTTATTCTCATTTCAATTCTTATATTTTTTTGGTTTGCTTTCGGTTACAATTCGTAAATCATAAATTAACTAAAAAAAAGTTTTTTATAAGGTTTTTAATCAAATTTTTTAAAAGGGGTGTGGCATGTCCAGCTCCTAGAGCCAAAAATCAATATTAGCATAAAAATATCCAAGTTTGCGGCTAAAATGTACGCAAAAATTAAATTTTTTGGTTCGAATTCAATAATTATGTAAAATCGGCTCTAAAGATGGGCGTGGCCAAAAACTTTGTATGAACCAAATATAGAAAACAGTATTTCCTACATAATATATGAAGTAAAAATTTTTCGATTTGGAACAAAAATATTGAATAAATTGCATTTGAAAGATTACTCTTTCACTCGATGTCACGCCCACAAAGGGCGGTGTGCTGATTTCATTTTTATTCTCGATGACTTATAATCATTAGAGGATGCTGATTAGTAAATTTCAGCTTTTCACGACGTCTTACAGTTTTGAAATCACTGGAGGTTGTTGCACATTTAGACCGATTGTGGGCATGTCTGTACACGGATTTGAAAAATGTTGACACTTATATTGCTTCATAATGACAGAGAGCTTCCGTACAAAATTTCAACTTTCTAATTTAAGGCCTAAAAATTAGTGACATACGGACGGACGGACGGACATGGCTCATTCGACTCAGAATTCGGTCTCGATCCTATGCTCTTAAGGGTATGTTAGTCTATCGTTATTATTTTTCTATGTTACATTTTCGCCTGCATCAAATTTAATATACTCCATTCCTGTGGAATAGGGTATAAACAGACAAATAAATTTTAAAGCAAATAAAAATAAAAATTTTAAAAGCAAAGTGTTTTAAATTTCAGAAAGTAATTTTGAATTTTGTTATACCCGACCTAGGGAATATTAAGTTTGATGTATAGCTTGTAACGCAGTGAAATAATCACCGTAGACACCTAAGACCTTTTAGAGATATGAATGGGACCGACAGGAGAATCGATTAAGCCATTCGATCCGCCCCCAGAGAAGCCCACTACAGTCCTGTATGTGCGACCATCTCTAATTAAAAAAATACTTTTTCTAAATTTTAGCTATGTTAACCAGTGAATGCAAAACCAGTGAGTAAGTGCAAGAGTGCGTATGTATAAGCTTCGGTCAGTCTGTAACGAACCGCGGTATACCCTATTTCTATTCTCCGTTCCATTCCTATTCTGCTTCGCATTGTTTCAATTTTCAATTCTTATATTTTTTTGGTTTGCTTCCGGTTACAATTCGTAAATCATAAATTAACTAAAAAAAAGTTTTTTATAAGGTTTTTAATTAAATTTTTTAAAAGGGGCGTGGCATGTCCAGCTCCTAGAGCCAAAAATCAATATTAGCATAAAAATATCCAAGTTTACGGCTAAAATGTACGCAAAAATTAAATTTTTTGATTCAAATTCAATAATTATGTAAAATCGGCTCTAAAGATGGGCGTGGCCAAAAACTTTGTATGAACCAAATATAGAAAACAGTATTTCCTACATAGTATATGGAAGCTCTCTGTCATTATGAAGCCCTTATATTGCTTCATAATGACAGAGAGCTTCCGTACAAAATTTCAACTTTATAATTTAAGGCCTTAAAATTAGTGACATACGGACGGACGGATGGACATGGCTTATTCGACTCAGAATTCGGTCTCGATCATATGCTCTTAAGGGTATGTTAGCCTATCGATATTATTTCTCTATGTTACATTTTCGCCTGTATCAAATTTAATATACTCCATTCCTGTGGAATAGGGTATAAACAGACAAATAAATTTTAAAGCAAATAAAAATAAAAATTTTAAAAGCAAAGTGTTTTAAATTTCAGAAAGTAATTTTCAATTTTGTTATACCCGACCCAGGGTATATTAAGTTTGATGTATAGTTTGTAACGCAGTGAAATAATCACCGTAGACACCTAAGACCTTTTAGAGATATGAATGGGACCGACAGGAGAATCGATTAAGCCATGTCCGTCCGTCCGTCCATCCGTCCCTCCGGGTGTAAACAACTTTTAGGCCTTAAATTTTAAGGCAGAGAGCTGAAATTTTGTGGGTTGGTTGGAAATCCAGTCCTTCAGATCAAGTTTGAAAATAAGCTGAATCCGCCCACAGACACGCCCACTACAGGCCTGTATGTGCGACCATGTCTGATTTAAAAAAATACATTTTGAAAATTTTAGCTATGTTACAATGGCGCTAGCGCATTCATTATTGGTACGTAACATTGCCTTATAATTGTCTTTAAGGTAGCCAAAAAATGTTAGCTTTTTCATTGGTCACGACCACTTTTTAAGGGATTTAAGCTTAAAATGACTGTTTTTCAATAAATATATATGAAATTTGACAAAAAATTATATGACAAAAGCTGTAGATATTAGCATTTTATAACTTTAATTTATATATTATATGTGCCTCCGCCCACTTTTGTGGGCGTGGCTTAAAAAAAGTAATTTTTGTAGTTAAAAAGGCGGAGTTTTAGTACGAAATGTATGCAACTACCTTGTATAAAGCATTCAACAGTTGTATTTTTATATCCCGCCCACTTTTTGGAGGCGAGGCAGTTTTCTTTTTGGTATGGTCGGGTATTTTGCAATCCGTCGTAGATGAATTGAAGCTTTTGCATACCCACTGTTGCTCTTTCCCACTTGTTTAAGGGATTTTATTTTAAAATGGCTGTTTTTCAATAAATATATATGAAATTTGACATAAAATTTTATGACTAGAGTTGTAGATATTAGAATTTTCTAACTTTCATGTATAAGTATTATGTGCCTCCGCCCACTTTTGTGCGCGTGGTGTTAAAAAAAGTTTTAGACCGAAATGTATGCAACCAACTAGTATAAAGCATTCAATAGTTATATTTTTGTATCCCGCCCACTTTTTGGAGGCGTAACAGTTTTTTTTTGGTATGGTCGGGTATTTTGCAATACGTCGTAGATGGACTGAAACTTTTGCCTACGCATGATGCACTTTCCCACTTGTTTTTATACCCCATCCCATAGGCTAGGAGGTATATTAAGTTTTATTCATAGTTTGTAACATAGAGAAATAATCACCGTAGACCCCCAAGATCTTAAGGGCATATGATGGAGACCGAATCGTAAGTCAAATGAGCCATGTCCGTCCGTCCGTCCGTCAGTCCGTCCGTCTGTCGGTAGTCTTTAGGCCAGAAATTTTGAGCTAGGAACTTGAAACTTGATCTGCTCTTTCTAGGTTTTGAAGCAGTACAAGTGTAAATTTTTTTGAAATCTGCCCACTGACACGCCCACTTTACTTATTAGCATAAAAAATCAAAGTTGTCGCAGGAAGCTGAAATTTGGTATGCGATATCCTCGTTTAGTGTATTGCGATTGGCATTTAAAAAAAAGCGAATACCGCCCCTTGTAGGCGCGGTCATACTTAATATGCATTCTAATAAACGACTTTTATTTGATATATTTGATTTAAATCCGTGAATTAAAATGTTCAGATATGTGCGTAAGCTATCAACTCAAGTGTATAAATTTTCGCCACGCCCACTTTTGAATATGAAAATGCAATCACCACGTGTATACCACTTCTGATAAAAAATTTAAACAAAAATACGATGTTATTGTGAAGGGGTGGATGCCACGCCCCTTTCTTAGGGAGAAGATTTTTAACTGAGAAATTCTAAATACAATTGAAGTTAAATGAAACCGAAATTAAATTTAACAACCAAGATTTATGGAACCATTCACAAATACACATGGTACAAGCACAGTTTAAATCAGAAGTCACTGATTGATTTCTTTGTTGTACCATCGTGTGTTCAAAGAATGATTTGTGATGTTCGAGTTTTCAGGGGAGCTGAGTTTTCAACTAATCACCACTTAGTGCTGTGTCAATTGTTTTTCAGTGACAGTATTCCTTTGCCACCCAGGCGAAAACCAAGACTGGTGACCCGCATACGGTGGAAAAGGTTGCAGGATGCTGACTCTGATTTCAGGGAGCGTTTTGCACAGCATGTTTCGGAGAAGTTTGAACAAATTCCAACTGGCCTTTTGACTGTAGAGGAGGAATGGCAGTTGTTTTTATCGGCAGTCATTGCCTCTGCAGGAAATGTTTGTGGAGTGAAGCGGCTTGGGGTAGCGGCTGGTGGTGAGAAAAGAACTGCTTGGTTTAAAACGCCTGGAGTTTAAGAAGCCATCAGAGAGAAGAAGAGAGCCCATATTGCTTGGATTCAATGTAGAAACTCAACTTCTAGAGCCCAGTACAATGATACGCGAAGGACTTCCAATCTGGCAGTCAACACAGCCAAGGAACAGTCATGGAAAAAGTTCGGCGAGAAGTTGGAGCACGATTACAGATCTGCAAACAAGATATTTCGCCAGACCATCCACCGGCTCAGAGGAAGGAAGTTAGATATCATTCAAGGGGTTAAATCCAAGGACGGTATACTTCTTTCAAATGAGAGCGATGTCTTGTGCAGATGGAGAGAACACTTTTCGGAGTTGCTCAACCCCCAACAGGGCACTGAAGATGGCATTCCCACTGCTGACGAGATAAGGGCGGAGAATAGTCCCACAGTACACGAAGTCACTGAAGCGATTAAATCGCTAAAAGTTGGCAAGTCTGCTGGAGTTGATTAAATCCGGCCAGAAATGCTCAAGGCAATGGTTGAAGAGGGTGTTAAATGGCTAACACGTGTCATTAAGGTGGCCTGGGGTAGCGGGAAGGCACCTAGCGATTGGCAAACAAGAGTTATAGTGCCCATTTTCAAAAAAGGGAACAGGAGAGATTGCGCCAACTATAGGGGCATATCTCTCTTGAGTCTTCCGGGAAAAGTATTCGCGAAGGTGTTGGAAACGCGTTTCAGAGCCTTTGTTACGGGAAGAACAGTGCGGCTTTCGGCCTGGCAGAGGCACAACCGACCAGCTTTTTACTCTGAAGGTTATTCTTGAGAAGGCCTGGGAATATGATAAACCGGTCTATGTGTGTTTTGTAAATCTGGAAAAGGCGTATGACCGAGTCCCTCGGGATACACTGTGGAGAGTTTTGCAGGACTATGCGCTGAGTGGGCCTCTTCTGAGAGCCATCCAGTCTTTGTATGGAAATTGCAGAAGCTGTGTACGGATAAATGGCGTCAAATCCCGTACTTTTGATGTGCGCGTTGGACTTCGCCAGGGCTGTGTTCTATCGCCACTCCTTTTCATAGCATATTCATAGCAATGTTTCGAATTGGCTGGCATCGGGATGAGCCATCTGCTTTTCGCAGATGATTTGGCCATCCTTGCATCATCCAAGGTGATGCTGGAATGAAAGTAAACGTGAACAAATCG
This sequence comes from Neoascia interrupta, assembly GCA_947623515.1. NCBI lineage: Eukaryota > Metazoa > Arthropoda > Insecta > Diptera > Syrphidae > Neoascia > Neoascia interrupta. Next base: position 140,065,627 of record OX392462.1, read on the forward strand.
GAAGTGATGGTTGTTTTTCGAACTCCTGTGCAGTGTACCCTGCACATAAATGGAGTTCCATTAAAACAGGTGGAGTGATACTGAGTAATCCTGTAGAATTGGCCAAGCTGGAGCAATAGTAAAGGAACGGCGCCGGCTGGTCATCAGGAAAGCTGAGCTTGGAGTGAAAGCAAAGATCTCAGTTTTTAATTCAGTGTTCGTTCCGACCCTCAGCTAGCCGAGATGCGAGCGCGTCGCCCCCTGGTAGGCCAAGAAACAGGTGGTGGGATCAGGTAAAGAACCTCTCTGAGTCCCGCCTGGGGATTGTGCCGGAGTCTCTTGAGTTGGTGGCGGAGGATCGAGAAAGATGGAAGGACCATTTAGCCACCCTCGCTCCGCGACCCTTTAAAAGGATAAGCGGCATTCGAAAATAATGATGATGAGGATTTATGACACAATTCGTAGCTTGACAGTGGTCAATTGGGATGGGGTATCCAACGATTCGCCTAAGCGGATTGTAACCCTCCCACTAGTTTTAATTGTTTTTCTTTCTTTATTTGAGATTGGAGTAGAATGGTTGGCTGTCGTGAGTGACTTGTTGACCTGATTTGGTGATGATTTTGGCAAGTGGTACTCTCCCAGATGTGGTGATGTGAGCAAATAGAAGAACATATAGCACAAGAACACACTATGTTGTTACTTCTCACGAGCAAGCTATTCGCAATTGGCCTTGTGAGCTCTTTTGAAAGTCTCACCGAGAAAAGCAACAACATAGTAAGGAACAACACGGGTGTTAAGTATCTTTGTTGTCAAAACCGAGAGTTCTCGTCGCAATTGAGAAGCACGTTTAAGAACTTTCTTCTGAAGACTTACGAGCTCTCGATTTTGACAGCAACTACACTATGGACTAGAAATGGACAGGGGTGGAATTATTGTTCCTGAACACTGAAGATGCTCGTTGCAATTAGGCTGGCTATTCCTGCGGAGTCTTCAATATTGTCAGAAAAAAACATTTCCGGACAATACGATTAAAGGTGAGTTGTTGTTGTTGTCAGCGTCTATGTTAGAGTCTTATTGCAATTGAGGAATGTGCCCAATGGCTTTCTCTCTCAAGACTTACTAGTCCTCGACGCTGACACCATCACCAAATCTAGACAAACACTGTACAGGACCAACGTTGGCCGCCATTTGTTGTAGGCAGGTAGGGACATAAGGGGTTTGGAGAGATGCTGGGGAGGATATGAAGGATGAGGACGGGACCTTAGGATAGGAGCGGGAGTTGACAGGTGAGGGAGTGTTGAATGTAAGCCGCTGGTATGCTTGCTTTTTTGCACAGCTCAGTTCGTCGGATGGGGCGTGGTTCTTGCTCCTCACACTCAACAAAAACTACCTACAAACAAAACACATCACGCCGATTAAATACCACTTAAAATTTTACCACCATATCTGGGGTGCGCTGTAGATGTTTTTAGCGCGGCCGGATTCACCTCCTATGCCATTAAGTTTCGTGGCCCTGCTTGATATCTTCCCCTTTGCTGGCATCGTCACTCTATCAGGTCACCCCATCATCACCGAACGTTTTTAAGCTCACCTTTATCTACCCCTAGAATTTAAATTCATTTCATGGCGACGGTCATTCGCAAACCGCCAAGAAAATGCTTTGAGTTTCTCTTTAACAGGTACCACATTATATATTATTTATTTTTACGGTAAGCATTAGTATACATATTCACGAAAAATTGATATTAAGGTGAGTAAACATAAATAAAAAAAAAATTAGGTTTCCTGCAGTAGCAAACTATTTGTAAATTATTGACCTTTATTGACCTTTTGAAATATTTGTAAAATTTGACCTAAGGGTATACTAAACTAAAATTAAACTAGCCTATACAACATCCAGTGGGTTCATTTAAGGATATATTACAAAGTCCCGACTAAACGCAATTGTAGCGTTTGTGTATTGTGGGTTTTTGTTCCCTTGTTAGCAAAAGCCCCTAAGGAGGTGACCCTTTCCTTTTTTTTATAATAATTTAACTTTTGTTTGTAAGTAAGTTTAATAATTTGTAATAGTGGTATACAATTATTAATGAATTTTAAATGATATTTGCTCAATTCTAAGTTACTCGTTATTTTTTTGTTCTTTTGTCACTTGTCTTCGGAGCGATCAAAATTCTTTCTTTGAAAATTGGTTTACCATCGGATAAGGCTTCTTCTTCGCCAAAGCAAGGGCCTTTTTATAAAATCTTTGGTCACAGGCACAGGACGAGCAGAAATTGGTGTTTTTTTAATTATAAAGATGGCGACCCCGACAAAAAAAAAAAAAACGTGGGTCGGTAGTCGCCTTTAAGCAGTAAATTATTATTTCTAAAATTATCACTCAAACATGACCTTTCTAAATTTTGAACTCACCATTTGCTTTATAAATATAATATTTCTGTTGGGACTCGTCGTTGTGCTGATAGTCTTTTTATGTGTTTTATTAATTTTTCTTTCTTCGCGTTCACTTTTAATTTCGCCTTTTTGTTAAATTGTCTTAAGTGCTCAGTGTCTTCAACTTAAGTATTTCACTTAATGTTCTATACAATTTTAATTTTTTTTTGCGTTTGCTAAAACTTAAAACAAAAAATTTTAACACTTATTTAATATGCGATTTTTAAATATTTAAAATTAAACTTGCACGTTCACGGCTAGCAATTAAATAATGCATTCGCCCATAATGCATTCGCTCATCATGCTTGTGAAGGTGCTCTCAGAACATATACATTTTGTCTGGGGCGGATTAAGGTAAAATGCCGCCATGGGCCAAACTTTTTTTTGCCGCCCCCATCACCCCCCGACTTTTCATCGGCTGCTGGTCACTGGTTGTGAAATGAAATCAGCATACTGAAAAAAAATACCACTTATAACACTGTTCCGCTGAACAATTTGTGGTAAAAAAGTAAAAGTAAATTGTAAACGCGATCTCTACGTTTGAGCAAATGGTGTGTTAATCATTGGTTCGAACAAAACTTGCCATTTTAATAACAATTTTTTCTTCGCAGTGAACGGCTGTTTTTATAGCAGGTATCTTCATTGTCACACAAGCACAAGCATGATGTTGATATCGTTTTTTTTTTCGTGGAATGTAATTTTTCCTTAATATATGCCCAAAATGCTTTCCACAACGATAAAAAAGAACATTCGAAGTCGCCGGGATGGCACGATCTGAGATTTTCAGCATTTTCCATTATATGTATGTTAAAATGTTTGCCTGTGAGATGTAGGTACCTACCTACCAAGCGGAAAAAATATTTCTAGTGATGAGAAAAAGGCTTCTGTTTGATAAAAATTAGTATGTACTATCATTTTTATATGTAAGCCGCATACAATTGTTGTGACCGCACATTTGCAGTACACACTTTCTTATCAGAAAGACCCCAAATTAATCATAAATCATAACAAACTAAGCCTTTCCGCGAAACCCAATGACACAGCATATTTTTCCTCACTGACCTACCGAACGACCATCTGTCCAACCCATTGTGCATGCATTTTTTGTGCATTCTTGTTTGGTGTAATACGATCACTTTAAACGTATGACAAGTGTATGAGGAATCAACTCACACTTGTTTCGCACTTACCGTATAGCCCACAAGAACAATTATGAGGAACGACAATTAAGAACCTCATATTGTGTAACTTGATCGAGACAAGTGTAGGGCCTAACGATCGCACACGATGATTCGGCCAATGCACTTGTACATGGTGCGGATAGCGACAGCGAGCACTAAGAGGTGGCATATGCTGACCGTGCACAAACAAATGATTGCGATAAACAATTATGCGTAACACATTGAGTGCACCGCACTTGAAGTGGGAGACATGATTTACGGACAATGGTCGTAGGCGTCCTAAAAACAGTTCATTGGTAAGCAAGGAGGAATATGCTGAGCGCAGTGATAAAATCAATTGCTTAAATTACTATATAAAGGGATCAATGAGGAAGGAACAAGCAAAGTAAAATACCTAAGCAAACTAAGAAGGTCGCAGCCACGCTTAAGACAGCGGGCCTGATTAGTTATAACATAATAAGCAAAAGTTATTATTAAACATTAAACATAAGGCGAAAGTTAAGTTAAAATTAAAAATAAAAGTGAAAGTGAAAGTGAGCGTCTCCGGGGCTAACACCAAAAAAAGAAAAAAAAAAGAAAAGAAGTGAAAAAAGCAGCAGCAACAATAGCAACAGCAGCAGCACCGAAGCAGAAACTACAACAGAAGCAGACAGAAGCAGAAAAATATATTAAGGTATTTAGCGTAAATCTAGGTTCCAAGTAAAACACTAGTTACACTCCAAATCAGTACAAAACATTTAAACACTACCCAATCATAATCACTCCCCAAAATTTTTATTTGCCTTATCGAGTTAACCGCAGCAATATTTTTTTTTAAACCAGAAAACTTTTAACTTCAAATCTAAAAAATTTTGACGCGTAAGAGGCGAATCATTGTAAAACTCTTTGAGTTACTACCATTTCATAACTATTTAGCTATGGAATTCAAAATTCAGATAAACGACATATTTAATATGGTCCCTAGTTTTAACGGTGACCCCAACGAATTGAATAAATTTCTCTCGTGCGGCAACACCCTTTTCGGGTCCGTTAAGACGGAGAACCCTACTTTCCTTAACATCATAAGAACGCGACTGCAAGGTGCCGCGTTTGACCTCATACAATACAAGACCATTGATACTTGAAGCGAATTGGTCAAAGAATTAGAGAAAGAATTTAAAATAACTCAATCACGTTCCGTGGTGCAAAATGAGCTTTTAGCCACTAAACAACGACTGCGAGAAGAGGTCAAAGAATTCGGTGACCGAGTAAGTAACTTACTCACCTCTCTTAACACAGCCACATATTCCAGTAGAAGAAAACAGTAAGCTAGCCTTACAAATCTTTGAGGATGGCCTTAGGAGCGAAAACTTAAGGCTAATCATGCAAGCGCATGGCGAAAAAGACTTAAAACAGTCTATAATCTACGCTTGCGAACATGCATCTCGTGCAGGTCACCAAGATAGGCGGGTAAACACCCCCCCAACCCAAACCAGTGTGCCAAACTTGCAACAAAGTTGGAGATACATATAATATTTGTTTCAAAAACCAACCAATAATAACAAAGACTAGAACTACATGCCAAACTTGTAACAAAGTGGGGCATACTTCCGCGACTTGTTATCGAAATACACCTTTTCCTAATTTTTCTATCGTGCAGCCACAATTTAAAAAAGAAATGCACGTAGTACGGTGCGATTATTGTAATCGACCCAACCATACCGCAACAGAATGTCGTACACGGATAGCCCATAATAATCCATTCCGAGCAAGAAATCAAAATAATCCTTTCCAAGAATCCCCACAATCAATGCAATCTAATATTAGGCATCACACGAATCAGGGTGAAGCGTCTCGTAGTTCGGGAAACGAGAACGCTCGGGTGGAAACGGTATTTATTCACGAGCGAATATACAAGCAAGTGTCCACCAAACCCAGAAATAGATTACCCAAATAAAAAAATAAGTATGTCGTGTTCACTGTGTCCCGAATTTAAAGAATCAGTAATAAGAATCAAAGTTCACCCAGAAACAAATAAAAAATGTAAAAAATCGTTAACTCCCGAAATAAAATTAAAGAAAAGCCAAGACTTGAAAAGCAAGAAACTTTATTACACCGAATTCATAGAGTGCAAAACCAAGACTAACTTTAATTCAAATTGATTCCAATTGACATGATGTAGGTACAGTACAAGAACAATGTACATGAAGTGTACAGGTTCGTTAGAAAGTTTGATACAATGTATTTTCTTTTTAGTTAATTTTTAACATCCTCGGCCCGGCAATTACTCAGCTCAATTGGGTATAGCAGCTGTACCGGTCTTCGCAACTTAGTCCCATCGGAAAAACGTAACATACAGGCTCGAACGTTTCCATCACGACCAGCAAACGCCTCTTCGACTACAGCCAACTTCCAGGATACACGGGGCTTGCCAGAATCGAACACCAAAACCACGTCATCTTGCTTGAGCTGTTTGGAGGTATGGCCCTGTGAAGTATAAAAGGAACGTAAAAGCTGGACGCACTCAATTCGCCAGCGATTTGAGAGAATTCTAACTAATTTCAACCTCTGTGACCAAAGCTGTTGTATTTTATCGGAATTTATTTCCTTTTGCGGATCCCAGGTACCCGCATGTCCATGTATGAAGTGCGAAGGAGTAAGGGGTGTGACGTCTAAAGGATCGCTGCTTACATAAGTTAGCGGTCGAGCATTTATTATTCCCTCAGCTTCCAATATGATGGTTTCTAACTGCTCGTAGGTCAACTTTGCCTTCCTGATGACTGCTTTCAGTACATTTTTAACTGTGCGCACAAGCCGCTCCCAGAAACCACCCCACCAAGGGGCCCTCTCAACTATGAACTTCCAACGTATTCTGTTTTCGGCTAAAAATCTCTGAATACGCTCGTCGTCGATGATTTCGCTAGGGCTCATCTCGTTCAGTTCCAAGGCAGCTCGCCAAAAAGTCCGAGCGTTATCCGAATAAATCGTAGATGGCGGTCCTCGTCGCGCAATAAAACGCCTTAGTCCCATGAGGCAATGTTCTGTGGACATAGATGTCACAAGTTCAAGGTGAACCGACCGTATCGCCGAACAGGTTAAAAGCATAATGTAACTCTTGGCCATCTCGCTTGTTGAAGCATCAGCGTAATAGAGAGGCCCTGCAAAGTCAATCCCCACAGAGTCGAACGGGATAGAGAGGGTTATACGATCCAACGGAAGTGGACCAAAAGGTTGCGAAACAGCCTTTCCGAAAAGCTTCTGGCAGATGACACACATCTTAATTCTCCTTTTAATCAACGGACGACCTTTCAAGATCCAAAACCGCTCACGCATTTGGGAAAGAACAACGTTTACACCACCATTTAGAGTCTTTTGATGATAATAATCGACGATGAGATTAACTAGATACGAATCGCTAGGTAATATGATGGGGTGATTCTCATCATACGAATTTCCCGAGAATCCAAGACGACCCTTCAATCGAAGAACACCCTTATCATCCAGAAAAGGACACCACTGCAACAATTTTGATGATTTTGGTAAATCTTGTCTTGACTTTAAAAGATCTACGTCTGCTCTAAAGGACATTTCCTGTATAAACTTAAGCCAGTATCTCTCAGCAAGGGTGATTTCTTCGGCAGATGGTTCTATGAACTTGGGCCTATCTTTTTTCTTCAGCCTTAATCGATAACAGTGTGCTGTTAGCCGCAACAATCGAAACCAGGAGCCGAACTCACGGTAGTCAACGATAGGAGCCGGTTCAGTCCCACCAAAAGCAGCTGTCTGAGCAAGTAATGCCACGGGTCCTAGCTCATCTTTATAAACCACTTTCTCAAAATGTGTGGTACCTTGTAGCCAATCTGGCCCATTTGCCCATACCAAAGAACTTTTCAGGTTACGAGCTGAAATCCCCCTCGTAAGGAGATCAGCAGGATTTTCTTTGCCCCTGCAGTGCTTCCTCGTTAACGCGACTCTGAACATATGGCTTCCATCTTTGTGTATTGCCCTGGATCCACCCGAGGGCTATCCGAGAGTCAGTCCATAAGTGGAATTCGCTAGCATTTACTTTTAAAGAGCGCTTGAGGTATGAGCACAAACGCGCAGCCAACAACGCTGCCGTAAGTTCCAACTTGGGCAACGAAAGTTCCTTTGTTCCATCTGTCTTTAGCGGAGCTACTCTATTCTTCGCGCACAAAAAAGAAGTTCTACATTCCCCAAGGCTGTTAAAGCTTTTTATAAAAGAAACAGTGCCGTAAGCTTTCATGCTAGCATCAGAAAATATGTGGACTTGTATAGAAGAAGAAGATGAAAGTGATAGAGCTGAACGGGGAATACTAAAATCCTTAAGAAGCAACAAGTCCTGCGTGCAATCTTGCCACTCATGTAGAAGTTCACAGGGGAGCGCCTGATTCCACTGCAAATTTTTCCTCCAAGCCACTTGGAACAGAATTTTAAGCCTTATTACCACTGGGCCGAGCATTCCAAGTGGATCGTAAATTCTGGCGATCGTCTGCAGCAAGTTACGCTTTGTGCCTCTTACTAATTCGGATGTGAGTAAATCCTCCACGGATTCAAGAGGTACCACTAATTCGTCAGCCGTTATATACCACAATAACCCCAAAACTTTTTGCATGCATAACGACTCACCTGGACAAAGCGACTTGCGAACCAGCTCGCTACTGGAGTTCCACTTATGGAGATTCATACAAGCGTCCTTCAGCACCAAAACTGCTTCTTCACATATTTGCACCCCTTCTTCTTCTTCGTCGAAACTCACTGCCAAATCATCCATATAAAAACTTTCAAGTAGAATGCGGCACGTTGCGATGTACTTCTTTGATGTTGAAAAATGTTTGCGTAGAGTGGCTGTCAATAAAAACGGGCTACAGTTGACTCCAAAAGTCACTCTCGTCATGCGATACTCTGCTACTGCAAGATTTCCTGTCATTGGCGTTTTTGATGGCACGTACCAAAGAAACCGATGGGTGTCGCGGTCCTTTTCATCGAGTTGAATTTGCAAGAAGGCGTTTTCTACATCAGCGACAGCACCAAACCGCCCAAGCCTGAAATTCAGCAAAATCTTTAGTACATCCGGCAAGAGATTTGCACCAACATGCAAAAGATCGTTCAACGACGGGATTTCTTCAGTCCTAGCCGAGGCGTCGAAAACGATTCGTTGCTTAGTCGTCGTACTATCCTTGTAAACAGGTCGATGTGGAAGATGTTGAGAGTCCCTTTGAGCCGCAGTTGAAACTGGTTCAGCCACGCCGTCTGCAACTAGTTGTCGAATGCCGGCATCATATTCGTTGAACTGTGTTGGACACCTCGACAGCCGCATTGTCAAAGACTTAAGACGTTTAAGCGCACTCCCTCTATTACACGTCACCGTGACGTCGGGGTTTATCCAGGGTAGTGAAGCCACGTAACGTTGCCCATTTCTAGCGATGCATTTGTCTATTAGCTCACTAGCTAGCTGCTCATTCTCAGCAAGTTCGCCTCGAATACCAATTGTTTCCAGGGACCAAAATGCAGTGGGATCGAATTTCGAGAGCGCTGGTAAGAGCAAGATCGCACTGCGAACAAAAAGAGAGCATGAGTGACGGTTCGTTTCAACATTCTTACCAGAACGATCAGTCCCTTGTAATGTCCAGCCAAAGATGGTTTCCACAGCTCTTAGGCCTGCTTAAAGCTGCTGCTGCTTTCCTGTGACTACGGCCCAATAGTAGTCGGAACCGATGAGGACACCAAGTCCCTCCTGGACTGCAACGTTTGTTTGATGCGAATCGGCCAGGCACAAATTGTTGCACCAACTACATGAAGCTTCAGGCGTAGGCAGCGCGTCGACACAAATCTCAGGCACTACAATGGCCTCCAAAACAACACTCTCGTCCGAAAACTGACTTTTTATGCAGATTTCCACCTATTTGCACTTCCGAAATGGTGCTTGCTCCTTACAGCCAAACGGCATCACAGACAGGTTGACTTCTCCAGCGGAAGAAAGATTCAGCCGCTGTGCTAAATCCTTTCGTATGAACGTAAATTGACTGCCACCATCAATTACAAAGCGTATGGACAATGATTTTGATTTTCTTCCACTCGCAGCACTGGCTATGCCACGAGCTGTCTTCAAAAAGACATTTTTTGCTTCCAAGCAAGAGTTTTGAGCGCACAAATTTGTTGCTTTTTGTACTGTTGAGTCGCTTGTTGTCAAATTAATTTGTGTGGTTGCAGGCTTGTTGCCGACGAAAGATGGATCACACAAGGAGGTCAGATGTTTTCCCTTGCACTTTGCACAAGAAAGCCATTTAGAGCTTCGACATTTTTTGGATGAATGCCCGCGGTTGGCACAACGAAAACACCGTCCTGTTTTTCTCAAAATCTCGCGCTTTTCAGATATTAACATCTTGCTGTCACAATCCTTTGTCACATGTTTGTCTGACGAACAAAACACACAAGCAGTTTTCTCACTCGACGATATCAGGCTGGCTGCAGTTGTGTGAGAAGAGGAATGTGGACTGTGTACAGTAGCGGTGGGTGTAAGAGAAGCAGCTTTACTTTTTTCAAGCGATTCCACCTCTCGCTTTAGAAAGCGCATGATACGTTTTACCTGCTCATCTCCAATGTGAATTATCGTTGAACTACTTTGCTGGTCATCTCCGTCGTCCGTTGTCTCGTTGTTGTTGTCCTCCTTTGACTCACAATCGGTTCGATAATAGTCAACGCGGAGTTCTCCTGGTATGCACCGTAATAGAATACTCTTTAGCATTACATAGTAGTGATGAGTGGGTATTTGTAATGCTGTGAGAGTGCGACAACATGTTGTAACCGAATTGTAAAGTCCACGTAGACCGGCTGCATCGTTTTTTGAAGCAATTGGACGAATAGAGAGCAAGCATTGTATGTTTTTATCCACCAGACGTTCCGTGCTTCCAAATTGTTCTTTAAGAAGAGAAACGGCAGCTTCGTAACACAAACCAGAAGCGGTAAACCCAGCGATTACTTTCTTTGCGCTTCCCACCAATACCAACTCTAGGTAACTGAATTTGTCGGACGATGTGAGGTTACGGTTTTCATGTATAGCTGTCCGAAACTGCTCCCAGAACGGTAGCCATTCCTGGTGATTGCCGTCAAACTTTTTTAACTCCAATTTTGGGAGCTTCAATGGTCCATTGAGAACCGTTGGACCAGGAAGAGGAGCTTCAAGTTTTTGTGTAGTCGAATGCTGTTTTTTCTTAAGCTTTTGGAGACGCACATTTAAGCGCGCAAGCATTCCGACGGCCGAGTTCTGATACTCAATTACCTTCTCCATTTCTCTGTCCAGATCCTCCGGTCGCACCAAGGCTTTGTTTTGTACCTCCTGGTCCACCACGTTTAAGCTTTCGTGCGCTGCTGTTAGGCGTTGAATGAGGTAGACGAGTTCTTCTTCCACGCTGTCCGTGTCGTTTGTGGCACTTGGCTCTGTCTGCATGTTGGCTAAAAAATCCACCGCACTTTTGACAATTTTTGTCACTTGTCCTCTATAAGCGCTGCGCGCAGATAATAATAAGCCCAATAAAAGAAAACCAATTACTAGCACACAATACTATAAATACAGAAAAAAATTTTAAATTTTTAACAATTTCGGGCGATTCTCTCAATACGAGAGGCCAAATCCCCGCAATATTAGAGTTCGATGCAAATAATAAACTGATTCATCTAGATCACTTGCTTTACGTTTCTCCGTCGCAAATCAACTTGCAATATGATGGCATAGTTGGTAATGACTTCTTGAGAAGATATCAATGTCATATCGACTATGAAAGCGACGAACTAAAAATAGCAAATGTAAGACTGAGGACAATAGAGCCTCAGCAGAGTGTAAGACTGAGAAAAAAAGAAACAAGGCTGAGGTCATAAACCCAGTAAAAATAAAATACGTAACACTAAAATCTAGATCTCAGCAGGTAGTAGAACTCCTTATTAAAAATAAAACGAAATTCCAAAACATACTTAAAAAAAAAGAAAGAAATATACCCTGGATTTTTTTAGGCGAAACAGTAGCCAACCCCAAAAATCACAAAGTTAAGGTTTTAATGATGAATACGTTGGAAACCAAGCAAAAAATCCACGTAGATAACATCAACCTATAATGGGACAAGTAAGACAACTTTGACTAAGTCTCAGCTAAATCGAGTAATGAAGTCAAGAAAAGACTTAGCAAATTGGAATCACTTCTTGACTTGCAGCATTGCAACTCTGAAGAGAATAAATCCATCATGCAGATGTGTCGAGAGTACAATGGCTTTTTCTATCTAGAAGTCGACCATCTTTCCCATACAGACGCCATGACACACAAAATCCTTACAGAAGAGGGTAAGCCTCCTCTTTTTACCAGGCCTTATCGACTACCAGAAACTCAAAAGGAAGAAATCCATAAGCAAGTGAAAGAAATGTTACAAGATGGTATTATTCAGCCAAGCGCCAGTCCTTGGAATTTACCACTACTTCTGGTTTCAAAAAAAAATAGATCGAAAAGGTAATAAACGATGGAGAGTAGTTGTTGATTTCCGTAAATTAAATAACCTTACCATTAGTGACGCTTACCCTCTACCCAACATCACTGACATTTTAGATCAACTGGGTAAAGCAAAATATTTCGGTACCCTTGATCTAGCCAAAGGTTTTCATCAAATCATTATATAAAGAGGTAAGACTGCTTTCAGCACACCTTATGGGCACTACGCATGCCATTTGGTCTTAAAAATGCGCCAGCTACTTTTCAGCGTCTCATGAACACCGTTCTCATGGGTTTGCAAGGCTTTGACTGTTTCGTATATGTCGATGATATCGTCCTTTACGGATATAATCTCGATGAACACAATAAAAAATTTATAAGAATTTTGAATAGATTGCGAGAACAATATCTCAAACTACAACCAGACAAATGTAGCTTCCTCAGAAAAGAACTGATGTACCTGGGGCATATTATTACTGACCATGGACTCAAACCTGACCCTGAAAAAATCAAAGCAGTTAAAACTTTTCCAGTGCCGAAAAATGTAAAAGGAATCAAATCATTCTTAGGTTTCGTCGGCTATTACAGGCGTTTTATTGAAAATTTTTCATCCATAGCCAAACCACTCACAAAACTCTTAAAAAAGATGTCACCTTTAAATGGGATGCTTTCTGTGATGAGGCGTTTCATAAACAAACTGATAGCACCTCCGCTATTGGCATACCCAAATTTTAAAGAAAAATTCATAGTCACAACTGACGCTAGTGATATCGGTTTAGGTGCAGTCTTGTCCCAAGGTAAAATTGGACAGGACAAGCCTATATTTTTTGCCAGTCGCACATTAAACGATGCTGAAACAAGATAGAGTACTTCAGAAAAGGAACTGCTAGCCATAATTTTCGCAGTAATACAATTCCGACCATATATATATGGGAGAAAATTTATAAGTTACACTGACCATAAACCACTCCAATGGATCATGAACCTAAAAGATCCAACATCTATACTTGGTCGCTGGAGGGCTATGTTGGAGGAATTTGAAAACGAAATTCAGTACAAAGCCGGAATACTCCAATGCCGACGCATTTAGCCGTATTCCAAAGCCAGAAGCTGCAACTGAGATCTTTAACGGACAGCAAGTACTAGTGACCACACGTGGACAACGACAAAAGCTTATTGAACCTTTACAAAAATCAGAAAATAAACCCAATGATATTCAAGTACTGTCAAGCTTTAAATTCCAGGAAGAGGAGGGATCATTTCTAAATAACAAAAGGGTTCAGTTTAAAATGATGACGTTGCCACTCACGGAATCAAGAGATGAGGAAATCCTCAAAGAATAATTTCCTGATTTCACTAAACCCCAGGTAGGACATTAAATAACACTTTCCAGAATGATAACCAAACGATTTGTGCAGTAACCTTACCTACTCCCTTTCGAAGCAAAAACGACGAAACAATCTCCAAACGTAGCTTAAACGAAGCAAGAGAAATCTTATCAGAAAAAGGTTTTAATTCCACAGTATTTTCCTTGCCAGCGCTAAGGGATGATTCAAAACTCATCTTCAAAAAACTCCTTGAAGAAGTATTCCAAAACCTTGACATACATGTACATACTTTTAGTGATTATTCTAACAGATGAGGATTCCATAAAAACAGCTTTATTTGAGTATCATGACTCACCTTTTGGTGGACACCAGGGAGTCACCCGAATTCTAAATAGGATGAAGTCCAAGTATTACTGGGCAACCATGGTGAAAGACATAAAAACTTACATAAAGAAATGTACCTCCTGTCAGCTAAATAAAAGCAGGGGAAATTCATAAATTCCCATGAAAATCACTACAGTAGGACAATTACCTGTAAGTTATAGTGATCAGAAATATTTAGTTACAATCCAGGATGACCTCACAAAATCTTTGTAAAAAACATTATATGTCGACATGGTCCTCCAACTTCTTTACTTACTGATCAAGGCATCAATTTCCTAAGCACCCCCTTTGGAGAAATATGTTCCATTATGAACATTAAAAAACTGAACTCAGCTCCTTACCACCCACAAACAAACGGAGCACTAGAAGTAAGTCATAGAACCTTGGCAGAATACCTCCCACTACGTCAACCAAGATGCACTTACTAGGGACACATGGATACCTTACGCCATGTTTGTATACAACACTACACCTCATAGTAGCACAGGCTATATGCCATACGAACTGCTATACGGGTTTCCCGCTAACATGCCTAGTGTTTTCGAGCAGACGCCCAAAGCCTCGTACAATTACGAAAATTACGTTAATGAGTTGAGGGTTAGGCTTCAATATGGTTATCAAACCGTCAATGAAATTCTTCAAAGAAAGAAAGAATGTTCAAAGAGGCAGTACGATAAGGATAGCAAAATAGAAACTTTTAACTTAATGGACAAGGTACTGTGAAAGAAACATGTAAGAAAAAATAAGTTTGCTGCTCTGTGGGAAGGACCATACGTCATCATCAAAATAATTTCCACCGAAAACACAATGATCCAAGTAGGAAAGAAACAGAAAATAGTACACAATAATGATATTAAAATTTTTAATGACTGAAAACATGCGAGATTCTCTAAAGCAAGACCCTACTCTCTTTTACTCGCAGAATGGAGACCACAAATTACGAACCATCATCCACAAGGAAGCTGGTTAATGTAGTGTCTCAGAGGGTACTACCGTTAAAGACCGGGAAAACTACGATAAGTAGCTCATACTCACCGAGTAACTTGACCATTCCTAGCCCATTAACATCTGCCAAACACGTCCAATAATACGTACGCCGTAGCAATAAAAGGGTATATATAAAAAATAAGCAAGGTTCAAATGGAACCTACATAAACGGACAAATTATCGGTCCTGAATGTTTCGGGATAGAAACGGAAGATTTCAACCTAGATCTTTGCCAGCTATTTACTAAAAAACATCCAGTTAGGCAAACTTCGGTTACCCCATCACCCACGACAAATATCTGAAAACATTCCCAGGGCCAACGAGCTATCGCCAAGACCAGAGAGAATCATTTATGAATTACTTATTCCCTTACACTTGGTAGACAATTTTCAATTATTAAAAGTAACTCCTTTCCCTACAAGAAGCAACAATGATTTTATTTTTGTACAACCTACACACCAGTTTCTAGTTGTAGATTTCAAGAGAGAGGATTACTTCGGCTTGTCATCCAAAGATCTCACGAGGTGTAAACACAAGAACAAACATTTCCTTTGCCCCATCTCTCATCCTCTACGGAAATCCTCCTCTAATGTATCTTCAATGTGGATTCAATTGTACAATCCTAATAAATGGCTACACTCAACCTTATATGCCCAAAGAACTAACGTTATCTGCGGGAATAATGTGGCAACACATTCCTTAAAAGAATCATCGATGATAGAGATTTTCGGCAGTTGTTATCTTAAATCCAATGATCTTACTATCCATGCGTTTAATGAAAGATCTTCAACATTAAACAATTTTTATATACCCCCGGTAAATATCTCAAAATTCTTGACCAATTTCTCTACAAGTTCGTACGGTATTAGCAATAAAACTGCAATAATAAGATTTTCAAGTCAGCACGAGCTAAATACAATTTCCCGTCAAATTAACGATTTGAAAATGGAAGAAAGTAAGCCACTAAAAAACTTGGACAGACATGATGTCCATCATTATGTCGTCATTTACTTCATTATGGGTACATTAATCTTTGCGGTTTCATGCAAAAGATATAAAACATATAAGGTAAATAAAAATTCAATAACCAAACCCCCACAAAATCCCCAAACAACAGTTATGCCAGAAAATAATCCCGAACAGAAATCCCCATAATTTGTACTAGGATAATGGAAAAACATTTTATTATACAATTATCGTCAAGATTAATTTCCAATTCCTTAATTATCATACCTACGATATCGTAAAATCAATGTCGCATTGTACGTTAAAACTAAGAATAATGTCAAATCTTTCAACATATATGAATTGTAATTCTATAAGATATTTTAAACATTCAATAAAAAATGAGTAATATAAACTAGACTATAATACTATAAAAATATACTATAAATATTGTAATTATAAACGCTATATTCCTTCTAAATCAATTATATTGAAAAACTATAACATATTGTAACATTTAAGCGTAAATCAAACTTAACTTTTCCTCTCTCATCGAAGTAACCTGACATTTTTTTTTCTCAAACACAGAAAATTCTTAACCTCTTATAGGTAAGAATTTTCTTTTCTAAGGGGGGTGGGATGTTGTGACCGCACATCTGCAGTACACACTTTCCTATCAGAAAGACCCCAAATTAATCATAAATCATAACAAACTAAGCCTTTCCGCGAAACCCAATGAAACAGCATATTTTTCCTCACTGACCTACCAAACGACCATCTGTTCAACCCATTGTGCATGCATTTTTTGTACATTCTTGTTTGGTGTAATACGCTTACTTTACAAGGCATGGCAAGTGTATGAGGAATCTACTCACACTTCCCGTATAGCCCACAAGTATATAGCCCACAAGAACAATTATGAGGAACGACAATTAAGAACCTCATATTGTGTAACTTGCTCGCGACAAGTGTAGGCCGAACGATCGCACACGATGATTCGACCGCGATGCGACAGCGAGCACGAATAGGTGGCATATGCTGACCGTGCACAAACAAATGATTGCGACAAACAATTGTGCGTAACACAGGGGGTGCACCGCACTTGAAGTGGGTGACATGATTTACGGACAATGGTCTTAGGCGTCCTAAAAACAGTTCATTGGTAAGCAAGGAGGAATATGCTGAGCGCAGGGATAAAATCAATTGCTTAAATTACTATATAAAGGGATCGATGAGGAAGGAACAAGCAGAGTAAAATACCTAAGCAAACTAAGAAGGTCGCAGCCACGCTTAATACAGCGGGCCTGATTAGTTATAGCATAATAAGCAAAAGTTATTATTAAACATTAAATATAATAATAAAGAATACTGGTCGCAGCCACGCCGAAGACAGCGGGCCAGATATTTTAAACTAAAAGAGTCGTTTTATTCTCCCCGAAGCTGTTATTCTTCCTGAAGGGAAAGCACGGCAGTTACCGGGTTACAATGCAATTATAGTATTTTTTTCCGTCTTATAAATTTGCTATTGGTTAAAAAGAAATATCTTAATTTTTTTTTTATATAACAAAAACGTTTAATCTATCGAAATGAGTTTAACAGAATGAGAATAGAAAACATATAATATTTAATTTACGTAAAATAGAAAATCAATGCTAAGTATAAACTATTTTTATAGAAGTGTTTTTTGATACAGTAGATATCATAGTTGATATCAATCAACAACCCTTCTAAAAAAAAAACAGTTTATTAAATACAACTAATTGAGTCCAGCTAACAATCTCAGTTTTTTAATTTCTATATTTCGTAGTGGTTTGGTCAAGAAATCTGCAACCATTTCGTCGGTTGGACAATATAAAAAATCTATATTCTTTGAATGTTTGATATCTCGAAGAAAATAAAATTTAATATCAATGCGCTTTGTTCAAGGGTTGATCTTTTCGATATCTAAGAGTTTTAAACAGCTTTGGTTGTCTTCAAATATGGTGGCACTTTTAATTTCTATTTGCAGATCTTGAAATAACATTTTTAACCAAATAATCTCTTGAGTGGCTTCTGCCAAGGCTACGAATTCAGCCTCCGTAGACGATAGCGTGACGAAACCTTGTTTCCTACTTGCATAACTAATAACAGCTTCCCCAAGTTTAAAAATGTATCCACTTGTTGATTTTCTGCCGTTGATATCTCCAGCCCACTCCGCATCTGCATAACACGTAATATTGAGATCCAGATCCTTGCAACCTACGCATAACTAGAGCTGTTGGGTACCTTTCAGGTATTTAAAAACTCGTTTAACTTCATCCCAATCCCGTTGAGTAGGACACGATACTTTCCGACTAAGTATTGACACTGCTACTGCTATGTCAGGTCGTGTATTTCCCGAAAGATATAGTAGTGAGCCAATAGCTTTCCTATACAATTCATTATTTTCCATAGGTGTTTCTGCTTTCGGTGAGTCCTTTAACTACCCTGGATCCATTGGTATTTCCGATGTTATCGCATCAGACATATTAAATTTGTCAAGTAGTTTCTTGATATAATTTTGTTGATGAATGTAAAATTTTCCATTTCTCTTTTTAATTTCAATTCCTAGGTATAGTTTTAAATTCCTCAAATTACTAATCTCGATTGCGTTTCCAATTTGTAAAACGCATTTGTATTGTTTCATTTGCCAAACATTGTTCTTTTGTTACTACAAGTATGTCGTCGACGTATATAAGAATATAGATAATTGCATCTCCCACACCTTTGACATATAAGCAACTATCTGCCTCACCCCATCTGAATCCAAAATTAATTAATATATAATTGATCTTTTGATTCCAGTAACGAGCAGATTGTTTGAGACCATAAATACTTTTCTTTAGTTTACAAACCATATGTTCCTTTTGAGCTACCGCAAAACCTTCTGGTTGCTGTATATACATCTCTTTGTCTAGATCACCGTTGAGGAATGCAGTCTTTACGTCTATGTGTTGTACAACCATGTCATTTAATGATGCGATCGCAAGCAATGTTCGAAAAGTGGTTTGCTTTACTACTGGTGCAAAAATTTCATCATAGTCTTGGCCATATTTTTGTGAGAAACCTTTTGCAACCAGTCTTGCTTTGTACCTTTTGAGCCATCCGCCAGATTCTTTATTTTAAAGACCCATTTTGAGCCAACAGCTTTTCTTCCTTTTGGCAATTCCACAAGCTCCCACGCGTCGTTTTCAGTTATCGAATCTATTTCCTCTTTCATAGCAAGACTCCATTTATCGCTACGTGATCCTTCTATGGCGTCCTTGTAAGTTGTCGGTTCACCAACGCAAATAGCTTTAAAGCCAAATCTTTTTAGAGGCACACCTTTACTAGCTCTAGAAGATCTTCGTGCATCTGTTTCTATTCGAGAATCCCATCATCCCCATCGCTTTCGAGTGATTCAGTGGAATCAGTTACCGTTAACCGTGTGATGCTCATAATTTTTCTCTCTGTCTTTATTCATTTCATTCAAATTATTGATGTGAACGCTACTTCCGTCATCCGCTTGATAACTAGGCATGAGAACACGTCCCGCATAGGCACCTTGAACCTCTTCAACAAATTGAACGACTCCATTGAACGACGACCTTTTAGGGAATTCTATTCTTTACATCTTACCTTTAAAGCACGCTTCACAAGCTTCTATGCATTTGCAATTAATTAGTTTAACACCAATCATTAAATTTTTATCAATTGCTGAAATAATGCTGCCTTTTTCACGGTGACCAAAACGGCGATGAAATGTGTGTATGCAATTAGTCTCCACTTCCTTTGTTTTTCTCGCAAAATGTTCTTGATCAAGTACAAAAGGATTTTTCTTCAAGGTTGCTGTTGCGCATACCGTGCTCTGTGACAAAATTTCACATCTTCTATCCTTAAACAAAACATGTAACCCGTTTTGTACAAGCTTCCCGACTGATAATAAGTTTCCATCTAACTCCGGCACAGAAAGAACATTTTTAATAGAAACTCTCTTACCTTCGCAGTATAAAACACCATGTCCGGATCCTTTTGCTTCAATTTTATTACCATTTGCAAGATAAACTCCACCGCCAGAATGAATTTTGTGAAAAAACCTTTGTCGCAACTGATATGACAAGTCGCTGCCGAGTCAACGTACCATTCCGAATTAATTCTTTCTCCTCCGGAACTAAAGCAAAATTGATCATCTCCTTCAGAATCGCTTTCAACTGTCTTCTTAGCTTTGACGGTACCACTCCTTTTCGTTATGTAGTCTTTGTTCTTTGAACAATTCCGCTTAAAATGCCCCTATTTTCCACAATTAAAACATTTGTATAGTAAGTTGTTCGTCTTTAAAGCATTTTCTTCGGATATTGCTGTAATTTCTACACCAGCTTTTCTTTTATGTTCCTGAATGAGCTTCTCTTTGACCATTTCCAAGTTTAGGTCATTATCAGGCCTTACTTCAAGAGCTGTTACTAAAGAACTGTATTCTTCTGGTAGACTTCCTAAGAGAAATGCATTCACAAGGTGATCTGCTAATTGTTCACCTAACCCGCTTAGGTGATCCACAACCTCTAGCATTTTACAAATATGAACTTCCATACTCTGCCCTTGTTTCAACTGCATTCTGCATAGCTTCTTCAATAACATAACTTTGTTAGAAAGAAAAGACTTTTCATGTACCTGCTTCAACGTGTTCCAAAACTCTCTTGCTGTGTTCAACTTCCGAAGATGTACCAGCTGAGAATCTTCCACTAAGAGACCTATAGTAGCACGCGCTTTCCCATCCTTCAAAATCCATGCTTCGTCGGGGGAACTAGGTTTTTCTTTGTTGACAATATCCCACAAATCTTCTTTTATAAGTAGCAGCTCTAACTTATATTTCCAGATTTGATAGTTGCTGTTATCTAATTTCTAGATAACAAGCCGTTTATTAAAACAAAAAACCTAAACGTAGACTGGGCCCATAACCTTTTGGATAAAAAGAAATATCTTAATTTTTTTTTATACCTATTGGTTAAAAAGAAATATTTAATTTTTTTTATATAACAAAAAACGTTTATTCTATCGAAATGAGTTTAACAGAATGGGAATAGAAAACATATAATATTTAATTTACGTAAAATAGAAAATCAATGCTAAGTACAAACTATTTTTATAGAAGTGTTTTTTGATACAGTAGATATCATAGTTGATATCAATCAACATTTGCCGCCCCCCCAAAATTTGCCGCTATGGGCCCGGGCCCCAGGGGCCCCTAGGGCTTATCTGTCCCTGTATTTTGTAAAAATACACCAACATTCAATCCCAATGGTCTCTCACAAAAACAAATTCAACTCCCTGCCTTTGAATTCGCCTGAACTCAGCCTTCTCCCTATTTAGTACTAGCCCCCTAGCGAGTGATAAATCGGTGTTTTGTATTTTTAGTACGTTACACCGATTGACAGAATGACAGCTGCTAGTTTCCAGCCCCCAAAGAAAAGTCAGCGATGGAGGTATAAAAAAATTGTTACATATTTCCGGACGGTAATTCATGTTTAGTTGTTATTGAATTAGGTGAAGTTTCCCATAATGCCTACACCCAGTCGTAACACAATCGATATTTATATATGCAATGCGTGTGCTTGCAATGAAGAAAATCCTGCATTGTATGTTAACATTTTTCTGTATACATACCATCAACTTATTGGGAACATTTTCACAACGCCCATGGGGCATGGTTGAAAAATAAAAAACTTAATTTTTGACATAAAAATGCACTTAACACATGCAAACCACAGTTTTGGATAATATATAAATAGACAAAATGGAACAAAGACTAATGAAATGTTATTGAAAAGGGGTCGATGCCACGCCTCCTTTTTTTGCTGAAGGAGATTTACATATTTGACATTAAGTGATTTGGAACTTGCCAGGGGTCAATTGGGATGGGTTATCCAACGATTCGTTCAAGCGGATTGTAGCCGCGGATTCTAGTTCTCGTACTTATGCAACTGCACTTAAACACCAGAAAATGTGTTACTCAAGAAAATTGTAATATCATAAACAAAAACGAATTTAAAGAAACTCGAAAATCGAAAAAATTTATCAACCGCGTAAACAAGGAGAAAAAAATCCCTAAATCAAATCAACATCATCGATGAAAATTAACTGGCACAGCGTACGTTTGTATGTACGTACGCAGCTGACATGTCTACTCATCCAAATGAATGACACTCATTTCCAGTTCAATCCAATTTTTTTTTAACAAAAGTTGTGCTTTTGATTAATGAATTTTTATTGCATACTTTTTATTGTCAGTGAACATTTTATGGTAAATTATATCAAAACTTACTTGGCTTGACGCTTGAACATGCGTCCTTGTGCATAAAAGGCAGCTACGTTCATTTCATTTCATTTTTAAGGGTAGGTGTCCCTCAGAACCGAAGTCAGAGCTCAAGTAAATGCACTTGCATGTATGGGTAACCAAATTAGCTTCTCTTCGAATGTGAATCTGTTCTGAGTCTGACGTCAACAGCGATTGAATTTCGCTCTCTTCTTTATGAGCTCTTTGTTTTATTCTCCATCATTTTCTGGGTGACGCGAGTTACAGTTCCCACCGCAATGCAACCATCACCATAACACCTGTATCAGCAAAACCAAATAGCTGCATCATATACGATTTCACCTCTATACGAGTTCACACAAGAACAACGACCGAACGAGACTCAACTCAGCAACATATTTCCTAGAATTAAGTTAACCTAAATTATTATAAACATGTCAGCAACGTATTTCTTAGAGTAAAGAAAATTCAAATTGTAATGTTCCCATAGGTACAATGTTGTCAAATAAGCAAATCAATAGATTATAAATACTACTGTAAAACGTTTCCAAGTGGATTATTAAACTGTTGGTTAAATGAAAATGTTGTTTTTTTTTCAAAAGCTCTCCCTCGCACGACATAACTGGCGCAGTCGCGTAGTTTCGTCCGATGATTTTTTAAAACGCAATAAACAGTGCTAGAATCGGCGGTTTACCGAAAAACAGTAGTACCGGTGTTGTGAAAATCAGTGAGTTTTGACTCTTAACGGGCGAAAAGAAAAACGAAGAATAACGGAGGTTCACCGTATAAAGTTACCGTGTTAACGAAAAAAAAAATAACGGAGGTTTACCGTTTCAAATAAACAATTAACAGTAGATAAACGAAGGATCATCGTTCTAATAAAATTGTGAAAATCATCAAGTGTCCAGCATCATCAAGTGTCCAGAGTCATCAGGTTCACCACCCAGCATAAGATGAAGACAATTTTTCTTTTACTATTGGGGTAAATACATTTATAAAATTAAGAGTTCTGAGTTTGAAAAAAAAAAGAAAAACTAAGTATATCATATTAAAATCTAGCCTATAATATTTTAAGTATACATAAAAAGAATATAACGCATACGTAAATATATAAATAACCTAAGAAAACGTTAAAGTAATTTCTCACATACCTACTTACCTTAAGAAAAGGAAAAAAGAGTTGAATAAATGTAAAATTTTTTTTTCTTTCACTATTAATGCCAAGAAGAAAAGTCGCTAACCTGCCTTATCCTAAATTCTGGAAATTATTCAGAAGCCTTCCCTCAATTCCGGAAAGCCTCGAAAACGAAATTTTCTTAGATTCTAGTAATCTATCGTCTCTAAATTCCATAATGGTTCCACCAACCCAAGAGCAACCTGCCCAACCTGTAGTACAGCAAAGAGAAATTTTTGAATCTCTCCGAATTCCGGACGCTGTCAAAGATCTGCCTCGCTTTGATGGGAATCCAAGACTCCTATATGAATTCCTCAATAATGTTGAGGAAATCCTCATGTTCATGAGAGAAGTTGACGGTACACCGTATGCCCAGATCATTTTGCGGGCCATCCGCAACAAAATAGAAGGTCAGGCAAACGAGATCCTGAATATTTATGGCACACCCCTCACTTGGGAAGCCATAAAAAACAACTTAATTCTCCACTAGTCGGGTAAAAGGAACGAAACTTCCTTAATTCGAGACCTGCATAGCTTGAAACAAGCCAACAAATCTGTAGAAGAATTCTACAGCGACGTAGTAGAAATTCAAGCAGCTTTAGGTAACAATATTTGTATTCACGAGAAAGATCAAAAAGTTATAACGGCAAAAAAAGAACTCTTTAGCGAAATGTGTCTCAACGCATTTCTTTCAGGCCTTAGAGAACCTCTGGGATCTAGTATTCGCGCTATGAGACCTGAAAACCTCGCAACGGCTCTAACTTATTGCATTCAAGAACAGAATATGTTCTACATGAAGTTTGATTTTAATAAAACAAACTTCAAAAGACCCGTGCCACAACGATTCTCATATAGCGCACCACCTAACTACAACTTATATAATAGACTTTACAATAGCCCTAGACAACCCTTTATTCATCCAACAAACACACCAAACCCTCGAAACAACTTTCATATTCCAGTTTATAATAAACCCCCACTTAACCCACAAAACACATTCAACACACAACCCTATGTAGCAAACAACTTTCAAAATCGGAATCAAACAGTCCCCTACAACCAAACGAATTACAACTACAACCCCCTTGCAAACCGTATCAACCAGACCTCATTACCCGCAACAACACCTATGGAACTAGGCTCTGGCCAAACAAATATGAGACAACCAACGCTATACCATCCAAGACCCACTAACTACAGTAACCAGACAAGACAAACTGCGAAGACACCAAGATACTTCATCGAGGAAGTTCATAACTTAGTAAGTAGTAGAGTGGCGCAACAGCTCGAGGTGAACCAGGGCCAACTTCTCAACAATGTATGCTGGTGTGTTAATTTCTTCACATACAAGGGGACCTACAATTTTTTGCCGAATCCGAACGGCACTTTGAGAAGTTTTTCAAGACAATTGATACTCTCGGAGGGCTTGTCAGACCCTCGCGGAGGTGGGGGCCGTGAAAAAGAACAATTTTTTTTCATAACTTAGAAACAAAGAATTACAACGGCCCTTCGTATATTCCGCAAATGGACAATTACTATGACAACTACTATAACGAAAATACAATACAAAACAATTACGAAAACGAGAATTTAGACGAACTTAACCATAGCCTATTAACCACATTTCAGGAATTAGATGACACAAATTTTCACACACCTGCCCCGACAGAGCCGTCGAATACATAGACATAAATACGCCATGCCATTAATAATTGATATTATAAATGGCAATATTTTTATTAATAAAACACTTCTGAACCCTGGACTCAGCATCTCTGAAGGCATATACGAATCGAAAGACTGGTACAGTTTAGTAGAAATAACAAATGATTCAAATAAAGAAATAACCCTTCTGATAGAGCAACCAATAAAAGTTAACCCTTACACACCCTCTGACTACATAGAAGTAAATAATTTCAACATAAACTATAATGTATCGAAATCAGATGAAGACATTCTTAAATTAATCCGCGCTTCTCACCTAAACGGCGAAGAGAAAAAGACTCTTCTTAAAATTTACAGAGAATTCGGAGACATTTTTTTTAAGGAAGGACAAAACTTAAGCTTCACTAGTCAAGTAAAGCACAGAATCCGCACAAATGACGACATTCCAATATATACGAAAACGTACCGGTATCCACATATTCATAAAGAAGAGGTACGCAGACAAATTAATAATTTGCTTGAACAAGGAATCATTCGGCATAGCTATTCACCCTGGAGTTCCCCAGTGTGGATAGTGCCAAAAAAATTAGATGCTAACGGAAAAAGAAAATGGAGGCTTGTAATAGACTATCGTAAACTTAACGAAAAGACTATTCCCGATAAATATCCATTACCGAATATTAATGAAATATTAGACAAGCTTGGGAAGTGCATGTATTTTTCAACGATTGATTTAGCAAGTGGTTTCCACCAGATTGAGATGGATCCTAGGGATATCTCAAAAACTGCTTTCACTGTGGAAAACGGGCACTATGAATTTGTTCGCATGCCCTTTGGCCTCAAAAATGCGCCCTCCACTTTTCAGAGAGTCATGGACCACATTTTGAATGAGCTTATAGGTACTGTCTGCCTAGTCTACCTAGACGACATTATTATATTTTCAACATCTCTGCAAGAACATGCAGAAAATCTTAGGAAAGTCTTCGAAAGATTACGCCAATACAATCTGAAAGCTCAAATCGATAAATCTGACTTCATGCAGAAAGAAATTTCCTTCCTTGGTCACAGTGTTTCGACCGACGGTATCAAGCCAAACCCCGGAAAAATCCACGCTATAAAACAATTTCCGATACCTCGCACTCAAAAAGATATTAGAGCCTTTCTTGGATTACTTGGATACTACAGGAAATTCATTAAAGATTTCGCAAAATTAGTCAAACCCTTGACAATCTGCCTAAAGAAAGATAGAGTTATTGAAATGAATGAGCAATTTATACAAACTTTCGAAACTTGCAAAAACATTCTTACAAACGACCCAATTCTCCAATACCCGGATTTCTCTAAGCCCTTTAACCTTACAACAGACGCGAGCAATTTTGCAATCGGTGCCATACTATCCCAAGGCCCAATTGGATCAGACAAACCTATATGCTACGCGAGTAGAACACTCACAGATACGGAAATAAACTATTCAACAATCGAAAAAGAGTTGTTGGCCATCGTATGGGCGACAAAGTACTTAAGACCCTATCTCTATGGTCATAAATTCAAAATCATTACAGATCATAAACCCCTTACTTGGATTATGAACTTGAAAGACCCTAATTCTAAGTTAATCCGATGGAGACTAAAGTTAGAGGAATATGATTACGAGATAATACATAAAAAAGGAAAGTCCAATACGAACGCAGACGCGCTTAGCCGAGTTAGAATAGGAAATCCGGAAAACTCTAAAGTCGTCGAAGTCAATGTTAACGATAATCTTTCAGCACAAGCTACAGGCGGTACAACTGTACACTCAGCCGAAGAAAATTTAGACGACGGCATACCGATATTAGAGAAACCCTTAAACGAGTTTAGCAGTCAAATAATTCTAGAAAAAACAGACAAAAGTCCACCCATGTCTTTAGAAACAGTCTTTAAAAATAAGCAACGTCGAACTATCCGAAAAATAACCTTGACAGAAGACATAATGATTGAAATTTTCAAAAAGTTCATGAGTCCAAATAGGCTTAACGCAATATACACCGACAACGAAACCTTCAGCTTAGTGCAATCTACCTTTTCGAAATATTTTTCACAAAACAAAATTTTCCGTTTAATCCGTTGCACAGATATACTTACAGACATAAAACAAACTGACGAACAAGAGAAACTCATAAACGACTACCATACAAAAAATAACCATCGTGGAATTGAAGAAACACTCTTACATCTAAAAAGGAATAACTTCTTTCCGTACATGAAAAGCATAATCACGCGAACAATTAACAATTGCTCGATATGCCAAACGCTTAAATATAACAGGAATCCCCCAAAAATTAAATACCTTAAACCAGAGACACCTCTTAAGCCCCTTGACATTCTACACGCAGATATCTATACAATTAATAACCGACATATTTTGACGATAATTGACAAATTTTCGAAATTTGCTTCCGGATATACATTACCTTCGAGAAACAGTATTTCAATACTGAAATCACTGAAACATTTTATTAGCCTTCACGGCACCCCTTTTAAATTAATCTGTGATAAAGGATCAGAATTTACAGCCAACATCTTTAAAGATTTCTGTAAACAATATAATATCGATCTCCACATAACTTCTTTCCAACAATCCAGTAGCAACTCACCTGTCGAACGGTTGCACTCCACCCTAACTGAAATTTACCGAATCATACTAACAACATTCAAAGAAAATAAAATGACAATAGACCATGATGAGATCTTCTCAGAGACCCTAATTACTTACAATAATGCCATCCACTCATCAACACCATTCACTCCCTTCGAACTATTCTACGGAAGAACTCACAAATTCAACAAAAACTTAAAAACTAAACTTAATCCATCATCCTTGCCAAAATAGATCTTATCCCCAAAATGATTCTTAACCCTAACGAACTACAGGAAATTCGAAATATGTTCGAAGCCCAATCGATTGAAACTAAATCAGGCGAACACATGTATGAACTCCTTGAATTGCAGGCTTACTACAATAACTCCAGAATAATCTTCAACATCCGTATTCCTAACTTTTCCCAAGATAACTACTTCCTTTTCCATATTATTCCCCTACCTATTAACAATTCTAAAACAATAATCATAAAACCATATGTTATAATAAGTGAAAATTGTATTCAATATTTTGATAATAATTGCCCCAAAGTAGAAAACATTTTTGTATGTAAAAAATCATTCAATAAAGAAAACACAAATAGTTCAATATGCATTGGGAACCTGATGAAAAACCAACCAGCGAAGTGTCCTTTCAACGATGCCGAAGATATAAGAGGAATAAGTCAGCCAGAGCAAAACTACATTCTCATGCTAAATACCCCGCCAACTCACATAAACACAACCTGCAATTACCCACAACAAACAATAGAGGGAACCGTTTTGATACACTACGAAAACTGTGAAATCAAGATAAATGGGATCACATACCAGAACAACCCAAACAGACACTGGGACGAGGTCCACATATTCCCAGTATCCTACACCAAAATCCACCCAGAATACACGATCGAAAACCTAAGCCTACGGAAATTTAACGAGTTTCAATTTGACAATACGCAAACCATAGACATCTTGTCAACACAAACAAAGACAAGATACTACCACATTTTGGCTACATTAATCTTATTTTCCTGCATCTTCTTTGCTCTAATATATTTTTGCAGGAAAAATATAAGCATCCAAGTAACGGAAAGCACCAACGCTCGAGCCGCAGCACCTGTACAGTCGCTTTGGCCCTCGCTTTTTACTAAGGGGGGAGGAGTTACAGTTCCCACCGCAATGCAACCATCATCATAACACCTGTATCAGCAAAACCAAATACCTGCATCATATACGATTTCACCTCTATACGAGTTCACACAAGAACAACGACCGAACGAGACTCAACTCAGCAACATATTTCCTAGAATTAAGTAAACCTAAATTATTATAAACATGACAGCAACGTATTTCTTAGAATAAAGTAAATTCAAATTGTAATGTTCCCATAGGTACAATGTTGTCAAATAAGCAAATCAATAGATTATAAATACTACTGTAAAACGTTTCCAAGTGGATTATTAAACTGTTGGTTAAATGAAAAGGTTGTTTTTTTTTCAAAAGCTCTCCCTCGCACGACATAACTCGCGCGAATTATAATTTATGGTTCCGTTTGATTAAAAAAAATACATCTTTATTTGCAAGTAGTCTACACTGGAATGAATTTCTTTTTTAACAAACTTCAACTTGTGACCTATCGTTTGCAAAGGTGGATTCATGAGCGGAAATGCAGCAGACGCTGACGCTATGAATTCACCTGTGCAATTACAAATTAAGCTTAATTGACAAAATATGTATTTCGTGTTCCCATGCTCGTGCGGCTAGGTGTCAATGTCCTATGTTGTGGCGTTGGTTGTCGTTGCTGTTGGTCTCGATGTATGTGTTGTTGTTGTTGTCATGGAATGGTAACTCATGGAATGGTAACTCCTCCCCCCTAAGTACAAAGCGAGGGTCAAGTGGCCTTAAGGGGACTGGACTTGAGCGTTGTTGTGTTCTGTAGTGAGGTTTACATTAAAGCTTCTTCTGTAAATACAAAACGACAATATGAAGGTGAGTGTTAAAATGGCTATTGTAAGCATAATGTATCCGTCTCTGCGTTTAGCTTCCCAGGTCAGCAATTCAGCCGTTTTTTCTTGTGCGAATTGGAATTCGTTGAACTTTCTTATGTTTAGCGTTTCAATGGTGTAGTTTGGAAAAACGCTGTTTAAAGATGCTGGAAATATATGGATTTGGTCAAATTGCATCATTGACCTATGTTTGTAGGAGATTCCATTGATTTCTATTTCGCAGTTGTTGTAAAATAGTAGAACTGAGCCTTTGATGGTTTGTTGGAAGTTGTTACAGCTTGTATTTACATAAGTGGGTGGAATATTGGTCATAAGTATATAGTTATCTTCGATCTGTTTTATTGTTTCTATCTCGCCGACATTGTTGATGGGACAGCTTGCTGGTTGGTTATTCATCAGTCTTCCGATGCATATGGATTCGTTGGTAGATTCCTTATGGGAAGATTCCTTACAAAGAAAAGTGTTCTCTATTCTGGGGCAAGCATGATCAAAGTATTGTATACTATTCTCATTAAACAGCATGTAAGGTTTTACAATTATTTCCTTTGTTTTGTTGATAGGAAGTGGGACAAGGTGAAAAAATGAAAATTCTTCTTGGGATGGGATAGGAATTCGAATGTTGAAGATTATTTGAGAGCCATTAAAGTAAGCCTGGAGTTCTAATAATTCGTAGATGTGCTCATTAGAGCTTATTTCTATTGAATAAATTTGCTTATGAATTTGTTCTAGTTCACTGGGGCTTAGGATTGTTTTTGAAATAATACTAAGTTAAGCTAGTATAACGGCTTCGGAAATGTCGCGCAAATGGTTTGTAAGCAGATCAATATTAAGGTTTATTTGGTTAATGTATTGTATGTTAATAAGGTTCTCGGAGTTAGAACGTATTGAATTGTTAGTCTGTTTTTGAAAATGTTTGAGATATTTTTCAATCAAATCTTGTTGATAGTTAATATGTGTAGTAATGTTGCTAAACCGTTCAATCATTTGTGAGTTTAATTTTGACTTTGCAAGTATTTCATTGCCAATGTACTCCTGCCTTTCGTTTAGATTTTCAATTTCTTTGTTTAATTTTTCGGCGTCCTGTGCGTCCATGTTTCTTGTAATTAGTTTAATTACCGTTCCTAGTCCGTTAACGAGTCCACGTTTTTGCCTGGTTCTTGGCATTAGAAGCTCAATTTTGTCACGGAGTTCTTTAAGTTTGAATTTGGTTACTTCTACTGATGTTTTGATATTGTATGATTTTTCAAAGTTTGTCAATGTTTTTTCGATTTTGTCGATGTTCGTCATGTATTCGGTTAGATTAACTATGTGTATAAGGTTGTTGTAGGTCTTAGTAGTCTTTGCTGCGCCTAGTTTTAATGGGAGTATTCCCTCCGTGTTTGTTAAATCGCGGATTTCTAGTTTCTGGCTGCCTGTTTGGGTCATCCTGATAGATAAGATACTTTAATTAATTTTTTGCAAATTTTCGTTTCTTCTTAATTCTAGATTTGTGAATTTTCTTGTTGTCTAAGGTTAAAACTGTAACTTTATTATTTTTCTTAAGCTTGTGTTTGGTGAATCTTGGGGTGGTTTTATTCCTTCTACATTCTTTTCTATATATCGTGTCATTTATTTCCCTATCTTCGGGTTCTTTTCTGTTCCTGTTTAATTTATGAATTCTTTCACTAGTTGATTGTTCTAACTTATCCCTAATTTTATCAAAAAGTGTTTCCTGAAATTTCGTAAGTTTAGTTAAGTACTCGTGTTCATTCCCGTAGGTTAGGTTTTGGTTAAATTTAAAGGTTCTACCATAGAAGAGCTCAAAAGGTGTTAATTTAGTAGAGGAATGTATAGAATTATTGTAAGTGAAAATGGTTTCCGAAAATATTTCTTCGTGGTCTATTTCCATCTTGTTTTCTTTAAATGTTGCCAGAATTATTCGGTAAATTTCCGTTAAGGTGGAATGTAGCCGCTCAACAGGCGAGTTGCTACTTGTTTGTTGAAATGAGACTATGTGGAGTTGGATTTGGTAACGAAGACAAAAATGTTTGAAAATATTGGAGGTAAATTCTGTGCCTTGGTCGCAAATAATTTTCTGTGGTATGCCGTGAAGGCTTATAAAGTGTTTTAAAGATTTAAGAATAAGAAGACTATTTCGAGATGGTATTGTGTAACCTGCGGCAAATTTGGAGAACTTATCTATTATTGTTAAAATATGTTTATTACTAATTGTATATATGTCGATATGCAGGATATCTAATGGCTTAGTAGGCGTTTCTGTTTTTTCGTATTTGATTTTTTGGGGGTTTCTGTCATACTTGAGCGTTTGACACTTCTCGCAATTGTTAACTGTCTCTGTGATTTTACTTTTCATGTACGGGAAAAAATGTGTTCTTTTGATGTGGAGTAGGGTCTCATCGATTCCTCTATGATTGTTATTAATATGGTAGTCTCTAATTAATTTCTCCTGTTCTTCAGTCTGTCGTACGTCTGTGAGTAAATCTATGCAACGAATCAGCCGAAAGCATTTGTTATTGGAAAAGAATTTAGAATATGTAGTTTGAACTGTTTTAAAAGTTTCATCATCAGCAATTATAGTCCTTCTTTGTTTGTTTTTAAATATAGTCTCTAGGGTCATAGGTGAACCTTTTTCAGACTTTTGTAGTACGGTTTGGAGATTAAATTCATTAAGGGGACGTTCCGAGATATGTATGCCATCATTAAGGTTCTCTAGTGCCGAATGTACTGTTGAACCACTAGTACCTTGTACGGAAAGGGTGTCGTTAATGTTTATGTCTATTGTTTGGTATTGTGGGGGATTTTCTATTTTCACCCTGCTAAGGGCATCAGCATTTGTGTTTGATTTACCTTTTTTATATGATATTTCGTAATCATATTCCTCTAGTCTCAATCGCCAACGAAGCAATTTCGAGTTAGGGTCTTTAAGATTCATAACCCAAGTGAGAGGTTTATGATCGGTAATTATCTTGAACTTGTGTCCATAAAGGTACGGGCGAAAATATTTTGTTGCCCAGACGATGGCAAGCAGTTCCTTTTCTATCGTTGAATAGTTCGTTTCCGATGTTGAAAGTGTTCTGCTGGCATAGCAGATGGGCTTATCACTGCCTATAGGTCCTTGGGACAGTATCGCACCTATAGCGAAATTACTCGCGTCTGTGGTCAAGTTGAAAGGTTTAGAAAAATCGGGGTATTGAAGTATGGGATCGTTGCTCAGGATGTTTTTACAGGTTTCAAAGGTGTGGATGTAATGTTCATCTAATTCTATTTTAAGGTCTTTTTTTAAGCATTGGGTTAAAGGTTTTACGAGCTTCGCAAAGTCTTGTATAAACTTGCGGTAATAGCCCAGTAATCCCAGGAAGGCTCTAATATCCTTTTGTGTTCGGGGTAGGGGAAAATTCCTAATTGCGTGTATTTTATCCGGGTTGGGTTTAATACCTTCTGTTGACACAATGTGTCCAAGAAAAGCTATTTCTTTTCTGAGAAAATCTGATTTATCTAGCTGGACTTTAAGGTTTGACGCTTTAAGTCTAGCAAAAACTTTTTCGAGGTTCTCTAGATGTTCTTGGAGGGAAGTTGAGTATACTATAATGTCATCCAGATAGACGAGGCATGATGTTCCTATGAGATCCTTAAGTATGTTGTCCATTACCCTTTGGAAGGTAGATGGAGCACTCTTAAGCCCGAATGGCATGCGTAAGTATTCATAGTGTCCTCCTTCAACAGAAAACGCGGTCTTAGATATGTGTTTAGGGTCCATCTCGATTTGATGAAACCCGCTGGCGAGGTCTAAAGTCGAAAAATAGAGGCATTTACCCAATTTGTCTAATATTTCATTGATGTTCGGTATAGGGTATCGGTCCGAAATGGTCTTTTCATTTAGTTTCCTATAATCAATGACCATTCGCCATTTTTGTTTCCTGCTGGAGTCTATCTTTTTTGGAACAATCCAAACTGGTGAACTCCACGGTGAGTAACTGTGGCGTATAATGCCTTGTTCAAGCAAGTTGTTTACTTGGGCTCGGACTTCGTCTTTGTGACAGTAGGGGTAGCGATATGTTTTCGTATAGATTGGGATGTCATCTGAAGTATGTATTTGGTGTTTGACTTGACTGGTGAAACTAAGTTTTTGGCCATCTTGGAAAAATATGACCTCGAATTTTCTACATACTTTTAAAAGACCTTTTTTTTCCTCTTGGTTGAGGTGGGAAATTCGCAAGAGTTGTGATATATCGGAGGTTGTCGTTGTATCGTAACTTATATTGAAGTTATTCACTTCAATGAATTTTGAAGAATAATAAGGTTCGACCATTACTGGTTGTTCTAATAGGAGAATTTGGTCATTTGATGAGCTATTATATACTTCTACTGGGCAATACCATTCTTTTGCAGTATATATGCCTCCAGATATCGTCAAGTTGGGTTTGATTATAGTATGTTTGAGTATAATATCACCATTGCGGTAGTCAACTGTTACTTTTATTACAACTTTTGTGTTTGAAGGGATGATGCATTTGCCCGAATTGAATTTGGGTTTAAAACGTAAGGGCAATGTAGAATTTTTTGTAATGAGAACTTTGTTACTGATGTCGATCTTTGCCTGTAGTTGTGAAAGAATATCAAGGCCTATTAACCCGTCAAAATATGCGTGAAATTTAAATTTGAGAAAAGTAAACTGTCCGGAGTCATTGAATTCGCAAAAGGAAGGGATGGATACTAGTTCATCAAGTTCATGATTATTAAGGATGGTAGAGATGCTAACGGGTTTGCACCGTTCGGATTTGAGGTATTTAGTGAATTCAGGGTTTATAAAAGAAGCTGATGCTCCTGTATCTATTAAAAACTTAAGAGGGCGACCGAAAGGGGATGAAATGTGTACATAGGGTAAAGTGGACCCATGCTTATTTACATCTAAGTATCCGAAGGCTCTGTTGGGCCAGGTAATCGAAAATTTGTGTCGTCCAGTTCTTGCATTGTTTGAAGAACTTCTTCGTCAGATATTTCAGGTTCTTGTTCTTGGTAATTGTTGTAATAGTGATCTAGTTCAGGTATGTCAGAAGGTGTCTCATGGTCGTGGGCATAATGTGAATTTATATTATTGACTTCCTCGATTGAGTACCGAGGAGCTGCGCTGCGCCTGGATTGGATGCTCATATTGGTCGGTCTGTTTTGAAATGTTGTAGGTTGTCTTAAGTTTGAGTGTCCGGATCCTAATACCATTGGTTCAGGTGGAGGTAATGGGCGTTGTTGCATCTGTGTATTCGGCATGTGATATTTGGGTGTATTTTGTGAATAGTTTCTTATTCCAAAATTATTAGGGAAGTTGGGTCTGGGATTAGGTGTACTGTATAATGGTCTGTTATACCTTGGATTGACGAACTGCTGTGGGCTTTGAAAGTTTTGAGGATTAACCGAATTGTTTCGGATGAACGGAGGGTTCTGTGTTATGAAAGGATTGGATTTGTAAGGTTGATTCGAAATTGGGTTCACGACTTGTGGATTGTACGAGTAGCGGAAATTAGATGGTCTGTCTTGTCTCTTTATTGGGTTATTAATGCGGAAGTCTTGACGAAGATAGAACATATTCTGCTCTTGTATGCAGTACGTTAGGGCAATAGCTAAACTAGAAGGCTTCATTGCTCTTATACTTGAACCTAGTGGTTCTTTTATACCAGAAAGGAATGTATTTAGGCTCATTTCAGAAAAGAGTTCTTTTTTTTGCACTTATGACATTTAAGTCAGTCTCGTGGATTTGTACATTGTTATTTAAAGCGGCTTGAATCTCAACGACTTCACTGTAAAATTCTTCGATGGTTTTGGAGTTTTGCCTTAAGGTATGCAAGTCTTTAATGAGAGAGGTTTCATTTCTTTTGTCCGAGTAGTGTAGGACAAGATTGTTTTTTATGTCTGCCCATTCTAATGGAGTCCCGTACATATTCAGGACTTCGTTAGCTGGACCCTCTATCTTATTACGAATTGCTCGTAATATGATTTGGGCATATGGGGTATTGTTAATATCACTCAGAAACATTAAAATTTCTTTCACGTTTTTTATAAAATCGTACAAGAGTCGCGGATTACCATCAAAGCGTGGTAAGTCCTTAACTGCATCGGGAATCCGAAGGGATTCAAAAATTTCGCGATTAGGGTTCACACTCATGATTGAGCTTTCAGAAACAGAACAATTTAATACGTCAAACGATTCACGAGGTTGTGCTGTGCTATATGCAGCAGGAATTGAAATTAAACTTTTGGGTTGGAATACTTCACTTGCGCGAACTTCCTCCGGTATAGAGCTAAGGCTCCTAAATAATCTTGTCAACTTTGGGTAGGGATTAAATGATTTTTTTGGTGACTTCTTATTTGAAGGCATTAAAGGGGTAATTTATTTTCAAATTTCAATATTCATTTAAGCTTAGTCTAGGTTTAATTTTCTTTTAAATTATAATTACGTTCAATCACAAAAATGTTATATGTTTCATATCTATTCATATGTTTCTTCAATGTTAATATTTACTCAATGTATGTATATTCTTTTCTAACTTCTCTAATTTATCTTTTTTTTTCTTTTATCTTTACTTTTATTTGGTTTAATTTAAATAGTATACTTGATTCACTTGACTTACATGCACCCGAATATAAAGAGAAAAAATCCCATATCAGGAATCTTCTCTCTTCCCTGTTGTATGTTATATTTCTTCAGTCTTCTGTCTTCTATTTCCTTCAATGTTCAATCTTCAGTTTTCAATTGCTTCGTTCGATGTTCCCTCGACGTAAGTTTGTTTAGATGTTCCCTCGATGATAATATGTCCGATGTTCTTTCGGTGTTATTTCTTAGGTTCTTCTTCCAGTCATTAAGAGTCAAAACCCTATGGTTGATTTCGGTCACGTTCTTTTTTCGGTAAACCGCCGATTAAATTCGCGCACTACTTTCTTAAATAACCACTGACTGGACTAGCGACTGCGCCAATTATAATTTATGGTTCCGTTTGATTAAAAAAAAAACATCTTTATTTGCAAGTAGTCTACACTGGAATGAATTTCTTTTTTTAACAAACTTCAACTTGTGACCTATCGTTTGCAAAGGTGGATTCATGAGCGGAAATGCAGCAGACGCTGACGCTATGAATTCACCTGTGCAATTACAAATTAAGCTTAATTGACAAAATATGTATTTCGTGTTCCCATGCTCGTGCGGCTAGGTGTCAATGTCCTATGTTGTGGCGTTGGTTGTCGTTGCTGTTGGTCTCGATGTATGTGTTGTTGTTGTTGTCATGGAATGGTAACTTATGGAATGGTAACTCGCGCACGAGTGTATGGAGTGTATACACCTACCTTACACATCTATTCTATCTCCGTCTGCAGCACAAAAACCGGCTGTTGGAAGCGTGCTTACTGCTGAGGATCTTGCTTCTATTTGTCCTCTCTCGATTTCTTTTCTATTTCTCGATCCTCGACAGCGAAATTCTGTCAAGTTGATAAATATGATATTTTTGCTATGGCGATTTTGAATTCGGATGTCTGCTTTTGATTTTAAAAATGTTTGCTATTGATTTCGTAGGTGCCAACACTTGAGTAGGAGGTAGCTACATTACTTTTGTTGAATAGTGCCCGTTACGTGGACACGGAAGGTGCATTGTTTCAGCCGCTACATTTTGAATAACATGTCTGATAAAGTATGTACATAAATGGTACATCTGGGAAAAAACTGGTCCTGCAAAATAAATTTTGCGGCAATTTTTTACGAAGCATTATACCTAGAGCCTTGCATTGTTTTTTAAAAAACGTTTTGGTACGAAGACAGATATACATACGGGCTATTTTGTATAGTTGTTAAGGCTGCGACAAAATGTGGTAGGTAAATAGAGTTGGTTGTTCGGTGCAAAACATGTTCGTGTAGGATGGCGTGGAGTTTTTGGGAAATTGCTGTCAAAAAATTATTCGGTGTAGTTTTCTCTAAACTCTAAAGGATTATAACAAACAAATCGCAACGTAAGAAAACATAAAATTGCCATGGTTCTTCACCCTTGTGTCAATACGATCTTTTTGTTATCAGTCATAAAAATATACAATTTCGTAACATTTTAATCAAATTTTTTTTATCGGTTTGATTAAATCTACGTTCTTTAAACAGTTCTTTAAACATACCCAGAATTTAGCCAACTCTTTGACACTTTCATTGTAACGCAATAATCGATAATAATGCATTGAAATGTAAATTACCTACCTAACCACAACGTACCTACCTACCCAAATTCATTCATAAAATCTTTCAGCAACGCCACCAAACATTTCATTCATGACCTTGCACCAAATAGAAGGTATAATACGACCGTACACATAACTATAACGGAAAATAAGGATAAGGTGTCTCAGGCATTACCTACCGTCAGATAGATGTGGAATAATATTCGGTGGAATGCTCTCCGCTAGATCATTATTTGGTCAAAAAACTATGCACATACAAATATAGATATGTATACATCTACAACTACATTAGAGACAGAGCCAAGAGCCAACACAAGATCGATAAAATTCTCTTCAGCGATCTATATCTATACCTATCCTACCAAGAACCAAGTGAGTGCCCACTGCCCACTGCCCAATCTGTACAAGAAAGAGAATGATGAAACGAAGGCACCACGACATAGTGTGGCATTTTTTCGAACTTCAACTTCCTTGTGTGCGTTTTCAACGAATTTTTTGGGCAAAAATAGCCGAATAGACACTTTTTCAAAAATTAATATCTAAGATACTGCAAATAAGAAGCCTGTTATTTGAATGCAGTCTGATTCACAAAATGATTTGCAATATCAGTGCCTTTCGTTTCCTCACAACAGCGTTGCAAATGTTGTCTATTTGTTGGTTTATAAGATTGCGTTTTTAAATACGTTAAGATGAAAAAAAAACGTTTTTTCGGGATCCGCACTGGTTATAAT
Organism: Neoascia interrupta; assembly: GCA_947623515.1. Lineage (NCBI taxonomy): Eukaryota > Metazoa > Arthropoda > Insecta > Diptera > Syrphidae > Neoascia > Neoascia interrupta. Next base: position 140,104,044 of record OX392462.1, read on the forward strand.
AATACATTTCCGTTCATAATTAAATAATTTAAAAAATTTAAAAATTAAACCGTGACAGCCCCAAAGAAAATAAACAAAAAAAAATTGTAAAAAAATTAGTTGTCTTGTTTCAAGCTCCAAAACTTCAAAACTAAGCAAATTTAAAACTGATAAAAATTAAAGCTAGTAGTACACGTACATTGGCTTTGAAAAAAAAGTTATTTCAGCTAAGTACCTTTTCAATTTTAGAAGTTCTGGCACATGAAGCATTTGCATTACCTTCAAAATCAACCCAAATTTCGTAATTTTCAATATTTTTTTCCGAAATAAAGAAGCAAAAAATTAAAAAAAAGAGCATCCACACTGGTTGAAGAATCTTTTTTCTTTTAAAATTAAATTTAAAAAAAAATAAAAAAATTGTTTTTTGAATATGCCCCGTCATTTATAAAAATTACCTATCTAAATTTCATAATTTTTGAATTTAATTAACAGTTTTAAGATATAACGAGTTCTTTTAAAAAAATCAAAGGTAACAGTAAAGTGGCCCAGTATTTTCTTAATCAAAGGCCGTTGGTTTTGTTAAAATATTCTAAATATTGTGGACGCTACGAGGCTTTTCACAAAACAACAAGCCTTTTTTTCAAGGGATACCTAGCCTTAATGCTTTTTATTAAATTCAATTCATAATAATTCGTCATTGCTAGACAAAAATGCTTAAAACTAGCTTAATTAACTTAACTATCTTAACATAACTTACTGGCCCTATGCGGGCGCTCTAAGCTAAACTTGATGCTTATATACTATGTCTTTCGACCTAAACTAACTTACGTTGTAATACTTAATATAGGAGAACAAATTAAAATTCAGAAAAATATTTTTGTTACCAAAAATTTATCATACGCATTAACTATTTCTAGTCAATGCGCATGTGTGGTTTTTAGGGTTTATTGATAAAAAATCAAGAAAAGATTATACATGGTCTTTACCCTAGTTATTAAACCACCGTCTGTTTCGTACGCAATCTTGGTTTATGCTCATCAGTGGGTAACACCAAGATTGCTTACCCATATACAGACGGTTTTTCGGCTGAAGCCGAATCAAACTTAAAACTTACACTGCAATAATGGAGTGTTTCGTATAAGCCCTACACGAATGCTCAATTCGAACATTTTGTTCGTGTAGGAATTTACTACCGTGACCAGCATAAAATATTTTAGTTTCCAAAAATTTACCATACGCCTTAACCATTTCTAATAAGCAATCTTGGTGTTACCCACTGATGAGCATAAACCAAGATTGCGTGCGAAACAGACGGTGGTTTAATAACTAGGGTAAAGATCATGTTTGATCTTTTCTTGAAAAATATTTTTGTTTTAACCAAAATTAGTATCAGAGCTTTTTTTTCCTTATAACTAAAATTTAAAGCTACCTTAAAATAAAAATAAAAATAAAGATAAGACTTAACCAAACTTAACCTATCTTAACTACCTGCATAATAAAATATGCATTTTTTTTTTGTGTTTTTTTGTACTTTTTGTATGTTTTTTTTATCGAGTGCCGTGGTTTTTTATTTATTTTTGTGATTTTCATACCCCATCCCATAGGATAGGAGGTATATTAAGTTTTTCACATAGTTTGTAACACGGTGAAATAATAATGGTAGACCCCCATGACCTTAAGGGCATATGATCGAGACCGAATTCCGAATCGAATGAGCCATGTCCGTCCGTCCGTCCGTCTGTATGTCACATGTTTTAAATCCTTAATGAGCTAGGGTGCTGAAACTTTGAACGTCAGGTGCACGTCATGCGAAGCAGTACAAGTGTAAACATTTTTGATAACCGCCCAAAGACACGCCCACAACCGGTCTAAATGTACCTCTACCTCCAGAGTTTTCAAAACTGTAAGACGTTCTAAAAGGCTGAAATTCGATTGGTAAACCTCCTCTAGTGGGCGTGGCATCTATTTTAAGGTAAATTTTCAAATGCAGTTTACTCAATATTTTTGCTCGAAATTGGAAAAAATATGCAATATATTTTATGTAGGAAACGCTTAGTTCCACATTTTGTTCATAAAAGACTTTGGGCCCCGCCCTCATTTGGAGGCAGAATTGAAGAAAAACCTAAAATTTTCCAGAAAAACTTAATTTCGACTGGCCTTGAGCCTAATTTAGGAAAGCATGAAACAAAAATAGTAGCAGGTTAGGTAAACAATGCTTCAGTCCAGATTTCGTTCATATAAAGCTTTTAGCCACGCCCTCTTTTAGGGGTCGATTTTTCAAAAATATTGAATTTGAACCAAAAAGTTGCACTATTACGTACATTTAAGTGTAACTTGGAAATATCTGTGGAAATATCTTATAATTAATAGTTTTTAATTAGGGGCGGTTGGACCACGCCCCTTTTCGAAGTTTGCATTACTTACAAAATGTCAAAAAATAACTATGCCATCAGCATTTTACAATATGGGATAGGATGGGGTATTCCACGGTCCGTTTTACGGACTGTAACTTCTGCGTACACACTGTAGCACGTACTCACTGTTTTTTTGTGTTTTTATGTTTTTTATACCCAATTTTTTCAAAAATGGAGTATATTAAGTTTGATACAGGCGAAAATGTAACATAGACAAATAATGACGATAGACCCCCAAGACCATTAGGGCATATGGTCGAGACCGAATTGTGAGTCGAATGAGCCATGTCCGTCCGTCCGTCCGTTCATCTGTCCGTCGGTATGTCACCAATTTTTAGGCCTTAAATTTTGAGCTAGGAAGCTGAAATTTTGTTCCTAAATGTAAAAACAAATGTTAAAACTTTTTAGATCCGCCCACATACACGCTCACAATCGGTCAAAATGTGCAACAACCTCCAGTGCTTACAAGACTGTAAGCACTGAAAGACTGAAAAGCTGAAATTTATTATTTAGCATCTTCTAATGATAACAAGTCATAAAAAATAAAAATAAAGTCGCAGACCGCCCCTTGTAGGCGTGGCATCGATTGAAAGTTTAATCTTTTACATGCAATTTGTTCAATATTTTCGTTTCAAATCGAAAATTTTTTACTTAATGTATTATGTAGAAAGCGCTTTTTTATATCTCTTTCATACAAAGTTTTGGGCCACAAGGTTTTAAGAAAAACCTCTTATTTTCCAGGAAACATGGATTTCCAATACTTTTTAGGCCAATTTAAGTAAGGATAACAAATAAAATTTAACACATTAGCTTCACGGGGTTCTATACTAGATTTCGTTCCTTAGAAGTTTTTGCCCACGCCCATGTTTAGAGGTTGATATTACGAAATTGTTGAATTTTACCCAAAAAAATTACATTTTTGGAATCAAATTAAAGAGTAATTGTTCAAATGCAATTTATTCAATATTTTTGTTCCAAATCGAAATTTTTTTTCTTAATATGTTATGTAGAAAATATAAAGTTCTACATTTAGTTTATACAAAGTTTTGGGCCACACCCATATTTAGAGTCACAATTCTAAACCTTTAAATTTCCAGAAAAACATGGATTTCGACTGCTTTTTGGCTTAACTAAGTATAGAATAAGAAAAAAAATTTACCAACACCGGATACTATTTCAGATTTCGTTTATACAAAGTCTTCGGCACATTCACCTGTAGAGTTCAATTTCACAAAATTATTGAATTTGAACCAAAAAATTAGAGTTTTGCGTACATTTTAGACGCAAACTTGGATACTTCTATGCTAATATTGATTTTCGGTTAAAGGGTTTTTTTAAAGGGCGTGACATGCAACGCCCTTTTTAAAGAAAAGTGAACAATAACTTTAAAGGAAGGATTTTTTTTCTATTTAAAATGATGCATAAATGGTAACGGGACGGGGATGGAAAACAAGAAAATAAACGAATGGAAAGGAGAATAGGAATGGAGAGGAGAAAAGGAATGGAAAAGAGAATAGGAATGAAAAGGAGAATAGGAATGAAAAGGAGAATAGGAATGAAAAGGAGAATAGGAATGAAAAGGAGAATAGGAATGAAAAGGAGAATAGGAATGAAAAGGAGAATAGGAATGAAAAGGAGAATAGGAATGAAAAGGAGAATAGGAATGGAAAGGAGAATAGGAATGGAAAGGAGAATAGGAATGAAAACTGTTGCACTTACTCACTGGTTTTTTCATAAAAAAAAACTTAAAACTACGTTAACCTAGAAACCTAAGAGCTATGCAAGAACTGAAACCTAACCCGGGTCGATTGGGATCTACGAAAGAGTTCCCTAGGCTTGCCAACAGAATTGCTGGTGCTGTTTAAGCACATCTCCCACATCACGGGAGGATACCGATCTGCTGAATCGGAGACGCTTCTCAGCGCTCCGTGCGATGTCTCGGTTGTAGTTGAGTCGCCTGTCAACAGTTGTCCGGGCAACGTGAAAGATTAAAAGCATTGCGGATCTATCTTTGATTCAGGCCTGTCTGGTCAAAATAGAGAAATGCCTCCGGGGGACAAACCCGTTTAGACGCACACTTTCATGATAAATGAAATTTGGGTAATAAGACCCTGAGATCAGGTTAGTATTTTGTGTACTATTCTAATGGAGTGTCTCGTCACTAACGAGGAAGGAACTTGAGCTGGTTGAGGAGGCCAAAAAGTATCAGCTCGATGCAACTGGCATCTCCTCAACTAAATGGGAGGGTTCTGGGACCAAGACTTCGATGATGGGTGAAAGCTCTTCTGGTCTGGCGTCCCAAACCACAGACTGCACGATGTCATTCCGTTAGGGGGAAAGATTCTGATCTTAAAGCTTAAGCTTGAACGATCGACTCTGGCTCTGGTTCAGGCTTATGCCCCAAATCGAGAGTCATAGTATGAGTCCTTTTCGAACGAAGTTGATGCTGCCCTGGGCAGAGTTGCAGAAATTGACTTCTTTTTTCCTGATGGGTGACTTTAATGTACATGTGGGTACGGACGACAGTACTTGGAGGAGTGTGATCGGGAGGCGCGGTGACCTGGATCAAACAAGAACGGAGGGAAGTTGTTGGACTTTTGCTGTGCATATGGCTTGTCCATCATAAACACCTTTTCCTCACACAAAGACATTGACAAATACATATGGTACAAGCAGCTGGTATAGCGGGCTGGTGGTGGAAAAAGAACTCAAGGCGTTTTAAACCAATTAAAGCGCTTGGAGTTCAAGAAGCTATCAGAAAGAAGAAGAGAGACCATTTGCCGGCTCAGAGGAAAGAAGTTGAATATCGTTTAACGGGTTAAATCCAAGGACGGTACACTTCGGAGAGAGCACTTTTCGGAGTTGCTCAACCCCCAACAGGGCACTGAATTTTTATTTTTTTTTTTAATACTAGGGTGGACGGAGGCTTAAACTCCAAAATCTTTTAAAGATACGAATACTCCCACTATTACTTACTTTATTTACTTAAGGTGGTGCACCCCTACCCTAGCGTCGAACTTGCCGAGTTGTAGGGGCTGAGTAAGGTCAACATTGCCAGAGAATCTCTTTTCTAGATGAGGCCTGAAACCATAGGATGCTCCACCCTACCCGTCCCCTCCTTCCTTCTCCCCTCCCTATCTTCTCTTCTTGTTCCTCTCCCCTTCTCCCCTGGGCTGGACGAAGGTGTAATACGACTCGTGCCGAGCGTCAGCCTGGCTGGGGGCCCAGTTTATATAATAGCCCAGTCTCGTACGGAGTATCCGGATACCTGGCTTTATCTATACACTGCGGATCTCTGTATAGACGGACCTCCTTTATCCGCTACTCGTGGGACCAAACTTAACTCTTAATAAAGATAGTGGTAAGACCGGCACCCCTTCAAAGCCGGACGGTAGTACGGTGGCAAAACTGAGTACCGGGACAGCTCCTACCCTGCCAAACAGTTGTGCGATTGTGAATACTCGTGATCCACCCTGTGCGGGCAGTAGCAAGGACTGTAAAGCAGTTGAAATTTCAGCTTCCAGTAGTGGCGGGTTTGTGGCACTTAATGGACCCTCCACCTCTGGCAGCTCCAGCAAGAGCTCTTCGCTCGCTAAAGCAGTAGGAACTTCAGCTTCCAGTAGTGACGGGTTTGTGGCACTTCATGGCCCCTCCACTACTGGCAGCTCCAGCAAGAGCTCCTCGCTCGATAAAGCAGTAGGAACTTCCGCTTCCAGTAGTGGTGGGTTTGTGGCACTTCATGGCCCCTCCACTGCTGGCAGCTCCAGCAAGAGCTCTACGCTCATTAAAGCAAAGAAATCCGCCCGCAGTGCGTCTCATGATGGAAGATCGCGGCTACACGCTCCATCAAGGGCGTACTATAAGAAGCAGCGTGAAGCTTCCCGGACTCTTAAAGCCTTTGGGGATACTGGCAGAACACTGGCGCAGATCGCCAATTTCAAATAGGCAGAGAACACTCTGAAAAAAGAGCATAAGCGACAGAGGTCGGAGGAAGATTCCGTTTCGGAATCTAAACGTCCCAAGGTGAAAAACAAAATCACCCCCCCTAAGACGTCCTCCGTCACACCTCTGAAGTCGTTTAGCAATGTTCTCAAGGACCGTATCGTGGTTGCTGTGATTGACCGCAGTGACCTCGATGGCTCAATAACTCCCGAAAGGTGGAACATGGTCAAATTGAAGCTTTATAGTAACTTTTATGCTTTAATGCGGGAACACCCCGGACCACCTCCGTTAACCTTGGCCATGTCAGGCCATGTCAAGCTAATCGCGTGCGAGGACATGAGATCTCTACAAGCTCGCGATTAGCAGTCTAGGGGAAGTTTGGCCAGGTGCAAAGCTCGAGGTCGTCGCTAAGGAGAACATCCCTAGCAGGCCGAGAACGCGCACCTGGATTCCAATTGAACCCCCCTCCGCTCACGAGATTCTCGAAGTCATAAGACTTTCCAATCCCGTACTTCCAACTCACGACTGGAAGGTCGCTAAGCTAGAGGAGCAAAGAGGATCCTATAGATCTGCCATTGTGGTAATCAACCAGGATTCTCTTGCTCTTCTAGCTCACACCAAAGGCGTGATCAGATTTGGTTGGGATCAAATCACCCTAAAGGTATACAAAAAGGACGAGTTGGAGACTGGCAAGTTGCCTCCTCACCCCCTTGAACTGGCGTCTGCTTTACCGCACCCCGTTACTGCAGTCACCTTTCTAGATTTGGAAGACGTCGCCGCTGCGGAACTAATGGCTCCTAACCAGCCTTCCGACTCTGTGTCTGACATTCCATCAGACATGGAGACGGAAGACTGCCTAAACTCAGTCCTGCTGAGTGAGGACCAACTTTTGGGTTCGTTCTCTGAATCAGAGGACCTCAACAACACTGTCCATTATGTGAGGCCATTATGGAGTTATGGAGTGACCTCCATCACTCCATAATGTTCTCGGCCTCCCTTCTTCTCCGCCTCGCCAAAAATGGAGAAGACATTGTCTTGATCCCAAAACCATGGGTTGTTGAGAATGTGGTCTGCGGAATCAAGACTCCCGGATACTACCCACTGTATGAGACAGGTAAAGGTAAGCCTAGATCTTGCATACTAGTGAAAAGTAGTCTCAATGTATTTTTACTCCCTGAATTCGGCGACCGAGATATCACCGTGGCGAGACTAGAGACAGCCAAAGGCCTTACTGGCTGGCCTCTGCATACCTCGCCCACGACATGGTGGACAGTCCCCCTGGTAAAACCTTGGAGAGTGCCATCAAGGTTGCTGAACTACGCAATACTGACTTCATCATTGGGTGCGATGCGAATGCTCATCACTCAGTGTGGGGAAGTTCCGATATCAACGACAGAGGTGAGTTACTTTTTGACTTTATTTTAAAAACTAACCTCATTGTCTGCAACACGGGTAGCGAACCTACCTTCATAACAAGAAATCGACGAAAAGAACTTGATATCACTCTCGTCTCTGATCCCACTGCTAAACGGGTTGGTAATTGGAAAGTCTTGTCTGAACATTCCTGGTCAGACCATAGATACATTCAATTCAGTTTAGACGATGTACCTCCTCGCCAATCATCCTTCAGAAACTACAGAAGAACGAATTGGCTTCTTTACAGATATTCACTGAACCGTTTAAGGATCTCTTCTCTCCTAAATCCTCCTTGTGACACCAATGAGCTTGATCACAAGGTTAAGGAACTCATTCTGGCTCTCAATAAAGCACTTTCTTCCTCCTGCCCTCTTGTAATTCCAAGGGGCAAGGGGAAACCGCATTGGTGGACCTCAGAACTGGGCCTATTCAGAAATGAATGCAGGAAACTCTTCAATAGAGCCAAGGCCACACGTGCAAATACAGACTGGGATGCCTACAAAACATCCCTCAAATCCTACCAAAAGGAGCTGAGGAGAGCTAAACGGCTATCTTGGCGACTCTTTTGTAGTAAAATAGAAGAAACATCCGAAGCCTCTAGGCTAAGGAAAATCCTCTCTTATAATCCAACGATGCCCAGCTACCTTTAAAAAGCAGACGGCTCTTGGACTTCCTCCAGCGCAGAATCGCTAAACCTGCTACTGGACACCCACTTTCCAGGTAGCTCCGAAGTTATCAATAGCATTAACCTTAACAGGTCGATGCCACACATAACTAATAAATTTGATCTAATAACGAGAGATAGACTGCTTTGGGCACTTAACAGCTTCAAACCTTACAAGTCGGCAGGACCAGACGGCATAATACCAGCCGAACTACAAGGGTCATCGGATATTATCCTCCCTGCACTGGACAATTCTGAGAAGCTGCGTAGAGCTGGTCCACATTCCGCTGCTATGGAGGGAAGTGAAAGTGGTTTTTATACCCAAAGCTGGCAAATACTCGCACGTTACTCCTAAAGATCTCAGACCCATAAGTCTATCATCATTCTTCTAAAAACTCTAGAAAGATTGATCGATATCCACCTACGATCTAGTATTGACAAAAGGCTGCTTTCTACTGCTCAGCACGCTTATTGTAAGGACAGATCTGTAGAAACAGCCTTGCACACGCTAGTACGTTCCACCGAATATTCCCTTCATCACAAGGAGTACACGATGGTAGTCTTCCTAGATATAGAAGGCGCCTTTAATAATGTCAACACGTCTGCGATCTTGGCTGCACTGTCGGCTCTGAAAGTGAGTGGCTCACTTTGCGAGTTAATTAATCAACTTTTAACGAGTAGGATTATAAACTCAAAGCTAGGTGAGACAACTGCCAGAAGATCCGTCAGCAGGGGAACACCGCAAGGTGGAGTCCTACCCCCCCTCTTTTGGAATCTAGCAGTGAACGAACTGTTGGTTATCCTAGAAGGAGCGGGCTGCAGAGTGATCGCTTATGCAGATGACGTTGCCATTGCTGTGTCGGGGAAGCACCCTAATACCCTCAAAGAACTCCTACAGAATGCTCTAAACAAGCTAACAAGATGGGCTGACAGCTGTGGTTTGGGGGTCAACCCTCACAAAACTGATTCACAGACTATTCACAGACTATTCACAAACTATTCACCAGGAACTACAAAATCCCACATATCGACCCCCCCTTAAATCTAGGGCACTAACTTAATCTTCTCTGAGGAAACTAAATATCTGGGTCTCATCTTAGACAGAAAGCTTAGCTGGAAGTCTAATATACAGGAAAGAGTCCGGAAAGCTACGGTAGCACTCTTTTCCTGCAAAAAAGCCATCGGCAACAAGTGGGGACTTCAACCCCGTATCACCCACTGGCTATATATCTCGGTCGTAGGGCCGATACTGATGTATGGAACAGCTGTCTGGTGGACCGCTTTGGATAAAGCGGTAAATCGTGATAAGTTAAGCAAGGTCCAAAGGTCAGCTTGCATCTATGAGTGGAGCAGTCCGCACCACTGCCTCAGCAGCACTAGACATCCTGCTTCATCTCATTCCTCTTGACATCTTCAGCAGACAAACTGCTGTCATCACGGCTACTCGCCTCAAAGCAACCTCTCAGTGGACCAATAGTGAGATAGGCCACTCTGCTATTCTGAACACATTCAGATTCCCTTCTAGAAACATGGACCTCACCTTACCCCAATTACAGTTTGAAAAGAACTTCCAGGCAACGATCCCCCCCAGGTCTTCGTGGGAGGACTGTGCGCCTCTGGAATGTGAATCGATCCACTTCTACACTGATGGATCGAAGACAAATGATCGGGTAGGCGGGGGTGTATTCTCAGACCGACAAAATCTAAGTCTCTCTTTCCGTCTCCCGGATCATTGCAGTGTTTTTCAAGCTGAAATTATGGCGATAAAGGAAGTCTTGTCCTGGCTTAAGAAAAATGTTATATCCGCCAAGGACATACGCATATTTTCTGACAGCCAAGCGGCCATCAAGTGCCTGGAATCGGTCTCTATAAACTCTAATGTAGCCTTAGACTGCCATTCATCTCTAAAGGAGATGTCGGAGCAGTTCAACATTCTCTTGTGCTGGGTGCCAGGACATAGTGACATTCCAGGTAACTGCAAGGCTGACGAACTCGCCAAACTTGGAACTACCCTCCCAATTTTGCCTGATAAAGGCTCCGTAGGCATTCCAATTTCGACATGTAAACTCATGATTAAACTGGATGCGATAGAAAGAACAAATCTCAGATGGACTAGTAGTACCTGTCTAGCGACGAAACAGGTCTGGCCAAAGCTTGATCTTAAACGCTCTAGGAGTTTGATCGCTCTTAATAGATCGCACATTAGTGCTACAGTCGGTGTCATTACAGGACACTGTCTGATAGGCAAACACGCGACAAGGCTTGGTGTCTATTCCAACGACTTTGCAGGAGCTGCATGGATGAGGAGGAAGAAGAGACCACTCTCCACCTTCTCTGTACATGCCCCGCTCTTTCCAAGAACCGAAATCTTCACATTGGAGCTTTCTTCTATAATGATCTCAGTGATCTCAGCACGACTGACCCGAAACGTCTCTTACGCTTCATTAATAGCTCGAAATGGTTCAACGAGTAGGCAAAAGAGTCAGATCCGCGTGGTATCACAATGGACCTACATAGGTCTAAGTGTGTTGGTTTCCTTGGATCCGACAGCCACTTCAACCTAACCTAACCTAAGGTGGCGCTACAGTCCGTTGTGGACCTGGGCCTATGCCAACGAGCTTCGCCAGCCAGCTCTGTCTCTAGCTAGCCGTCCCCAGTTTTCCACGCGAAGTTGGCTGAGGTCCCCTTCCACTTGCGTGCGCCACCTGAGTCTCGGTGCTCCTCTACCGCGCCGTACCTGCGGTGTGGATTCGAAGAATTTCCGGGCCGGGGCTCGGAATTTTCAAGTTTGCTTATTGCCTGTTTCGGGGCCTTATTATTTTTAAGTTTGCTTATTGCCTGTTGGAGTTCAACTAACGAAACTTTTTTCATTCTTAAGCTCGAATGTTTCTTCTTAATGTTTAGCAAACAAATTCGCTTTCTCTTTGTCTTCTCTTGCCCATTCGCCGTTAGCTTTTTTTATTGGTGCCGAGTCGATTATAGATTTCTTGATAGACTTAACTGCTTTCCACAGCCAGGAGTTTGAGCTCCTATCCGCCGACGAGCCTTCAAGGTATTCTGCTCACGATTTTTAAAATCTTGCAACATTCCTTTCAGTTTGTTAGAGAGGTGGTTCAACAGGGTTTTGTCTGGGGGAGCCCTCGTGCCTTGCCATCTTCTACGCGCTCTTCTCTTTTCACGAATCAATTTTTCGATTTCGAGCGGATATGTTGTGCGTACATGCCCGTCGGTGCTGGCTGCGTTCTTTTGGGACGAAGTGTTGTTCCAAGCAGCGCTCTGAGTTGCTTCAATGAATTTGTCAACTGCGGTTTCTAACTCGAATATAGTTTTCAATAGCACATTCAAGCCAACACCCTCCTTACAGTCCTTTCTGAAGGCGTCCCAGTTCATGTTTTTACTAGCTAATCTAGGAGCTCTTTCTATTTTCGCCAGTCTTCCACCCATCTTCAAGATTGGTCTGAGCAAAGATTATAACACTCTTCGATTCGCGTAATGTATTTGGGGTACCCTTTAGCGATGAAAAAGTCGACAAGGTCAGGCTTTTTATTCCTATCGGTTGGCCAATATGTTGGCTTAAAGCCACCCCTGATAATAAAATTGGACCCAATGAAGTCATACATACGATCAAGATCGTCTTCCACCAGTCTATATCCTGGCGGGAAATAACAAGATGCAATGTTGTAATCTAAGCAGTCAATTTTACAGAAACTAAGCTGATCTGCATAGAGTCTAGCTCAGCTTCTGTGTTCTTGAAGTGCTTTATGCAGTTCTTAATGTAGAGGGAGGATCCTCCTCACGAAATTTGTGAAGGGTGATATGCGTCATAGTCACTGTAACCTTTAAGTTTGGGTCTAAACCGTTTTTTTTTTTTTGTAATGTACTCGCGAACAAGGGATTGGCTACCCTTTTAATATTTAGCATCTCACGAGCGGAAGGGATTAGAAGAAGGGGAAAGGGATGAGAGGTACCGGTGCAGTCTTGTTTTGAACAGTTGTGGGTTGTATTGCGTAGAAAAGAGTTGTCGTGGTAGGACATTCCACATTCGCGTTCTACGGCTTATGAAAGAACCTCTAAACTTGACAGTACGCCCGAAAGTCGGCTCAAGGGTGAACTGATGAGCATTCGATCGTTGGCGAGTATTACGGTTGAATAATTTGAGGGGTGGAATGCAAATGGCTATTTCGTCGGAACACTGTTTGTAAAAAAAAAACGGTAAAACAGTGACAAGCAAGAGACATTATGTCGATATTCGAGTGAGTCGATAGACTTTGCAATATTTCTGTCACCTATGAGTTTTATCGCGCGTTTCTGGATCATATCGAGCAGGTGCAGTGTTGTTTTAGGAGCACCAGCCCAGACATGTGAATTATATTCCATTTTAGGGCGGATATAGGCCTTATATAAAATAGCCAAATCAGAAGGGGTGAAATATTTCTTGCACCTTTTATGGAAACCTAGGCATTTCGCAGCGTTCTTGGCGACGTCGAATATGTCGTCATTCCAACTAAGGTTGTTATTGACACACATACCGAGAATAGAAAGCGTTTCGGTTTCGTCGATGCAAATGCCATTCATGGACAATGGCTGGGTGTTTCGGTTTTGCTTCAAAGACAGAAGACAGCATTGAGTTTTAGAAACATTAAACTCTACTCTATTTTGAGATCCCCCTGATACAATACTGTTAAGGTCAGAGTTTAATGAGTTTGACATACGCTGCCGTTCCAGTTTACCGTCCGAAGAGCAGGGGCGAGGAGCTGAGAACGAGTTCCACGAGTTCACCTTAGGTTTGATACTCTTAATCCTGTGAGGGATGAAAGATCTCATACCAAGGAGTATGGTGTTGGTTACCATATCAGCAGCAGTATCTACGTTGTTATCGAGAAAGCACAAGGACCAGTTAAAACGACCGAAGAAGTTATTAAGACCGTCCCAGTTTGCTTTCTCGTACCGCCAGACTATTCGTTTAGGAGTTTTAGGAGTTATTTCCTTATTGGGTTGGCCACCCAATAAGAATTTGGCTGATATGACGCAGTGGTCGTACGAACCTAGAGGAGATAGTACATTTACGGTGTACTTATCGGGATGGGAAGTTAGAAACAAGTCCAGAGTGTTGGCGGAATGATTGTTAATGTCTGGTACCCGTGTAGGCTCGTTTACAAGTTGCGTCAGATTATTTTACGCAGCAAAGATCTGAACATACCTTCCTTCGGGTGTTGACTGTACAGAATGTCGAAGCCACTTACAATTGTGAATATTGAAATCGCCCGTAATCACGATTTCATTATTAGGATGCAGGGAAATAAATCTTGTGATGGAATCTGACAGTGTATCAATCTCATTACAAGTTAATGCACAGCCAAAGTTTGGGCTTCTGTACACGAAACAGTAATGAATAATTTGTCTACGGACGGTGAAATCTATCCACATAAAATTAAATTCCGGGTTTGAACAGGTGTTGAGTTGTGGAGGTGAGGCCTCGGCGAGGAAAGAATAATAGCTCAAAGCGATACCCAGGCAGTTTGAAACCCAGGTCGATTTCGCCGGTTTCAGGATTTTTGCCTAAAACCTGAGTTTCGCAAAGAGCCAAAACAGCTGGGCTGTATACAGGGTGTTTCCAAATTCGATGCAAATATTTTGACACAAGATTCTTGGGTATATTTGAAGAAAAAAATTGTTCTACAGTATGGGCCTATCTCAAATTTTGATACCACTTATTGGGAATTTAAGAAAACACCTACTTTGAGGTACCTTGACCCATACTAACACAAATATCTCCGCTAACACTTACAACAGGTACTTCATTTAGGACTTAAATTTTAGAAGAAATAGTACTCCTTTTAACTGCATTAAAATAAAATTGATGACTTTTTTAACTTTCGAGACATTTGCTTTTAAGTCGGATCCTTTTTCCCTGCCCATGACATTTTTTTGACTTTCAAGACACATTTCTGCGAAAAATGCGCAATAAACATATCGGTAATTTTTTTTTTCTAGTGCACCTAACAATACTTAATAAAAATTGCTAAGACAACTTACCCGAAAAACCCACAGATTTTATGATACTTGGGAAATTCCATAGCAGGTAAAATTATGAAAAACTCTTTTCAGGAAGCCGCGACAGGTATAAGGTGGAAATATGATTTGTTACCTACTTTTTTAACCGCAATTGACAACAAGAACGATTTTTTGACTATGTATTAATAATTTGCGTAGGTTTTAGAGCATGCATTTTTATTAGACTACCTGATAAAAAGGTAATTTCCCTATCATTTTTCTGTTAAATCCCAAAAAGGACTAAGTTTGAGGTTGGTCGCCTAGTTGGAAAATTTACCTAATGTAAATTGTATAAAAGGTTAGAAAACAAAATTTAATCCATCAAAGTCATTTTTGAAGCCGAGGTGACACAACAGTTGTTAAGAAACCCTACTTGAAATGGCATCTTTTACAAACGAAGAATACGCCGATATTATCTACGTTTATGGGATGTGCAACGGAAGTTCTATTAGAGCACAACAAAGATACCATCAGCTTGATCCTAACCGAAGAGTACCTAATCCTTGCGTATTTACAAATTCGTTTCGAAGACTTCGGGAAACGGGATCTGTTTCAACAAGACGACCTAACGCAGGAGCTTCACCAGGAAGAATTGCAGTTGATGAAAGAATACTGGAAGCGGTTGCAAATGATCCATCAATCAGCATCAGGCGCTTATCCTTGCGATTTAATGTTTCAACACATAAAATTGTTCGTCTCCTGCATACGGAAAACTTGTATCCATACCACCATACACCTGTGCAGGAACTGCTTTCGAGTGATTTGGAGCCGAGACTTGAGTTTTGCAACTGGTTGTTAGAGCGGAACTTGGATGACAACGGTTTTATAAGCAGAATCCTATGGACGGACGAATCTCAATTTACTAGAGATGGGATTACAAATTTTCACAATCTACACACATGGGCTGCGGAAAACCCACACACAAGGAGAGAGTCATCATTTCAACACAGATTTAGCGTCAATTTGTGGGCAGGTGTTATTGGAAACAACTTAATCGGTCCCTTCAAACTGCCTCCCACACTGAATTCTGCAAACTATCTGGAATTTTTGCGCAATGATTTAACAGATCTACTGGAGGATGTTCCGGTAACTCAACGAGCTTCGTCATATTTTCAACAGAATGGAGCCCCAGCCCACTTTGGTCGCGAGGTTAAGAATTGGCTGGATGAAAAGTACGCTGGTCGTTGAATAGGAAGAAATGGACCAGTTCACAGGCCTGCAAGATATCCAGACCTTACAATTATGGATTTTTTTTGTATGGGGGAGAATGAAAGAACTTGTTAATTCTACAGAAATATCAACTCTAAATGATTTAGAAGATCGTATTCTCCAAGCCTCGTCACAAGTGAGGCAGGAGTTATCCTCAATAAACGTTGACAGCGCAATCCAAAAACGGGCTCTAGCATGCATACAAAATGGAGGAGGACACTTTGAACACCTTATTTGATTGTAAAGTTAACTTAATGAAATAAAAAAAAACATAAACCAAACACAAACATTTTTATTCAGAATAATAGGAATTGAACACTATGAATCGAGTTTTTCATAATTTTACCTGCTATGGAATTTTCCAAGTATCATAAAATCTGTGGGTTTTTCGGGTAACTTGTCTTAAGAATTTTTATTAAGTATTGTTAGGTGCACTAGAAAAAAAAATTACCGATATGTTTATTACGCATTTTTCGCAGAAATGTGTCTTGAAAGTCAAAAAAATGTCATGGGCAGGGAAAAAGGATCCGACTTAAAAGCAAATACCTCGAAAGTTGAAAAAGCTATCAATTTTATTTTAATGCAGTTAAGAGAAGTACTATTTCTTCTAAAATTTAAGTCCTAAATGAAGTACCTGTTGTAAGTGTTAGCGGAGATATTTGTGTTAGTATGGGTCAAGGTACCTCAAAGTCGGTGTTTTCTTAAATTCCCAATAAGTGGTATCAAAATTTGAGATAGGTCCATACTGTAGAACAATTTTATTCTTCAAATATACCCAAGAATCTTGTGTCAAAATATTTGCATCGAATTTGGAAACACCCTGTATACAGGTATGGACGTATGCAGCTGTGAAGTTTTTCCGCAGCCCACGAATGTTGCATTTGTCAACATGAAAGTCCTTCATAATACAAAAAGTACAAACAAACAACTATTCAAAACAATTACTGAACGAAACAACACTAAGCAGAATTTTTGCGTGTAAATTTACGCAAAGAAACGCCGCAATAATAATTTGCAAGTACTATGCCTTTACTATTGCACGGTGAATCAAGCGGAAAAAAACCAACAACAATTCGTTATACGCTCAGTGCCCCCGCTGGTACAGGCACTATATCCGTGTGCAGCGAAAGCACACCGTTGGAGATGCAGTGCCAGCAGCGACAGGCCAAGGGAAAAAGAAAAGAGAGAAAAGAAATTGAAATGGAGTGGTGGGTGAATTGAAAAAGCGGATGAGGAGGGAGCGGGGTATGCACGCGAGATACACTCGATGGGTGATGGGCGAGTGTATTAATTTTTTTTTTTATTTTTTTTGTATGCCGGTTTAATTCACTACACTTCTGTTTTTTTGTCACTTCACTGAATTAATTTAAGCATAGGATTGACTTTTAATTCAACGAGCGGAACGGAAGAGTTTTAGAAATGGTTTTCTTTTCTTTATTGACAATTTTAAGGTAAGTTTCCGTAATCATGCAAATATCAATATTATTTTTCCGTGGAAATACTTCTAGTTCGTCTATTTTATTCAGAAGGCCGTTTGCATTCCATGTTAGTAATTTGAATAACTGTTTCATATTTATGTGCTCTTGTAATTTTTTCGAGGCTTAAACTCGAGCTTGCTCAGTTTGTCAAATATAACTTTGTTGATTTTAGTCTGATCCTCAAGTTTCTCCAAGATTACAGCGAGGATCTGAGACACTGCATCTGTTGTGGGCCCGCAACCTGTGCGTATGATTTCGGTCCGAGCAGTGGCGGTTTCTCCGCTGCACTTGAACTGGCACCGCTCTTTTGTGGAGCTTTTACGGATTTTGTCGACGCCTCCTTTGCCAATGTCGCACTTTTGATCGACTTTGGCGTCTTTGGAGTCTTTGGCTTAGGAGTTTCAGCAGGTTTTGGGCGTCCTAGGCTTGAATTCAGACCTCAAGTATTTTCCTTTAGAGGATCTCGTCCCTTTTGCAGCTCTATGGCTACTTCGCATCCTCGATAGTTTGCGGGGTGGTTTCCGTCGCAATTTGCGCAAACTGCTGGAGCCCCAATGTCAACTTTGCACTCTGTTGAGAGGTGTTTTCCGGCACGTTTCGACGAACTTTCGCTTCTGGTTTAGCTTTGTTTGAGCCAGAGGGCTTATTTACTTTTTGTATTACTTCGCGAGAGGAGTTCACCTTACGTTTCTTGCTAGACCTTTTCTTTAAAACTGAATCGTTCTCAAGTGCAAGTTCATCATCGTCCGTCAAGTATTCGCTTGCCGGTCGGTTTGGTGTTACACACTCTTTCGTTACCTCACAGTCTTTCGTTACACGAGTATTTTTGATATCCCCGTTTTCTTTTCGCAGAGAGTGAACTTCCATTTTAAGATCGTGGAATAGTCGCTCCATTTCAGTAAGCTTAGCTCGGAGTTCATTATTCTCCTTTTCTAAGCTCTTAATTTTCACTGAGTCCTGGTTTCCCGGTGGACTGCTTTTTCCGGATATGTTCGATCTTGGTGGTGGTGATCGATTTAGTTTTGTCCTTTTCTCAAAAGGATTTATAAGCAATAAAAGGCTCTACCCATAATCCGTAAAGCCTGCGTCCGAAGAGGGTGGATTTTCCAGCATAGCTGGGCTGCCAACTGGGGTAATCAAATCTTTCGTTTTGTTCATTGCCATTTTTTTTTTAACTTGTCGTTTTTATGAGAAATAGTTGAGTCACTTCTATTTTCATTTTTAAATAACACGCCGCCCCTTTGGAGGCAGACGCCGACCAGTGAGCCGCACAATGTGTGACAGACGCTTCTGGATTTTAATTAAACCTTCAGATTCATTTATAAGTTAAAAACTTACTGCCAAAAGTTGCCCCAAATGGAGCAGCATCGACAGCATCCGTTGAAACATTAAAGAATATTTCTTCCGGTGGATTTTAGTGGGCTCTTACGACAGGCATATCTTACCGCAAGGCTATTCTAAGCCCGACCTTGCAGGGCACTAAAGATGGCATTCCCACTGCTGACGAGATAAAGGCGGAGAATAGTCCCACAGTAGACGGAGTCACTGAAGCGATTAATTCGCTAAGAGTTGGCATGTCTGCTGGAGTTGATGAAATCCGTCCGGAAATGGTGTAACATGGCTAACACTTGTCATTAAGGTGGCATGGGATAGCTGGAAGGTACCTAGGGATTGACAAACAGGAGTTATAGTGCCCATTTTCAATAAAGGGAACAGAAGAGATTGCGCCAACTATAGGGGCATATCTCTCTCAAGTCTTGCGGTAAAAGTATTCGCGAAGGTGTTGCAAACGCGTTCCAGAGCTGTGATCGAGCCTTTGTTACTGGAAGCACAGCGCGGCTGTCGGAGGCACAACTGACCAGCTTTTTACTCTGAAGGTTATTCTTGAGAAGCCTGGGAATATGCTTAACCGGTCTATGCGTGTTTTGTAGATCTGAAAAAGGCGTATTACCGAGTCCCTGGGGATACACTGTGGAGAGTTTTGCAGGAATATGCGCTAAGTGGACCCCTTCTGAGAGCCATCCAGTCTTTGTATGGAAACTGCAGAAGCTGTGTACGGATTAATGGCGTCAAATACCATCCTTTTGATGTGCCATATGCTTTTCGCAGATGATTTGGCCATCCTTGCATCATCCAAAGAGGAACTTCAACGAGCACTGGATAGGTTTACAGTCATCATTAGATCATTTAGTCATTACAGCATGTGGTGATGCTGGGATGAAAGTAAACGTGAAAAAATCGGAAGTGATGGTTGTTTCCCAAACTTCTGTGTAGTGTACCCTGCACATAAATGGAGTTCCATTAAAACAGGTGGAGAAGTTTAAGTATCTCGGGGTCTTTTTAACGAAAAATTGGGAGGAGTGATACTGACATTTTAAAAGTTTTTCGGATATAACAGCTCATTTTAATTAATACGCGGTAATATTCGTAAAACATTTAAAATGTCTATTAGCCACCGCGAAAACCTAAAAAGTTATAGTGATACTGAGTTGTCCTGTAGAATTGGCCAGCTGGAGCAATAGTAAAGAAACTGCGCCGGCCGGGCATCAGGAAAGCTGAGCTTGGAGTGAAAGCAAAGATCTCAGTTTTTAATTCAATGTTCGTTCCGACCCTCATCTATGGTCATGAAATTTGGGTAATGAGCGAAAGAATTAGATCGCGGGTACAAGCTGCCGAAATGAGATTCCTGAGGTGCGTTGCTGGTGTAACTCTATGGGATAGAGTCAGAAACGTCAGTATTTGTGGGAATCTTAATGTTGAGCACCTACATTTCCGAGTGGAGCGATCGATTCTTCTATGGTTTGGAAATTTTGTTCGCATGCCCCCTGACAGACTTCTTAGACAGGTCGTCGAACGCGTCGCCCCCATGGTAGGCCAAGAAACAGGTGTTAGGATCAGGTAACGAACCTCTCTGAGTTCCGCCTGGGGATTGCGCTGGAGTCTCTGGAGTTGGTGGCGGAGGATCGAGAACGATGGAAAGACCATTTGGCCACCCTTGCTCCGCGACCCTTTTAAAGGATAAGCGGCATTCGAAAATGATGATGATGATGACTTTGTGTACTCCGGAGTTCGATATAAGGGAAGGCAAGTCCGAAGACAAGCTCTCTCGAGAACCCGAATCCTTTCCATCCTACTTGCCCCTATGTTGAACCACATGGGACAACCATATGCGAGCATGGGTCGAATAAGGGCCATGTAGCAGATAACCTTCACCCTCGCATAGAGTTGGTTGCTTTAAAACAGTCTTTTTGTTAGGGCAAGGGCACCCCGAGCTCTGGATAAAGCAACATCTACATGTTTGGTAAAATAAAGATATTGGTCTAGCCAGAGTCGAAGGTTTCCAACTACATTTTTACTCGCAAGTGGAAGCCCGTCCTGTCAGAATGGTTTCCGACTTCTGGAAACTGATCCTCAACTTCCAGTCGTCGCAATATTGCTGAATTTTGTCGAAGTCATGCTGCAATAATGCTACAATGACCTCAGTTGTAGGCCCTGATCTGTACGCGATCGAATCGTCGTTATACGCAATCGCTATGTAAATATTGAAGAGAATCGGCAAATTGACCGCTCCTTATTGCAAACCATTTTTGATATTGAACACTCCAGTAGAAGTTACATTGCCGAGTTTAACTACAAACTTTCTACTGGAGAGCATATTAAGCAACATGTATAAAAGAGGTTTGCTAATGCCTAACCTTTTTAACTTCTAAAAGAGTCCTTCTAACCATACGGTATCAAAGGCCTTCTTCAAGTCAATCAAGCAGGCACCCTTGCATTGGTTCTTGCTTTTGTACCATTGGATATCTGTTACCAGTTTAGACGCGACATGTATAGTATCATGCCCCCCTTGAAACCGAAATGTTTATCCGGAACTATTTTATTGTCCTCAACCCACTTAGTCAAGGCTCTATTGATCACCTTTTCGAATAAATTGCTAATATAGCCCCCACCTTCTCCTGTGGATCTTCGACAACGAAAAAGTCGTCATCATCAACAGCGTCTCTAGGATCTATTCCTGCTACTGTCAGTAACTGTTCGTTGTTCGTCGTTCGGGGGATCTTAAGACAAGGAAGCTCATTGTTATCGTTCCTCCGAAACACCTTATAAATCTGAATCTTGTTACCCCAGTGCAAATTGGCAGAAAGTCTGTAATTTGCTTTAATTAGTACTTGGCGGTTCGCGATCAACGACTTCAAAGTCCTCACCTCCGCGTTTTGTCTTTCAGTAAACCGTATAAACAAGTTTTAACAAGCACTTGCCGCACAAGCCGCACCTATCTGTCGGTTTCAAATCGAGCCGAAACTCGACACTGTGTTGACCCCACCAATTAAACAGTGAATTTCCTCTAGGATTGGGTGTTCGATTTCCCCAATCTCTATGTTTGTATGTTTGGCGTTAAGATCTCCGGCCATAAGAAAAAGTTCTCCCCCGACTCCAGCCTTAGGCATCGAAACAACGTCTCGAGCTCTGACGTAAAAACAGTAGACTGAACAACTTTAGTAGTATAAAGCAACACAACATACAACTTCTTACCACTACGGAGAGGGATGTAAAGGGTGATTTTTTAGCTTGTTTGGTTTTGGCAACACTGGTTTTGACAGCTGACGTGTGTTTAGTACCTTGTGTCACTGTCAAACAGCTTCAGTTTGGTTTGCAATTTAACCATGGATCGTCTTACAAATGAACAACGCTTGCAAATTATTGAATTTTACTATCAAAATTCGTGCTCGGTTCGAAATGTTCATCGCGCGCTGCTTCCATTTTATTATCGGCATTCTCGACCTTCTGAGGTTTCACGTTTCGGGCCGGTCAATTGGCCGCCTAGATCGTGCGATTTGACACCATTAGATTATTTTTTGTGGGGGTATGTCAAGGCTAATGTCTATAGGGACAAGCCCGCTTCGATTGACGCACTGGAAGCCAACATCCATGCATTCATTCGTGAGATACCGGCCGATATGTGTGAAAGAGTATGCCAAAATTGGACTCAGCGGATGGGCTACCTGAGACGCAGCCGCGGTCAACATTTGCATGAAATTATCTTTAAACATTAAATTGCAAGGTTCAAACTATCGATTCAAATAAATATTTCATTAATTTTTTCGAATTTTTCGTGTTTTTTTTTTTTAAAAAGTTCTCAACCTCTTAAAAAATCACCCGTTACATACGTAATGCATGCTTCCAGCTCCCGGAACCTTCGCACTATACCTCTACACAAGGCCTTATGCTTAAGTTCTCAACACCACCTCCTCGAATGGAGCTGGATCGGTCTCTCGTTACTTCACTATAATCTTTGTGCCTTAATTTCCGTTTTCGAGTTAACTTAGTTTTGCTAACCAGACAAACATCAGGGCTTTGGTTAAACAACTTAAAGAACGTTCCTCAGAAAAGCTAGCTACGCTATACACTAGGCTATCGCGAGATGTGGGCTATGCCTGCCTAAGTTGCATATTATAAGTTCTTCTTTATTTTCAGTTTTTTAACATTTAATTCTTGTTTAAACAATTTGTTCTTCAAAACGGGTTTTCACAAAAATAATTAGCGTTTTTAATTGTTGTGCCAACAATTTTCATACTTAAAAAATCGTTATCTCAAGAGCTGATTGCTGGATCAACAATTTGATTTTTGATAGGCGAAACTGGCTTGAAACATTGTAAATACAACAATTTTATTGTTGTGCTTACGTGGTGGCGTGGTTGTCCTTTCGACGGGAAAGCCAACGTATTGGCCAAGAGACAGAAACAAAGTACCTGACTTTGTCGACTTCTTTATCGCAAAAGGGGTCCCTCGCCACCGCACAAATGTAGAAGAAGGCTATGATCTCTAGAGATTTTAAATGTTTTTCGCATATTACCGCGTATTAATTAAAATGAGCTTTTACGTACTCACCCCGGTACACACAACCTAACAATACATAACAAAAATTGCTGCAACAAGGCACCCGAAAAACGTACAGATTCTACGATACTTGGGAAAAGCCGTAGCAGGTAAAATTAAGAAAAATTATTTTCGCGAAGCCGCGGTAGGTATAAGTTGGAAATAAGATTTGTTTTACCTACTTTTATAACCGCAGTTGACAATAAAAACGATTTGACATCGTATTTATAATTTTCATAGGTTTTTAGAGAATGCATTTTTATTAAACTACCTGATAAAACCGTAATTCCCTTACCGTTTTTTCATTAAATCTCAAAAAGCATTTAGTTTAGGATCGGCGTCTGGTTTGAAAATTTACCTAAAGAAAATTGTATAAAAGGTTAGAAAACAAAATTAAATCCATCAGTTTAATTTTGAAAGCCGAGATTACACAACAGTTGTTTAGAAACCCAACTTGAAATGGCATCTTATACAAACGAAGAATACGCGGTTATTATCTACGTTTATGGGATGTGCAACGGGAGTTCTAGTAGAGCACCGCAAAGATACCATGAGCTCTTTCCTAACCGAAGAATACCTAATCCCCGTATATTTAGAAATTCGTTTCGAAGGCTTCGGGAAACGGGATCTGTTTCAACAAGACGACCTAACGCAGGAGCTTCACCAGGAAGAATTGCAGTTGATGAAAGAATACTGGAAGCGGTTGCAAATGATCCATCAATCAGCATCAGGCGCTTATCCTTGCGATTTAATGTTTCAACACATAAAATTGTTCGTCTCCTGCATACGGAAAACTTGTATCCATACCACCATACACCTGTGCAGGAACTGCTTTCGAGTGATTTGGAGCCGAGACTTGAGTTTTGCAACTGGTTGTTAGAGCGGAACTTGGATGACAACGGTTTTATAAGCAGAATCCTATGGACGGACGAATCTCAATTTACTAGAGATGGGATTACAAATTTTCACAATCTACACACATGGGCTGCGGAAAACCCACACACAAGGAGAGAGTCATCATTTCAACACAGATTTAGCGTCAATTTGTGGGCAGGTGTTATTGGAAACAACTTAATCGGTCCCTTCAAACTGCCTCCCACACTGAATTCTGCAAACTATCTGGAATTTTTGCGCAATGATTTAACAGATCTACTGGAGGATGTTCCGGTAACTCAACGAGCTTCGTCATATTTTCAACAGAATGGAGCCCCAGCCCACTTTGGTCGCGAGGTTAAGAATTGGCTGGATGAAAAGTACGCTGGTCGTTGAATAGGAAGAAATGGACCAGTTCACAGGCCTGCAAGATATCCAGACCTTACAATTATGGATTTTTTTTGTATGGGGGAGAATGAAAGAACTTGTTAATTCTACAGAAATATCAACTCTAAATGATTTAGAAGATCGTATTCTCCAAGCCTCGTCACAAGTGAGGCAGGAGTTATCCTCAATAAACGTTGACAGCGCAATCCAAAAACGGGCTCTAGCATGCATACAAAATGGAGGAGGACACTTTGAACACCTTATTTGATTGTAAAGTTAACTTAATGAAATAAAAAAAAACATAAACCAAACACAAACATTTTTATTCAGAATAATAGGAATTGAACACTATGAATCGAGTTTTTCATAATTTTACCTGCTATGGAATTTTCCAAGTATCATAAAATCTGTGGGTTTTTCGGGTAACTTGTCTTAAGAATTTTTATTAAGTATTGTTAGGTGCACTAGAAAAAAAAATTACCGATATGTTTATTACGCATTTTTCGCAGAAATGTGTCTTGAAAGTCAAAAAAATGTCATGGGCAGGGAAAAAGGATCCGACTTAAAAGCAAATACCTCGAAAGTTGAAAAAGCTATCAATTTTATTTTAATGCAGTTAAGAGAAGTACTATTTCTTCTAAAATTTAAGTCCTAAATGAAGTACCTGTTGTAAGTGTTAGCGGAGATATTTGTGTTAGTATGGGTCAAGGTACCTCAAAGTCGGTGTTTTCTTAAATTCCCAATAAGTGGTATCAAAATTTGAGATAGGTCCATACTGTAGAACAATTTTATTCTTCAAATATACCCAAGAATCTTGTGTCAAAATATTTGCATCGAATTTGGAAACACCCTGTATACAGGTATGGACGTATGCAGCTGTGAAGTTTTTCCGCAGCCCACGAATGTTGCATTTGTCAACATGAAAGTCCTTCATAATACAAAAAGTACAAACAAACAACTATTCAAAACAATTACTGAACGAAACAACACTAAGCAGAATTTTTGCGTGTAAATTTACGCAAAGAAACGCCGCAATAATAATTTGCAAGTACTATGCCTTTACTATTGCACGGTGAATCAAGCGGAAAAAAACCAACAACAATTCGTTATACGCTCAGTGCCCCCGCTGGTACAGGCACTATATCCGTGTGCAGCGAAAGCACACCGTTGGAGATGCAGTGCCAGCAGCGACAGGCCAAGGGAAAAAGAAAAGAGAGAAAAGAAATTGAAATGGAGTGGTGGGTGAATTGAAAAAGCGGATGAGGAGGGAGCGGGGTATGCACGCGAGATACACTCGATGGGTGATGGGCGAGTGTATTAATTTTTTTTTTATTTTTTTTGTATGCCGGTTTAATTCACTACACTTCTGTTTTTTTGTCACTTCACTGAATTAATTTAAGCATAGGATTGACTTTTAATTCAACGAGCGGAACGGAAGAGTTTTAGAAATGGTTTTCTTTTCTTTATTGACAATTTTAAGGTAAGTTTCCGTAATCATGCAAATATCAATATTATTTTTCCGTGGAAATACTTCTAGTTCGTCTATTTTATTCAGAAGGCCGTTTGCATTCCATGTTAGTAATTTGAATAACTGTTTCATATTTATGTGCTCTTGTAATTTTTTCGAGGCTTAAACTCGAGCTTGCTCAGTTTGTCAAATATAACTTTGTTGATTTTAGTCTGATCCTCAAGTTTCTCCAAGATTACAGCGAGGATCTGAGACACTGCATCTGTTGTGGGCCCGCAACCTGTGCGTATGATTTCGGTCCGAGCAGTGGCGGTTTCTCCGCTGCACTTGAACTGGCACCGCTCTTTTGTGGAGCTTTTACGGATTTTGTCGACGCCTCCTTTGCCAATGTCGCACTTTTGATCGACTTTGGCGTCTTTGGAGTCTTTGGCTTAGGAGTTTCAGCAGGTTTTGGGCGTCCTAGGCTTGAATTCAGACCTCAAGTATTTTCCTTTAGAGGATCTCGTCCCTTTTGCAGCTCTATGGCTACTTCGCATCCTCGATAGTTTGCGGGGTGGTTTCCGTCGCAATTTGCGCAAACTGCTGGAGCCCCAATGTCAACTTTGCACTCTGTTGAGAGGTGTTTTCCGGCACGTTTCGACGAACTTTCGCTTCTGGTTTAGCTTTGTTTGAGCCAGAGGGCTTATTTACTTTTTGTATTACTTCGCGAGAGGAGTTCACCTTACGTTTCTTGCTAGACCTTTTCTTTAAAACTGAATCGTTCTCAAGTGCAAGTTCATCATCGTCCGTCAAGTATTCGCTTGCCGGTCGGTTTGGTGTTACACACTCTTTCGTTACCTCACAGTCTTTCGTTACACGAGTATTTTTGATATCCCCGTTTTCTTTTCGCAGAGAGTGAACTTCCATTTTAAGATCGTGGAATAGTCGCTCCATTTCAGTAAGCTTAGCTCGGAGTTCATTATTCTCCTTTTCTAAGCTCTTAATTTTCACTGAGTCCTGGTTTCCCGGTGGACTGCTTTTTCCGGATATGTTCGATCTTGGTGGTGGTGATCGATTTAGTTTTGTCCTTTTCTCAAAAGGATTTATAAGCAATAAAAGGCTCTACCCATAATCCGTAAAGCCTGCGTCCGAAGAGGGTGGATTTTCCAGCATAGCTGGGCTGCCAACTGGGGTAATCAAATCTTTCGTTTTGTTCATTGCCATTTTTTTTTTAACTTGTCGTTTTTATGAGAAATAGTTGAGTCACTTCTATTTTCATTTTTAAATACAGCCGCCCCTTTGGAGGCAGACGCCGACCAGTGAGCCGCACAATGTGTGACAGACGCTTCTGGATTTTAATTAAACCTTCAGATTCATTTATAAGTTAAAAACTTACTGCCAAAAGTTGCCCCAAATGGAGCAGCATCGACAGCATCCGTTGAAACATTAAAGAATATTTCTTCCGGTGGATTTTAGTGGGCTCTTACGACAGGCATATCTTACCGCAAGGCTATTCTAAGCCCGACCTTGCAGGGCACTAAAGATGGCATTCCCACTGCTGACGAGATAAAGGCGGAGAATAGTCCCACAGTAGACGGAGTCACTGAAGCGATTAATTCGCTAAGAGTTGGCATGTCTGCTGGAGTTGATGAAATCCGTCCGGAAATGGTGTAACATGGCTAACACTTGTCATTAAGGTGGCATGGGATAGCTGGAAGGTACCTAGGGATTGACAAACAGGAGTTATAGTGCCCATTTTCAATAAAGGGAACAGAAGAGATTGCGCCAACTATAGGGGCATATCTCTCTCAAGTCTTGCGGTAAAAGTATTCGCGAAGGTGTTGCAAACGCGTTCCAGAGCTGTGATCGAGCCTTTGTTACTGGAAGCACAGCGCGGCTGTCGGAGGCACAACTGACCAGCTTTTTACTCTGAAGGTTATTCTTGAGAAGCCTGGGAATATGCTTAACCGGTCTATGCGTGTTTTGTAGATCTGAAAAAGGCGTATTACCGAGTCCCTGGGGATACACTGTGGAGAGTTTTGCAGGAATATGCGCTAAGTGGACCCCTTCTGAGAGCCATCCAGTCTTTGTATGGAAACTGCAGAAGCTGTGTACGGATTAATGGCGTCAAATACCATCCTTTTGATGTGCCATATGCTTTTCGCAGATGATTTGGCCATCCTTGCATCATCCAAAGAGGAACTTCAACGAGCACTGGATAGGTTTACAGTCATCATTAGATCATTTAGTCATTACAGCATGTGGTGATGCTGGGATGAAAGTAAACGTGAAAAAATCGGAAGTGATGGTTGTTTCCCAAACTTCTGTGTAGTGTACCCTGCACATAAATGGAGTTCCATTAAAACAGGTGGAGAAGTTTAAGTATCTCGGGGTCTTTTTAACGAAAAATTGGGAGGAGTGATACTGACATTTTAAAAGTTTTTCGGATATAACAGCTCATTTTAATTAATACGCGGTAATATTCGTAAAACATTTAAAATGTCTATTAGCCACCGCGAAAACCTAAAAAGTTATAGTGATACTGAGTTGTCCTGTAGAATTGGCCAGCTGGAGCAATAGTAAAGAAACTGCGCCGGCCGGGCATCAGGAAAGCTGAGCTTGGAGTGAAAGCAAAGATCTCAGTTTTTAATTCAATGTTCGTTCCGACCCTCATCTATGGTCATGAAATTTGGGTAATGAGCGAAAGAATTAGATCGCGGGTACAAGCTGCCGAAATGAGATTCCTGAGGTGCGTTGCTGGTGTAACTCTATGGGATAGAGTCAGAAACGTCAGTATTTGTGGGAATCTTAATGTTGAGCACCTACATTTCCGAGTGGAGCGATCGATTCTTCTATGGTTTGGAAATTTTGTTCGCATGCCCCCTGACAGACTTCTTAGACAGGTCGTCGAACGCGTCGCCCCCATGGTAGGCCAAGAAACAGGTGTTAGGATCAGGTAACGAACCTCTCTGAGTTCCGCCTGGGGATTGCGCTGGAGTCTCTGGAGTTGGTGGCGGAGGATCGAGAACGATGGAAAGACCATTTGGCCACCCTTGCTCCGCGACCCTTTTAAAGGATAAGCGGCATTCGAAAATGATGATGATGATGACTTTGTGTACTCCGGAGTTCGATATAAGGGAAGGCAAGTCCGAAGACAAGCTCTCTCGAGAACCCGAATCCTTTCCATCCTACTTGCCCCTATGTTGAACCACATGGGACAACCATATGCGAGCATGGGTCGAATAAGGGCCATGTAGCAGATAACCTTCACCCTCGCATAGAGTTGGTTGCTTTAAAACAGTCTTTTTGTTAGGGCAAGGGCACCCCGAGCTCTGGATAAAGCAACATCTACATGTTTGGTAAAATAAAGATATTGGTCTAGCCAGAGTCGAAGGTTTCCAACTACATTTTTACTCGCAAGTGGAAGCCCGTCCTGTCAGAATGGTTTCCGACTTCTGGAAACTGATCCTCAACTTCCAGTCGTCGCAATATTGCTGAATTTTGTCGAAGTCATGCTGCAATAATGCTACAATGACCTCAGTTGTAGGCCCTGATCTGTACGCGATCGAATCGTCGTTATACGCAATCGCTATGTAAATATTGAAGAGAATCGGCAAATTGACCGCTCCTTATTGCAAACCATTTTTGATATTGAACACTCCAGTAGAAGTTACATTGCCGAGTTTAACTACAAACTTTCTACTGGAGAGCATATTAAGCAACATGTATAAAAGAGGTTTGCTAATGCCTAACCTTTTTAACTTCTAAAAGAGTCCTTCTAACCATACGGTATCAAAGGCCTTCTTCAAGTCAATCAAGCAGGCACCCTTGCATTGGTTCTTGCTTTTGTACCATTGGATATCTGTTACCAGTTTAGACGCGACATGTATAGTATCATGCCCCCCTTGAAACCGAAATGTTTATCCGGAACTATTTTATTGTCCTCAACCCACTTAGTCAAGGCTCTATTGATCACCTTTTCGAATAAATTGCTAATATAGCCCCCACCTTCTCCTGTGGATCTTCGACAACGAAAAAGTCGTCATCATCAACAGCGTCTCTAGGATCTATTCCTGCTACTGTCAGTAACTGTTCGTTGTTCGTCGTTCGGGGGATCTTAAGACAAGGAAGCTCATTGTTATCGTTCCTCCGAAACACCTTATAAATCTGAATCTTGTTACCCCAGTGCAAATTGGCAGAAAGTCTGTAATTTGCTTTAATTAGTACTTGGCGGTTCGCGATCAACGACTTCAAAGTCCTCACCTCCGCGTTTTGTCTTTCAGTAAACCGTATAAACAAGTTTTAACAAGCACTTGCCGCACAAGCCGCACCTATCTGTCGGTTTCAAATCGAGCCGAAACTCGACACTGTGTTGACCCCACCAATTAAACAGTGAATTTCCTCTAGGATTGGGTGTTCGATTTCCCCAATCTCTATGTTTGTATGTTTGGCGTTAAGATCTCCGGCCATAAGAAAAAGTTCTCCCCCGACTCCAGCCTTAGGCATCGAAACAACGTCTCGAGCTCTGACGTAAAAACAGTAGACTGAACAACTTTAGTAGTATAAAGCAACACAACATACAACTTCTTACCACTACGGAGAGGGATGTAAAGGGTGATTTTTTAGCTTGTTTGGTTTTGGCAACACTGGTTTTGACAGCTGACGTGTGTTTAGTACCTTGTGTCACTGTCAAACAGCTTCAGTTTGGTTTGCAATTTAACCATGGATCGTCTTACAAATGAACAACGCTTGCAAATTATTGAATTTTACTATCAAAATTCGTGCTCGGTTCGAAATGTTCATCGCGCGCTGCTTCCATTTTATTATCGGCATTCTCGACCTTCTGAGGTTTCACGTTTCGGGCCGGTCAATTGGCCGCCTAGATCGTGCGATTTGACACCATTAGATTATTTTTTGTGGGGGTATGTCAAGGCTAATGTCTATAGGGACAAGCCCGCTTCGATTGACGCACTGGAAGCCAACATCCATGCATTCATTCGTGAGATACCGGCCGATATGTGTGAAAGAGTATGCCAAAA
Organism: Neoascia interrupta; assembly: GCA_947623515.1. Classification (NCBI taxonomy): domain Eukaryota; kingdom Metazoa; phylum Arthropoda; class Insecta; order Diptera; family Syrphidae; genus Neoascia; species Neoascia interrupta. The sequence continues at coordinate 140,134,823 of OX392462.1, forward strand.
TTGGACTCAGCGGATGGGCTACCTGAGACGCAGCCGCGGTCAACATTTGCATGAAATTATCTTTAAACATTAAATTGCAAGGTTCAAACTATCGATTCAAATAAATATTTCATTAATTTTTTCGAATTTTTCGTGTTTTTTTTTTTTAAAAAGTTCTCAACCTCTTAAAAAATCACCCGTTACATACGTAATGCATGCTTCCAGCTCCCGGAACCTTCGCACTATACCTCTACACAAGGCCTTATGCTTAAGTTCTCAACACCACCTCCTCGAATGGAGCTGGATCGGTCTCTCGTTACTTCACTATAATCTTTGTGCCTTAATTTCCGTTTTCGAGTTAACTTAGTTTTGCTAACCAGACAAACATCAGGGCTTTGGTTAAACAACTTAAAGAACGTTCCTCAGAAAAGCTAGCTACGCTATACACTAGGCTATCGCGAGATGTGGGCTATGCCTGCCTAAGTTGCATATTATAAGTTCTTCTTTATTTTCAGTTTTTTAACATTTAATTCTTGTTTAAACAATTTGTTCTTCAAAACGGGTTTTCACAAAAATAATTAGCGTTTTTAATTGTTGTGCCAACAATTTTCATACTTAAAAAATCGTTATCTCAAGAGCTGATTGCTGGATCAACAATTTGATTTTTGATAGGCGAAACTGGCTTGAAACATTGTAAATACAACAATTTTATTGTTGTGCTTACGTGGTGGCGTGGTTGTCCTTTCGACGGGAAAGCCAACGTATTGGCCAAGAGACAGAAACAAAGTACCTGACTTTGTCGACTTCTTTATCGCAAAAGGGGTCCCTCGCCACCGCACAAATGTAGAAGAAGGCTATGATCTCTAGAGATTTTAAATGTTTTTCGCATATTACCGCGTATTAATTAAAATGAGCTTTTACGTACTCACCCCGGTACACACAACCTAACAATACATAACAAAAATTGCTGCAACAAGGCACCCGAAAAACGTACAGATTCTACGATACTTGGGAAAAGCCGTAGCAGGTAAAATTAAGAAAAATTATTTTCGCGAAGCCGCGGTAGGTATAAGTTGGAAATAAGATTTGTTTTACCTACTTTTATAACCGCAGTTGACAATAAAAACGATTTGACATCGTATTTATAATTTTCATAGGTTTTTAGAGAATGCATTTTTATTAAACTACCTGATAAAACCGTAATTCCCTTACCGTTTTTTCATTAAATCTCAAAAAGCATTTAGTTTAGGATCGGCGTCTGGTTTGAAAATTTACCTAAAGAAAATTGTATAAAAGGTTAGAAAACAAAATTAAATCCATCAGTTTAATTTTGAAAGCCGAGATTACACAACAGTTGTTTAGAAACCCAACTTGAAATGGCATCTTATACAAACGAAGAATACGCGGTTATTATCTACGTTTATGGGATGTGCAACGGGAGTTCTAGTAGAGCACCGCAAAGATACCATGAGCTCTTTCCTAACCGAAGAATACCTAATCCCCGTATATTTAGAAATTCGTTTCGAAGGCTTCGGGAAACGGGATCTGTTTCAAAAAGACGACCTAACCTAGGAGCTTCACCAGGAAGCGTTGCGGTTTAATGAATACTGGAAGCTGTTACAAATGATCCATAAATCAGCATCAGGCGCTTATCTTTGCAATTCATCGTTTCAACACATAAAATTATTCTTCTCCTGCATGCGGAAAATTTGTATCCATAACACCATACACCTGTGAAGGAACTGCTTCCGAATGATTTGGAGCTGAGACTTTGGTTTTTGCAACTGGTTTTAAGAGCGGAGCTTCAATGAAAACGGTTTTATTAGCAGAATCCTTTGGACGAACGAATATCAATTCACTTGGGATGGGATAACAAATTTTCACAATTTACACACATGGTCTGAGGAAAACCCACACACAAGGAGAGAGTCAACACTTCAACACAAATTTAGCATTAATTTGTGGGCAGGTGTAATTGGAAACAGCTCAATCGGTCCCTTCAAACTGCCACCCACACTGAATAATACAAACTATCTGGAGTTTTTGCGCACTGATTTAATAGATCTATTGGAGGATGTTCCACTAACTCAACGATCTTCGTCAAATTTTCAACAGGATGGAGCCCCAGCCCACTACGGTCGCATAGTTAAGAATTGGCTAGACGAAAAGTACGGTGGTCTTTGGATAGGAAAAAATGGACCAGTTCACTGGCCTGCAAGATCTCCGGACCTTACCATTATGAATTTCTTTGTATGGGGGAAAATGAAAGAACTTGTTAAGTCTACCCAAATATCAACTTTAAATGATTTAGAGGAGCGTGTTCTCCAAGCCCCGTCACAAATGAGGCAGCAGTTAGCTTAAATAAACGTCGACAGTGCAATCCAAAAACGGGCTTTAGCATGCATAAAAATTGGATGGGGACACTTTGAGCACCTGATTTAATAAAATAAAAAAAAAATCCTAACCAAACACAGCATTTCGGGAATGCAATAATAGGAATTGAAAACTATGAATCGACTTTTTCTTAAATTTTTACTGCTACGGCTTTTCCCAAGGATCGTAAAATCTGTACGATTTTCAGGTACCTTGTTGCAGCAATTTTTATTAAGTATTGTTAGGTTCACCAGAAAAAAACTACCGATATGTTTATAAAGTATTTTTTTTTTTCAAAAAAGTGACTTGAAAGTCAAAAAAATGTCATGGGCAGGGAAAAAGGACCCGACTTAAGAGCAAATATCTCGAAAGTTATAAAAGCCATCAACTTTATTTTAACACAGTTATTTTAACACTTGAAAGTTAAATCCTAAATTAAGTTATGGTTGTAAGTACTAACGGAGATATTTGTGTTAGTATGGGTCAAGGTACCTCAAAGTAGGTGTTGTCTTAAATTCTCAAGAAATTATATCAAAATTAGATTTAGGCCCATACAGTGGAACAATTTTTTTCTGCAATTATACCCAAGAATCATATCCCAAAGTATTGGCATCGAATTAGAAAACACCCTGTATAAACACCCTGACTCATGAGCACATTTAAAATAATAAGTTAATAATAATAACTAACTTTCTTAAGGTGGCGCTACATTCCGGGGTGGACCTGGGCCTCAACCAACAAGCTGAGCCAGCCAGCCCTGTCTCTAGCTTGCCGTCTCCAGTTTCGCACGCAAAGTCCCCTTCCACTCGCGTGCGCCACCTGATTCTCGGTACTCCTCTACTGCGCCGTCCCCGGGGGTAGGATTCGAAGATTTTTCGGGCCGGGACGTTGGCTTTAGCTGACCCAGCCATCGTAGACGTTGTGTTTTGAATCTTTTGGCTAGGTCGGTGTCGCTGTACAGCCCGCAGTACAGTTCGGTGTTATATTTCCTCCTCCTCCACTAATAACCCTAAGATAATAATTTTATATTATTATTATTAGTGGAGGAAATAAAAGTTTTCCTTTCTTTTGTCAATCACAAACTCTCCCACTGAAGCATTTTTTTAGGGTGCGGCTTAGATCAGAGTATTACAGTTTATGGACTCCGTCGGAATGCTAGATTTCTGGCTTACAGCCCTCCTCACAAAACTTATCAATTATTTCTGAATTTCATTGCCTCAGTGGCTTTGATCATCATATGATTTGCTGGCGATTCGACATGATTATATGTTCTTATTATATTTAATATTACGTTTAATGAACAAATAAACACTAGCATGAATTATTATTGAACAAACATTAAGTCTTTATAACAAAGAGTCGATTATGTCAAATTTGCCTTTAAACCAATGAAAAGGGTTAAATTTACTTGAAACTTACACGGGGCATAATAATCATACATTCATTCGCATTTTTCCACCAGAATAAAGAATAAATATAATAAATAGAGTGGCGCAACAGCTCGAAGTGAACCAGGGCCAACTTCTCAACAATGTATGCTGTGTGTGTTAATTTCTTCACATACAAGGGGACCTACAATTTTTTGCCGAATCCGAACGGCACTTTGAGAAGTTTTTCAAGACAAGTGATACTCTCGGAGGGCTTGTCAAACCCTCGCGGAGGTGAGGACAGTGAAAAAGAACAAGTCTTTTTTTTCAGGTGACGATGGCAGGATTCGAACCCAGACCTCCGGCGTATTAAGCACACACACTAACCACTACGCCACGGCACCCCACAGAATAAAGAACATATGTATTTTTTATAACGTTTAAAAGTAAACGTCTTTTATTTCATCACGTAAAGAACATTATCATTATTTATTATTATTAAATTGGGTTTTGCGCTGCGACCTGTTGGTCTATTGTAGCCCTACGTAAGGAACATTGTTTAGTTCAGTTTTCATTCCACACAAACAATTTGGCCAAAACATAAGCCCATTCGAGACAAATAAGTAAAAACCAGTGAGTAAGTGCAACAGTTCGTATGTAATAGCTTCAGTCCGCGGCATATCCTATTCCTATTAGGGTTTAGCCGCAAACTTGAATATTTCTATATTGATATTGATTTTTGGTTATAGGAGTTGGACTTGACCTTTCTAAAAAAACAAACCAAAAAACCTTATAAGGAATCAAATATTTTTTTTTATTCCTTAATGACTCATGACTGCGGGGGGGGGGATGTAAAACCAAAAAATATAGGAATATGAAAGAGAATATAGCAAAAATTTTTTGGTTTAAATTCAATAATTATGTTAAATCGACCCCAAAAATGGGCATGGCCAAAAACTTTGTATGAATGAAATTTAGAATGGTGTCCAGTGTATCTTGTGTACTAAATTTTATTTCTTATCCTTTCCTTGGTAAGGCTTAAAAGCAGTCGAAATCCATGTTTATCTCGAAAATTGTAGGTTTTTCTTCAATTCTGCTTCTAAATGAGGGCGCGGCGCAAAACTTTGTATGAACTAAATGTGGAACCAAGTATTTTCTACATAATATATTACAAAAAAAAATAAAAAACATTTTAAGTAAAAATAGGTACTGCATAAATAGCATTTGGAGGATTATTCTATCAATCCATGCCACACCCACAAGGGACGGTCTGCCGACTTTATTTTTTATATCTCATAATCATTAGGAGATGCCTTTAGTCAAATTTAAATTTTACGCGAGGTCTCACAGTTGAAATTACTGGAGGTAGTTGCACATTTAGACCGATTGTACGCCGATTGCCGACCGATTTAAAAATTTTAACACTTAAATTGCTTCGGATGACAGAGAGCTTAGATACAAAATTTCAGCTTTCTAGCTCAAAACTTAAGGCTTAAAAATTGGTGACATACTGACGAACGGACAAACATGGCTCATTCGACTCAGAATTCGGTCTCGATCGATATTAAGTTCTTGGGGTCTATCGTTATTTCATCTACGGTAATTATTTCATTATTATTTCTCTATTTTACATTTTGGCCTGTATCAAACTATGTAAATATAATCTATTTCTGTGGAATAGTGTATAATAGAGCTCTCGATATCAAGCGTGTTTCTAATTACACGTGTGCACGTGAAATAACCAAATGTATAAGTTAACGTGAAATAATCTATCACGTTTCAAACACATGCCATAGTCACCTGGCAGAATATTCCCACAGAGCGAGGACCCAAAATCGGAGCAGCCAACGATCAACAATGAGACCTGCTTCGAAAGCACTTTCGCACGGGCAAATAACACCGACCGACGACGACGTGCGATTCCAGGAAATTCACCTGTGCAGCAGAAATGCAGTGGCTGCAGATAGTTAGTATTTTAGGCAGTCGTAAAAACATAAAATTGTTATTCATGTCATTCATAGTTTAAGAGTAGAAATCGCTGCCTTTTGTTTCCAAAAATAATAAAGTTTTTTTTTTAATTTATTTATATGTATTTATTTATATATATTACCCCTGCAAGGTCGGGGTTAGAATAGCCTTGAGGTAAGGTATGCCTGTCGTAAGAGCCGACTAAAATCCACCGGAAGAAATATTCTTTAATGTTTCAACGGATGCTGTCGATGCTGCTCCATTTGGGGCAACTTTTGGCAGTAAGGTTTTAACTTATAGATGAATCTGAAGGTTAAATTAAAATCCAGAAGCGTCTGTCACACATTGTGCGGCTCACTGGTCGGCGTCTGTCTCCAAAGGGGCGGCTGTATTTAAAAATGAAAATAGAAGTGACTTACCTATTTCTCATAAAAACGACAAGTTAAAAAAAAAATGGCAATGAACAAAACGAAAGATTTGATTAGCCCAGCTATGCTGGAAAATCCACCCTCTTCGGAGGCAGGCTCTACGGATTCTGGGGAGAGCCTTTTATTGCTTATAAATCCTTTTGAGAAAAGGACAAAACTAAATCGATCACCACCACCTAGATCGAACATATCCGGAAAAAGCAGTCCACCGGTAAACCAGGACTCTGTGAAAATTAAGAGCTTAGAAAAGGAGAATAATGAACTCCGATCTAAGCTTACTGAAATGGAGCGACTCTTCCAAGATCTAAAAATGGATGTTGACTCTCTGCGAAAAGAAAACGAGGATATTAAAAATACTCGTTTAAAGAAAGACTGTGAGGTAACGAAAGAGTGTGTAACACCGAACCGACCAGCAGTCGAATACTTCACGGACGAGGACGAACTTGCACTTGAGACCGATTCAGTCTTAAGGAAAAGGTCTAGCAAGAAGCGAAAGGCGAATTCCTCTCCCGAAGTAATACAAAAAGAAGATAAGCCCTCTGGCTCAAACAAGGCTAAACCAGAAGCGAAAATTCGTCCACCTCCCGCAATAAACATCGTCGGGATAGCAGACTTTGGGAGATTGCGCAACCTTCTTGCAAACACGGTGAGAACAGAAAACTATAAGCTTACCTCGCACCTGCTATAGAGGGCGTATTGGTATCTTTGAAAGATTTTGGAGTTTTAGCCTCCGTCCATCCTAGTATTAAAAAAAAAAAAAATTTATATGTAATATTTCTAACTGGCGCCCGAGCAGGGACCGGGAGTGCGGTGCGTGAAAGTTTTGAATCGTTAAACTCGTCTTGTCTTTAACCCGAAATGCCCTCAAGTAGTGCTGTGTTTTGCTAGTGCCCTAAAGAAGTGCCCGCGTACCTACCAGTGCCCTTTAGTAGTGCCCGCGTAGGAAAGACTGAATAAGTGCTGCAAAGGACAAAACTCTCTCCCGGTCCCACGCGTAAATTAGTGTGTACCCGTTGGAAAGTAGTGTCAGACTGCTGCCGCCGACGAGGGAATTATTATTCAACATGTTATGTAAGCTTATATTAAGTTAGTATTAAGAAATTTTAAAGATATCGAGGAAAAACTTAGCTCCTTAGAATATTTTTTTTTATTTTTAAAATTTATTTTTTAACATACCAATTGAGAATAATCCTTAAGTTAACCTTACATAAACCTTAATAGCAATAAAATCGATTTAATTAAAAGCATTGACAATCAAATTGTCAATCCATAACTCCACTTTGTCATAACAATTCACATAAGAACTAGAATAATTTGGTTGTCGAATTTCCTTTTCATTTGAAATGACAAACGACAATTAATGGCAACCAAACGCAAAATCAAAACCAAAATCAAAACCAAAGCCAAAACCAAAACCAGCCTGTAATAAGCCCTCCTCTACAATTCCTTATCGTTCGCGAACCTTTTCAAACAGAACATCGTAATCTCGTGCACTCCATTCTAAATCCTTATTCGGATCAGTTCACAGGAACTGATCAAGTTATATTGCCTGACCAACGAAATAATATTAACGACTTGGACAAAATTCCTGACGTAGTTCGCAGTCTACCCAAATTCTCTGGTTCGCCAGCAGAATTCAGCTCATGGCGCAAGGGCGTAGAGCGAATACTCAAAATATATGACTCGATCAAAGGATCAGCCAAATATTTTGGAATAATAAACACTATCAGAAACAAGATTGGAGGAAATGCCGACCATGTCCTGTAGTCCTAGAATGCTCCGTAGGATTGGATATGCATTTCCAGATGCTTGACCATGCACTACGCGGGTAAACGTGATTTGGGAACAATAGAATACCAAATGATGGGGCTAGTACAGGGCAACATATCGATCCAGGAGTTTTATCAAAACGTATACGCACATCTCTCTTTGATCTTTAATAAAATATCATGCATGGATATCAGTCTCGACGCTCTAAACATGCTTATGCAAACATATAGAGATAAAGCACTTGATACCTTCATTAGAGGTCTTAAGGATGACCTTCCCAGACTGTTGGGAATGAAAGAACCCTCAGATTTACTCCAAGCCTTGCACTTGTGCTTAAGGCTAGAGAACCAAAATTTCAGGTCACAATACGCAAACGCAACAAATAACAATAGGAGAATCCATCACCCAGAACCGCCACCAATTCCAGCAAGACGAGGAAATTTCAATCATCCGCAAGGTTTTAACCGCCAACCATTCTACCCAGAACTAACATTTATACCTCGACCACCCAGACAACAAATGCCCTACCAATACAATGCTAGGCCTCCTCTACTTCCTAAACTTCAAAGACAATTTTTCCGCAGCAATACCAACCACAATTTCAACAACAATTTAATTCACAATATCAACAACGTTTCACCAATCCCCTGCAACCGCCACAAGAGCCTATGGATGAATCGACAATTCGGACGAACCGAGTTAACTACATAAACAGACCCCGTGTGGAAAATTGGCCACCAGCACCGAAAAGACCATCAGCTCCTCATTCTCAGCAAGTACATCCTACCACTGGCATACTCGGGATAGCAGACTTTGGGAGATTGCGCAACCTTCTTGCAAACACGGTGAGAACAGAAAACTATAAGCTTACCTCGCACCGAAATAACGTGTGGAAAGTAAATGTTGACAACGCCGATTCCTATCGCGCACTGTCTCTTAGACTGAATGCAGAAAGAATCGAGTGGTATACTTCTCAAAATAAGTACGAGAAACCACTGCGAGTCATTGTAAGGGGGCTCCACCCATCATGCACAAAAGAAGACGTTGTAAAAGACGTAAAAAATAAAGGCCTTAAAATTATTGATGCCGTCAATATCATTAAAAAGGAAAAGCAACGCACGGAAGGAGAAAGAGATACTGTGATCAGACGCGGCCTTCCAATTTTTATGCTCTCCTTTGAAAGAACTGAGAGCATAAACGATATTTATAAAATAAAAATGATACTTAACATCAGGGTTAAAATCGAACCCATGCGAAAGGGCAATAGACTGATACCACAGTGTAAGCGATGCCAAGAATTCAGGCACACAAGTGCCTACTGTCAAAAAGAACCACGTTGCGTGAAATGTGCCGGAAAACACCTGTCAACAGAGTGCAAAGTTGACATAAAGGCTCCAGCAGTTTGCGCCAATTGCCACGGAAACCACCCCGCGAACTATCGAGGATGCGAAGTAGCCATAGAGCTGCAAAAGGGACGAGAACCTCTTAAGGAAAATACTAGAGGTCAGAATCAAAGCCTAGGACGCCCAAAACCTGCTGAAACTCCTAAGCCAAAGACTCCAAAGACGCCAAAACCGATCAAAAGTGGGAGATTGGCAAAGGAGGCGTCGACAAAAGGCGTAAAAGCTCCACAAAAGAGCGGCGCCAGTTCAAGTGCAGCGGAGAAACCACCACTGGTCGGACCGAAATCATACGTACAGGTTGCGGCAAACGAAAACAAGGCAAGATCGCCCACAACAGATGCAGTGTCTCAGATCCTCGCTGTAATCTTGGAGAAACTTGAGGATCAGACTAAAATCAACAAAGTTATATTTGACAAACTAAGCAAGCTCAAATTTAAGCCTCGAAAAAATTACAGGAGAACATGAATATGAAGCAGTTATTTAAAATACTAACATGGAATGCAAACGGCCTTCTGAATAAAATAGACGAGCTAGAAGTATTTCTACGGAAAAACAATATTGATATTTGCATGATTACGGAAACTCACCTTAAAAACGGGTCTACACCCAAACTTAAAGGTTACAATGACTATCACGCACATCACCCTTCGCAAAATTCGAGAAGAGGATCCTCCCTCTACATTAAGAACTGCATAAAGCACTTCAAGAACACAGAAGTTGAGCTAGACTCTATGCAGATCAGTTCAGTTTCTGTAAAAATTGACTGCTTAGATTATAACATTGCATCTTGCCAGGATATAGACTGGTGGAAGACGATCTTGATCGTATGTATGACTTCATTGGGTCCAATTTTATCATTGGGGGTGACTTTAACGCGAAGCATACTTTTTGGGGCTCACGATGCAATTCAACAAGAGGCAGATTACTGTACAAAAATAGTATGAAGCGTGGGGTGGACTTTTTCTCCACGGGTAAGCCAACATATTGGCCAACCGATAGGAATAAAAAGCCTGACCTTGTCGATTTTTTCATCGCTAAAGGGTACCCCATATACCTTACGCGAATTGAAGAGTGTTATGATCTTTGCTCAGACCACTCAGGAGTTATCTTGAAGATGGGTGGAAGACTGGCGAAAATAGAAAGAGCTCCTAGATTAGCTAGCAAAAACATGAACTGGGACGCTTTCAGAAAGGACTGTAAGGAGGGTGTTGGCTTGAATGTGCCATTGAAAACTCCTTTCGAGTTAGAAACCGCAGTTGACAAATTCATTGAAGCAATTCAGAGCGCTGCTTGGAACAACAATTCGTCCCAAAAGAACGCAGTTAGCACCGACGGGCATGTACGTAAAACATATCCGCTCGAAATCGAAGAATTGATTCGTGAAAAGAGAAGAGCGCGTAGGAGATAGCAAGGCACGAGGGCCCCCCCAGACAAAACCCTATTGAACCACCTCTCTAACAAACTGAAAGGAATGTTGCAAGATCTTTAAAATCGTGAGACCACTGAATACCTTGAAGGCTTGTCGGCGGATAGGAGCTCAAACTGCTCGCTGTGGAAAGCAGTTAAGTGTATCAAGAAACCTATAATCCACTCGGCACCAATAAAAAAAGCTAACGGCGAATGGGCAAGAGAAGACAAAGAGAAAGCGAATTGGTTTGCTGAACATTTAGAAGAAACATAAACGCATCAATGAGAATTTCATACGTTCCATGGCAATGGAAAGTCGCAGAGGTAATAATGGTTCCGAAACCAGGGAAATGCCCGAACGACAAAAAATCATATAGACCGATTTCGCTTCTGCCTATTATATCTAAAGTCTTCGAGAAACTTGTGCTCAAACGACTGCAACCAATAATTGAAGAAAGACGATTGATTCCGGATCACCAATTCGGCTTTAGGGTCAAACATTCAACACTTGACCAGGTCTATCGAATAACTAATGAAATTGAGAAAGCCTTAGAAGCGAAAATGATATGTTCTACCGCTTTTCTTGACGTATCCCAAGCCTTTGATAAAGTTTGGCACGAAGGCCTAAAATATAAGCTACGGAAAGTTTTGCCGGAAAAAATGTATGAACTCTTAGAGTCTTATCTTGACAACAGACTATTTCGAGTGAGATACGGGAGCGAATACTCAGAATTCAAAGAAATACAAGCCGGCGTTCCATAAGGTAGCGTCCTCGGTCCAACACTGTTTTTACTTTTTACAAGAGATGTACCTCAAGTAGAGACAACGACTATAGCCACGTTCGCTGACGACACGGCTATCCTCGCTACGGATAAGACAGTCGAACAATCAACGGGAAAACTCCAACGCGCTTTGAATAAAATATGCGAATGGACAAAGGCCTGGCGAATCCTCCTAAATGAGACAAAATCAACGCATTTAAATTTTACTTACAAGAGGGTAATCAACTTACCTCTATTTATAAACTCGGTACAAATTCCGTACGCAAACCAAGCAACATATCTATTTTAGAAACTTTTCAGAATAAGACACTAAGAGCAATCGTAAATGCTCCATGGTATATAAGAAATAGCGATTTACATCGAGATCTAGGCATCGCAACCGTGACCGACGAAGTAAGAAACTTTGCTCGCAAACTTCACACTCGCCTTCACGGCCATTGCAACCACGAAATAATCCGAACTCTGGATCAGACAAATCTTGCACGCCGACTACAACGAACAAGACCGTTGGATCTAGCGTCGTAAGAGGAAACCGCACATAATGACGGTATTGCAGGTGCTTTCGTTGGAAGGTAGCCTGCCAAACGCGATTACTATACAGAAGCATGAACTACTTGTTAAGGAAACTTAGTCGTAGTCTTACAAAGATTGGGAGGTTTTTTAGTGAGTAAGAATCTCACACTACTATGAGCACGCGCGTTCGATTCTCATAGTGCCTATGAAGGTTTTTACCTACCCACGGAAAAAAAAATAAAAAAAAAACATTCAAGCCTTTCGACGGACCGCCTTTGGCTGACGTTCTAAATAACAACGGGGAACCTGATAGCTTTAGAATGAAAAAAGTTTCGTTAGTTGAACTCCGACAGACAATTAGCAAACTTAAAAATAATAAGGCCCCGGGTTACGACCTGATCACTGGCGAAATATTAAAAGAGCTACCAAAAAAGGCATTAGTCAAGCTACTTTATATGATAAACGCTTCTCTTAGACTTCTATACGTTCCAAGACAATGGAAAGTTGCTGAAGTCATTATGGTTCCAACACCGGAGAAATGCGCAAATGATAAAAAATCTAATAGGCCCATATCGCTTCTGCCGATAATATCGAAAGTATTCGAGAAACTTCTGCTGAAGCGATTACAACCAATAATTGCAGAAAGACGCTTGATCCCGGATCATCAATTCGGTTTCAGACTTAACCATTCCACAATAGATCAAGTCTACAGAATAACGCATGAAATTGAAAAGGCCTTAGAAGGGAAAAAAATATGTTCAAGTGCTTTCCTCGACGTATCGCAAGCCTTCGACAAGGTATGGCACGAAGGCTTGAAATATAAGCTACGGCAAAACTTGCCGGAAGACATGTTTAAAATATTGGAAAATTATCTTGAAAGCAGACTCTTTCGTGTTAGGTGTAGTAGTGAATACTCGAGTTTCAAGCATATTCGGGCTGGCGTACCCCAGGGAAGCGTCCTCGGTCCGACCCTGTTCCTGCTCTACACAAGAGACATACCTCTAGATGACGAGACAGTCGTGGCCACGTTTGCGGACGATACGGCCATCCTGGCAACAGGTGAATCAGTCAAGTCATCAACGAGAAACCTCCAACGAGCATTGGACAGAATTTGTGTCTGGACGAAGACTTGGCGAATCGCTCTTAACGAGAACAAGTCTACGCATGTGAATTTCACTTACAGAAGGGTTAACAATTTGCCTCTGTTCATAAATTCTGTACAAATACCTTATGGAAATGAAGCGAAGTATCTAGGGATGACACTGGACGCTAAACTAAGGTGGAAACCACACGTAAAGAAGAAGCGTGACGAGCTTGAGATTAGGCTCAGGGAAATGTATTGGCTTATCGGAAGATTTTCGAAATTAAGCACATATAACAAACTGCTCTTGTACAGGCAGGTGTTAAAGCCGTCCTGGACATACGGTATACAACTTTGGGGTTGTACCAAACCAAGCAACATATCTATTTTAGAAACTTTTCAGAATAAGACACTAAGAGCAATCGTAAATGCTCCATGGTATATAAGAAATAGCGATTTACATCGAGATCTAGGCATCGCAACCGTGACCGACGAAGTAAGAAACTTTGCTCGCAAACTTCACACTCGCCTTCACGGCCATTGCAACCACGAAATAATCCGAACTCTGGATCAGACAAATCTTGCACGCCGACTACAACGAACAAGACCGTTGGATCTAGCGTCGTAAGAGGAAACCGCACATAATGACGGTATTGCAGGTGCTTTCGTTGGAAGGTGGCCTGCCAAACGCGATTACTATACAGAAGCATGAACTACTTGTTAAGGAAACTTAGTCGTAGTATTACAAAGATTGGGAGGTTTTTTAGTGAGTAAGAATCTCACACTACTATGAGCACGCGCGTTCGATTCTCATAGTGCCTATGAAGGTTTTTACCTACCCACGGAAAAAAAAAAAAAAAAAAATTTAAGTGAACGAGGACGGTTTGTTTCCAAAAATAATTTTTTTTTCCGTGGGTAGGAAAAACCTTCATAGACACTACGAGGACCGGCCGCGCGTGCTCATAGTAGTGTGAGATTCTTACTCACTAAAAAACCTCCCATTTTCCGTCAGACTACGACTAAGTTTCCTTAACAAGTAGTTCAAGCTTCTGTAGTAATCGCGTGTGGCAGGCTGCCTTCCAACGAAGGCACCTACAATACCGTCAATTTATGCGGTTTCATCTTACGCTGCTAGATCTAACGGTCTCATTCGTTGTAGTCGGCGCGTAAGATTTGTCTGATCCAGAGTTCGGATAATTTCATTGCTGCAATGTCCGCGAAGAAGAGTACTAAGTTTGCGAGCAAAGTTTGTTACCTCGTCAGACACGGTTGCGATTTCTAGATCTCGGTGTAGATCGCTATTTCTTATGTACCATGGAGCATTAACGAGAGCAATCGTTAATGCTCCATGATGTGTCTTATTTTGAAAAGTTTCTAAAATAGATATATTGCTTGGTTTAGTACAACCCCATAATTGTATACTGTACGTCCAAGATGGTTTTAGCACTTGCTTATACAAAAGCAGTTTGTTATATATGATTAGTTTCGAAAATCTTCCGATAAGCCAATTCATTTCTCTTAACTTGATTCCTAGATATATGAACTTATACACGTGTACTCGTGTGGGTGCCAAAAACACGTGAAATTAAATTGTCGGATAAGAGAAAAACACGTGTTATTAGAAGCACTCTTCAAATCGAGAGTTCCTTTCTCAATTGACAGATGACAGGGCTACGATAGCATTAAGCGACTCCCTGTCGCCTTAAGTCTTATTTGATCAGTCTTTTCAGCGGTCCGTCCGAAAATGGAAAAAGGTCCGCCCATCCGTTCAATCGCGCTATACAGTCTGAGCGCTAAGTCGTAGAAATACCAAAGGGCTTTGCCGGAAATGTATAGGCAGCTGGTGCCTTTTTTGTTTTTTTGATGGCACACTAACGCGACCTAGTTGGATGTGTAGAGTACTTCTATACAAACAATAATTAGTATGGCAGCTCCGCTCTAAAGTACATTTAAGACATTATTTCTTATTCTATGGAAATGAAGTATCGGGTGCTGGGGCATGGAATGTGTTTGGCATGGAAATGTAGGAACCTCACGATTATGAAATATAGTTGTTAACTCCTCCCTTCCTTACGTTTGAAGGTTTAAGTTTAATTGCGAGTTAAACTTAAGTTTAATTGCGAGTTTAAGTTTAAGTTTTAGCTCGCAGTTAAGTTTTAACTTAAATTTAAGTTTTTGTACTCGCAATCTAATCAAGTCCTTATTTAATGGTGATTCCGAAGGGTCTGCTTTGGTTTTGATTGTGACTCGTTTCTAGGGTTGCTCTAAATTCCTTGATTTTTTTGTTGTTTATAAAATGCAATGGAAGTAAGGTAGAAAAAATTTTTCGTTATAAGCGACTTCGTTCAAAACTGTTTTCTTCGGTGCTGGTAGGTGTACCATGTCGAAAGGTTTGAATAATATTCCTTTCCGTTGACTTCTACTTTGGACTCGAATGTTATAAGGAATGGTCCATTTAGGACAATATGTTGGTCTCTGCCATATCTTATATTTTCCCTGGATTATTATCATCCTGGAGGGCTTCAATTTTCGTTACGTCAATTAATTCAATTTCCTCTACGTTTAAAATTAAAGGATTTACAATATTAATTTTTGCTAATATTAAGAAGTAAATGTTATTGCTTAGATTGTTTATTATTACTCTATTTCTTCTGGAAATTAAATTAGGCAATTGTTTGTATTTATCAGCCGGCTCTTGTTTATTGATAGCGTTAATGATTAAACTATTAATTGTATCTTCGATTTCGTCTAAGTTGGTTTAGATTTGAGGAATTGAAAACGACCTCAAATTATTTTTGTGAGCTTGTCTTTAACTATTTCATTTAATTGTCTTTTACTATGACAGCAATGCCTATATAATATACCTGAACTCTTTTTAATGAAAACAGATAGGAAAACCAGTGAGTAAGTCCTAGTGTGTACGCAGAAGTAACAGTCCGTAAAACGGACCGTTGAATACCCCATCCTATCCCATATTGTAAAATGCTGATGTTATTGTTATTTTTTGACATTTTATAAGAAGTGCAAACTTTGAAAAGGGGTGTGGTCCAACCGCCCCTAATTACAATCTATCAATTATAACACAAATATTTTGAAGTTACGCTTAATTGTATGGTAAACTGGGGCACCTACGGCTATGGGGCACCTTCGGCATCGTAATTTCTACAAAGAAAGTTGCGGTCAAGGCCATTGATTTATTTTTTGAACGCACCTTTATATGATTATGCAAGGTCGGGGTTAGAATAGCCTTGAGGTAAGGGATGGCTGTCGTAAGAGCCGACTAAAATCCACCGGAAAAAATATTCTTTAATGTTTCAACGGATGCTGTCGATGCTGCTCCATTTGGGGCAACTTTTGGCAGTAAGGTTTTAACTTATAGATGAATCTGAAGGTTAAATTAAAATCCAGAAGCGTCTGTCGCACATTGTGCGGCTCACTGGTCGGCGTCTGTCTCCAAAGGGGCGGCTGTATTTAAAAATGAAAACAGAAGTGACTTACCTATTTCTCATAAAAACGACAAGTTAAAAAAAAAAATGGCAATGAACAAAACGAAAGATTTGATTACCCCAGGTGGCAGCCCAGCTATGCTGGAAAATCCACCCTCTTCGGAGGCAGGCTCTGCGGATTCTGGGGAGAGCCTTTTATTGCTTATAAATCCTTTTGAGAAAAGGACAAAACTGAATCGATCACCACCACCTAGATCGAACATATCCGGAAAAAGCAGTCCACCGGTAAACCAGGACTCTGTGAAAATTAAGAGCTTAGAAAAGGAGAATAATGAACTTCGAGCTAAGCTTACTGAAATGGAGCGACTCTTCCAAGATCTAAAAATGGAAGTTGACTCTCTGCGAAAAGAAAACGAGGATATTAAAAATACTCGTTTAACGAAAGACTGTGAGGTAACGAAAGAGTGTGTAACACCGAACCGACCAGCAGTCGAATACTTCACGGACGAGGACGAACTTGCACTTGAGACCGATTCAGTCTTAAGGAAAATGTCTAGCAAGAAACGAAGGGCG
This sequence comes from Neoascia interrupta, assembly GCA_947623515.1. Taxonomy (NCBI): domain Eukaryota; kingdom Metazoa; phylum Arthropoda; class Insecta; order Diptera; family Syrphidae; genus Neoascia; species Neoascia interrupta. The sequence continues at coordinate 140,151,913 of OX392462.1, forward strand.
AATTCCTCTTCCGAAGTAATATAAAAAGAAGATAAGCCCTCTGGCTCAAACAAGGCTTAACCAGAAGCAAAATTCGTCCACCTCCCGCAATAAACATCGTCGGGATAGCAGACTTTGGGAGATTGCGCAACCTTCTTGCAAACACGGTGAGAACAGAAAACTATAAGCTAACCTCGCACCGAAATAACGTTTGGAAAGTAAATGTTGACAACGCCGATTCCTATCGCACACTGTCCCTTAGACTGAATGCAGAAAAAATCGAGTGGTATACTTATCAAAATAAGTACGAAAAACCACTGCGAGTCATTGTAAGGGGCTCCACCCATCATGCACAAAAGAAGACGTTGTAAAAGACGTAAAAAATAAAGGCCTTAAAATTATTGATGCCGTCAATATCATTAAAAAGGAAAAGCAACGCACGGAAGGAGAAAGAGACACTGTGAACAGACGCGGCCTTCCAATTTTTATGCTCTCCTTTAAAAGAACTGAGAGCATAAACGATAATTATAAAATAAAAATGATACTTAACATCAGGGTTAAAATCGAACCCATTCGAAAGGGCAATAGACTGATACCACAGTGTAAGCGATGCCAAGAATTCAGGCACACAAGTGCCTACTGCCAAAAAGAACCACGTTGCGTGAAATGTGCCGGAAAACACCTGTCAACAGAGTGCAAAGTTGACATAAAGGCTCCAGCAGTTTGCGCTAATTGCCACGGAAACCACCCTGCGAACTATCGAGGATGCGAAGTAGCCATAGAGCTGCAAAAGGGACGAGAACCTCTTAAGGAAAATACTAGAGGTCAGAATCAAAGCCTAGCACGCCCAAAACCTGCTGAAACTCCTAAGCCAAAGACTCCAAAGACGCCAAAGCCGATCAAAAGTGGAAGATTGGCAAAGGAGGCGTCGCCAAAAGGCGTAAAAGCTTCACAAAAGAGCGGCGCCAGTTCAAGTGCAGCGGAGAAAGCACCACTGGTCGGACCGAAATCAAACGCACATGTTGCGGCAAACGAAAACAAGGCAAGATCGCCCACAACAGATGCAGTGTCTCAGATCCTCGCTGTAATCTTGGAGAAACTTGAGGATCAGACTAAAATCAACAAAGTTATATTTGACAAACTGAGCAAGCTCGAGTTTAAGCCTCGAAAAAATTACAAGAGAACATGAATATGAAACAGTTATTTAAAATACTAACATGGAATGCAAACGGCCTTCTGAATAAAATAGACGAACTAGAAGTATTTCTACGGAAAAACAATATTGATATTTGCATGATTACGGAAACTCACCTTAAAAACGGGTCTACACCCAAACTTAAAGGTTACAGTGACTATCACGCACATCACACTTCGCTAAATTCGAGAGGAGGATCCTCCGTCTACATTAAGAACTGCATAAAGCACTTCAAGAACACAGAAGTTGAGCTAGACTCTATGCAGATCAGTTCAGTTTCTGTAAAAATTGACTGCTTAGATTATAACATTGAATCTTGTTATTTCCCGCCAGGATATAGACTGGTGGAAGACGATCTTGATCGTATGTATGACTTCATTGGGTCCAATTTCATCATTGGGGGTGACTTTAACGCGAAGCATACTTTTTGGGGCTCACGATGCAATTCAACAAGAGGCAGATTACTGTACAAAAATAGTATGAAGCGTGGGGTGGACTTTTTCTCCACGGGTAAGCCAACATATTGGCCAACCGATAGGAATAAAAAGCCTGACCTTGTCGATTTTTTCATCGCTAAAGGGTACCCCAAATACCTTACGCGAATTGAAGAGTGTTATGATCTTTGCTCAGACCACTCAGGAGTTATCTTGAAGATGGGTGGAAGACTGGCGAAAATAGAAAGAGCTCCTAGATTAGCTAGCAAAAACATGAACTGGGACGCTTTCAGAAAGGACTGTAAGGAGGGTGTTGGCTTGAATGTGCCATTGAAAACTCCTTTCGAGTTAGAAACCGCAGTTGACAAATTCATTGAAGCAATTCAGAGCGCTGCTTGGAACAACAATTCGTCCCAAAAGAACGCAGTTAGCACCGACGGGCATGTACGTAAAACATATCCGCTCGAAATCGAAGAATTGATTCGTGAAAAGAGAAGAGCGCGTAGGAGATGGCAAGGCACGAGGGCCGCCCCAGACAAAACCCTATTGAACCACCTCTCTAACAAACTGAAAGGAATGTTGCAAGATCTTTAAAATCGTGAGACCACTGAATACCTTGAAGGCTTGTCGGCGGATAGGAGCTCAAACTACTCGCTGTGGAAAGCAGTTAAGTCTATCAAGAAACCTATAATCCACTCGGCACCAATAAAAAAAGCTAACGGCGAATGGGCAAGAGAAGACAAAGAGAAAGCGAATTGGTTTGCTGACATTTAGAAGAAACATAAACGCATCAATGAGAATTTCATACGTTCCATGGCAATGGAAAGTCGCAGAGGTAATAATGGTTCCGAAACCAGGGAAATGCCCGAACGACAAAAAATCATATAGACCGATTTCGCTTCTGCCTATTATATCTAAAGTCTTCGAGAAACTTGTGCTCAAACGATTGCAACCAATAATTGAAGAAAGACGATTGATTCCGGATCACCAATTCGGCTTTAGGGTCAAACATTCAACACTTGACCAGGTCTATCGAATAACTAATGAAATTGAGAAAGCCTTAGAAGCGAAAATGATATGTTCTACCGCTTTTCTTGACGTATCCCAAGCCTTTGATAAAGTTTGGCACGAAGGCCTAAAATATAAGCTACGGAAAGTTTTGCGGGAAAAAATGTATGAACTCTTAGAGTCTTATCTTGACAACAGACTATTTCGAGTGAGATACGGGAGCGAATACTCAGAATTCAAAGAAATACAAGCCGGCGTTCCATAAGGTAGCGTCCTCGGTCCAACACTGTTTTTACTTTTTACAAGAGATGTACCTCAAGTAGAGACAACGACTATAGCCACGTTCGCTGACGACACGGCTATCCTCGCTACGGATAAGACAGTCGAACAATCAACGGGAAAACTCCAACGCGCTTTGAATAAAATATGCGAATGGACAAAGGCCTGGCGAATCCTCCTAAATGAGACAAAATCAACGCATGTAAATTTTACTTACAAGAGGGTAATCAACTTACCTCTATTTATAAACTCGGTACAAATTCCGTACGCAAACGAGGCGAAATATTTAGGCATGACCCTAGACGCAAAACTTAAGTGGAAGCCACACGTTAAAAAGAAACGCGATGAACTTGAAATCAAGCTACGAGAACTGAATTGGCTTATCGGACGTTATTCGAAACTAAGCGTATATAACAAACTGCTATTGTATAAGCAAGTGCTAAAACCATCTTGGACGTACGGTATACAACTTTGGGGTTGTACCAAACCAAGCAACATATCTATTTTAGAAACTTTTCAGAATAAGATCGTAGTTGAACTCCGACAGACAATTAGCAAACTTAAAAATAATAAGGCCCCGGGTTACGACCTGATCACTGGCGAAATATTAAAAGAGCTACCAAAAAAGGCATTAGTCAAGCTACTTTATATGATAAACGCTTCTCTTAGACTTCTATACGTTCCAAGACAATGGAAAGTTGCTGAAGTCATTATGGTTCCAACACCGGGGAAATGCGCAAATGATAAAAAATCTAATAGGCCCATATCGCTTCTGCCGATAATATCGAAAGTATTCGAGAAACTTCTGCTGAAGCGATTACAACCAATAATTGCAGAAAGACGCTTGATCCCGGATCATCAATTCGGTTTCAGACTTAACCATTCCACAATAGATCAAGTCTACAGAATAACGCATGAAATTGAAAAAGCCTTAGAAGGGAAAAAAATATGTTCAAGTGCTTTCCTCGACGTATCGCAAGCCTTCGACAAGGTATGGCACGAAGGCTTGAAATATAAGCTACGGCAAAACTTGCCGGAAGACATGTGTAAAATATTGGAAAATTATCTTGAAAGCAGACTCTTTCGTGTTAGGTGTAGTAGTGAATACTCGAGTTTCAAGCAAATTCGGGCTGGCGTACCCCAGGGAAGCGTCCTCGGTCCGACCCTGTTCCTGCTATACCCAAGAGACATACCTCTAGATGACGAGACAGTCGTGGCCACGTTTGCGGACGATACGGCCATCCTGGCAACAGGTGAATCAGTCGAGTCATCATCGAGAAACCTTCAACGAGCATTGGACAGAATTTGTGTCTGGACGAAGACTTGGCGAACCGCTCTTAACGAGAACAAGTCTACGCATGTGAATTTCACTTACAGAAGGGTTAACAATTTGCCTCTGTTCATAAATTCTGCACAAATACCTTATGCAAATGAAGCAAAGTATCTAGGGATGACACTGGACGCTAAACTAAGGTGGAAACCACACGTAAAGAAGAAGCGTGACGAGCTCGAGATAAGGCTCAGGGAAATGTATTGGCTTATTGGAAGATTTTCGAAATTAAGCACATATAACAAACTGCTCTTGTACAGGCAGGTGTTAAAGCCGTCCTGGACATACGGTGTACAACTTTGGGGTTGTACCAAGCCGAGCAACATGTCCATGTTGCAGACTTTCCAAAACAAGACACTAAGAGCAATTGTGAATGCTCCATGGTATATTAGGCATAGCGATATTCACAGAGATTTAGGAATAGCTACCGTGGGCGAAGAAGTAACAAACTTCGCTCGAAAGCTTAATGCTCGCCTTCATGTTCATTGCAAGAATGAAATGATCCGTACTCTAAACGAGACTCTTAACGATGTTAACAACGAGCGACGACTGCAAAGAACAAGACCCTTCGATCTAGAGGCGTAGGGTGAAGCCGCACGAATGAACGGCTTAGTAGGTGCATTCACTGGAAAGCAACCTATACAATGCGATTAACACTATGGAAGCGTAAACTACTTGTTAAGTTAATCTAGTTGTAGTCAAGAAATATTATGAGAGAGCGAAAATTTACTACTATGAAGTGCGTTCTGGCAGTTTCATAGTGTCTCTCATAAATGGGTGGTTTTTTAGCACGTGGAAATCGGGCATAACCAATATCGGCTACTTCGGTATTATGTACCTGCTATAGAGGGCGTATTGGTATCTTTGAAAGATTTTGGAGTTTTAGCCTCCGCCCATCCTAGTATTAAAAAAAAAAAATGATTATGCAAGAAGCTTTGTAGTTTGACAGTCCTAGTTAGTTTGAAAAAAAAGTTACAATTGGTTGTGTGTTTTTGTAATAATTTCTGTTATTTCCTGCTGGAAGTTGGTTAGCAATTTTTTAAAGATAATTTTAAGTAAATGAAAGTGAAATTTTGTGAAAATTAATTATTTAACATTTGTTTTTAAGGCAAACAGCCCAAATCTGTGCTAGTCTAACAAGGGTTTGTGAAATAATTTGAAAGATCAAAGTACAGAAATCGGGGCGCATTCGGCGTTTTTATATGGGGTATATTCGGCGTGTACCCCACCCTACTAATCCGACACCAACATCAGATACCGTACACAATATGGCTTTAACGAAAACTTCACTAAATATTTTGTTAAGTAAGGACTCATTTATGAAGAGGCAAGTTAATTTATTTCAAATTATTAATTTTTGTATTCTTTGTTTTGTGCTATGATTATGATTCATTTTTATGTGCCAAATCTATTTCTATATTTATTTGTATGAAGCCATTTTCCTACGTTTTTTGTTTTTTTCTTTTATTGTGTTAAAATAAGGAGTATATGTCTATATTAAAATTAATTTATTCATTGTGTTTTGGGCTAAAAACAAATTTTTGCTGAATGTGCTCCGGGCAATGACGAATGTGCCCCGTGTTGGGGGGCTTTTTTTTGAATTGAAAAAATTGCTGTGCTTCATATATAACATCAAAAAGTGACTTCCTTTTAATAACTAACAACAACAACTGATTTGTTTGAAGATGTCCTTATATAAACTATCCTTAACCCGCGACTGTTAAACAAACTCGACCGAGCGCCCGCAACCGATGATATGGAATGAATCGCAATCTACTCAACCACCATCTTCACTCAGTCGAGCTGCTTGCGCAGATGTCATTTTCTCCTGCTACCTAACCGAGTGATCGGGATTTTATCACTCGTCATACAGTGTAGTCCTAAAGTAATGAGACAGATGGTTAACAATTCGGCCATCCGACATATCACTGCCCTCAGTGATTTCCTGGCTACCGTCATACTAAACTACAATCTGAACTATCCCTAAATCAATTATTTTCTAATGAAACGTCTTATAGCAACAATCTTATTACACTCTCGGCATGGTCACAGCCAATTCAGTTTCAACCATAGCATGATCACAGCTATTTTTGTTCACCCTCGGCATGATCACAGCCATTTAATTTTAACCTCCGGCATGATCACAGCCAATTAAACTCGATCTTCGGCATGATCACAGCCGTTCAACGCAACCCTGGGCATGATCACAGCCACTCAAAATCAATCTCCGGCATGATCACAGCCAATAAAATCTTACCTTCGGCATGATCACAGCCAATCAAACTCAACCCTTGTTAACTTACTTATTAATCTCGTTTTTCTTCCCTGAAAAATAAATCTCTTCTCAAATAATTTCCAATGAAACAGAGCCATTTCAAATGCAATTTAAAATCGAATAATTTTAATTGTAACTCAGTATTAAATAAAATAAAAGCACAAAATTCATTTTTGATTGATTGGGTTGAACCACTTAAAATAGAAAATAATTTAATATAAAATTCATTTAAAAGAAAAAAAATAGAAGAGCAAGGTATAAAGTAGAAGGTTTAACTTTTTAATCATCATTATCTGATTCATCATCAAGATCTTCGTCGTTATCTAAGCCTTCCAGGTCACAATCGTCTAAAGAGCACCATGGTTTCAAACGATCCGCAGAATGGACCGACTCATATGGTCTCTGTGACACCTGAGTCACGGCGGAATCTGCAATTACGTATCGGTCATTTGATAGGATACATTTGACCTCATACGGTCCCTTAAACCGGGGTAAAAGTTTTCTTGATTGGCCAGTAGCTGTATAGGCAGCTCGTATTAGCACCATATCCCCAACCTGGTACGTTTGCGGCTCACGGTGAGTTAAGTTATACTTTTCGGCTTGTTTCGCTTGCAACGTCTCAACTCGCTGTCTGACTCGGTCCCGTAAAACATCTAATGGGATGTTATCTTCTTCATCGTCGGAGTCATCGCCTTGTAAGACTAGGCTTAATTGGTTTTTCAGCGAATTCCTTGGGTTGAAGGCGAATAGAATCTCCTGTGGTGTTTGATTTGTTATCCGATGTTTGAGACAGTTTAATCCCCATTGTATGGCAGGTAAGTTAGCATCCCAATCCCGTCCATCCGTTCGTGCTGCCATAGTTGAAACTGCAGTGCCAATAGTGCGGAAGTATCGTTCAATTTGTCCATTAGCACGGGGTGTGCAAACTGCAGTCGATATGTGTTTAATTCCATTTTCATTGCAATAGGCGTTGAATAACTTTGCGGTATACGCCGTTCCCTTATCCGAGATAATGCGAGAGGGTAACCCAAAAAATTGCGTTAAATCTGTAAGAATTCGAACTACCGCTTTAGCAGTGGTGTCCTTTACGGCTCTTATGATCACAAACTTGCTGAAAGAGTCGATTAAGGCCAACACATACTGATTTCCTTTTAAACTCTTTACATAAGGTCCGAGATGATCAATGTGTATAGTAAAGAATGGAATTGGATGCTTTTCGATCGGATGAATCTGATATCTTGACTCGTCTTTTGCACGTTTGTTGTACAAGCAGGGGACACAACTGGAAAGATATTTTTGAACAATGCGTCGCATTTTTGGAAACCAGTATTGTTTCCGAATGTGTTCAATGGTACGGTCTATACCACAATGACCTATGTCATCGTGAGAGGATTTTATAATTCGCCACCTTACACCATGAGGAACGACAAAACGAGGACCATCACCTGTATTTTTAAAGAGACGACCAGATTTCAGACAGTACTCCTTTTCGAGTGATTTTCGTGCGCGGTCCTTTTTGTTATCGCCGGATAGTATTTCCCTGATGTGCTTCAGCTGTGGGTCATTGTACTGAAGTGTTGAGACCCAATCCGTCTCTTGCATACCAATAATATTGATATTTAAACCTACTTCCTCCATTTCAACTGCTGGTTCCACTGGGTTACGGCTTAAGGCATCAGCATGTTGCATTTGACTTGCCGTCTTGTACTCCAGGCTAAAGTCATATTCCTGTATTCTTAGCCACCAGCGAGCTATTCTTGGCAATAAATCTTTTTTGTCTTGGGTCAATTTAAGGGAATTACAATCAGTGAAAATAGTGAACCTTTTTCCAAGCAGATAAAAGCGAAATCGTTGAAGACTTTCGACAACCGCTAGTGCCTCGAGTTCGTAGCTGTGGTATTTGCTTTCTAATTCAGTAGTTGCCCGACTAAAGTAAGAGACTGCTCGTTTTCCGCCAGAATTATCGCCTTGCACGAGCACACCTGCAAGGCCCAATGCGGAGGCGTCAGTATGTATTTCATGATTTAACACAGGATTGTATATGGCCAGGACTGGAGCTTCACAAAGTTTACTTTTCAGCGTATCGAATGAGGTTTGTTCCCTATCAGACCAAACGAATTTAGCGTTTTTCTTCAAAAGACTATTTAATGGTGCGGCTATCTCGGCATAATTTTTAATAAATCTTCTAAAATAACCTGAAAGTCCCAGGAATTGTCTTACTTGCCTTGGTTCTGCAGGGGTTGGAAAAAGCTTCACGGCTTCCACTTTAAAGCTGCCAGGTTGAACTCCTTTGCCGCTGACCTCGTGACCAAGATATGTTATTTTTGAGGCAAAGAAGGTACATTTTGATAAATTTAGTGTAAGATTAAATTCCTTAAGAATGTCCAAAAATTGCTTTAAAAGCTTTAGAACGGAGGCCGTGTCTGTCCCAAAGATTACGATATCGTCCATGTAAATTAAAATATGCTTCGATGGTAACCGGCGAACTATTAAATTCATGAGTTTCATAAAACAAGCTGGGGCATTTGTAAGCCCAAAGGGGACACGCTTGAACTGATAGTGCCCTTGGGGAGTGACAAAAGCTGTAAGATATTTCGAGTCTTCCTGAATTGGAATTTGATAATACCCACTCATCAAATCCAGAACTATAAACACTTTTCCATCGCACATAAGATTTATTTGTTCCTCTATGTTAGGGGTAGGGAAATTTTCACGGATTGTAATGGTATTTAGTCTTCTATAATCAACGCATAGTCTGTACGTACCGTTTTTCTTTTTGACTAACAAAGCTGGACTGGCATATTCTGATGAAGAGTCTTCGATAATATCATTTTTAAGGAGTTCCGCTATGATATTTTCAAGATGAATTTGCTCATTATAAGCCACGCGATATGGCTTATGCCTAATTACATTGTCTTCTTTAAGCTTTAAATTTAAAAATATAGCGTTAGTTTTTCCTAGCTCACTTAAATTTGAAGCAAAACACTCCCGATTTTCGTTAAGAATTAAAAGTAATTGGCTTAAGTGACCCCCGTCACTGCCGGCGTCACCAATGTTAATGTCTTTTTCTTTAATTTCAATTCGCTTAAGTGTTAGTTGTAAGGGATCTAGTCACGGAACAGATGGTTTGTCATTAATTTTTGTAACTTCCAGGGTACCAAATTTTTTTGTTACACATACATTCGGCGAATCAAGGAAGTTTAGTCCTAAGATCATTGGACTGTCTTGTGCGTTGTTTTCGACAACGTATATGTCAATAGGCATCGAAACTTCACCCACGGTCACAACTTGCCTTGTTTTGCCTACTACTTGTGTCGTACCTCCACCAAAACCATCCAGCTTTATATTACATGGCGCGTGTGCGAAGCTATGATGCCTGGCATCATCAATTCGTATAGTAGAACAGTCACTACCAAGGTCTAGGAAAGCTGTGATTGCGAAATCGCCTACCTTTATTTTCTTCGTCAAACCCCCATCACCCTGGTTCTGCAGAAGGCGACGAATTTTATGTGGTGGTTCATTGACTGGTGCAAAAGGGCGCCTTTTTGCTGCACGACAGTTACGCGCGAAGTGGCCTGGCTCCTTACAATTAAAACAAACCTTGGTTATTGATGGTTGGTGATAATCAACCCTACAATCACGCGCGTAATGACCATCCTTCCTGCACTTGAAGCAGGTTATATCTCTTCGTATGTTAGTAGATGGCCCTGGCGACATTAGTTGGCTCTTACTCTTGGTAGCTGTGGTGTTAAATTTTTGTCGGCTGCTCGCTTGCTCTCTTACCCTGGAGAGGGACTTCAAAAGCTGGAGCAGCTCACCAATGGACTCACATTTTGACATAGTGACGTTATCCATCAACGCACTGTCGCCCAACCCCGAAATAATGAAACTAATGATTGATTTTGTTGCCAACTTACCGCGCTTGCCCAGTGCAAGCATCGCATAAACGTAGCTCTCGTAGCTTTCGTCTGGCTGCTTCTGCCTCTTCATAAGGCTCACCAGCACATCAGTCTCGTCTTCCAGAGAGGGGAAATCTATCACCAAGCTGGTTTTAAAGTGAGTCCAGCTTGTGATATGCCCTCTCTGTGCCGCCAGCCACTGTGCCGCTGCCTCTTCCACCCGCAAGGACGCATATAAAAGGGTTGAACGGTCATCCCAGTCATATACTTGACTTAAATGGTCAATCAAAGTGACCCACTCTTCCGCACTTGCACCTCGCGAGGGATTAAATGCCGGAATTAACAGTTTTATCTCCTCACTCCCGAATCTAACCGAGGAGCAACCCGGACGGCTGGAAGTGTCGCTTGTGGTCGCACTACTGCCTCGACGGATAGCAGCCACTTCCTTCTCTAGCTCCGCATTTTTCTTTTTTAATGCCTGGAGCTCTTGTTTTAAGTTATTCATCTTTGTACTTTTTTTCTTTTTTTTTCCCCCCGTTTGGCAACGCGCGCAGTTATGAAGGAAGGCAGCAGGAGCAGACACCACACAACCACGAAAAAAAAACAAAAGCAAAAAAAATATTCGCACTCACTCAAACCGTTCGTTCGGCGATAGATACACACACAAGACAAGGCAACGGCAAAAAAAAACAAGGAGGTTGCAGCTGCACCGCACTGGCACTGAAGAGCCTATCAAAAAAAAAACTGTTTCATATACGCACGTATCACTGTTTTTATTTATTTATTTCCTATTTTTTTCGGTTAATCCCACTTCTGATATAATAACTAACAACAACAACTGATTTGTTTGAAGATGTCCTTATATAAACTATCCTTAACCCGCGACTGTTAAACAAACTCGACCGAGCGCCCGCAACCGATGATATGGAATGAATCGCAATCTACTCAACCACCATCTTCACTCAGTCGAGCTGCTTGCGCAGATGTCATTTTCTCCTGCTACCTAACCGAGTGATCGGGATTTTATCACTCGTCATACAGTGTAGTCCTAAAGTAATGAGACAGATGGTTAACACTTTATTTTAAACTATAAATGTCAAACTTCCATTTAGTATTAAATTTTCTGCAATTCGTCAATGAATAACGTAAATATGAAGCGTTCAAATTAAGCTGCCGAAGGTACCCCAGTGTACCATACGTTAAAATGTAATTTTTTGCTTCAAATTCAATATTTTTGAAAAATTGACCCCTAAAAGGGGGCTTGCCTAAGAACCTTGTATGAACCTGCTAATTTTTTTTTTCTTTTCTAAATTAGGCTTAAGGTCAGTCGAAATTACATTTTTCTGGAAAATTTTAGGTTTTTCTTTAATTCTGCCTCCAAATAAGGGCGTGGCCCAAAGTCTTGTATGAACGAAATGTCGAACTGTTTGTTCGAGATTTCGTTCATACAAGTTTCTAGAAGTTGAAAGTGTTTTCTACATAATAGGTATATAAAGTAAATTTTTTTTTCGATTTGGAACAAAAATATTGAATAAAATGCATTTGAAAAATTAATTTTTAGATTGATGCCACGCCCACTAGGGAAGGGAAAGCTATGATTTTTTTATTTTGTGTGTGCTACAATAAACAGTAGATAAAAACAAGTGGGAAAGTGCAACAGATGGTATGCAAAAGCTTCAATCCATCTACGATGGATTGCAAAATACCCGACCATACAAAAAAGAAAGCTGCCACGCCTCCAAAAAGTGGGCGGGATTTAAAAATATAACTGTTGACTGCTTTATACTAGGTGGTTGCATACATTTCGGCCTAAAACTCCGCCTTTTTAACTAAAAAAAATCACTTTTTTTAACGCCACGCCCACAAAAGTGGGCGGAGGCACATACAATGTTACATAAAAGTTAGAAAATGCTAATATCTACAGCTTTTGTCATAGAATTTTTTGTCAAATTACTTATATATTTATTGAAAACCAGTCATTTTAAGCTAGAATCCCTTAAAAAGTGGGCGTGGTCAATGAAAAAGCTAAAATTTTTTGGCTACCTTAAAGACAATTATAAGGCAATGTTACGTACCAAAAATGAATGCGCTAGCGCCATTGTAACATAGCTAAAATCTGCAAAATGTATTTTTCTAAATTAGAGATGGTCGCACATACAGGCCTGTAGTGGGCGTGTCTGTGGGCGGATTCAGCTTATTTTCAAACTTGATCTAAAGTACTGGACTTCCAACCAACCCACAAAATTTCAGCTCTCTGCCTTAAAATTTAAGGCCTAAAAGTTGTTTACATACGGACGGACATGGCTTAATCGATTCTCCTGTCGGTCCCATTCATATCTCTAAAAGGTCTTAGGGGTCTACGGTGATTATTTCACTGCGTTACAAACCATACATCAAACTTAATATACCCTGGGTCGGGTATTAATACCAAATTACAGGCTTTTAAGACGTCTTACAGCTTTGAAAGCTCTGGGGGTAGTTGCACAATTGCACCGATTGTGGGCGTGTCCGCGGGCGGATTTAAATTTTTTTTTTACACTTGTATTGCTTCGGATAACAGTGAACATATGTAACAAATTTCAGCTTTCTAGCGTTTAAGACCTAAAAGTGTGTGACATACAGACAGACGGACGGACATAGCTTATTCGGTTTAGAATTTGGTCTCGATCATATGCCCCTAAGGTCTTGGGGGTCTACCATTATTATTTACAAACTATGTGACAAACTTAATATACCTTCTATCCTATGGGATGGGGTATAAAAATTAAGCAAGAAAGGAAATTATATTAAGTTGTTGTTATGTACCTGTCTACCGTCGATTATGACAGCTGTTCCCAAGTCAGCCTGTACTTTTTTCTCATTAAAGAGTTTTGAAAATTTGTTTCCTATTTATCTATTTGATTTAACATAAACTATGTCGCCTGGTCGAAATTCTTTGGATTTGGCCCTATCATTATGATATTTAAGGTCTCCCTTTTGTTTAGCTGTAAGTCTGTCTTTAATTATTTAATTTTTCCTCTGTTATGTAATACTGTGGAAAATATCAATTGGTTTGTGGCCGGTGACCGAGCGGATAGTGTTATTGTACTTATATGTCGAAAGCAACATAAGTTCAACAACGTCGAAAGACAAGTAGTCTTTAGTGCATCGGGCTGTTTCAGCTAAAGTTGAGTGAAGTTGCGTGACGTGGCCATTGCTTTTGCTATGATGTGCTGGTACAGTATATGTAGAAATATTAAATTCACTTTGTAAGAAAGCTTTTACTGCAATAGACGTAAGAGCACATTCAGTGTCCGTCACGAATACTTTTGGGTTTTTGAAAAGGGGTTTTTTTTTTTTGAATACTAGGGTGGACGGAGGCTAAAACTCCAAAATCTTTCAAAGATACTACACTATTGTATATAATAAAAGGTATATAATACGGAGACTAAGACTCCAAAATCTTTCAAAGATACTACACTATTGTATATAATAAAAGGTATATAATACCGGAGTAGCCGGTATTGGTTGTGCCCGATTTCCACGTGCTAAAAAATTACCCATTTATGAGAGACACTATGAAAACTGCCAGAACGCACGTCATAGTAGTAAATTTTTGCTCTTTCATAATTTATCATGACTATAACTATAAGTTAACTTAACAAGTAGCTTACGCTTCCGCAGTGTTTATCGCGTTCGGTAGGTTGCTTTCCAGTGCGTGCACCTACTAAAACCGTCAGTTCGTGCGGCTTAACCCTGCGTCGCTAGATCGAATTGTCTTGTTTTTTGTAGTCGTCGCTCGTTGTTTAGATCGTTAAGAGTCTCGTTAAGAGTCTCGTTAAGAGTCTCAGTCTTTGTGGTCTACAGTTTTGTTTTTACAAAGTGCTCAGTGCAATTGTTTTTCTCTTTTATTTTTCTGTTCAATTTTTGTTTTTAGTATCTTAAATCTAGTGTTCGTGCATGCATTACAACTTTCTTCATATTTTTGTTTACCTTTTATCTATAATTTGTGTAATTTGTGCATGACTATTAGAAGTTTTCCCGTGTGGTATTGCAAGAAAATTCTACTTTTTGCCGCTTAGTGGTAAGCGGTTTCTTTATTGTATTTTTTTCTTTCCCTAAAGCTTTTCAAAACTGCACTCTCCTAATTTCTTTTTACACATACATACGTATTTTATTCTACACTTATTTCCATTAATTCTCTCTGTCTAAAGCTTTCGCTTTATAACAGTTTATTACTTACATACTTACTTAAGGTGGCGCTACAGTCCGGGGTGGACCTGGGCCTCAGCCAACAAGCTTCGCCAGTCAGCTCTGTCTCTAGCTAGCCGTCTCCAGTTTCGCACGCGAAGTTGGCTGAAGTCCCCTTCTACTTGCGTTCGCCACCTGAGTCTCGGTGCTCCTCTACCGCGCCGTCCCTGCGGTGTGGATTTGAAGATTTTCCGGGGCGGGGCGTTGGTGTCCATCCGCTCTAGATGCCCCAGTCATCGTAGACGTTGTGTTTTGACTCTTTTTTCTAGGTCGGTATCGCTGTACAGCCCGTTCAGTTCGATCTTTTATCTCCTTCTCCACTCTCCGTCTATGCAGACGGGACCGTAAATCGTCCGAAGAATTTTCCTCTCGAAGCAGCCTAAAGTGTTTTCATCCGCCTTTGACAGGGTCCATGCTTCTGCACCGTAAAGCAGGACTTGGATGATGAGGGTCTTATACATGGACACTTTAGTTGCTCGAGAGAGGGCTTTGCTACTCAATTGCCTTCTTAGCCCAAAGAAACAGCGATTGGCAAGAGTTATCCTTCGTTTGATTTCAGCGCTGGTGTCATTGTCTGAATTGATAGCGGAACCCAGGTAGACAAAGTCCCTAACTACCTCAAAGTTATAGCTGTCGATGGTATTGTTTTGTCCAAGACGTCGGTGTTGGGTGTCTTTTCTTGATGACATCATAAACAGTTTATTACTGCTTATATTTAGTCCTGCATCATCGACTTAGTGGCGCATAGGTAGTGTGTTAGGTTAAATAAACTTGTTGTTCTCGAAAAGTCTAGCTTCGAATCCCTGGTCGGTTCGAAGACTTTTTGTTTTTTTTTTTTTCTTTTGTTTGTTCTTTGCTTGTTAGCTTTTTTTACTCGAATTGGCCTGCTCAGCTGAAAAATGTTGCGATAGCAAAATCTATGCACCTCTCTTTACATGCCATGGTCCTTGTGGAAACCACTTTCATGCTAAATGCATTGGCTCAACTGCTGCATTTCTGGAAAAAGTCAACTCATCTGAAGTGGCTTTCTGGTATTGTCAGCCTTGTCGTAAGATTTCCCTGTCCCAACTGTCTTTTAAATTGTCATCCTTTAAGCATGACATCAAAAAAATTTCGAAGAATTTCAGTGACTACCATTGATGACTACCAATGATCCACAAAGGCTAAGCCACAAAGTAATCTTCCAAAAAACTCAGCAGCAGACTTAGTTGCTTCTACCAAAATGTGAGATCCATTCGAAGTAAACATAAAACAGATAAAATTTTTAAAAACTCGATGGTTTTTCCATACGACGTCATTATTTTGACCGAAACCTAGCTTAATGCCAGCACTACCGACGCTGAACTCTTCAACAATGAGTTCTTTGTATATAGAAAAGATCGTCATAAAGACGATTTAATTGCTTTAGGCGGGGGGAATCTTACCGCTGTTAGAAAACACATTACATCCGGAAAAGTATTTTTCCCATTTACTCTAAGAGTCGAGTTCGTTTGCGTCAAACTTGAATTCCCACCTTATTACGTAGATATATGTTGTCAACACCTACAAACCCCAGATAGTCCAGCCGAAATTTACTTGGAGCTGGCCACAGCCCTTGAATATGTTTTTAGTATTTCATGTTGTAAAAGTACAGTTCTCCTTATTGGTGATTTCAACCTTAGTCCTTTAAAATGGGTATCATCGGAAGACGAGACTCATTATGTTCCATGTATTTCCTCCCCCCAAAGTGCGCTTAATAAACTAGATCACATAATTTCGTTTGACTTATAGCAAATAAGCTGTATAAAAAATTTTAAAAATCGAATACTCGATTTGGTTTTCTCAACTGACGCTGTTAGTGCTGTTGACTGTAAATTTACTTGCAACATAACTAAAATAGATACCCACCATCCGCCACTGGATGTCTTTCTTGACTTGAACGGTCTCATTCATGAGAGAGTTAACTCGTATGACAGTTCATATAGTTATGATTTTCGAAAGGCTGACTTTCGAGTTCTCTCTGAAGAATTGACTAGGTTATTTCTAATGTAGCCAATTCGTCAGACATTGACCACTGTGTAGAGAATTTCTACTCTTTACTTAATATGTCTATACGTAACACTGTACCGACAAAGCTTAGAAAAAATGTTATTTGTGATCGTCCTTGGTACACTAAGGAACTTAAATCTTTGCGTAACAAACGAAATAAAGTTTGGAAAGTATATATCAAAAGCTTGAGTCCTGTAAATCTTTACCTTGCGTTTTAGTTTTTAATGAACATAAAACCCTTTCGGAGAGCTTATACAATAGGTATGTCTCCGAAATAGGTTCCTCTTTTGTAACGAAACCCAAGGAATTTTGGAAATTTGTCAATTCGAAAAGTATGTCCGATGGCTACCCAGCCAATTTAAAGTATAATGGAAGCTGCTCTAACGACCCTGCTATCACTTGCAACTGAGATGCACCGTTTCCTATTGACACGGAATTTTTCGATTACTTAAAACATTCCACAAAGGTCAATTTTAACCGTATATCAGTCCACTTAGAAACTGTTGATCTTTTTTTATCCAACCTAAGGGAAGATTACTCCGCGGGGCCCGACGGAATTCCTCCCATAGTCCTCAAAAAGTGTTAGAAAACCCTTGCTCTTCCTCTGCAACACTTATGTAAACTTTCGCTTGCTTCCGGCGTTTTCCGCTGGCTTGGAAGCTCTGCTTTATTACCCCAATTTTTTAAAGGGTGACAAGTGTAACGTTTCCAATTATAGACCGATTGCTGAACTTTCCGCTATACCTGAACTTTTTGAACAAGTTGCATGTGACAGCCTTTTGTTTTTCTGTCGCAATGTCATTTGTAAAGAACAGCATGGTTTCGTTAAAAAAACAGCTTCACTGTCACGAATTTTTTGTCTTTTTCAAGCAAATCTACCAACGCTTTAGAAAGTGGCTTTGAGGTAGACTGCATTTATACTGACTTCTCGAAGGCGTTTGATCAGATTTCTTATGAAATTATTACATTTAAACTGGTATCGCTTGGCTTTTCATTTATTATTTCTTGGATTTCATCCTACCTCCATTCTAGAACTTACCAAGTCAATATTAGAGGCCTACTTTCAAATAAATTTTCGGCCCTCTAAGGCATTCCTCAGGGCAGTCACCTTGGTCCACTTCTTTTTATACTTGCAATTAATGACGTTCCCACTAGTTCATCCACAGTGATATTCTCGCTTATGCCTATGAAATGAAAATATCTTAAGCTATTAAATCAAATTTGGATAACTTGCTTTTACAGGAAGATATCGATAGGTTCAGTACATGGTGTAATAAGACGTCCTCATGCTTAATCCTGACAAATGCCAAACTATGATATTTTCTAAAAAACGGATACCTTCAGTTTTTTCTTATTCAATACATAACCACATACTTAGTCGTGTTTTTCGAATCAAAGACCTCGGAATTTTCTTTAGTTTTCGACCCAAATTTTTCCGAGCATATTAACTACATCGTTAATAAAGCAAACTGCATGTTAGGCTTTCTCAAAAGGTGGTCCAAAGAATCTAACGATCCGTATATAACTCTTTCACTATACAACAGCTTCGTTCGTCCAAATCTTGAATATGCCTCGCAAATATGGACAACTTCTCATACTTGTCATGTAAATAGGATTGAAGCAGTTCAGCGAAGATTCATCCGCTTTGCTCTTAGAGGTCTCCCCTGGGAAGATCCGATAATCCTTCCTCCATACGCTTATCGACTTAAACTACTGAACCTGCAAAGTCTTTCCCAAAGACGATCCAATAATGATCTTATCTTTATTCAACAATTACTTCTCGGTCTCATAGATGCTCCTGACATTCTCTCTTTATTTAATTTTAAATTTCGCGGCGGTTCATTATCTGCGAACTATTCCTCTTCCTGAATGCTCCCAGTCATAGAACCAACTATGGCATGCATGAGCCGATAACCCGTATGTGTTCTCCGTATAACTTTAATAGTAATTTACTTGATTTTAACATTGACAAAGCTAAATTAAAAAAGCTGTTTAGACAAATTTAAACTGTGTTATTTTTTGCATGTTGCATGTTTACTCCGCATTGTTTATATTAGCCGTGTTGCTTTGTGCTTCATGGCCTCTACTCTATTTTATTTTTTCTGATGTACTCTTAGTGATCATGTCTCTCATTCTTTTATCATTATTTTTCGCTCTGCTTAGTGTAACTTTTTATTTAATTTCTGTTGCATGTGTTTCGGTGTTTTTTACTAACCTCTAACACCAGCACTATGTGATGATGTTAGAGGTTAGTGTAGGCATATTTTTGCTTGGCAAACCTCTGCTTGTAGATAATGCTTGATCTAAGGGCTCTACAACACAGATCTGATAGTGTAAAATAAAAAAAAAAGAGTACGGATCATTTCATTGTTGCAATGAACATGAAGACAAGCACTTAGCTTTCGAGCAAAGTTTATTTCTTCTTCGCTCATTGTAGCTATTCCTAAATCTCTGTAAATATCACTATTCCTAATATACCATGAACCATTCATAATTGCTCCAAGTGTCTTGCTTTGAAAAGTCTGCAACATGGACATGTTGCTCGGCTTGGTACAACCCCACAGCTGTATACCGTATGTCCAGGACGGCTTAAACACCTGCCTATACAAGAGCGGTTTCTTTATATGCTTTGTTTCGAAAATCTTCTGATAAGCCAATACATTTCCCTGAGCCTAATCTCGAGCTCGTTACGCTTCTTCTTGTCGATAGTTTGCGGGTTGGTTTCCGTCGCAATTGGCGAAAACTGCTGGAGCCTTTATGTCAACTTTGCACTCTGTTGAGAGGTGTTTTCCGGCACATTTCACGCAACGTGGTTCTTTTTGGCAGTAGGCACTTGTATGCCTGAATTCTTGGCATCGCTTGCACTGTGGTATCAGTCTATTGCCCTTTCGCATGGGTTCGATCTTAACCCTGATGTTAAGTATCAATAATTTTATTTTATAAATATCGTGTCTCTTTCTCCTTCCGTGCGTTGCTTTTCCTTTTTAATTACATTGACGGTATCAATAATTTTAAGGCCTTTAGTTTTTACGTCTTTTACAACGTCTGCTTTTGTGCATGATGGGAGGAGCCCCCTAACAATGACTCGCAGTGGTATTTCGTACTTATTTTGATAAGTATATCTAATACCACTCGATTCTTTCTGCATTCAGTCTAAGAGACAGCGCGCGATAGGAATCGGCGTTGTCAACATTTACTTTCCACACGTTATTTCAGTGCGAAATACGCTTATAGTTTTCTGTTCTCACCGTGTTTGCAAGAAGGTTGCGCAATCTCCCGAAGTTTGCTATCCCGACGATATTTATTGCGGGAGGTGGACAAATTTTCGCTTCTGGCTTTTGGCTCTTAGCTTTGTTTGAGCCAGAGGGCTTATCTTCTTTTTGTATTAATTCGGGAGAGGAATTCGCGTTTCCTCACAGTCTTTCGTTACACGAGTATTTTTAATATCCTCGTTTTCTTTTCGCAGAGAGTCAACTTCCATTTTAAGATCGTGGAAGAGTCGCTCCATTTCAGTAAGCTAAGCTCGGAGTTCATTATTCTCTTTTTCTAAGCTCTTAATTTTCACAGAGTCCTGGTTTACCGGTGGACTGCTTTTTCCGGATACGTTCGATCTAGGTGGTGATGATCGAATTAATTTTGTCCTTTTCTCAAAAGTATTTATAAGCAATAAAAGGCTCTCCCCAGAATCCGTAGAGCCTACCTCCGAAGAGGGTGGATTTTCCAGCATAGCTGGGCTGCCACCTGGAGTAATCAAATCTTGCGTTTTATTCATTGGCATGTTTTTTTAACTTGTCGTTTTTATAAGAAATAGATAGGTCACTTCTATTTTCATTTTTAAATACAGCCGCCCCTTTGGAGACAGACGCCGACCAGTGAGCCGCATAATGTGTGACAGACGCTTCTGGATTTTAACTTAACCTTCATATTCATCTATAAGTTTAAACCTTACTGCCAAAAGTTGACGCAAATGGAGCAGCATCGACAGCATCCATTGAAACATTAAAGAGTCCTTCTTACGGTGGATTTTAGTCGGCTCTTACAACAGACATACCTTACCTCAAGGCTATTCTAACCTCGACCTTACAGGGGGACTAAAATATTATATAAGTTGCAGGGGGATTAAAATATTATAATGTAATTAAAATATAAAACATTTCATAAAAGTTGTTTTAGCGGTCCGTCCAAAAATGAAAAAAGGACCTCTTATGGTATCGCTACGTTGTCCGTGCGTCCGTCCGTCTAATCGCTTTATAACTTCTGAACGGTAAGTCGTAGAAAGACAAAATTTGGTGTGCGTATGAACTGCGGAAAGTCAGAGAATCCAAAGAGGGCAATTTTTTTTAAGCACAAATAATGGTTTTAGTACAGTTTGAAATTTCATGTGAAAATGGACTTAATGTTTTTTCGTGTTTTTTTCGAGAAGTTTAGGAGGCAAGAACTAGAAAAACGAAACTTAAGTTTAGAAATACTAGCAATACTAAGCCTTAATTAAAAAATAAAACTTTTCGAAAATATTAAAATGTTTTTGAGTAATGAAGAGTCGAAAATGCATGGCGTTTTTCAAAGTTGAGGCCATAACTTTTGAACGGCTTATCCCTCAAAATCAATATTTAACACACACGTAAAAATCAATATTGAACACACATAAAGCAACTCAAAGTAAACCAAGTGCTTAAGTCATATTTTTCAAAAACAGTTTGAGTACTGCAGTCCCGTGCTGTTTGTTGGAATTCTATGAAAAAAATCAACCGTATCAGAAATAATTCAAAATTTTAAGGAAAATAAGATTTTGAAATTTCAAAATCTTCTGAGATTTAACTGAAAAACATAAAAGCATTTTCAAAAAGAAGGAAGGCTGCGTTAAAATTTTTTTAAATTGCCGTTTTTAACCTAAGTTTTTAGAAGCCTAGTTAAAAAAAGAAATAAAAAATGAGCTTGTTTTACCGTTTGCGCATAAGCGGGTGGCTATAGAATTAAAAATAACATCCGAAGCTTGTGATGCTGGTTGTGGTATAGGATAGGAAAAAGTCTAACGGGAACTGGAAAAAACTTCAAAATATTTGTTTTATGGATTTGAAATTTAAAAAAATTTTAAAAGGTCAAAAGAACGCACGTCTCCCCCTCTATCTCCCAAACGATATAAGTATAATTTTTGAATTAACACCGGGCATAGTCCATCTTCTTAAATTTTATACAAAACTATGGCAGGATTCGAATATTCAAATACTTCGAAGATTTAACTAAAAAACGTGAAAACATTTTCGAAAACTATTTTTTAAAGATTTCTAGATCCTTAACGGTTATGACGACTTTGTTTAAATTTGGCTGAAGTATGTAATGATTAAGAGGCAAGTTTTCGACCCTAAGTTTTTAAGCCCATTTAAACAAGCGAAATAAAAAGCATCGCATTTTTACCGTTTTCTCAGAAATGTCAGATGTCCGCAAAATTTGAGAAAAGTGGCAAATGCTAGCACAGGTGGTTGTAAAATTGATCAAAAAGTCTAACGGTAATTAAAAATAATTGAAATTGCTGTTTTATGGTTTTTAAATTATAAAAATCCTAAAAAAGGCCAAAAAAGAGTATGTCCTTCCCTCTATTTTCGAAACGGTAAAGCTTTTTGTCAGCCTATTTTTAGAGTAACGAAACCCAATATAAAATCGCCTAATATAAGAACAGTAGACAGCACTACAAAAAAAGTATATTACAGACTGTAAAATATATCCAGAATTTTAATAAATAAATAGAATGTTACACAAACTGCGCAATATAAATGACTATAACCTTCAACAAAAGCCGACGGCCCGCTCCGTATATGTCTTCATACTTGACGGTCTTTTTTTGATTAGTTTTGTAACCTAGAGTAGTTACAAAACATTTTTGCACCATTGGGGTTTGGACTTTGGAGGTATAAAAACATTTGGTTTGGCGTTTGGAGGTACAAAAATTATTTTTTAATTTTTTTTTTTAAATCACAAAGTACATCGGTAACTGAAAATTCATTAGAAAGAAAAAAGTTTCAACTGTTTTTGAAAATTGTATCAAACAATGAATACGAAAATTATTTAAATTACTTTAATTTATCGTGAAATTTTTCGAAACATTTGTCGAGTAGCGCAACGTGGCATTCACCGCATCGTTTAAGGGTGTGCTTATAACACACCTTGCAACGAATTCCGTTTACTTCGGTGGTAATAATATGGGGTCCAGCAGACAAGTGAACCGCTGCGTGCATTGAGCTTCCTTGGTGAGACTGTGTGCCATACTTTGTGAGAAGCGCTATAGCTAGTGGACGACGGAAATCTAACTTATCTAGTCTTAATCCATAGCTCTTGAAAAGGATCCATGCATTATTTAAGCTGCATAGTCCATTAGCCACATAACTATGGATGAATACCACATTTTGTCTCTGATGCTGATCCGATAGTTGGAGGTGTTGTTGTCGATTTGGTCGACTCCACCCATATATGAGTTAAAGGCCTTATAGACACTTGGTTGGGGCACATCGCACATTTTGCGTTCACCCGTAACGTATCGATTTGCAGTACCAACCGGTTCACATCCGTAGTTGTTAGATAATATAGTGACATCCTTATTATCTTCCCATTTCGTCAATATAAGCTTCGAGGTTTTTTGTTCAACTTCTTTTTATCTTCCATTCCAGAAATATTTTTGAGCCGATTCTCTCTTAGGGTTCCTGTTGCAGCAAAGCCCATCCTTGTGAGTCTTTCAATTAAATTTGCGCTTGTAAAGAAAGTGTCAAAAAAAAAGGAAAGTTGAGATTGTGACAATTAATTCTTATTATGTCAGCAAACCTTAAGACCACGTATTCACCCAAGCCCATGAGTGGATTACGGTCTTGAGAGCGGCCTTGATAAATATAAAATTGAAGACAATATCCAAGGGGATGCGTAGCAACCCAGGCCTTGTATCCAAATCTCATTGGCTCGTTGCGGATAAACTGTTTGCACGTTTTCCTCCCAAAATATAGTATCATGGCTTCTTCTACAGAAATGTTCATTTCAATTGGTGCGCAGCTTAAAAATTTAGAGTTTAGGTGATTCATAAACGTCCTTACTTTATCCAATTTGTCCGCTGAGTGCAAAGTTTCGTTATCCGCGAAATTAATATTTGTAAAAATAGCATCAAATTTGTTCCGGCGTATAAATTTTGAGACTAAATTATTCTTGTCTTCACTTTCCTCCCAAAACATTCGTCCCCTTGGAAGTGGCACGTACCCACTACATAGTATAAGAACTCCAGAAAAGGTGTACCTACATGTCCCTATTGCAAATATCCTAATTGCTATTTTTCTTAGCTGCATAAGAAATTGTTTCAGCTACCACTAATGAAACAAAATCTTCTGATATGAATAATCCAAAGAAATCTGGCGGATGACTATATGCAGAGAGACTAAATGGTGGTAACATAGAACCAATCCAAGGCTTATGGTTGTACAAAAATGAAGACAGTGGCATATTGTTCTCATCTCCGCGACACTAATTTTGAACTATTTTCGAAAAGTCCATCAAATTATCCTCAGGCCAGACTCCATCAAATTATCCTCAGACCCTCACTAAGGTAAGGTGACGTCTTTGACGACCCTGCGGACCCTGGTTTGTTTTTCGGGGACAAATCCAAGCCCCGGAATCAACACTTTCCATCCTTTCCACGCATCCCTCTCAATTCTTTCTTCCTTCCCCCTTCCATCCAACTGTTAGTGTACTCTTACTCACAGGCGAAGTAGTAAAAACTCACATATCAGTCCGGCTGCTAATCCGGTCGGCTTTTCGGCGATTTCCATTAACTGGGACAGGTCGTTGGAAGTCTCACCAACTGAAGCAAATCAGTCCTCTACATCGGACATCGCCTCCTATTCTGCTGAAGCAAAAAGCAAGAAAACCCCCAAGCTCATTTCGAGTAACACAACCCCTCAGGCCCATGTGTCTGTTTGTCTTCGAGTGATGCCGGTGCTTCTCCCATTGAAGGGTGCAGTGCTAGCGGACAGAAACCGGACGTCACAAGCACTCCCACGGGCATTAGTCCAGGAAGCGCACAAACCGTGCTGCCCGTGCACAGTTGATGGATGCTTTGATGTGACCTACTTTGATGTGATGATTGGTGTGACATTAACAGGCAATGTTTTTACCACTCAGCTATAAAACTAAGCACAGTTTTAAATGTGACCTTCCAACTCGATATGAATGGCTCGTCAACAACCCTACAAGCAAAAACCTAAGACTGGGAAAAATGTAGACCTGTAAATAAACTCCCAATCAACCTAAGGCTAATCTTTAGAAACTAAAAAATAATAAGTCAAACATACCCAACTCGAACTCCCGTCTCAATTCCGATCCCAACTGGTCTCTCAAAGCTAACATATTCCCTTATTTTATTTATTTTATACCTTCGGTTTATATCCCTTCTCAACCTTCTTCTTTTTCCCTTTCCCCCGAAAATAATCCTTCTGATCACTCCTCTCAATTATTTCCTTCTTCTTCCTCTGCTGCAGTTAACCCACCGAAGCCCACCCAAAAACGCGTTTCATTTAACTTAACCCCTTCCCCTTCCTTATTCTCCTCACACAACAAACCAGCTCCTGCAGCTTCCGCTCCACCCACCAGCAATTTTCTAATTTCAACCTCACTTCCGGAGCTAAGTACCCTAATTTCGTTCATTCTGTTACCCTAAACCCCAATCGATACTCTTCAACTGGCGTTAACTCTATTGATCCCCTCTTGCCCTCAGCAGTTAAACTTACTGAGCGAATCCTAAAGATGCGATCGATACCACGGAATGTCGTTATGCGCTATCCAGACTTAGAGATAAAAAGGTTTATGAAAATATACGTCTCTTTCTTAAAAGAGACGTATATTTTCATAAACCTTCTTAAACCTGACTCTGTTTAATTTGAGGGTAAAACCAAAACGAGCGTAATGGTTTCCATCCGGCAGCAAGGCCTTCCCATAGAAATCAATAGCTTGAAGAAAATATATATTAGGTTCCACGAGATGTTCAATATGTGCCCCCAATCGGTCGCTGCTGATCTTAATGCTTTTGCTAGCTACGTATATTCTAAAAGGATAGCTTATCTGCAACGGAGCCGCAATGATCACAATAAATTTTTTCCAAACCAACTTAGTCCCCAACATACAGAGCCTAGAGTTATTCCCTCCTACTTTCAATGTTTTTCGAGATGACGAACTTAGAAAACCTACAGATAACCCCCCAGCTCGGGGTGTTCTTCTTCCACACATAATGACCTCAACTCTGCCCTTATCGCCTTTTCTTCAGCCCCCGGTATTGAATTCGACTCAATTAAAATCACTCTTACCTACCGATCACTTTACGTTTTGTGCTGCTACATTCTTCCGGCCCAACCTATTGAATCCTACCAACTTGCCATCGATGCGATCGATCAATTAGTCAGCCTACCGGACTCCCTCGACGACATTCTTATATTTGGTGATTTCAACCTTCCCAATTGCGCTGGGCTCCATCCGATGACGAGTCCTTTTTCACCGCTTCAAATGCTAACTCTGCTAAGGAACGTCTCTTCATAGATCAGCTCTCTGATTCAAGCCTATTCCAAGTAAGCTGTATAACAAATTGCATGGGTAGACAATTAGACCTTATATTTTGCACTGATCCACTTAACTCATGGGCACGCCATGCCCTCTCGCCCTGTCCACTATTGATAATCTTCACCCTCCTCTTCTTCTTTCATTTTTCCTTAACACCCAACCCCAATTCATTTCCTCAATTTCGCCTAAAGCTTCTTCTTTCGACCTCCATAAAGCAAATGTTCGCCTAATCAACGCTCATCTGAGCAGGGCTTCTTTTAATTTTGCACAATTGTCTTTAAAAGAAGCAGTCAGCAGGTTTTACAGGGAAATATTTGACTGCATTTCTCTTTATGTCCCCTTGTCTCGCCGCTCAATGCCAAAGAGCGCTAGTAGTGTACGCAACCCTAAGTCTACATCCATAATCTTTACTCAGACCACCAAAGGCAGTTGTTGAGCTTGTAGATTATTGTGACTCCAAAGGGTTGGGTCTCGTCTTGTCGATGCTATTGCTCAGAATACTGTCTGGGGCAGCACCAAATGTAACGCAAGGATGATCGTCTCTTTGTGGATCGTAGCGTATCCACATCTCCACCAGGAATCTCCTAAATCGGTCCTTAAAAACCAATTTAATAGAATACTGGAATGTATATCGATCGAGGCAAAAGGATTTTAAGAGACTTATTCGCAAGTCGAAAAATGAATCTTATAAACAATTATGTGAGCAGATCGAATCTCTAAGTGAAAATAGCTTGTGAAAGTTCTTCAGAGGAACAGACCAAACAGACTCGTTTCAGCACTCAAACCTGATGGCACGTACACTGAGAGCAAGGCGGAGACCTTCAGTCTTCTCCTTGAGACTCACTTCCCGGGAAATCAGATCACTACGTGCTCTTCAGTGGTACCGGCAACGGTGGCCACTGCAGAACCAGCTAACACAATGCGGCTTAACTTGTACATTACATCTAGAGTGGTGACTGATGATGCTATCAAATATGCTATTGTATCTTTTAAGAGCTTTAAGTCGTCAGGTCCAGACGGAATCTACCCAGTTATGCTGAAGCAAGGTTAAGGTCAGCTGTTGCCCACGTTGAAAAAAATTTTCACTGCGAGCCTTGCCTTGGCTTACAAACCCACCCTTTGGCGTACGGTTAAAGTCGTTTTCATACCAAAACCTGGAAGGTCAGACTTGATAGCCTAGGCAAAAGACCCATAAGTCTGTCTTCCTTTCTGCTGAAAAGCCTAGAGAGACTTGTTGAGCTGCGCGTGCGCAAGGTTGCTCTTCGTTTGCACCCTTTTTCTGAGATGCAACACGGAAATCATATAATCGAAAATCATCATTATCAGCGCGGAAAATCCTGCGAAACTGCGCTTTAAAACCTTGTTGGAGGATTGAATGTGCTCTTGACCAGAAGGAGTAGGCTTTTGGTAGGCGTTTTCGTCGATATTGAGAGTGCTTTTGATAACGCGACTTTTGACAGCATGTGCAACTCAGCCAGACAATATGGTGTAGATCAAACATTAGTTCAATGGATTAGGGCAATGCTTATGAACAGGACGCTGACAACGGAAGCAGATTGTGGCATGTGCATCATAACAGGGCTGCCCGCATGGTGATGTTCTGTCTCCCCTTTAATGGTTGTAGAAAATCTCTCTACTTTCGGCTCTCAACCTTCCTGGAACGTACACACAAGCCTACGCGGATGATCTCGCCGTTCTTTCTGTCGGCTCAAACCTAGGGACTGTGTGCTCTCAGGCGCAGAGATCCCTAGACTTGACCGATGATTGGTGCCCTAGAAATGGGCTTTCAGTGAATCCTCTTAAAACTACGGTTGTTCTCTTTACGAGAAGGAGGAAGGTCACTGGTCTGACATAACTTGTGCTTGAAGATGTCACTATCCCTATATCTGATGAAGTCAAATATTTGTGATTAATCCTTGATAGAAAACGTCTATGGTGCAAGCGTAAAGCAAAACCGAAAAAGCATTGTCCACTTTCTGGCAGTGCAGAGGCGCTTTTGCCAAGACATGGGGCTTATAACCAAAAAGCGTCCTTTGGATTTATACGGCGATGATTAGACCACTCCTCTCATACGCATCGGTTGTTTGGTGGAGCAGGCTTTCGCGGAAACGTGTTACTGCCTCTTTTGCCAAACTCCAAATAACGGCTTATGTGGCTTCTTTGATGAACTGCTAGATGCTTTGATGAACCTCACCCCCTTAATATATTTATCATCGGGTGTACGCTGAAAACAATCTATCGCTTAAAGAGAGGTGGTTTTTGGTACTACACGCATTGTAATTTTGAAGAACTTGTGCGAGAATTTTCCTTCGACCCCTGTTTTATGGACATGTCCTCCGACGCAAGGACACCAGGGTTTTTTTGCGACAAAACTACCAAGTCAACCCGGGAGCCAAGGAAAGAATACCATCGTATTTTCACGGATGGCTCCAAAACCGGACAGGGGTCGGGTGCTGGAGTCTTTGTGGAAAGCGAGAACATTAGACTCCAGTACTCCTTAGGTAAATACGCGTCTGTCGTGCAAGCGCAGATTTTCGCTATTCTGATGGCTATGCGCTATATTGTGACTTACAGGTGGAGGGCAAGAAGCATATGCGTTTGCAGTGACAGCCAAGCCGCTCTTAATGCTCTGCTCAGCCCTCTTACCTCGTCCAAGATTGTGCTCGAACTCAAGCATTCATTAAACTCAGTCGGAAGGCTAAATGAAGTGGATCTTGTTTGGGTCCCAGGTCATACTGGTATCCAGGGAAATGAGGTCTCTGATGCGCTTGCCAAACAAGGCTCAGAAGAATTTTTCTTAGGGCCCGAACCTGCTTTAGGCCTACTGTATCTGTTGTCACGTCTGCCATTGATACTTGGGTTTCTCGTGAGAACAGGGCTCGTTGGTGTGACTGCGAAGGGAGCAGACAGACTAAACGACTACGCCCGAATATCTGCGAGGGGTCAGCGTCTTTTCTTGTATCTATTAGGAGAATCGATTGCAGACTTCTTGTAGGCGACCTTACCGCCCATCAAGCTTCTGCTAGACACTTGAATGTTTTAGGCTTGAGCGAAACCACTACCTGTCCTGCCTGTGGAGAGGACGACGATACAGCGGAACACTTACTCTGTAGTTTTCCTGCTTTTGCTCGCGTCAGGTGGCGGATTTTGGGACTGACGTGGTGAGTGCCGAACACCTAAGCTCTTCATCACTGAAGCTCCTTCTCATCTTTCTTCGAAAGACGGGTAAACTAAAAATAATAGTACAATGGACCAGTATTTGCGTCTGAGTGTTCCATCGGATATCAGCAACCTCCAACAAAAACGTAACAGCTCTGGAACGCATTTCCAACACCTTTGCGAATACTTTTCCCAGAAGACTTAAAAGGAATATACCCTTTTAAGTTAGAGCAATCTCTCTTTTCCCCTTTTTTGAAAAAGGGCACTTAAACTCCTGTTTCCCAATCGCTAGGTGCTTTTCCGCTTTCCCAGGCCACCCTTATGACACGTGTTAGCCATTTAACAGCTCCTTTACCCATTGCCTTGAGCTTTTCTGGCCGGATTTCATTAACTCCAGCAGACTTTCCAACTTTAAGCGTGTTAATCGCGGCAGTTACTTCTTCATTTAGGAAGGAAGGACTATTCTCCGTTTTCACTCAGTGTTTACTTAGTGGATATAAAGCAATACGAATAAAAATTTAACCACTAAAATTCACACCAAAAAACTGTACGCACAGTTAACACAAAGATACATTTTAAAATCTAACAAGTAAGTAAGTGCAAGTGTTCGTCTGTAACGAACTTCTAAATACCCGACCCTGACCCCGAAAGATTTTAAATTTTGTGTTAAGGGGAGGTCTACCCCAGCGCCGAAGTCAAAACTCAAGTAAACGTATTTACATGTATTGGTAAGAAAATATAATTTCTCTTAACTTTATTTCTTTCCGCCCTTTGAATAATTTTCAATCTTTTTCTTCTCCATTTCCATCGCTATTTATTCAAACGCGATGCGCGCGAGTTAAGTGTTTTCACTCGCGAGAGATATAAAAAAAACTATTTTATTTGCTTAACAATCTTTAATAAAATTATTAGTGAAAACTGTACAAACGATTTAACAAACTTTAATTGAAAAACTGTATTATTATTACATCTGATCAATTTGATTTCTGTCTACCAACTGTCTAACGATTTCGCTTTTTACTTAAATCTAACCTACGCTACAAAGGTATTTCCATGAACTTGATAATCAGGCCGGATACGCAGCAGACGCTTAGTCTGCGAATTTACTCTATTTGTGCTTTTGTTGCACTTGCAATATGTTGCAATCGGGTACTGCGCTGATTCTTCGAGTTCATCGATATACCTGTACATTGGGTTAATAAAAAGTGATTAAGTTGCGATTCTACCTATTCGTGTGTTGCTGGATCGTGTTGTTGTTGTTGTTGTCATGTATGCCATTCCCATGGTTCATTGGGAAATGGGGGAACAGGGTGTAATGGGGGAACAGGTGGGTGTCGTAACTCCTCCCCCCTTAGTGTAGAGCGACGGCCACAATGACGTCATTGGAGCTGGAGCGAAGGATTGTAGGGACGGTGGTTCATCTTTGCTTTTCTTCTTCCTTGAGATTATAATGATTATAATGATGACTGTCAGGATACATGTTGCTGCTGATGCGTTTGCAATCGAGTATATGGTTTTTGTTGTGAATTGTAGATTATTGACCTTTTCGTCTGTTTTGAATGTGAAGTCTTTTAATTTTTGTAGGTTCAGGATTTCAGTGGTTGTGTTAGCGTGAATGCTGCTGCTTGGAGGTGGAAGGATGTGTACTTCGTCCCAGAAAGTGTCTGCGTCATCTTGGTAGGTTATGCCATTAACTGAGACATCGCAGTTCTTGAAGTGGACCAGGGCTGTACCTTCGATTGTAAACGTTTTAGCACTGCAAGTAGAATTGATTACTATTTCTGGAGAATTTATAAACAGGATAAAATTTGGTTCAGGTTGAATAATTGTTTCGACTTTTCCAACATCGCTCAAAGGGCAATGAGCTGCTTTGTTGTTCATCAGGTTCCCAATGCATGTAGAGCTGTTAGTTTCTTCTTGTGCGGTAGGCTGGTTACAAATGTAAGTTCCTTCGATCTTTGGGCAGGGTGCTTTGAAATGTTGTAAGTTATTTTCATTTAACATTATAAATGGTTCTGTTATAACTGTTTTTGTTTCATTTATTGGTAAAGGTATGATGTGATATAAGTAATATTTTTCTTTGTTAATATTGGGAATAAGTATATTGAATATTATATCGGTATTATTGTAATAGGCTTGTAAACCTAGTAGTTCATATATATGTTCGGTAGATTCTATTTGTATGTTTTGTTCATTAAATTTGTTTTCAATTATTTTTAATTCGTTGGGGTTTAGTAAAAGTTTAGGAATGATGTTAAGTTTAGAAAGAATCACTGCCTCTGCTATATCGGAAATATGGTTTGTTAGTAGGTCAATGTTAAAGTTAATTTGGTTAAGGTACTGGGTTTCTATTATAACATCTTCTTCACGTTTTATCCTATTTGATGTCTGGATTAGGAATGATTCTATTATCTGCTGTTCCTTATTAATGTGAGATGTTATGTTTTTAAGTCTTTCCATCATTTGAAAATTGATTGTGTGTTGGTTTCCCATTGTGTTAGTAAGGTTATGAAGGTTACTGTATATGTGTTCTATCTGATTGTTAATATTTAGAGCATCTTGGGCATCTAAATTTCCCGTGATAAATTTGATGGCGGATCCTAATCCGTCAATCAAGCCTCTTTTTTGTCTTTGAAAAGGAAGGAGCGTAAGCAATTTCCTTTTAAGTTCATTGAGTTTAAATCTAGTTATGTGTATGGGGTTAGTAATCATAGCATGCTCTTCGAATAAATTTAGTGAGTTAGTTAGTTCGTCTATGTTAGTTTTGTAGCTTTCGAGGTTGATAATATGAATAAGGTTATGAAAGTTAGTAATTGTTCTTGCGGGTCCTAAACGAAGTGGTAGTATACTTCGGTCTTTTGGGATGTTATGTACTTCTATTATTTGGGTAGATGATAGTGGGATCCTGGAAGGCAGAGTTGAAAGTTAATTGAGCACAGTGTTCTTGTAAAGGAGTTAAAGTATGAGAGGCGGAAAAGAAGGTGAAAATGAAACTTATAGTTAAAATAAATGAATATGTTGTATCATATGTTTGTTATTTTTTTATTTTTTTCGTCTTAATCTACTTTTGTGTATTTTTCTTTTTTCTTTTGTTAGTATTGTAACTTTATTATCTTTGTGTGTAATATGTTTCGTGAATCTTGGTGTAAGTTTATTTCTTTTAGCTTCCTTCCTAAAGACAACTTGATTTTCACTGACATCCTCAGGAGTCTCTCTTGACACATTCAACTTTTCAATTCTCGAATTTGTTGTACGTTGAACTTTTTCCTGAATTTTCGGATACAGGTCGCTTAGGAAGGTGTTTAATTTGGATAGGTACTCGTGCTCATTTGAAAATGTAAAAGTTTTGTTAAATTTATAGGGTCGGCCAAAAAAGAGTTCGTAAGGTGTGTATTTAGTTGCCGAATGTATGGCATTGTTGTATGTTATGAATGTTTCGTATAATATTTCTTCATGGTCAGTTGTAAGCTTGTTTTCCTTTCTCTTGGATAAAATAAGACGGTAAATTTCTGTAAGTGTAGAGTGTAACCTCTCAACAGGTGAGTTGCTACTCGTCTGTTGGAAGGAAGTGTAATGTAAGTGTATGTCGAGTTGTTTACAAAAGTCTTGGAAGATATTTGCCATGAACTCAGAGCCTTGGTCGCAGACTATTTTTTTGGGTATGCCGTACATGCTGATATGTTGTTTAAGGAATTTTAGTACTGTTATGCTACTTCTGCAACTAAGTGTATATCCACAAGCAAATCTGGAGAATTTATCTATAATTGTTAAAATTTGATTGTTATTTATGCTATATAAATCAATATGGAGGATTTCAAGGGGTTTTAAGGGTGTTTCTGGGGTCTCATATTGTAATTTAGGAGGGTTTCGGTCGTATTTAAGTAACTTGCACTTGCAGCAGTTGTTAATAGTTCTGGTAATTTTGTCTTTCATGTTCGGAAAAAATACTTCCCTTTTAAGATGTGCTAGGGTTTCATTAATACCTCTATGATTTGAGTTTTCATGATAGTCACGAATAAGTTTTTCCTGGTCGTCTTCATTTCTAATATCTTTGAGGATTTCGGTACATCTTATTAACCGAAAGGTTTTACTATGAGAAAAATACTTGGAGTAAGTAGATTGTACAATTGGGAAAACATTATTACTGGAATAAATAGCTGTTAATTTGTTGGGAGGAAGATAACTTTTGAAAATATTGGTCATGATTTCTTCGTTAAAATTTTCTCTACGTATGATTCTTCTTTGCTTATTTTTGAAAATTGTTTCTATTGTCATCGGGGATCCTTTATTTGTTGTTTCGAGAACAACTTGAATGTTAAACTCGTTTAATGGTTTCTCCGATATGGGAATACCGTCATCCAGGTTTTCGCTCGCACTATGTATTGTACTAGTGAAGAGTTCCTGAGTGTTGTTCTCAGAAGGTTCGCTAATTTTGATGCGACTAAGGGCGTCAGCATTCGTATTTGATTTTCCTTTTTTATAGACAATCTCGTAGTCAAACTCTTCTAACTTGAGCCTCCACCTTACAAGTTTTGAGTTTGGCTCTTTAAGATTCATGATCCAAGTGAGGGGCCTATGATCAGTAACAATTTTGAATTTTCTTCCAAACAGGTACGGTCGGAAGTATTTTATGGCCCAAACTATAGCGAGTAGTTCCTTCTCAATTGTGGAATAATTACATTCGCTCTGTGAGAGAGTGCGGCTAGCGAAACAAATAGGTTTGTCGCTACCTATGTGTCCTTGCGATAGGATAGCTCCCAGTGCAAAGTTGCTTGCATCTGTAGTTAGGATAAATGGCTTGGAAAAATCGGGATGTTGGAGAATGGGGTCGTTCATTAATAGGTTTTTGCAAGTTTCGAAAGCTTCCACGTAGTTTTGATCTATTTTAATTGAAGCGTCTTTACGTAAGCAATTCGTGAGGGGTTTAGTTAATTTGGCTAGGTCTTTAATGAATTTTCGGTAATACCCTACTAGACCTAGGAAAGCCTTAATCTCTGTACGTGTTTTGGGAAGGGGAAATTTTTGTATGGCTTGGATTTTGGATGGATTGGGCTTAATCCCTTCTGAATTTATGATATGTCCAAGAAAAGCTATCTCTTTCTTCATGAATTCACACTTATCCATTTGGATTTTGAAATTTGCTTCCCTAAGCTTTGCAAAGACTTGTGATATGCTCTCTAGGTGTTCTTGTAAGGAGGTCGAGTATATGATGATGTCATCGAGGTATACCAGGCAGATTTTTCCGACCAATTCTTTCAGGACGTTATCCATTACTCTCTGGAAGGTGGATGGGGCATTTTTTAACCCAAATGGCATTCTTACGTATTCGAAGTGCCCGCCTTCGACTGTGAATGCTGTTTTTTGTACGTGTCTCGGATCCATCTCTATTTGATGGAAACCGCTGGCTAAATCCAGAGTTGTAAAGTAGACACATCTGCCTAGTTTGTCCAGTATTTCATTGATGTTAGGAATTGGGTATCGGTCAGAGATAGTTTTATCGTTGACTTTTCTGTAGTCAATAACCAATCTCCATTTTTTTCGACCGCTGGCATCTTCTTTTTTGGGGACTATCCACACTGGAGAGCTCCAGGGCGAATAGCTATGCCGGATGATGCCTTGTTCTAACATTTTATTGATTTGGCTTTGAACCTCTTGCTTGTGAACATATGGATATCTATATGACTTAGTATAAGTCGGAATGTCATCGGTGGTGTTTATTTGGTGTTTTATTTTATTTGTGAAAGAGAGTGCATCGCCTTCCGTATAAATGATATCGCGGTATTTCCTGCACAATTTTAAGAGTTCCTTGCACTCTTCGGTATTAAGGTGGTCAGTTCTCAATAGGCTGGCTAAGTTAGGTAATGATGGGTCTTCATCACAGCTTCCGGATGAGGAAGGTGACTCAGATATATTGTTAATTTCAATAAAATCTGTGGTATCGTATGTGTCTGCATCTAGTGGGGCTTCTATAAAAAGGTCTTGATCTAACCTGGAATGGTTTGTCAGTTCGACAGTACCATACCAATGTTCTACGTTATATAGGCCTTCGTTAACGATCAATAATGGTTTGAGTTCAATTGAGTTCATGTAAACACTTCCGTTTTCCTTGTTTATGGGTAATTTTGCTAAAATTTTCGAGTAAGCTGGAACACTAATAATGCCAGAAGAATGGTTTGGTCTGATGTTTATATTATTTATAGCGTTTTTCGTAGTAAGAGTCTTGTTTTCGAGATTAATTTTAGCATTAAGTGAAAGAAGGGCATCCAGACCTAAAAGTCCATCGAAGAAACTGTGAAATTTGAAAATAAGGAATCGTAAGGAACCATCTTGGTTAAATTCTTCAAACATTGGCAGAGTTATTTGCTTATCCAATCGATAACTTTTGAATACTGTAGTAATAGTGATAGGTTCGCAACTGATTTGGTTATTTATAGGGACGTACTCGGGATTGATGAAAGACGTCGAAGCGCCGGTATCTAAAAGAAATCTAAGTGGTCTGCCAAAAGGGGATGAGATATTTATATAGGGTAGCGTTAAGGGATGTTTAACTGTATCTATGTACCCGGTTGGTTGTTCGAGGCCGACATGGAAAAATTTGTAGTATCGTCAATATTCGTAGGGTCGTTTTGTAAATATTGGTCTAATTGTTGGAAATTGTTTCTGTTGTTTTTTATTTCATGGAAATTGAAGTTCGAATTTCTGTTTAATTTCGTCTGTTGGCTCTGATTAGTTCTGTTATGAACAATGGATGAGCTAGCTGGGGTATACCTTGTTGACTCTGGTTTCTGAAATCGGGTGATCCCGTTTTGAGTATGGTTGGGATGTTTGGGGTGCGGGTAACGTGGTTGCATTTCTTCTTTTCTAGGAGGTAATGCTCTTGGAAAAGATGGGTTACTTTGTTGCTGGAAGGGATTCGGGTTTCTAAAAAAGACATTTTTATTTTGGAATTGCCTAGTATATGAATTCATATTGTAGGGCTTGTAGTGTAAATTGGTTCTATGCGTATGGTTTGAGGAATACTTTTGATAAGATATGTTCTGCTCTTTGATGCAGTGAGTCAATGCTACAGCCAACGAGTTTGGTTGCATTGCTCTCACTCTTGAGCCCAACGGTTCATTGAGTCCACTGAGAAATGAGTTTAGACACATTTCTGAATATAAATCCTTTTTTGCCTTAATAACATTCTTATCTCTTTCGTGGATTTGAATGTTGTTACAGAGCGCTGACTGAATTTCTATTATTTCCCCGTAAAGGGATTCTACTGTCTTGTTTTGTTGTTTTATATTATGGAGATCTCTTATAAGCGACGTTTCCGTACGCTTATCAGAGTAATGTAGTATGAGATTTTTCTTGATTTCATCCCAAATGAGTGGTGTTCCGTACATATTCAGAACCTCATTAGCTTGACCTTCTATTTTGTTCCTAATTGCTCTGAGAAGTATTTGGCCATAAGGCGTATTGTCCGTTCCTCTAATGTACAGGAGTATCTCCTCGACATTATTAAGGAACTCATACAACAGCCTTGGGTTCCCGTCAAATTTAGGAAGGTCTTTTATGGCGTCCGGTATCCTAAGAGAATTGAAAATGTCAGCTTGGTCAATAGGATGACTCGCTACCGGCCTTGTCGGTTCTTCTTGTTCCATGCTAATGGAATTCGAACTTGAGGTGGAACTATCAAGGTTGTCTTCAGGGATTGGGAGTAAGTTTTTCGAAATATGCCTGAGATTGTACGGGGTAAATCTTGATTTGATTTTTTGTGCTTTAGACATTCGTATTAATAACAAGAAGGTTTAATTTATTTGGTGTATATGATACTCTTTTCACTTTTTATTTATATTGTAAAAAAAAAATTATGTAGTTTATATATTTAAAAATAAAAATTTATGTAAAAAAAAAAAATGACTTAATCTTATTACAATGGTTTTAAATTAATTAGCTTTTGTGTGTATATATGCTTTCTTTTTTTTTTTTTATAAATTTATATATTTTTTTTTTTTTTTTTTTTTTTTTTTTTTTTTTTTTATTAATAGATTATTAAACTGGAGTGCTCAGCGATTGAGATCGCAGTTTTTATAATGTTATATCTTTTTACCGGAGTGCCCAGCGATTGGGATCGCAGTTGTTATAATTTTATATCTTTATACTGGAGTGCCCAGCGATTGGGATCGCAGTTACTGGAGTGCTCAGCGATTGAGATCACAGTTTTATTAATAATTATTTATAACTACAACAGCACTCACATGAACCCAAAGACGAATGTGATGATCAGCATCTGTCCCATTAACGATGTCCAGTTCTAGAGCCGCTGCTGGTGTTGAGTTGGAGGTAGATTCTTGTGGTGATCAAGGGTTAAAACCCAACGGAGTCTTGGTTGTTTAAAGTTCTTTGAATTTTTCGTTGTGCCACTAATACCGTGCGATACGATACCGAGTTTACTTAATAGCGTTCACTCGCGACACAAACAGAGTTTATCAAAGTTTTATTTGTTAATTGCTTTAACCAAAAGAAACCGTTCACCACTCCGGACGACTGCGCCAGTTAAGTGTTTTCACTCGCGAGAGATATAAAAAAAACTATTTTATTTGCTTAACAATCTTTAATAAAATTATTAGTGAAAACTGTACAAACGATTTAACAAACTTTAATTGAAAAACTGTATTATTATTACATCTGATCAATTTGATTTCTGTCTACCAACTGTCTAACGATTTCGCTTTTTACTTAAATCTAACCTACGCTACAAAGGTATTTCCATGAACTTGATAATCAGGCCGGATACGCAGCAGACGCTTAGTCTGCGAATTTACTCTATTTGTGCTTTTGTTGCACTTGCAATATGTTGCAATCGGGTACTGCGCTGATTCTTCGAGTTCATCGATATACCTGTACATTGGGTTAATAAAAAGTGATTAAGTTGCGATTCTACCTATTCGTGTGTTGCTGGATCGTGTTGTTGTTGTTGTTGTCATGTATGCCATTCCCATGGTTCATTGGGAAATGGGGGAACAGGGTGTAATGGGGGAACAGGTGGGTGTCGTAACTCGCGCATGAAATACCCACAAAAAAAAATTTACCCATAAGATACTGACAACCGACCTTTTGTTGATTTTCTTCGTCCCTGTCTGCGTGGAATTTGTTGTTGTATCTCTTTTGCGTTCTCTTTTTGTTTGTGCACTTGTATTTGCAACCTTCAAGCAATCGATCCTCGATAGCTAAATATGGTCAAATGTATATGTATGATATTTTCATTATGTGGAGTGAGAACTCGGAAGACAAAATTATGATGATTTTTGACCTGAACTGGGACTGGAGAAATAGGTAGGTATTGTTTACTTATTGGTTTAGTATCTGAAGGTAAGGACGTCTACAATAATAAATCCCGTTGCTGGTTTCTTGGCAAGTTGATGAGGTTTCTTCTAGGTACCGTGTTTTGAAGAGCAGGGTTTGAAGTTTCACCGAATATAGTTGAGAATGTAGATGGGTATACCTAGAGAGGATATTTTCTTATCAAAACCATTTTGGTAGGTAGGTATGTACCTAGGTAATTTTTAGGTAATGTTCTAACGTACTAATTATTTGGTAATTTACCTTGATGTAGTTGCCATAAAATGCATAATATTGGATGGATGCATGTAGGTGGTACAAAAGACAATCGTGTGTGTAGGTAGGTACTTACCTAACTTAGGTACATACCTAACTTTAGGACATGTTTTATTTCTAATTGTAGGTATAGGTGGGTAGGCACAAACGGATGAAAAATTATTTTCGATGAACAAATTACTTTCAATTATTCAGGTTGGTTTCCAAATGGTTTTGCAAAAAGGAGGTAAATATACCTACCCGTATGTATACGTCACATTCGAAACAAAATTTAACATTTTTGTACATTTTGATTGTACCTATTATACACATGAGAACTTTTCAAGCAATCGGAGTATTGAACAATTGTTATCCCGTTTGAGGCCATAAAAGCGCCAAAGAAACAAAAACAGATGCCTTTGCTGGACCTGTCATCGGTTCGCTTTACAGATCCAATATCTCGTCATGCCTACGTACAGTACATAGGTACGTAGGCTCCAAAGGGATTCCCAAAGGCTAGTTCAAGAGAAGACCGATGTCCTCGTAAAGACAATTTGTTACCAAGTGCAAGTACAGCCATCGAAAACTGCTTTTTAACATATAACTATAATACAGGTTCTTATTTACGTTCGGGTCGATCATGCGATCATGACCACTATTCTACTTATAATATATACATCTTTTGAAAGAACAGTGTTTTGTTATAACATGCAACACATTACACAAATACCAAATTCTTCTTCAAATTCAGCTTGCCGAAAAATGAAATCTCCAAAAAGTAGGTAGGTAGATACATACAAATACGAAGCAAGCAACAAAAAAACAATCCCAGCCACATTTCTCTCTCAAACGAAGAGAACGAGGAGAGGCCATTTGCCAGCGCCACGGCTTTTGCGGGAACTTCATATTCGATTGTGTGCGTTTAAAACGAATTTTATTTTATTTTAAACGAAGTAAAAAAGGCACTTTTTAAAAATCACGTACGACTGTTGCAGCTTTGAGTTTTAACACGCAAAACGAATAAAATAACTGGGAAAAATACAAAAATAAAAATTGATTGCTAGGTGTTTTAACTACCTCAATAATCGGATTAAAAAATTGTCACCGAAAATTGCAATTCTAAGCACATTAACAAAAAAAATTAATTTTTGCTTCAACCACAAATTGTAAAAATGAACGGAGTATTGGCTAAAAGAAAAATCAAAAATCAATTTTTAAAACTGAGCTTGCCCCGTGTTCGGATTTGAAAAAAAGCGGCATTTTTCGTTTTAAAGCCTTATACATCAAGAAAAAAAATATCCAGTACACGACTAAAAGCATTTACCTTTAGCTACTTAAAAATAAATATTTTATTAAATTATTATTATTATTAAATTATTTTATTAAAACGGTTTGGTATTTTGGAAGCAGCGCTTGCAAATGCATGGTAAAATTCCAAAAAAGATCTACTTTTTGCACCTCAATTTACAATAGTTAGAACAAAAAATCAATTTTCTGTGACAACAGCTACGAGGAAAAACATATGAAAATTCAATAAATAGAATAAAAAATAGAAAAAAAATAAAAAAGAGAGTTCTAAGTACTGCCCCGCGGTACGATTTAGACTGTGCCCAAATAATACTAAAAAAATATTGTTTTTTCTACGCTAAAAACGTTTATATTTACTTAAGTTAATTTTTAACAATGAGCATATTTGGCCACATTTAATGCCAAAATAATGCTTTTTATTAGAATAAATTATCTTTAAAAATGTGGAAGTTATCACTCAATTTAATAGCACACCACCATAAATTTGTGCAGGGCACATACCCTTAATGGGTAAAGTAATACCAAATTTTAAATTTTTTGGTCTGTTTCATATACTTAAAAAGAGCGTAGCCTGAAAATCAAAATCAATTAACTCTAATTTCGTTGGAATCACGAGAAAATGCGTAAGAAGCGAAGATTAATACTTAAAAACACAGTTTTTTCCAAAAACGCCGGAGCTCAAAGCTTTGTATGCAACAAACCAAGCAAATGGTAATATATTCAATATTTGTCATATAATTTTTTTCCAATTTGGAATGAATTTCCCGAAAAATCAGGTTTTCAAAGATTTCAGATGTTAAAAGTGGGCGTGGTCAATAGAGCGGGCGGTTCAATTTTTGCCTAATTAAAGGCTTCTGGTCGATAATGCTCTCCACCAAAATGTAAATTTGAGGTTGTCTTACATTCAAGCCAATTTTGGGCGTGGCTGTGAGCGGATTTTCTCAATTTTCATACTTTGTCTGTACAAAATGAGAACCAAGCAACGCTGCAAGTTTTAGTTTCCTAGCTCAATTTTAAGGACCTCAAAACTGCATACATACGGACAGACGGACGGACGGACGGACATGGCTTAATCGACTTACCTGTCGGTCTCGATCATATCTCCAAAGGGTCTTAGGGGTCTACCTCTACTGTGATCACTGTGTTACAAACTATGCATTAAAATTAATATACCCTCGGTCGTGTATAAAAAGGAGGATAAATATTATTTACTGATCTGCATTGAGTAAAACTACTTTCATCACATGATTTGTCAATGATTCCATAAAATTTTTCGTTTTATCAGGAGACAGCTATTTCCATTCCTCCAGAACGACCCTTTTCAACTGCTGTCTGTTCGATATGCCACGCTGTGGCACATATTTTTTCATAAATCCCGCAAATGGCAACTAGATTTTGATAAAGCTATGTTTAGACGGTTGCCTTATCTGACAATATTTTTAGATCCGTCATGTTATGACAATGAGCTTCGAGTAAAGAATACGAGCTTGGCAATTTGCCGTCTGCCGGAACGCGAAACAATTCGATGAGCTTCTTGCTTTGGTGGCTCCACACATAACAAAGCAAGATACTGATAAGCGCGCGAGCATTTCGGCGACTGAGCGACCTTAAGGTATCTAGCTACTGGTAAGAATATCCGGTCGATGCAGTACCTGTTCCGTATTCCAGTTTCGACGATTTCGTCAATAATTCCAGATGTTCTGGACGCCCTCTATACAGAGAAATATATGAAGGTTAATTAAGTTCAACATACCAATTCAAATTTACCCACAATATACGTTATGCTATTTTAGACGCCGAGAACACCAAAGGCCATGTAAAGCTCAAAATCACAGCAGATCAGTTTAAAAACATTACAGCTATTTTTTTACCGATTAAAAGCGAAAAAAATATATGAAAATGAAGAAATTGTCAGCCTCAAAATCATAGTACATTTGGAAATTGAAAAGGAGTCTGCAAATGTCCTAATGTCTGACAATAGTCTGGCAATGCGACATTGTATATGTTCAGACTTTTGCCAGAGATCTGACAATTTCATTGTACGGTTGGTCGTCTGACAATGATCTGACAATTAGTTTTCTACAAATATTGTCAGACTGAATTGTGTGTTCACACGGTTGCAAGATATTTGGGACAAATTTTTACCGAAAGATCCGACAATATTTCTGGCAATCTGGCAATCGTGTAAACATAGCTTAAGGAACTTAGAGCCGTAAGAGTCGATGTGGGAAAGCAGAATTACAATTGTAGATCCAGCAAGTGTGGATAAATTCAGAATAATGCTTCACTGAGGGAAAAAAACGCAACGTAAAATTTTCTACAAAACCTTGATTTTACGTTGAATCAACTTCGCTAGATCACTGTTGATTTTACTCCGGAACGTAGTTGATTTTACTATGCTTCTTTGTGCGAACAAAGTCGTAGTAGTTTCAAAGATGAACGCGCTTATTTTAACGTTGAAGCAACGTTGTTTTCGGAGTAGAGTACTTAGTTAGGAAGCAACTTTGTTAGCTCGTCAGTCACGGTGTATATTGCTATTTATTATGTACCATGGAGCATTAACGATTTCTTTGAATGTCTTATTTTGAAAAGTTCTAAAATAGATTATATTGCTTGGTTTAGTACAACCCCTGAGTTGTGTAGCGATCCGTACGTCTATCCGTACGTACCGATCCGTACGTAGATGGTTTTAGCACTTGCTTATACAAAAGCAGTTTGCTGTATACACTAAGCTAAGAAAATTTTCCGATAAGCCCCATTTCATTTCTCTTAGCCCGATTTTGAGATCTTCGCGTTTCTTTTTAACGTGCGGCTTCCATTTAAGTTTTGCGTCTAGAGTCATTCCTAGATATTTCGCTTCTTTTGAGTACGGGATTTGTACCGAATTAATAAATAAGGTTTGTTGTGTATCTTTTTATACCCGACCCAGAGTATATTAAGTTTGCTGTACAGTTTGTAATGCAGCGAAATAATCACCGTAGCCCCTAAGACCTTTTAGAGATATGAATGAGACCGACAAGAGAATCGTTTTAGCCATGACCGTCCGTCCGT
Source organism: Neoascia interrupta (assembly GCA_947623515.1). Taxonomy (NCBI): domain Eukaryota; kingdom Metazoa; phylum Arthropoda; class Insecta; order Diptera; family Syrphidae; genus Neoascia; species Neoascia interrupta. Next base: position 140,195,249 of record OX392462.1, read on the forward strand.
CCGTATGTAAACAACTTTTAGGCCTTAAATTTTAAGCTAGAGTGCTTAAAGTTCTAGATATTAGCATTTTCTATATTTTTTGTAAATATTATATGTATCTTCGCCCACTTTTGTAGGCGTTGCTTAGAAAAAAGTATTTTTTTTGTTAAAATGACGGGGTTTTAGTCCAAAATGTATGCAACCACCTAGCGTTAAGCATTGAACAGTTATATTTTTACATCCCGCCCACTTTTTGGAGGCGTGGCAGGTTTCTTTTTGGTAGAGCCGGATATTTTGCAATCCGTCGCAGATGGACTGAAGCTTTTTTGCAGACGCACTGTTGCACTTTCCCACTTGTTATAAGTAAAGTTTACACGCATTTACTTATTCTCGTTAAGGACGATTCGTTAGCTCTTCATCCAGTCGCATATTTTGTCCAAATCGCGCTGAAGTTTTCCTGTTGATGATTCAACTGTCGTATCAATAGCGAGAATAGCAGTGTCGTCAGCGAACGTAGCCAAAATTGTTTCCTCATCGTAAGGTCTGTCCCTAGTATAGAGCAAAAATAAGAAATACGTGAAAGATTCTGTCTTCAAGGTGAGAATCTATGATTTTATAGAGTTTTTTTGGTATGCTTAGCCTTAACTTGTACTTCAGACCTTTGTGCCATACCTTGTCGAAGGCTTGCGATACGTCAAGAAAAGCGCTAGTACGTATCTGTTTTGCTTCCAGAGCTTTTTCGATTTCGTTTGTTATTCTAAAGAGCTGGGGTGAGATCGGCTAAGGTGTTCTGTGTTTCACATTTTAGGACAGTCAATGTGATCAAACAAAATAATCCGCCTGCGTAAGGTGATCACAAAAGTAATGTTCCGAATCGTTGCTTTATTTAGGCTTGTGCTCTAGGAATAGCTTTTTTTATATTCATACAAGCAGAAAGTCAGCCTTAGTAGTGTAGGCAAAAAAGCCAGCTAACCAAAAAGCTTGTAAACTGAGCACCAGCTGATTTTGACGGTGATTGATCGAGAGGTGTCACAAAAAAATTGTGATGTTCACAGTTTACGCAGACGAATTTTTGTGATTTGTGACATCACTTATTATAGATCACCTTAGCCGACTCCACCCCTGGTCGATTGTTGAATGCTTTTTCCTTAATCCGAATTTGTGATCCGAAATCAATCGTCTTTCTTCAATGATTGGTTGCAACCTTTTAAGCAATAGTTTCTTGAATAACTTAAATATTATCGGCAGTAGCGAAATAGGTCTGTATGATTTTTTGTCGTTCGGACATTTTCTTGGCTTTCTTCCTTCCTTTCCTTTCCAACGCTTTCTTCGGTAGCCCCCTTAGAATTTCGCTAGTAATTAAGTCATAGCCTGGGGCTTTGTTGTTCTTCAATTGTTTTACCGTTTGATACCGTCAACCAATGATACGGTTTTTATTCTTTAATTATCTGGTACCGCATACGGATCAAGCTCCTCGACCAACGGTTCCCCGTCAAACGATTTGAATGTTTCTTCTAAGTTTTCTGCAAATAAATCCGATTTTTCTTTTTCTCCTCTTGCCCATTTACCGTTGGTTTTTCTTAATGGCGCTGAGTGAAGATACTATAGGCTTCTTAATGGACTTACCAGCTTTCCAAAGCGAGTAAATCGAACAGTCAAATTTTCGAGGTAAGCAGTAGTCTCGCGACTTTTAATTTATAGATAAAATTTTAAAGGATAAAATAACAAGCACATAGGCTTATAACAATACATTTCCCAAGGCCGCTCTACAGAATCGTTATAAACTCTGGATTGAGATAAGAGAATCCAATAAATTCGTTCTGATCCAAGTTCATCATGAACAATTTGTCTGTTGGAGTAAGGTCAGTCTTCTCCGCAGTGAACAATTTGTCAAAGTTGGCGATATCCTTGCGATGTTTCTAAAACAGTATACAAACAAAATCACCTTACAGGATTAAAGCACAGACCAAAACACATTTTGTTTCACATACTATTTTGGGCTTCATTGGAGGCTCCATATCACGTGAAGAAACTTTGTCCCAATCAATTTCCTTAAAGAATGCGTGTGTCCTTACATCATATCGGCCATTTGAACCAGCACCAAGACGAGCCTCCGGCTTTTTGTTAAGAAACTGTGAACAAGAATTCCATTAGGACTTTTTTGACCATTTTTTTTTTCCAAGGTCGGCGTACTCCAGTGCAAACATCCTTCGCCTCCTGTGAGAAATGCTTTGGAAAGTTGCACTTATTTTCCTTTACAGCCTTAAATATAAGCTCGTCATTATCACCATCAAAAGGCGACTGTCCAGCCATCATTTCATATAGTAAAATTCCAAAAGACCACCAATCGACCGCATTGTTATATGGTAGGTATAGGAGAATCTGAAGAAAAAGAATGAGTTAAAATTACATAATGCACTTGTAAATATAAGCCAGCTGTCATACATGTCAATACATGTAGTTAGAAACACATATTATACTCTTACCTCTGGTGCCATGTAATTAGAGGTGCCACAAAATGTTTTGGTCGTTGCATCGTTTAAAATTCCCTCCTTGCATAGCCCAAAATCGGCAATTTTTACGTGTCCCTCCCCATCTAAGAGAATGTTATCCAATTTAAGATCGCGATAGATAATTCCCTTTTCGTGAAGATAGAATAAAGCAACTGCCACCTCAGCAGCATAGAACCTAAAACGGATCAGTAAAAAGTTGAATGACAAGTAACGAAGTTAATAGCTCTTTAGTACATAGCAACGTTTTCCTTAAAGCGCCCTACTTGTTGAATTTGAAACATGAGATCACCTCCCTTGCAGTATTCCATGACAAAAAACAAGCGGTCCTGGATCAAAATAATGTAAAAAACCTATGCCATTAAAGTAAATGAGATTGCAAACATTACCATAGTCTGGAAGCAGGAATGCAATTGTACTAGGAACGGCGGCTTGCCTGATAGAGCTAGAACACGTTTTTCGATCATAGGGAGTTCCATATCATCGGTTTGAATTATAACATCCTTTCGAAGGACTTTGCATGCATAGAGCTCATCCGTGCCCCTACGCTCAGCCAATAGAATCTTTGCAAAGGAACCTCTTCCGAGAACTTTGAGGAAATTAAAATCAGCAGCTCGTATCATATCGCGTTTGCTCATATTGTGTGGCATGTCCTTATTGTCCATACGTTTCTTTTGCTCGCGTTGCGAAGATCGCTAAAAGCAGACAGATCACAAGTGAGTATTTAAACCTTTCTGATTTTGTGTCACGGAGAAAAGATAGATATTGCTCAATGCAAATATAATTTATTTAATTTTATATTGGAACTGTATGTTGTTATGTACTCTGAAACACACCCATTAAAGTCTTATAATAATTTGGAACATTTTGATAGAGACAAAAAATGTTTGCGGGTAGAAAAATTTATAAAAATATGCCCAACTGAGCATATGTATACTAACCTTAAGCAAAATACGCTAATGGCGAATAAAGCAAATTTGGTGTGAGTTTACCATTAAAACGGGCTCGATTTGCGCATCTACCTTGACATACTCTGACTCGACTCTAGAAAGCGGCATAACCTTTGCACTGCCCGGGTACATACTCCAGCTGCTGTCTTGATAGTAGCTTAACGGGCCAATCCATGGCTACCTAGATGAACCTCACTCACGTCGCCTAGGCACCAATGAGTCCTGCTGGATGAGGACGATATTTCCGACTTTAATTGTCTTCCCGTCTCTGCCACTTACCCCGGGTCTGTAGTGTGACCAGACGTTCTTCACTCAATCTCTGCCAAAAGCGCTGATGTACTTGTGCTGATGTACAAACCACTCCCATTTTCTTATGCGCACCAAACGACGCTTCGCAGATTTTACAGTAGCCTCCCATAGTCTGCCCTGATGGGGAGCGCTGGGTGTGATAAAATGCTAATCGGTTCTGACATCAGCAAGTGCTTGCTGAGTGTAGTCGCTATGCAATGCCGCCAAACCCTTCTGAAACATACGATTGGCACCGACAAATGCAGTTCCATTGTCACTTTGAAGATCTCGGCATAAGCCCCGCCTGCTGACAAACCGCATTCGTGGCCATGCAAACGAATATGGCAGGTAGGTTTCCACTGTTGTACGTGACCTCGGTGATCCATTGCGTAGGGTGAAAGGGCCACAGTAATCCACACCAGCTGATAGAAAGGGTCGAGTTGCTTTTACCATCCCCTTGCATAACGAAGCCATTTGTTGCGTGAATGCCCCACGACTACGCCGACAGGTAACACGTCGGTAGATAAAACTGCCCACAGCTTGTCTGGTATGTAAAATCCAATGCCTGGTGCGGGGATGGAGAAGCATCAACTGCGTGCCGCCATATAGATTTCTCTGAGGGGGTTGCTGAATAAGTAACCAAGTGAATGCGCTGCGCTGCGCATTGGCAAAATGATTGGTAGAATTTGCACACATTTGATATGGCAGAATTTGCCAAATGCTCACCAACACGTCGTATACCTGAGTCACCCATGAAGGGGTTCAATTGAAGCAATCGACTGGAGCTGGGAAGCCCATGACCACTCTGAATCGTATGCATATATGTCCAGCGCAGTACAGCGAAAATGTAGCCATTTGTACGCCAAATATAAAATCAAATATTCCAAGAACAGTCCAAGAAAAATGAATTTTATTTGTACACCCCAGCGCGGCTTACCAAAATTCCAATCAATAATGATTTTCCTCATGGGAGGCACCAAAATTTGGCGAATAAAAAAAAATTGGCAAGCACGTTGTTTGAAGGTACCATTAAAAAGCCAGAAAAAAACCAATGTGCCAAATTGACAGCTCACAATTTAGTAACGAAATGGCGGTGCTCGTATCCAGAGGGCGCCGGTAGCTGATCACAGGGTGCCACTTCTCGATCGCTCGATTCATTGCAAAATAATCTCCAACATACGCCCTATATCCTAGTTATTTTAAATCGCACAACGTCTACTATTGCTAGATACATGCTTCTCTCTTCTTTTCAATCTATCTTATTGAATTGGAGTCTACAATGCGACAAACGAAAAATGGCAAAGCTTCAGGTGTCGACGGCATCCCCGTTGAGTTTTACAAAAACTCCAACGAAAATCTTAAATCTTATATTCTCAACTTCTTTAACATTTTATTTAGCAATGGCATTAACTACGAGCTTCAACAAATCACTAATCTGTGCAATTTCTTAAAGAAGGATATACCCGAAAATGTTGGAAGAATTGCTTTACTAAATTCCCTAAGAAAATAGTTTGCTGCAATTCTAAATTGTGATGAGGCGCGGGTTACCTCGCTTCATCAAGCCAGTAGCCTAGCCTTGCTGCAATTCTGTCCAACTGGGTAGAAAGGAAAAAGTATCCGACAAAGTATCTCAAAGGCTTTATTTTGGTCTTGATTTTCAACCATAGACCACATTTTTGCTCCGTCATTCTGAGCCGAATTCTGAGTCGAATGAGCCATGTCCGTCTCCCCGTCCGTATGTCACCAATTTTTAAGTCTTAAATTTTGAGCTAGGAAGCTGAAATTTTGTACGTAAGCTCTCTGTCATCCGAAGTAATAGATAAAATTTTTCAAATCCGACCGCAGACACGCCCACAATCGGTCTGAATGTGCAACATCCTCCTATGCTTTCAAAACTGTAAGACGTCGTGAAAAGCTGATATTATACCTTTAGCTTTATAGAAGAAAGATACAAGTTGTGTAAATGGTTTCAGACCAATATCCCTTATACCCTGCATGGCTAAAGTACTTGAAAAAATTGTTGCCAAAAGATTACTTTGGTTTATGAATTCTAGGAACTTGATAAAGCCGAATCAAGTGGCGTTTCAATCAAAAAAAGGCTGTGCGGATGCCCTACTTAATCTAGATTTCCATATATCAAAAGCCCTTTCTGCACGCAACCACATAACCATTCTCTCCTGAGATTTCGAGGAAGCTTTCGATAGGAATTCATGTCATAAATAATAAACTGAAGACGTGGGGCGAAGGTCCAAAGATTTTTAACTATGTTAAGGCCTTCCTCACCAACAGGAAAATCTGTGTAAAAATTAACAATTTTTTTTCTTCTTCTTACCCACTTGCGAACGGAATTCCCCAAGGATCTCTATTATCCGTGGTACTCTTCATAATAGCGTTTCATGACTTAAGCAGTATCATTGCCAATCATAAGCAATTAGATCATACGGCATATGCTGATGATTTTTACGTCCTATGCAAGCACAATGACCCGACGACTATAAAGTTACTACTAACAAATGGTCTAAATGATGTACTAGCTTGGTCTTCTTGTTCAGGGGCTAAACTGTCTTTAGATAAGTTCAGGACTCTTCATATCTGTCGTAAAAAAAATTGTATTAAAACTCCACTTTCTATTAACAATGCTAACATTAACGATGTTGATAATTTAATTTTTTTGGGTCTAGTATTTAATAATGGGTATAACTGGAAAACTCATTGTTTGGAGTTAAAAAAAATCTTTCCAAAAGAACAAATATTTTAAGCTATTTAGGTTGTAATGAATGTAACGTGCATGTAAATACCCTTTGTAATATAACAGAATCACTCATTTTAAGTAAGATCGACTACGGGCTATTCATTTATGGCAACTCACCTAAATCTACGCTTCAAATCATCAAACCATCTTACCATCAAAGCGCTCGCAGAAGCTTGAGTGCCTTTCCAACAAGTACTTTTAAAAATCTACTGGTTGAAGCCGGGCTGCCTAGCTTAGAAGAAAGAATTGAATCGTCAAAAGCCAAAACCCACACTAAGCTAGTTTTCTCAAATGGTTCGATTCTGGAAAAGGACGTTGCTTGTGCAATGAAGTACAAAACTACAAAGCGCATTATGTCAGCTATATCTACTTCAATAGCCTTGGCAAAAGGATTGGGTGTTCACATCAAGAAAATCGCCAAATACACCCCACGTTATCCTCCATGGTGCGTACAACCGCATTCGTTCATAATGAACTTATCACGGTATAACAAATCCGCCAGCCATATTTTTTGTCAAGTTTTCTTAAGTACTTCATCAGTACTAAAAGGAGAAGGATGGAGTTTCGTTTTCTCAGATGGATCTAAGACTACGCAAAGTACATCTTTTGCATCACTTACTGAAAATGGTTCACTGATATGCGTAGGTCTTCTAGATAACAAAGTATCCATTTTTACCGCCGAGGCTTTTGCTGTACTGAAGACCATTACAACATCCGCTAAGAATGCTGGAAAATACATTGTGGCTACTGACAGTCTTGCAGTGATTAAAGCAGTCCAAAACCCGGATCACAGCAGTATATTTGTAAGCAAAATCCGTGATCTCCTTATCAGTAAACCTAATAAATTAAAACTGATGTGGGTACCGAGCCACATGAGTATAAAGGGCAATGAACTAGCTGACAATGCTGCCGTACAAGCCTACCAAACACCTATCTACAACTTTGAAATTAACACCAAGTATGATCTGATGCGCGAAATCAATCATAAACTAAAACTCAAACACCTATTAGACTGGAGCGTTTATCGGCATCTCTACTCGACAATCAACCCAAAAAAAACACGGCCCTTCTTCCCCACCACCACCTCAAAATTTATGAACACAATCTTCATAAGACTACGACTTGGTCATACAATTTCCACCCATCAATACCTCCTTCGCAAGGAAAATCCGCCCACATGCCAAACATGTGGAAATCGCATCGACATTCACCATCTCTTAAACCTACTCAACTGCCCAGCCAGAACTACTCATCAAAGCTCAACATCTAATTATAAAGCCCTGGAATACCCCAGCCACGAAAATATACACGTAATTCATTCTTTTGTCACAAGAAATAACATTGTTATCTAATTTCTCTCTATATATATTTTTGCATTGTAGATTTTACATTACACGAAATTATCTCTAAGTTAGTATTAAGTTTTCTCAGAGCCGAAAGCCCTGGTAGCTTGCGCTCTTTCTCTTCATTGTTAACATTGTAATTTTTAATTATATGTTAATAAATTATAATAATAATAATACATTTAGCATATCCTAGCGATAGTAAGAATTAAAAATTAAAAACAAAGTCGGCAGACCACCCCTAGTGGGCGTGGCATCGAATTAAAGAGTAATTATTTAAATGCAATTTATCCAATATTTTTGTTCCAAATCGAAAAATATTTGCTATTATAGTTATTAAGTAGAAAAGACTATTTGTCAAATTTCTTTCATGCAAAGGTTTGGGCCACGCCCACATTTGGAGGCAGAATTTAACAAAAACCTCAAATTTTCAAGAAAAACATTTATTTCTCCTACAAATTTTTTGGCCACGCCCATGTTTAGAGGTCGATTTCACAAAATTATTGAATTTGGAGCAAAAAATTACACTTTTGCGTACATTTTAGCCGCAAACTTGGATATTTCTATGCTAATATTGCTTTTCGGTTAAAGGGGTTATACATACCACGCCCCTTTTTTTAAAAAAAATGTAAGCAAAAACTTATAACGAATCATTTTTTTTCTATTTAAAATGATGCAAATGGTAACGGGACGAGGAGATATAACATCGAGAGTCAAAACACAACGTCTACGATGGCTGGGTCATCTAGAGTGAATGGACTCCAACGCCCCGGCCAGGAAAATCTTCAAATCCACACCGCAGGGACGGCGCGGTAGAGAAGCACCGAGACTCAGGTGGTGCATGCAAGTGGAAGGGGACCTCAGCCAACTTCGCGTGCGAAACTGGAGACGGCTAGCTAGAGACAGAGCTGGCTGGCGAAGCTTGTTGGCTGAGGCCCAGGTCCACCCCGGACTGTAGCGCCACCTTAAGTAAGTAAGTAAGTAAATGGTATCGGGACGGGGATGGAAAACAAGAAAATAAACGAATGGAAAGAAGAACAGGAATGGAGAGGAGAAAATGAATGGAAAGGAGAAAAGGAATGGAAATGAAAATAGGAATGGAAAGGAGAATAGGAATGGAGAGGAAAATAGGAATTAAAAGGAGAAAAGGAATGGAAAGGAGAAAAGGAATAGAAAGAATAATAGGAATGGAAAGGAGAATAGGAATAGGGTATACCGCGGTCCGTTACAGACCGGCCGAAGCTATTACATACCCACTGTTGCACTTACTCACTGTTTTTTTATAAAACACTCGCAATATGAAACCCCGATCTTGCAGGTTTTTTTTTATAAACCCCTGCAAGGTCAGGATTAGAAACAAACCCCTGCAAGGTCGGGGTTAGAATAGCCTTGAGGTAAGGTATGCCTGTCGTAAGAGCCTAAAATCCACCGGAAGAAATATTCTTTAATATTTCAACGGATGCTGTCGATGCTGCTCCATTTGGGGCAACTTTTGGCAGTAAGGTTTTAACTTATAGATGAATCTGAAGGTTAAATTAAAATCCAGAAGCGTCTGTCTCACATTTTGCGGTTCACGGGTCGGCGTCTGTCTCCAAAGAGGCGGCTGTATTTAAAAATGAAAATAGAAGTGACTTGCGTATTTCTCATAAAAACGACTACCTAGTTAAAAAAAAATGGCAATGAACAAAACGAAAGATTTGATTACCCCAGGTGGTAGCCCAGCTATGCTGGAAAATCCACCCTCTTCGGAGGCAGGCTCTACGGATTCTGGGGAGAGCTTTTAATTGCTTATAAATCGTTTTGAGAAAAGGACAAAAATAAATCGATCACCACCACCTAGATCGAACATATCCGGAAGAAGCAGTCCATCGGTTAACCAGGACTCAGTGAAAACTAAGAGCTTAGAAAAGGAGAATAATGAACTCCGAGCTAAGCTTACTGAAATGGAGCGATTCTTACACGATCTAAAAATGGAAGTTGACTCTCTGCGAAAAGAAAACGAGGATGTTAAAAATACTCGTTTAACGAAAGACTGCAAGGCAACGAAAGAGTGTTTATCACCGAACCGACCAGCAGTCGAATACTTCACGAACGAGGATGAACTTGCACTTGAGACCGATTCAGTTTTAACTAAAAGGTCTCTCCCGAAGTAATACAAAAAGAAGATAAGCCCTCTGGCTCAAACAAGGCTAAACCAGAAGCGAAAATTCGTCCACCTCCCGCAATAAACGTCGTTGGGATAGCAGACTTCGGGAGATTGCGTAACTTTCTTGCAAACACGGTGAGAACAGAAAACTATAAGCTTACTTCGCACCGAAATAACGTGTGGAAAGTAAATGTTGACAACGCCGATTCCTATCGCGCGCTGTCTCTAAGACTGAATGCAGAAAGAATTGAGTGGTATACTTATCAAAATAAGTACGAAAAACCACGGCGAGTCATAGTAAGGGGGCTCCACCCATCATACACAAAAGAAGACGTTGTAAAAGACGTAAAAACTAAAGGCCTTAAAATTATTGATGCCGTCAATATCATTAAAAAGGAAAACCAACGCACAGAAGGAGAAAGAGACACTGTGATCAGACGTGGCCTTCCAATTTTTATGCTCTCCTTCGAAGGAACTGAGAGCATAAACGATATTTACAAAATTAATATGATACTTAAAATCAGGGTTAAAGTAGAACCCATGCGAAAGGGCAATAGCTTGATAACACAGTGTAAGCGATGCCAAGAATTCAGGCACACAAGTGCCTACTGCCAAAAAGAGCCATGTTGCGTGAAACTTGCCGGAAAACACCTCTCAACAAAGTGCAAAGTTGACGTAAAGGCTCCAGAAGATTGCGCCAATTGCAACGGCAACCACCCCGGTCAGAATCCAAGCCTAGGACGTCGAAAAAATAAAACAGTTATTTAAAATACTAACATGGAATGCCTTCTGAATAAAATAGACGAACTAGAAGTATTTCTACAGAAAAATAATATTGATGTTTGCATGATTACGCAAACTCACCTTAAAAACGGGTCTAGACCCAAACTTAAAGGTCACAATGACTATCACGCCCATCACTCTTCGCAAAATTCGAGAGGAGGATCCTTCCTCTACATTAAGAACTGCATAAAGCACTTCAAGAACACAGAAGTTGAGCTAGACTATAAGCAGATCAGTTCAGTTTCTGTAAAAATTGACTGCTTAGATTACAACATTGCATCTTGTTATTTCCCGCCAGGATATAGACTGGTGGAAGACGATCTTGATCGTGTGTATAACTTTATTGGGTCGAATTTTATCATTGGGGGTGACCTTAACGCGAAGCATACTTTTTGGGGTTCACGATGCAATTTAACGAGAGGCAGATTACTGTAGAAAAACAGTATGAAGCGTGGGGTGGACTTTTTCTCCACGGGTAAGCCAACATATTGGCCAACCGATAGGAATAAAAAGCTTGACCTTGTCGACTTTTTCATCGCTAAAGGGTACCCCAAATACCTTACGCGAATCGAAGAGTGTTATGATCTTTGCTCAGACCACTAAGGAGTAATCTTGAAGACGGGTGGAAGACTGGCGAAAATAGAAAGAGCTCCTAGATTAGCTAGCAAAAACTTGAACTGAGACGCCTTCGAAATCCCTCGAAATCGTAGAATTGATTCGTGGAAAGAGTAGAGCGCGTAGAAAATGGCAAGGCACGAGGGCTCCCCCCGACAAAACCCTCTTGAACCACCTCTCTAACAAACTGAAAGGAATGTTGCAAGATTTTAAAAATCGTGAGCAGAATACCATGAAGGCTTGTCGGCGGATAGGAGCTCAAACTACTCGCTGTAGAAAGCAGTTAAGTCTATCAAGAAATCTATAATCCACTCGGCACCAGTAAAAAAAGCTAACGGCGAATGGGCAAGAGAAGACAAAGAGAAACCGAATTTGTTTGCTGAACATTTAGAAGAAACATTCGAGCCTTTCGACGGTCAGCCGTTGGCTGACGTTCAAAACAACAACGCGGAACCTGATAGCTTTAGAATGAAAAAAGTTTCGTTTGTTGAACTCCAGCAGACAATAAGCAAACTTAACTAGTGCGAGGGTTACAATCGGCTTAGGGGAATCGTTGGATACCCCATCCCAATTGACCACTTTGAAGCTCCAAATTGTGTCATAAATCTTGATTGTTAAATTTCAGTTTCTATTAACTTCAACTGTATTTAGAATTTCCCAGTTTAAGAATCTTCTCCCTTAAAAAGGGGCGTGGCATTCACCCCTTTTCAATTACATTTTTTTTTTGTTTTCTTTTTTATCAGAAGTGATATATATTTTTTATCAGAAATGATTGCATTTTCACATTAAAAATTTGGTTTATACTTAAAAACGCCCCCAAAAGTGGGAGTGGCAAAAATTTATTATTTGAGTTGATAGCTAACGTACATATCTGAAGATTTTATAGTTATAATAATTATAATTATAATAATAAAATAACTGAATAATTTTATAATTTTGAATTTAAAGCAAATATATCAAATAAAAACCGTTTATTAGAATGCATACTTTATATGACCACGCCTACAAGGGGGGCTTTTTTCTTAAATGCCAATCACAATATACTTAAGCTAAGCGCGTACCAAATTTCAGCTTCCTACGACAACTTTGAATGTTAATGCTATGAAGTAAAGTAGGCGTGTCAGTTGGCGTATTTTGAAAATTTCTAGAAAGAACAGATATTAAGTTTCAAGTTCCTATCTCAAAATTTAAGGCCTAAAAACTACCGACACACGGACGGACGGACATGGCTCATTCGACTAACAATTCAGTCTTATCATCTCATAATCCCTTAAGGTCTTGGGGGTCTACGGTGATTATTTCTCTATGTTACAAACTATGAATCAAACCTAATATACCTCCTATCCTATGGGATGGAGTATAAAAATAATAAGGCCCCGGGTCACTGGTGACCTGATCACTGGCGAGGTATTAAAAGAACCACCAAGAAAGGCACTAGTCAAGCTACTTTATATGATAAACACTTCTGTTAGACTTCTATACGTTCCAAGGCAATGGAAAGTTGCTGAAGTCATTATGGTTCCAAAATCGGGGAAATGCGCAAATGATAAAAAATCTTATAGGCCCATATCGCTTCTGCCGATAATATCGAAAGTATTCGAGAAACTTCTGCTGAAGCGATAACAACCAATAATTGCAGAAAGACGCTTGGTCCCGGATCATGAATTCGGTTTCAGACCTAACCATTTCACAATAGATCAAGCCTTCAGAATAATGCATGAAATTGAAAAATCCTTAGATGGGGAAAAAATATGTTCAAGTGCTTTTCTCGACGCATCGCAAGCCTTCGTCAAGGTATGGCACGAAGGCTTGAAATATAAGCTACGGCAAAACTTGCCGGAGGACATGTTTAAAATATTGGAAAATTATCTTGAAAGCAGACTCTTTCGTGCTAGGTGTAGTAGTGAATACTCGAGTTGCAAGCAAATTCGGGCTGGCGTACCCAGGGAAGCGTCCTCGGTCCGACCCTGTTCCTGCTTATCCTCAAATAAAAACATATTTTAGCGATAAAAACCTAATCACTAAATTTCAATCGGGTTTCCGTGCAAAACATAATTGCACCACAGCCTTGATCAAAGTCTGCGAAGACTTACGTGGGGGCTTAGACCGTAAAATGCTGGCTCTTATAGTTTTTCTGGATTTTTCAAAGGCGTTTGATTCTGTGGATCATCATATATTAGTCGAAAAACTTAGAAAGCAATTTCTGTTTGATAGCTCTTTGTGTAACCTTGTACCTTCATACTTATGTAATCGTTCACAATTCGTGTTCATCAAGACAGATGTTCATCCTGTCTTTTTGCTCCATCTGGTGTTCCCCAAGGATCCGTCCTAGGACCTCTTTTATTTACTTATTACATAAATGATTTAGCCGACCGACTTCTAAATTGCGAACGTCATATATATGCGGATGATGTGCAGATTTATTCGTTTTTCCCGAAATCCCCAATCAAGCAGGCAGTACGGAGCTTAAGCGAGCAGCTTACAAAAATTTGTAAATGGGCACACGATAATAACCTCAGCCTTAACCTGAAAAAGACCAAAGCCATGGTTATTAATGCCGGCCGAGATAAGCAAATTGTTCCCCCTCTTTACATAGATCAAACTCCAATTGAATACGTAGATAGTTTTAAAAACCTTGGGGTGCACTTGAGCCACAACCTAAGCTGGAATACTCATATAACTCTAGTGGCGTCAAAAATCTATGGAGCGTTGAGAGGGCTTAGTCCAACTACCAATTATCTTCCAACCAACGTAAAGCTAAAGCTCGTTAAGTCCTTTATACTACCTATTTTCATGTATGGATGCGAAATTTTCTCAGATATGGACTCTGAGTCAAGGAGGAAGCTGAACATTGCTTTTAATAGCTGTGCCAGGTACATCTTTGGTATTGGGAGATATGAACACATCTCATCCCACACGAATCTGATTTTAGGCTGCTCATTAGAGACATTTATGAAATATCGAACTGTCCTGTCACTTCACAAAATTATGATTACAAAAGAACCGGAATATCTTTACGAAAAAGTACAATTTGCGTGGAACCAAAGAACTTTTCAATTAATTATTCCACGATGCAAATATGTTAACACTTCTCGCCAATTCTTTGTCAATTCGATTCGTCATTGGAATCTCTTACCCACTGAAATCAAGCGCACAGTTAACAGGACCTCCTTCAGCAAAAAACTGTTTCAATATTATAAGGATAACTCCTAATAGATCAGTCTCCCCATTATCTATTTTTCATCTTCTATCTCTCCCTTTTCTATCTCTTATCGCTGAATATCTTGAAAATTTAATATGTTAACGATTTTTTTTTAATTGTCTTAAATTCATTATTGTTTTTATATTATGTACTTAAATTCACTTACACTTTCAACTACCTAATTGTAATAGATATAAGCTTGTACACTTTTTTAAAAGATTTGCCTTGTGCACTTATCTTACATGAACAATGAATTCAAATAAACTTCATACTTCACTTCACTGCTGTACACATCAAGGGTCATACCTCTAGATGACGAAACAGTCGTGGCCACGTTTGCGGACGATACGGCCATCCTGGCAACAGGTTAATCAATCGAGTCGTCAACGAGAAATCTTCAACGAGGATTGGACAGAATTTGTGCCTGGACGAAGACTTGGCGAATAGCTCTTAACGAGAACAAGTCTACGCATGTAAATTTCTCTTACAGAAGGGTTAACAAATTATTTTTGTTCATAAATTCAGCACAAATGCCTTATGCAAATGAAGCGAAATATCAAGGGATGACTCTGGACCATACGTAAAGAAGAAGCGTGACGAGCACGAGATTAGGCTCAGGGAAATGTATTGGCTTATCGGAAGATTTTCGAAATTAATCATGTATGTCGGATCGGAGTACTGTGTGATACAGTACTTTGTACTTTGTGTCTGTACTGGAAGCGGAAGCGATCAGTAGTGGCGAGATCGAGACTGCCTCGTTTACATTTTCAATTGTACGTTTGCGGAAATAAAATTATTGAATTTATTTCCGCAAACGTACGTTTTTTTTATTTTTTCGTTTTTACGTTTTTTTTATTTCCGCAAACGTGAATTTATTGAAGAATTGAATTGAAATCTTTTGAAAATGGAAGGAAATAAAAACAATTCGATAAATGATAATAATAATTCGACATCAGAAGTGGGATCGGCCCAAAACTCCCTACAAGCTACAAGCGAAGAACGATGGCGTCCTCTGTTTGAGCAACAAAATCGAAGCTTTCTAGCTCTTGTGGAAGCATTGAAACCATCATCCAGCGTTGAGACATATTTGCGAGAATTTAACCCAGATGTTAAGAATGCTGACGCTCGAGCTTGGATCGCAATGGCGGATATGTGCATTTCAGAGAAGTCTGTGGGAACTGCAGCTTTAATGAATATGCTAGGTCGAGCTCTTAAAGGACAGGCATCCATCTGGTTGGCTCAAGTATCTTATCCGGAAATGACTTGGGCAGAATTTATTTTTTTTAATATTTATTCTTCAATATTTATTCTTCTTCAATATTTTATTCTTCAATATTTATTCTCCAAATATTTTTTTGGGCAGAAGAATATTTTTTCCATGCGATACGATTGCCCCGAAAACGCAGCTGCATTTTTAATGAATTTAAACAATAGCCGACCTAAGGATGACGAATGCTTATCTGCATATGCTGCAACCCTATTAACATCTTTGATGGCTAGATGGAAAAACTTGTCAACCGAGCAGATAGCTGTATCCACAGTACTAGCACACATTTCCCAGTTTGAACCTAAAGTGCAACGGTTGGCTTTTACTGCAGATATTAGTACAAGAAATCTGTTACAACAAGAACTGAAGACTATGTCGTTTTTGAAGAAGAAAACCTTTACGCAGAATAACGTGACTGGTCCGGACACAAAACGATTCAAGACATCAACATCATCGTCAAGTGATCGATGTTTTAATTGCGGAAAACCAGGACATAAGGCATTACAATGCAGATACAACAAGAACATCAACACGCATGCTTCAAATATGAGCAACATAAGTAACTTTAAGAATCCGGTGAAGTCAAATGTAACCTGTTTTAACTGTCAAGATATTGGTCACTATGCATCAAGCTGTCCTAATATTGTTCGAAAAAGAAATGGTGACAGTGCTGGAGTTTCTTCAACTGATCGACGAGTGGATTTATGTGCTGTCGGTACACCTGCTGGATTTTTGAACCACTTTGGTCAGAAATTTGATTTTTTTTATGATTCCGGTTCAGAATGTTCGCTTATTCAAGAATCAATGAGTTTTAAGTTTCGCGGTAAACGTAGTTTTAATGTAGTGATAATGACAGGAATTGGACAAACAAGTGTAAAAAGTACGATTCAAATTTTAACTGTTGTTGAAATCGATGGCAGTGTTTTAGAAATTTTGTTTCATGTTTTGTCAGATACGCATTTGCGTCATAAGATAATGATTGGTCGCGAAATTCTTCATCAAGGTATTGCTATGCATATGACCTCAGACAAATTTACTTTCAGTAGGGTTAATTGTGTTTATTTTTGTGAAGTAATTAAGTCTGAGGATATAAATTTAAATGCAATAGATACTGACATTGGCCAGGATTTGAAGCCAAAGTTGATAGATATTTTGAATTCTTTCAAACGAAATTTTATAACCGGAATCCCTAACTCCCATGCTGATACAGTACCAATGCGAATACGATTAAAAGATCCTAACAAAATAGTTAATAGACCTCCATATTGATTAAGTACTGAAGAGCGTAGTATTGTTCGAGGCAGAATTAAGGAACTTTTAAATTGTGGTATTATTCGCCCTAGTTCTTCACCTTTTGCGAGTCCCATACTTCTTGTAAAGTAAAAAGACGGATCCGATCGTATGTGTGTGGACTTTCGCGAATTAAATGATAATACTATACCAGACAGATTTCCGTTACCGCTCATCTCAGATCAAATTGACCGATTGCATGGTTCTTATTTTTTCATGAGCTTAGACATGGCTTCAGGATTTCATCAAATACCTGTTCATTCTGATTCAATTGAGTTGACAGCTTTTGTAACCCCTGATGGACACTATGAATCTTTGACTATGCCATTTGGACTTAGAAATGCACCTTCAGTCTTTCAACGAGCAGTGATGAATGCTTTAGGTAATTTTGTTAATACGTTTGTTGTCGTTTACATGGATGATATCCTTATCTTAGCTAATAATGCTGAAGAGGCATTGGAAAGACTTCGTATTGTTCTTCAAGTGCTCACCGATAAAGGATTCTCACTGAATCTTAAAAAGTGTTCTTTCCTTAAACAGAAAGTACAATACCTTGGTTTTAAGGTCAGTGCTGGTATAATGAAACCAAACCCCAAAAAGATTGAAGCCTTAACAGCTCTGCCTCCACCCGAAACTGTTACACAGTTGCGCCAATTTATAGGACTTGCATCGTACTTTAGAAAATTTGTTCCTAAGTTTTCTCAAATTATGGCTCCATTGTATACCTTGACGTCTAGCAAGAGTAAAATTGAGTGGAAACCTGTGCATGAAGCCATAAGACAGCAAATAATATCAGTCTTGACTTCTGAGCCTGTATTAACAATATTTGATCCTTCATGTTCAGTAGAGCTTCACACAGATGCTAGTGCTATTGGATATGGAGCTGTTTTAATGCAGAAAAAGGACACAAAATGTTTTGTGGTTGCTTATTATAGCAAACGTACTTCACCCGCTGAGTCAAAATACCACTCGTACGAGTTGGAGACTTTAGCTGTTGTCAACGCAATTAAGCATTTTAGGCACTATTTGCAACGGACGTAGCTTTGTTGTTGTTACTGACTGTAACTCTTTGCAAGCGTCTCGTAAAAAGCTGGACCTTACTCCCCGAGTGCACAGATGGTGGGCTTTCTTGCAGGCTTTTGAGTTTGAAGTTGTTTATAGAAAAGGAAACAACATATGTCATGCAGACTTCTTTTCAAGGAATCCACTTCCTCTTTCTAGTAAAGTGTACGAGAAAATTGAGCTCAAGTACGTTAACATAACTGAGTTGTCTGATAATTGGCTTTTGGCAGAACAGCATCAAGATGCTGAAATTGTAAAAATTATATCTGATTTAAACGAGAATAGGCTTAATGATGATATTTCTCAGACTTATGACGTTCGATCAGGAGTTCTTTATAGAAAGATACAGCGTGGTGGTAGATTAAGATGTTTGCCAATAGTTCCTAGGTCTTTAAGATGGTCAATTATAAATAACGCTCACAAAGCTTTGATGCATTTGGGTTATGAGAAAACCCTGGAAAAAGTCTACGAGCATTATTGGTTCGAAAAAATGTCAAAATATGTAAAGAAATTTGTAGATAATTGTGTGACAAGTAAAATTTCTAAGTCTCACTCTGGTAAAATCCAAGCTGAATTGCATTTTATACCTAAAGTAGCAGTTCCCTGGCACACATTACATGTAGACGCGACTGGAAAACTAAGTGGAAAAAGTGGCAGAAAAGAGTACCTTTTTGTCTTGATAGATGCGTTCACAAAATACGTTCTGTTGCATCACACTACTAATATAGGTACTCTTAATAGCATTGGGGTGCCGGTGGCGTAGTGGTTAGTGTGTGTGCTTACTACGCCGGAGGTCTGGGTTCGAATCCTGCCATCGTCACCTGAAAAAAAAAGACTTGTTCTTTTTCACGGTCCCCACCTCCGCGAGGGTTTGACAAGCCCTCCGAGTGTATCACTTGTCTTGAAAAACTTCTCAAAGTGCCGTTCGGATTCGGCAAAAAATTGTAGGTCCCCTTGTATGTAAAGAAATTAACACACCAGCATACATTGTTGAGAAGTTGGCCCTGGTTCACCTCGAGCTGTTGCGCCACTCTATTTATTTATTTTTTATTTTTAATAGCATTGCAGCATTAAAGCAAGCTATCTCTTTATTTGGCGCCCCAACACGAGTTATTGCTGATCAAGCCCGTTGATTTGTGGGTCGAGAATTCAGTGGATTTTGTAGTGCACACAATATCAATCTCCATTTGATTGCAACAGGAAGTTCTCGTGCAAATGGCCAAGTTGAGCGTGTAATGGGCACGTTAAAGAACATGCTCACTGCAGTTGAAACAAGTAATCGTGCCTGGCAAGATGCTTTACCTGATGTACAGTTAGCGTTAAATTGTACCCAAAGTCGAGTTACTATATATAGTCCCTTAGAACTACTTATAGGTAAAGTAGCTAGACCCCTTGAAATGTTGGTGTCTGATGCAAATGAACTAACAGTAAACCTTGATGAGGCTCGAAATAATGCCATTTGTAATATAAAAAAAATGCTTGTTATGATAAAATAAGATTTGATTGTACTAAAGCAAGACTGGATAAATTCGTGGTAGGTGACTTTGTATTGTTACAAAATGAAGAACGATATCAAACAAAGCTTGACCCAAAATACAAAGGCCCATTCAAAGTGACAAAGGTTTTGGACGGCGACCGATATGTTGTTAAATCTTTAAATTGTAATAGGACGTACAAGTATGCTCATGACCGTATGAGACGAATGCCTGAAGGTCATATCCCTGTTGAAATTGATGATGGCAATACTGAGTAGAATAATTAAGTTTTTCTGTTAAAATATGATTACTTAATATAATGTAAAATGTAAAGATGTAATATGCATTGTTGTGGTCCGAAGTGATTGCATTGCTGGAAAGAAGCAGTGATGGAATAAATATCACCGGAGAGAGGTGGTATGAGTTATATGTGCCGGATAGAGGCATTGTGTTGTGATATTACTGGAGAGAAGTGATTGTTGAGTTAAGTAACCGGATAGAGGTTACTTTTCTCGTTGAGTTGTGATAGTATCACTGGATAGAAATGATAATTGATGGTTTTTTTCAGTAATTGCAAAGAAATTACTGGACTGACTACAATGCTTATTATGTTTGAAGTTGGTTCGCGGGACATGGCAGATGGCATTCAGATTTTTTTTAAATAAGACTGTTTTTGATTTGTGAATGAACTATGAAATTGTAATAAAAGTTAAGTTTGTTGTTTAATTATGTATGAGATTTAAAGCTAATGGAGCTAAACTTTTAAGTTTAAAAGTTTTCAAAAGTTTACTCTGGTCAGAATTGGCCGAGTGGTTGAACAAGATACTGTAAAGAATATTGTTTTTGTTGCAGATGAGTCGCACGAGGACGTGCGAAACGTCAGGATGGCCGTGTCGGATCGGAGTACTGTGTGATACAGTACTTTGTTTAATACAAAAACGACAAGCAGCGACACTCATGTCGAAGCTTGGGTGGAATCGACTGGCGCTACTGAAAATTTTATTCAGAAATATTCTGGAAGCGGAAGCGATCAGTAGTGGCGAGATCGAGACTGCGTCGTTTACATTTTTAATTGTACGTTTGCGGAAATAAAAATAAAAGAGGTATAAAGGAAATAAGAGAGAGAGGAAATAAGAGATTTCAATTCAATTCTTTTATTTCCTAAGAGATAAAAAGGAAATAAAAGAATTGAATTGAAATCTTTTGAAAATGGAAGGAAATAAAAACAATTCGACAAATGATAATACTAATTCGACATATATAACAAAGCGACGTAGGGTGAAGCCGCATGAATGAACGGCTTTAGTAGGTGCATTCACTGGATAGCAAACTACCCAATGCGATAAACACTACGGAGGCGTGAACTACGTGTTAAGTTAACTTAGTTGTAGTCAAGAAGTATTATGAGAGAGCAAAAATTTACCACTATGAAGTGCGTTCTGGCAGTTTCATAGTGTCTCTCATAAATGGGTGGTATTTAGCACGTGGAAATCGGGCATAACCAATATAGACTACTTCGGTATTATATACCTGCTATAGTGGGCGTATTGGCATCTTTGAAAGATTTTGGAGTTTTAGCCTCCGTCCACCCTAGTATTCAAAAAAAAAAAAAATAATAATAATCCACTCGCGAATTAAGGGATTGGTTACCCTTTTAATGTTGATGCACATCTCACGAGCGGAAAGGATTAGAAGAAGAGGGAAAGGAGGAGAGGTACCGGTGCACTCTTGTTTTGAACAGTTGCAGATTGTATTGTAAAGGAAAGACTGATCGTGGGAGAACATTCCTCATTCGCGTTGAGCGGCTTTAGAAAGAATCTCTAAACTTAACAGTTCGTCCAAAAGTGGGCTCGAGGGCAAGCTGATTTGCATTCGATTTTTGGCGAGTATTACCGTAGAACGTCTTAAGGGGTGGAATGCAGTTGGCTTTTTCGATGGAACACTGTTTATAAAAAAAGCGATAGAACAGTTATAGGCAAGAGACATTACGTCGATGTTCTAATGAGTGGATTGACTTCGCAATATTCCAGTCTCCAATGAGTTTAATCGCGCGTTTTTGCATCCTGTCTAGCAGGTGCAATGTTGTTTTAGAAGCACCAGCCCAGACATGGGAATTGTATTCCAG
This sequence comes from Neoascia interrupta, assembly GCA_947623515.1. NCBI lineage: Eukaryota > Metazoa > Arthropoda > Insecta > Diptera > Syrphidae > Neoascia > Neoascia interrupta. The sequence goes on from OX392462.1 coordinate 140,217,036, forward strand.
CTTAGGGCGAATGTAGGCCTTATATAAAATAGCCAAATCAAGGGGGGTGTAATATTTCTTGTATCTTTTAAGGAAACCTAGGCATTTCGCAGCATTCTTAGCGATTTCGAATATGTGATCATTCCAACTAAGGTTTTTATTGACACACATTCCGAGAATGGAAAGCGTTTCAGTTTCGTCGATGCAAGTGCCATTCACGGACAATGGCTAAGTGTTACGATTTTGCTTCAATGACAGAAGACAGCATTGAGTTTTAGAAGCATTAAACTCTACTCGATTTTTCGATACCATGATACAATGCTGATAAGATCGGAGTTTAATGAGTTTGGCATACGCTGCCGTTCCAGTTCTACGTCCGAAGAGCAGGGGCGCGAGACCGAGAACGAATATGAGAAACTGAGATTACTGACATCAGCATTGGAGTGGATTGGATTAGTTGTAGGTGTAGCAGACAGAAGATAATTAATGAAAATGAGGTAGAGTGTCGGAGACAAAGCAGAGCCCTGGGGAACCCCAGCGTTTATTTTATGAACTGCGGACTTGAAGCCATCCAAAACTACTTGAATTGAACGGCTCGGAAGGTAATTACTAATCTATTGAATGAGAGATTCGTCGATTCCAAAGACACGCATTTTCGACAAAAGAGAAATGCCAAACTCTGTCAAATTCTTTTGAAATATCAAGGGCAACAATCTTGCTTTCACCGAGAAGATGCAAGGAATGGTTCCACTTTTCAGTGAGATATGCCATCATATCACCAGTGGACCGTTTGCTGCGAAAGAAATTATTTAGAAATATAGAAATATTTAGAAATATTTGTGAACACAACCGCAAAAAGGCATCTTAAGTTTATTTCCCACTCTGAAAACCAAATTGAACATCACTAAAAAACATGGTTTTGTTTAAGATTTTCACCATTCTATTTTTTACAGCTCTTTCAAAAACTTTGCTAACTGATGATAGAAGTGATATATGTTTGTAATTAGATAATTCACTTGTTGAGCCTTTTTTGAAAAGAGGTAAAATGTTTGCTCTCTTGAGTTCATCTGGAAATACGCCAAAAAAATACTTTTATTGCATATATGCGCCAAAACATCATTTATAAACCGAGCAATATATTTCAAAAAAATATTGGAAATGGAATCAAAACCAGAAGTGTTTGAATTTTTCAAAGCACTTATATTTAAGAAAGTTCCAAACCAGTAATGGGCTCAAATAAAAAGCTCTGGCTTTATTACGAATCTCCCTGAATCCGCTAAATACTGCAAGGGGAGCTTCTTGATTTTAAGATGTAGAAAAATAATCGTTAAGGGCATTAGCGATTCCTATTTGATCTGTGATTATGCATAGCCATAAATAACGATGGATGATGATTGTTTTCTACTTTTTGTTTTGTTTAGAATGCTGTTAATAATATGCCATTGATTTCTAACATAACCTCTAGCGATACGATTTGACCTTGATTGCTGACAATCCTTTCACACTCCAACTTCAAGACTATTAAGACACTATATAAGACACTAAACAAACTTAAGGACTATTGCAAAACGTGGGACCTTCATAGCAACGTCCAGAAGACCAAGATCATGATTTTTAAAAAGCTTCTTAGAAGATAACTTCCCAAAGAATCCTGGCGTTTAGATAATGAGCCGATTGATATTGTCCAGGAGTTTAAAGATCTTTGGGTTGCGCTTACCCATTACCTTTACTTAAGCGGGCACGCTAATGTTAAAATCAGTGAGGCTAAGCTGGCTTTAACCTTAATCTGGCCTCGTTTCTTTGCCAACCAACATATCGGGCTTTTACCCAAATTCAAAGTGTTTGACATAAGAATGTTGAACACTTTGTGTGCTACGGAAGTAAAGCCTTTGGATTTTCTTTCTTTGACTATTTTGAGGTTTTAAACTAAACTTCTTTAAACGAAGCTTCAGGTTGCTGAACGCGACAGCCGAAGCCTGAAGCTGCTTTGTGGTCCTCGCATTACATTTTTCGGAGTGCTTCCTTTCTCTTGATAGCCTTTACGAAATTCTGAATGGCCGCCGAGGATGGCTTAGTCTCTTTGTGTTCTGTAATGTGGCTTAAGCGTACCGTATTGCGGGGACCTCAAAACAGCTTCAGGCTTCGGCTGTCGCTGCTTCGGCAATCTGAAAATTCGTATATGGAACATTCATGTCCAACTTATAAATAATAATACGCAATTTGGCCCGAAATGTAGAAACACTCAGATATTCTGCTCCATATCCGTACATGGCCAACACACTATACAAAACCAGTGAGTAAGTGCTACATTTTGTAGGCAGAAGTTACAGTCCGTAAAACGAACCGTTGAAAACCTCATCCTATCCCACATTGTAAGATGCTGATTGCAGAGTTATTTTTTGATATTTGATAAGTAATGCAAACTTTGAAAGGGGGCGTGGTCCGACCGCCCCTAACTACAAACTATTTATTATAAGATATTTCTAAGTCACACTTAAATGTACGTAAAAATGCAATTTTGTGGTTCAAATTCAATATTTTTGAAAAATCGACCCCTAAAAGGGGGCGTGGCTAAAAACTTTATACAAACGAAATCTGGACTGAGGTCTCCTTTAGCTTACCTGCTACTTTTTTTGTCTCATGCTTTCCTAAATTAGGCTCAAGGCCAGTCGAAATTAAGCTTTTCTGGAAAATTTTAGGTTTTTCTTCAATTCTGCCTCCAAATGTGGGCGTCGCCCAAAGTCTTGTAAAAGCAAAATGTGGAACTAAGCACTTTCTACATAAAATATTAAGAAATTTTTTTTCGATTTCGAGCAAAAATATTGAGTAAACTGCATTTGAAAATTAACCCTTAAAATAGATGCCACGCCAACTAGAGGAGGTTTACCAACCAAATTTGTCTTTTTTGTGTCTTACGTTAATTAGGAGATGCTAAATGTCAAATTTCAGCCTTTTAGAACGTCTTACAGTTTTAAAAACTCTGGATGTAGTTGCACATTTAGACCTATTGTGGGCGTGTCTGTGGGCGGATTTCAAAAATTTTTGCACTTGTACTGCTTAGCATGACGTGGACCTTACGTACGAGCACCCTAGCTCAAAATTTAAGGCCTAAAAACATGTGACATACAGACGGACGGACGGACGGACGGACATGGCTCATTCGTTTCAGAATTCGGTCTGGATCATATGCCCTTAAGGTCTTGGGGGTCTACCATTATTATTTCACCGTGTTACAAACTATGTGACAAACTTAATATACCTCCTATCCTATGGGATGGGGTATAAAGAGCCCAAGGCAGACTGATTGATTTCGTGTGTACGATCTAAATCAACCCCCATTTGCTTCACACGGAGCAAAAGTTCGGTATATCTGAACTCGTTACGTTGCATTACGTTTTCTCTTCACGTACTCTTACTCCTTGCCAACTAATATTCTAAAGGTGTTAGGAAACATTGAAATGGCTTCGCTGAATTCTTTAACGCCAGACCGAGACTGAGCCGAGGCTTGTTTGTGGGCCTGGAATAACAGTTTCTAAGGCTTAAGCGTTTTTTTCTGCGACTTACTGTTTTGAGGGTAGAGCTGTTTTTCTTGTTTTTTGTCTCAAATAGCGTGTATCGTTTAATGTTGCAATCATTGAAATTGTAAGAAGTCTGCGCTCTCCCATACTTTATTTAAACTTATCTCAACGCAAATCACTCTTATTAGCGGTCCGTACACAAATGGAAAAGGACCTCTTATAGTATCGCTACGTTGTCCGTCCGTCCGTCTGTCCAATAGCTTTATAACTTCTGACGGTAAGACGCAGAAATACGAAAATTGGTGTGTTTATAAACTCCGGGAATAGTCAGAGAACGCAAACTTGGGGAGTTCTTAGGTACTTAATTTGAAAAGTTTAGCAGGCAAAAACTAGAAAATAGAAAATTAAGACAATTGAATATTGAACTTTAATGAAAAAAATTGTTTTTTGAAAATATTAAAAAATTTTTGCGAAATGAGGAGCTGAAAATGGATCACGTTTTTCAAAGTGTTTGAGACCATAGCTTTTGAACCGCTCAGTGCACAAACCCGATATTGAACACGCGTATAAACCAACTCAAGTGCTTACATCATATTTTTCCGAAAGAGTTTTGATACTGCCGTTTGACGTATTTTCGAAACAAAACCACTAAAATTCACGAAAAAACGTTTGAACGCCCACTTTACTTAATTGCATAAAAATTCAAAATTGTCGTAGGAAGCTGAAATTTGGTACGCGCTATCCTCGCTTAAGTGTATTGTGATTGACATTTCAAGAAAGGGCAAAAACCGCCCCCTTTTGGGATGGGGTATCCAACGATTCGCCTAAGCGGATTGTAACCCTCCCACTAGTTTCTATGACCGTTAGCCTTTTTTTCAATTTTACAATCTTCTATTTCGTTTGTTTAAATAGGTTTCGTTTGTTTAAGGTTGGAAACGGCAATATTGAAAGTTTTCAAATGCAGTAAACTTACAGTAAAACTGTTGAAATGCTTTATGCTTCAGCCAAGTTTAAATTAAATCGTCATTAAAAAATGGTTTTCCAAAATATTTTCACGTTTTTGATTCAAATCTTCGAAGGTTTTGAATATTCAAAGTTTGCTTTTGCCTTACATGAAATCTTGAAAGATGCACTTTGTCCGTTATTCATTTCAAAGCTATACCTTATACAGTTAAGGAGATAGAGGGGGCATACCTCCTTTTGACCTTTTTTTTATAATTTCTGAAATTTCAAATTTATAAAACCATTATTTTGAATTTTTCCTGTTCCCTTTAGACTCTTTTCCAAAAGCAATTCTACCTGCGTTAGCTTTTTTCATGAATTTTTGCTGTTTCTATGAAAAATGCATTACAACGGCAGTATTAAAACTTTTTCTGAAAAATATGACTTAAGCATTTGGTTAACTCTGTGTTTCTTAATAATACGTGTGTTCAATATTCGCTTTGTGCACTAAGCACTAAGCGGTTTGAAAGTTATGGCTTCAAATACATTGGAAAACGTCGCCCATTTTGAATTTTTAATTGTTGGTTCAAGAATAAAAGTCTTAACTTTGAACAAGAACTTATATTCTTGATTCAAAAATGAAAAATGTCAAAACAGAAATGTATACTGTTACCTCAAAAACACGTTGTTGGTGTTGCAAAGATTTTAAAATTTATTCCTATTGGCTTACTGTAACTGTTGATAGTGGCTATTGCTTTCAGCACAAACCTCCGAGAAAAAGTTAAAAAAAAACAATACAGCCCCAGGTGAGATGCGAACCTGGGTCAGCTGTCTGATAGTCAATTGCAGTCCACGAAGCTAAATCGTTGCGAAGCAAAACAGGGCAAAAGCGTCATGTTATAACAAAATTTCAAAGAAAATTTTTTTTAAGAAAGTATGTATTTCTGAACGTATATAGTAATTGTTGGTAAGGTTCGAACCCTCTTTTATGTCGATTCTTATACATGCATACTCTCTGTTATTCAACTGGATGTTGGTAAATTCGTGCCGTCTAGAATAAGTTAATTATAAATTCTTATTTATATTGCATACGCTTTCATTATCAGTGAATATTTTATGGTAAATTAAGTTAAAACTTACTTTTGACTTGAGGCGATACACTACGCTATTCACTAGGCTTTCCCGTGTTATGGATTATGCCTGCCAAAATTGCATATTATACGTTCAACTTTATATTCAGTTTTTCAACATTAAATTTTTGACAATTAAATCTTTGTAATAATCGGATTTTCTTCAAAATAATTGACATTTTTAATTGTTGTGTCAACAATTTTCACACTTAAAGAAAATCGTTACTCAAAAATAATTGCTGGCTCAACAAATACCACACAACAGTTTTTTTGATGTATATACATATTCGCTGTTTTTGAAAGAAAACGAATTGAGAAACGAAAATGAATAAAAATTTTATTTTAAGAATTTTGGTTTTTAATTAAATTTGGTTTTTAATATAAATATACCCAACGGTGTAAAGTATAATATTGAGATAAATAACAACCAAAGTCTATCTTATTTTATAAAGTCTATCTGAAATATTATACAAAACTTTAACAAACTATGAATATCCGAAAACTTTTAAGATTTAAGTCAAAAATATAAGAGCATTTTCGAAAAAGATTTTTAAGTGTTCCTAGAGTCTCAACGTCTAGAACGATATTGTTTAAATTTGGTTTAAGTATGTAACGTTTACATGGCAAGCTAACTCCATTAAAAACGTTTCAAAGTTGCTGTTTCCAACACGATTTTTTTAAGCACATTAAAACAAATGAAACAAAAAACATAACGTTTACCATTTTCTTAAAAATCCATGTTCAAAAAATTAAGAAAAGTAGCCAACGCGAGCGCAGGTGGTAGTAACTTATATTGAAAAAAAAGTCTAACCGTAGGTAGTTCAAAAATTTTTCGAAATAGCTGTTTTATGGATTTTAAATTTTGAAAATGGTAATAAAGGCCAATGACATTTCTGTTCCACTCTATCTCCGAACGATAAAAGATAAAAAAATGACATAAATAGCAGCAGTAGTCCATCTTTTAAAATTTAAAATAAAAGCTTTGTAAGTTTTGAATTAGTAAATTGTTTCAGAAATATGCTTGAAAACACATATTTGTTGACTGACTAAAATGATGTAACATCAACCAAATTCGACGCATGCGCTACCATAGGAATGTTAAGCAAACAAAAACTTAACTTAACTTTTTGTTAACAAAAACTTAAAAATAACAGTTTTTTTAAGATTCAAATAGAAAAAAAACTTAAAGAATCATTTTTACCATCCTTTATACCAGTTCGGACTCGGCAAAAAATTGTAGGTCCCCTTGTATGTGAAGAAATCAACACACACAGCATACAATGTTGAGAAGTTGGCCCTGGCTCACCTCGAGCTGTTGCGCAACAGCTCGAGGTGAGCCAGGGCCAACTTCTCAACATTGTATGCTGTGTGTGTTGATTTCTTCACATACAAGGGGACCTGCAATTTTTTGCCGAATCCGAACGGCACTTTGAGAAGTTTTGCAAAGGGACCTACAATTTTTTGCCGAATCCGAACGGCACTTTGAGAAGTTTTTCAATACAATTGATACTCTCGGAGGGCTTGTCAAACCCTCGCGGAGGTGGGGACCGTGAAAAATAACAAGTCTTTTTTCAGGTGACGCTGGCAAGATTCGAACCCAGACCTCCGGCGTAGTAAGCACACACACTAATAGTCCAGGCAACGAATACATAAAAAAGTCGAATAGGAGAAATAATTCGTGTACCTACAAGCGATTTTTGGCACAGCTGTAGAGGAAGGTGTCACTTTTTTTAGTTTGCTATGGCCCGTAGACAAAATCTATTGACTACTAAATTAATCTACATAAAATTCTCAACAAAAAAGGTTACGTACATTTTTTCGATAGGTTCAATACTTACGGACATACGAAAGGGCGAAACAAACAATTTTAATTAAATTGGGTTTTATTGACAAAAAGGTAATGCCATCTTCTCGAAAATCAGAGCATACACCACACAGTGGCTCCGATCTCCTGACTCTTTTTGTGAGCATGCTGTAACGCTGTGTGTATAGTGCTCTTATCGTTTGGTGGTGAGTTGATAAACGGCAGAAAGGTAACCGAAGTTTTTTCATTGCTAATTAATTCACTCGTCAACTGCATGAAACCCTTCCATTCTGGAATTTTTGTTCCACCTCCTGGATCCACTCACCACTCATCCACTGAAGATCTTGAACAGTAGGTGTGAGTATGTCAGAGGGAAAGGAGATAGGATTCAGCACACTTAAGGCGAGGTCTACCCCAGCGCCGAAGTCAAAACTTAAGTAAACGTGTTTACATGTATTGGTAAGAAGATACAATTTCTCTTAACTTTATTTCTTTCCGCCCTTCGAATAATTTTCGATCTTTTTCTTCTCTATTTCCATCGCTATTTATTCAAACTCGATGCGCGCGCATGAACTACCCACAATAAAATTCTACCCATAAGATACTGACAACCGAATTTTTATTGATTTTCTTCGTTCCTGTCTGCTGTGGAATTTGTTGTTGTATCTTTGAGAAATAGGTAGGTATTGTTTACTTATTGGTTCAGTACCTGAAGGTAAGGACGTCTATAATAATAAATCCCATTGCTGGTTTCTTGGCAAGTTGATGAGGTTTCTTCTAGGTACCGTGTTTTGAAGAGCAGGGTTTGAAGTTTCACCGAATATAGTTGAGAATGTAGATGGGTATACCTAGAGAGGATATTTCCTTATCAAAATCATTTTGGTAGGTAGGTACGTACCTAGGTAATTTTTAGGTAATGTTCTAACCTACTAATTATTTGGTAATTTACCTTGATGTAGTTGGCATAAAATGCATAGTATTGGATGGATGCATGTAGGTAGTACAAAAGACAATCGTGTGTGTACGTATGTACTTACCTAACTTAGGTACATACCTAACATTAGGACATGTTTTATTTCTAATTGTAGGTATAGGTGGGTAGGCACAAAAGGATAAAAAATTATTTTCGATGAACAAATTACTTTCAATTATTCAGGTTGGTTTCCAAATGGTTTTGCAAAAAGGAGGTAAATATACCTACCCGTATGTATACGTCACATTCGAAACCAAATTTTACATTTTTGTACATTTTGATTGTACCTATTATACACATGAGAACTTTTCAAGCAATCGGAATATTGAATAATTGTTATCCCATTTGAGGCCATAAAAGCGCCAAAGAAACAAAAACAGATGCCTTTGCTGGACCTGTCTTCGGTTCGATTTACAGATCTCCTCATGCCTACGTACAGTACATAGGTACGTAGGCTCCAAAGAGATTTACAAAGGCTAGTTCAAGGGAAGACCGATGTCCTCGTAAAGACAATTTATTACCAAGTGCAAGTACAGCCATCAAAAGCTGATTTTTAACATATAACTATAATACAGGTTCTTATTTACGTGTGGGTCGATCATGCGATCATAACCACTATTCTACTTATAATATTGTAATATTTTCGGCCTGGAGTTCGTCGAATAAAACTCAAATTCACTTTTATAATCACACAATGAAACACTTTATTTATCAAACAAACTTATTTAAACTCAGATCACACTGTTATTCAACTTTACTATTTAGAATTCAACACTTAATTTCAACTCAATCACTTTTTACTTTACTACCGATTTTCACAAGTCCACGTTTAAAATATAACTGTCTCGTACGAGCCTGTCACCCGTGTATTTATACAAAATTAAGCACCTTCTAGTACGTTCCATACCCCCTTTGGTAATTTTCCGTTGGTACTCCTCCGCTGAATTCCAAGGAGGGGAAATCGAAAGTCAAACTTCGAGTATGACAGCTGCTGTCAGATGACTGGAATGACACTTGGGTATGTTCGTTTAGTGAATCGAGCGGGTGCGTTTGTAGACTGAATCGATGGGTGCATTCAGGGACTCCTGCGAGTTGTTTTATTTCTTGTCGCCACATAACATTGCCCCCCTCCTAGTTTTGTCCCGAACATGTACGTCATCATTGCTTCCGTGGTAGCGATGTAGGCGATCAACATGGACAACTTTTATCTTCGCTCTTGGTCCTCTTTGGATTCGGAATACGACATCATTAATTCGCGTTACAATTTGGTAGGGACATTCCCAGTCCTTCTGAAGCTTTGGCGATCTTCCCTTTTTACGATGTGGGTTGTAGAGCCATACCAGATCTCCCTCGTTGAACTCGGGTGCCGTTGCACGCGCATCGTACCTCGTCTTCATGCGGTCGCTTGCAACTTTTATATTGCTTCTGGTTCTCTGGTGGATGTCATTAATCCTTTCCCTAAGGTCAACCACGTAGTCCTCCTCGCATGTTGGGTCTTCAGTGGGAAATCCGAATTTAAGCTCACTGGGTAGCCTGGCAGTTCGTCCAAATAAAACTTCAGATGGAGTTTATCCAGTTGTACTGTGAATGGCATTTCGGTAGGCCATGAGGAATAAAGGTTTTCGCCGATCCCAATCCCGTTGATTTTCGTCCACGACTTTAGAGAGATGTTCCTTCAGCGTCTTGTTGAAGCGTTCCACCATTCCACCTGATTGTGGGTGAAGAGGTGTGGTCCGCGTCTTCTGTAGTCCGATTGCTGCGCATACCTCCTGGAATATATTCGCCTCGAAGTTTCTTCCCTGGTCGGAATGTAATTCCATTGGCACTCCAAACCTGCACACCCAGTGGTCCACTATCTGATCGACAACGGCTTTCGCTTCTTGATTTGGGATCGCAAATGCCTCGGGCCACTTGCTGAAGTAGTCGGCAATAACCAGGATGTAACGATTACCGCTTTCAGTTTCCGGAAACGGTCCTGCGATGTCGACGGCGATCCTTTCAAAGGGAGCACCCACATTGTCCGGTGCATTTTACACCTGGTTTTGGCTTTGGGTCCCTTACTAGCAGCACAAGTAGTACACTTCCTACACCAGCTCTCAACGTCGCTTCTTGCACTCAGCCAATAAAAACGTTCCCGTACTTTCTCCAGGGCTTTGTTGATGCCCAAGTGCCCACCAGAAACTCCATCGTGCATTTCCCGCAAAATTTCCTGCACTTTGGACCGTGGAACCACAAGCTGCATTTTAAAGGATTTTCCATCCGGCATTTCCCATTTTCTTCGCAGAACGCCATCTTGTACATGGAGAGAGTCCCACTGCGCCCAATATGCCTTTAATGTGGGACTTCTGTCGGATATATCCCTTGCGCTCGGTTTCTCCATAGATTCCTTCCATGCAAGGATTGGCTCAATGTCAGGATCTTCTTGTTGTGCGTAGCGAAGTTCCTCAGTACTCCAGCCTTCTGCAGGTTCGGCTCTTACTCTCTGGACAGTACATTCGTCCTTTTCCTCCTGTCGCACGCAATGCTTACAATTGGGCTCACATGGTCTCCGGGATAATGCGTCCGCGTTGCAGTGCAGTCTTCCTTTGCGATGTTGTATCTCGAAGTCATAAGCCTGCAATCGCTCGATCCATCTTGCGACTTGGCCCTCAGTATTTTCAAACTGCAGTAACCATTTGAGCGCGGCGTGGTCGGTACGCAAGATGAACTTCTGGCCGCTCAGGTACTTCTGGAAATGTTTCGTCGCCAGTATTAAAGCAAGGAGTTCTCGCTTGGTAACACAATAATTTCTCTCTGGTCGGGTAAGAACTTTACTGAAGTATGCTACGACTTTCTCCTGCCCATCGTGTAACTGCGACAATACTGCGCCAACACCCACATTGCTAGCGTCTGCGTCCACAATAAATGTCTTGCCGGGGATGGGGTAAGCTAGTATCGGTGCTTCGCAAAGTCGCTGCTTCAGGTGTTGAAAGCTTCTTTCGCACTCACCTGACCATTTAAATTGTCTTCCTTTCTCAGTGAGCTGGTGCAGACACTTTGCGATGCCGGCGAAATCCTTGACGAACCTCCTGTAGTACGTAGCAAGACCGAGAAAGCTCCTTAGCTGGTGTTTGTCTTTGCGAACTGGCCAACTTCTCACAGCTTCGATTTTCTCTGGATCCGTCTTCACGCCATCCGTCGATATCACATGCCCCAGATACTTTACTTCTGCTCTGAAGAGCGCACACTTCTTTGGATTGAACTTTAAGTGTGCTGCTCGAAGTCGTGAGAAAACCTCCCTCAAGTTGTCGCGATGTTCTGCAAACGTCTTTCCCAAAACGATGACGTCATCCAAATATACCAGGCAGGTCTTCCACGTCAGACCATGTAAGACACGTTCCATAAGACGCTCAAAGGTGGCAGGAGAGTTACACAGACCAAATGGCATTACTGTTAACTGCCAAAGACCATTGCCAGTTGTGAAAGCGGTCTTCTCTTTGTCTTCTGGATGGATCTGTACCTGCCAGTAGCCACTTTTCAGGCCGAGAGTGGGAAACCATTTTGCTCCAGAGAGTGTGTCCAATGTGTCATCTATTCGAGGTAAAGGGTAGCTGTCCTTCTTTGTGACATCATTAAGCGTCTGGTAATGCATGCAGAATCGAGTGCTGCCGTTCTTCTTTTTCACCAGTACAACAATCGACGCCCACGGACTTTTAGAGCTTTTGATCAAACCTTCTTTTTCCATGGTCGATATCATCTCGGTGGCCTCATCCTGTTTAGCCAACGGAAGTCGTCTGGCAGGTCGGCGAATTGGTCTAGCATCTCCGGTGCCTATGCGGTGTTGTACTAAGTGTGTTTGACCATAGTCTCCATCCTGTGAGGCAAATATATCAGCAAACTCGCCAATGAGATTTTCCGCTATGGTTTGCTGCTCCTGATTTAGCTCACAGTCTCCGAGTATAGTCTTACATACCTCGTCCAATTTTGATGGAGAGACAGGACTTGCAGGCTCACTCTCAGCTATTGTCGAAATGGCTGCAACAGGCACACATCTTCCGATGACCTCTCCTTGTCTGAGCTTAACGGTGCGCTTATTTGGGTTCATCAGTCTTACCGGCACCATGTTGTTCTTGGGCTCCGCAAGAATTTTTCCCACGACGTAACTTTTAAATTCACTTTTTTTATCTGGCTCGATGAGATAGAATCGGTGGTTCCCAGGATCACCCTCCAAACGTGTCCAAAGAACTGTCTCTGAAGAGGGCCGCAGAACTTCATCGCCTCCCAGTATTGCTCTAAGATTCACAGCGTTGTCGTTTCCGTATACCATAGGGATCTCAACGGTTCGATACCTTAGCACCTGCATTCGAAGGTCAAGAATTACCTCGTGTGTCTTCATGAAGTCCACTCCAATGATGCATTCGTCGCATATGTCGGCTACCAAGAATGCATGTGAGAAGGTCAACCCCGTTAGATGTATCCGTAAAAGAACCTCCCCGTATACTTTGGCCGCTTCTCCTGTAGCTGTCTTCAGACTGTAGCAGCTGGTGTTATGTAGCCAGGACGTCTGAACAAGGTCTCTTCGGATGATGGAGGCCGTGGCACCTGTGTCGATAGTGGCCACACATTTTCTGTTGCCAATAATTGCCTTCCCTGTAAGACTCTTGTTGCAGCGTTTTGTTTGCAAGACTTGGATGATGGTCCTGGGGGCGTCGATTCCATCAACCAACTTCTGCCCCGCGAAGTTTCCCGACTGCTGTTACTCCGGAACTTGTCCAGCAGGTTGAACGTTGTCCGTGCCAAATGCTTCTTCATTTTGCCTTCTCCTACCGCAATGTGGGCAGCTTGCTTGTCTAGGTGGAGCTCTGCACTGTCGCTGTAGGTGTCCCAACTTGTTGTAATTCCAGCACCTTATTTGTCCTCGACTGTTGTTCGTGTTTTGTTTCTCCATTTCCACGCGCTGACATGAGCATTCTAGCGTAGCCATTTCCCTTATGCGATAGCTACCTTGCGAAGCTTGGTCTGCAGCTTCCATTGTCAGGGCGAATGCTAGTGCTTCAGCGAGAGTCTTCTTACCTGCCATTCTTACAGCCATTTGTAGCTTTCCATCCGCAATGGCATTAGTAAACGCATCGGTAGCCAACTCGTTTATTATCTCCCTGCTGGTGTTGGGATAGGACAAATTCGCTAATCGCTCGATGTCGGCTTGCAGCTGTTGAAGCGTCTCACCCCTTGTCTGAACTCTTCGGCGCAACTGTACCCGGTAAACTTGCTGCATGTGGTCGTCGCCAAACCTCATCTCGATGGCCTTCACCATGGCATCATAATCCTTCTGTTTTTCTTCAGGAATAGTTTGCAGCGATTCGGCAGCTGTTCATCTGAGAGCAAGCGTGAGAGCAATCGACTTCTCTTCGTTGTCCCAATTGTTCGTCTTTGCGGCAGCTTCAAATTGCCTCTTATAAATCGGCCATGACGTTTGACCATCAAAAACAGGAGGCTGCATTTCTTTACGCCGTGGACTGTCGGGCAAACATTCTCGCGCTTCCTGTTTCTTAACCAACTCCAGCTCCTTAGCCAGCTGTTCTTCTTCCGATTTGACTTCAGTGAACTGTTCTTCCACGCTTTCAGTTTTTCGATCCATCGTTTGGAACTTTTCCTCAAAAAGTGAATTCTGGGAATCGAGTTTGCTTTCTAGAACTTTTTTCTGCTCATCGAACTTAGTATCTAGCTTGTCGAACTTTTCTTCGAGAGCATTCTTTTGTTCTTTCTGGCCGCTCTCCAGCTTCTCGAATTTTTCCAAAAGCAACTTCATGAAAGCGAGCATTTCATCAACAGTACTTACTGTGCTTTGTTGCTGTTCTTCTTGAGCTTCGAACAGCATCGTGCCTGGGTGTCCACCTTCCTCGGTAATAGCGTCCTGGAGTCGGAGCAACAATTCCCTTTTAAGCCCCGAAGTCTGGAGATTTCTTTTACCCAATTCTGTTTTTAACTTATTGTTGTCAATTGTTCAATTTTTCGACCCATTTTCAATTGTCTTCACACAATTTTCACAACACAATCAGTTTATGTTATATATCTGTTCCAGAAAATTCACTTGCGAATAAACAAATCACTGACACCGTTTTTTTAACTTAGTTAATTATAGCTTTATCGCACAATCAATTTCAATATATCCGGAATATTCCACAATCAAATTTGTATGAGTCACCGACACTGTTTACACACACGTTATCTCTGGAAAATTCCACTGCAAAAATAAATCGTTTTAGTCACCAACGCTGTTTACGCGCACTTTTTCTAGAAATCTCCACTTAAAACTGTTTGACACACTAACACTGTTCCGGAAAATTCCACTGTAGAATTTACCCGCACAGTTATGAGTTTTATTCCCAATTTCTGACACCAATGTAATATTTTCGGCCTGGGGTTCGTCGAATAAAACTCAAATTCACTTTTATAATCACACAATGAAACACTTTATTTATCAAACAAACTTATTTAAACTCAGATCACACTGTTATTCAACTTTACTATTTAGAATTCAACACTTTATTTCAACTCAATCACTTTTTACTTTATTACCGATTTTCACAAGTCCACGTTTAAAATATAACTGTCTCGTACGAGCCTGTCACCCGTGTATTTATACAAAATTAAGCACCTTCTAGTACGTTCCATACCCCCTTTGGTAATTTCCCGTTGGTACTCCTCCGCTGAATTCCAAGGAGGGAAAATCAAAGTCGAACCTCGAATATGACAGCTGCTGTCAGATGACTGGAATGACAGTTGGGTATGTTTGTTTAGTGAATCGAGCGGGTGCGTTTGTAGACTGAATCGATGGGTGCATTCAGGGACTCCTGCGAGTTGTTTTATTTCTTGTCGCCACATAACAATATATACATCTTTTGAAAGTACGGTGTTTTGTTATAAGAGCGATAACTCTATATATAAAGTATGTTACACAGGATCATTAAAAATGCGAAATAAATTTTTGTCACAGGTAGGTATATGTATTTGCCTACATAGGTATATTAAATATTTGCTCCACTGCTAAGGTACTTTTACAGCCGGCGAACCTACGCCCACGCCCTGCGAATCGGCACTTAATTGGATATTGCTCTAAAGAATTGCTTAAAACTTAACTTTGTCAAATAGAATCCTAACAAGAATCCTCAATTCTACTATTTGGCATCTTTGAATCCATCGTATTCAAAAGCTTTGTGAAAATATTTACAATTCGCTTTGTAATTTGCACAACGCGCTGCGAATTCGTTTTGAAATCAGTGAACTGCGAATAATCTTGACAGAACTTTGTGTAAATTGATTATGTAGTAGTGTCAAGTTACAGGTTATTTGATCTTTAAAAGATTTCCGTGCTGCGATTTTGATTTGGAAACAGTGTTTTGGAGTAAAGTCATTTGGTCGCCAGTTGGCTGGTTGAAAGTTCGTCGACAAGCACGAAGCACCTCTACTCCCCTTAGTAGGTTACGCGACGCCAGCGCGAGGACAATTTCGGCATTTTTTTCAACGCATTTTCATAATTCATTTGTTTCGCTTGAAAAAATTTAAGTTATATTTCAATCTTAAGAAGGTATACCTATGCAAAAGATCTGTGTGCCTGTGCAAACAATCGTTCAATACCAAAAAATTAATAATCACCCAAAAATGTTGGGATATAGTTCGTAATCAAGAATCGCCCATAAAAAAACAAACAATCGCCCAAAAACTTTGTGAACATTTGCCCAAAATTTGAAGTGACTAATTCTCCGAGTTATAATCCCCTAAAACCCAAAAATTAATAATCGCCGAAAATCCGATTTGGGCAATAGTGTATTGAATTTTGGGCGATTATCCATTTTTTGGTTGGGGTGATTGTTCATAAAGAATTATCACACAAAAAGTATAAAAAGAACAATTACAATTATTAAAAAAAAATTAATCTTCCTTATGATGCCATAAGAAGTCCTTTTGCCATTTTTGGACGGACCGCTAAAAACAACACCTACCAGACCCTCCTACCTATCTTACTTACGTGCTTAATAGATTTGGTTATGTATCAATCGAGTCAATCACTCACTCAATCGACGTACACAACAGTACCTGCGCACCTTGCCTACATACCTACCAATTTAAATATAAAATATGTATAGTTAGCCACCATTTACTTTCCCGAGTCATCGAATTATGAATATTGACATGAAACACATTACACAAATACCAAATTATTCTTCAAATTAAGCTTGGCGAAAAATAAAATCTCAAAAAAGTAGGTAGGTAGATACACACAAATACGAAACAAGCAACAAAAACACAATAAAGATCCAAGCCACATTTCTCTTTCACACGAAGAGAACGAGGAGAGGCCATTTGCCAGCGCCACGGCTTTTGCGGGAACTTCATATTCGATTGTGTGCGTTTACAACGAATTTTATTTGCAAAAAATGCGAAAAAGGCACTCTTTAAAATCACATAGTTAAGTTCGTACGACTGTTACAACTTTGAGTTTTAACACGCAAAGCGAATAAAATAACTGAGAAAAATACAAAAATAAAAATTGATTGCTAGGTGTTTTAGCTACCTCTATAATCGGATTAAAAAATTGTCACCGAAAATTGCAACTCTAAGCACATTAACAAAAAAAGACTTGAAAAAAGCGGCATTTTTTCGTTTTAAAGCCTTATACATCAAGAAAAAATTTGCAAAAAAATATCCAGTACACCACTTAAAGCATTTTTCTTTAGCTACTTAAAAATAAATATTTTATTAAATTCGGTTTGGTATTTTGGAAGCAGCGCTTGCAAATGGATGGTAAAATTCCAAAAAAGGTCTACTTTTTGCACCTCAATTTACAATAGTTAAAACAAAAAATCAATTTTCTGTGACAACAGCTACGAGGAAAAACATATGAAAATTCAATAAATAGAATAAAAAATAGAAAAAAATAAAAAAGTGAGTTCTAAGTACTGCCCCGCGGTAGGATTTAGACTGTGCCCAAATAATACTAAAAAAAAACATTGTTTCTTTCTACGCTAAAAACTTTTATATTTACTTAAGTTAATTTTTAACAATGAGCATATTTGGCCACATTTAATGCCAAAATAATGCTTTTTATTAGAATAAATTATCTTTAAAAGTGTGGAAGTTATCACTCAATTTAATAGCACACCACCATAAATTTGTGCAGGGAACATACCCTTAAGTCTTCTACGGTAATTTGCTGCAACTCGTTGGTTCCCCTACTCTCAAATGGTTGCAGCACCAAAACTCCCAACTGGCCAACTTCTTCTTTGGGAGTAGCAGACTTCAACCTATTGACATTTATGGATGGAAGGAGAGCGTGGGCTGGTGTAACACATGTGATAGCTCCCATGCTGTGAAAGGTATTCCAGCCATCGATGGTGGCTACATTGAAATCAGCATTGTCAAAGACGTACTGAACGAACGTTGAACTTGGTATATGCTCCTTTGTGTGGTGGATGGTGGAAAATTCCAGCTGCTGAGCTCGTGGTAAGATGCACTCAATCCCAACTTCGAAAGAAGAGCAACCAAGTTCTTTGATCCGAATTTTCGATATATGAACTACGCGATGCTGGCCAGAATTGGCGATATGAAACATCGAGAGCGAACTGCAGCAATAATGGCATGAGATATAGATGTCATTTTTTTTCACCACTTCTTTTGACTTTTTTTCTTTGCAATGCAATCTGTGAAGGCTATGAGAGATTGTGGTATCAAGTCTTCAGGTCGCCTGCAGAAGCTTGTTAAAGGAGGATAGACACTGTTGTCGTAGACCATGGATTCGATGTCTTCCAAGATAATTTCGGCAGCTTTTTTAACAATTCGTTCATGTTCTTTCTGTACATCTGTGCACCTTGAAGTGTACCATGATTCGTTCAAAATTTTCTCACCAGTAGCACGAAAGCAGACGACAGTTTGTCTGGTGCGAATTTTACTGAAAATTTTTCCTTCATTCTGGCTTTAATAGTTTTTACAGTTGGTTGCTCTCCAGTGATCTGTTCGAACAACTCGTCCATTGAAAACTGGCAACTATCATTTCCTTCAACGTAAATGAAAATTTTCTCCATTGCCTCTGAAACTCCTTCATCAATAGGGCGTCCAAATTTTCTTTCTGAAGGTAGAGAGGCCAACGTAAATCTAATGTAGCAATCCCTGTGATATATTGCATCGGCTGCGTAAAGATCTCCAACAGTACAGATGCGTCTTACTACGTCACTACCCCAATCATCGTTCCTTTCCGTCCCACGAATAAGAATTGAACTGTGGAACGAAGTTGTACGAACTTTGATTACTTTTCGACGCCTCTAATAAGGTTTTTTTTTCTCGTCACACGTTTCTGCACAAAAAAAAACTTTTTGTTTTAACATGGAACTCCGCTTGTCCTGAACGCAAAGACGAGGCAGCAACTGAAGTTGAACATTGTCCTGAAAGAGCTTCCTCTCTCAAAAACCTTTTTATGGAGTCACTCCTAATATACTCCCTTCTGCAAGCACTGTGAACAACACCACTTGTCTTACTCCTAAAACCTTTATCTTTTCCATCTTTCCTTAACACACTTGCCTTCACTAAACCAACTATTCCTATTTTCCTGACCTTACACAAATCACTTTCCACTCCACCCTCACAAATTAAACACTTCTCAACCATAGTTATGTATTTCAATACAATAGAAATCATTAATTATAAGTACTTAAAGGGCGAGTATTATAATTTTCGCAGTTTACAAAACTCACAATTTACAAACCGAGCTGTTTGAATTTGAATTTAAACTGAAATCAAGCAAGTAACACACGAGGGATGCAAAACACTCGTCAGGATAACGGTATGGCGAGACACACGTCTGGCTAAAAAAGTCGCCAAGTGTTGTTCCCCCCTTCGTAGGTATATCATTGTAAAAAATGTAGATGCCCTTTTTTTGAAGAGATTTTTATTTAGATTTACTAAGCAGTTGCAGATTTAGTTGAAGTTGATTATTTCGCTATGAGCCTTAATAAATATATGGTGAAAGCATACGGTGAAATATGGTGTATCCCTCTACCACCCACCCACCCTAACACCCACCCACCCTGGGGTTAAACCAGATTTCGCTGCTCGTCAATCAACCCCACATTACCCTATGCCAAGTCCACTTGCGTTATCATTGCAGCATAGACAACAACAAATACACACTTCGCACCATCGTCTACATCGCACCATCAATCGCATACACCATATCCATGCTTTCCCACAGCCAGTGTCAAGGCTATATCATCGCAACTCGTAAAACACCATCACATCACTGCTCGCTTCAAAACCAACGGGGGTTGAGACCGAGATTGGCACGTTGGCGTTCATGGGTAGCGGTAGTTGGGAGCGAAATCTCTCTTTTATTTGACGGAATTTTTCTTCACAGCTTTGCAACTTTCTTAAGCGGATAAAAAGCTAGTTGTTTCACCAGGGAAAATATGGTGAAAATTAATGGCACAGATGCACCTGAATTAATCCTTAACAGCTTATTTTGCCGATATACACGACTGTGTGGTGTATGCTGCGATTTCCGAGAAGATGGCATTGCCTTTTTGTTAATAAAACCCAATTTAACTAAAATTGTTTGTTTCGCCCTTCCGTATGTCCGTAAGTATTGAACCTAGCGAAAAAATGTATGTAACCTTTTTTGTAGAGAATTTTATGTAGATTAATTTAGTAGTAGTTTTTATCTACGAGTAGAATAATTTACATAGTTTTTATCTACGAGCCATAGTTTTCGAGATATTTGCAAAAAACTGGAAAAACCTAAGAAGCCCCGCCCACCCGTTAGCTCCGCCCCCCCTCTATCAGTACTCTACAAAACTCTACCTCTACAGCTGTGCCAAAAATCGCTTGTACACGAACTATTTCCCCTATTTTTGCTTCGTTGCCTGGGCTATAACCACTACGCCACGGCACCCCACACCATCCATTTTTTAGAGTAACGAAAATTAAAAATCTTCCAATATAAGAACGGCGTAGACTTCAAACTTCAAACGAAAAAAGTATGCAATAGAAAGTGAAATATATCAGGCAATAATTCTTATAGAATTATAGGATTTTACTTAAAACATAAAAATAAAGATGAGCTTAACCTTCAACAAAAGCCGACGGACCGCTCCGTGTAGGTCTTCATACTTGACAGTCTTTTTTTTCTGATCATTACTTTAGTATTTCTGGATCCTTGACAGCTCAATTCCACTAGACTGGATATCTGAAAGTTGTCCAGTATGCATGCAGGCAAAAATGCATGGGTATGACAATTTTATATTCAGATGTCTTCTTTTGATTTCGAAAATGTTTGCTTTTGACTTCGTAGGTTTACACTAAGTAGGTATACCTATAAGTAAGGTACCTATATGCATGTTAAAAAGGGTCCGTTAAGCGGACAGGGAAGGTGGATTTTTTCAGCCACATATTTTGAATAATGCGTTTGATAAACTTTCTACCTTGCGAGCGAATTACTGGTGTTACAAAATATTTCTTGCGACAATTTTTTTTTTCCCACGGACATGGCTTCACCTCGAAAAGTTGCCAAAAGTCTTTTGCCAAAAAGTTAATGAAATGTACAGTTATCGAGGTAGACCACAATGAGCCAAATAACCACGTTTAATTCTCCATAAAAGCATAGATGGGTTTTTCGGTTTCGGTGGACACTAGAGCGTGATGAAAATGTCCAAAATTTTAAAAACGCAGTTTTCCTGTTGTTTCTTTTTTGCTTGCAACTCAAAAACTATGCCTGATCCGAAAAAAAACTCTGCATAATGTTAAAACCGCTTTAATTTTCTACAAATCGCACATCTATGCCAAGTATTTTTTTTGAGCCTTGTAAAAACTATTCTACTTTGAAATGTTATATGTTTTGCATTGCAAATCAATTCTGACGGGCCAGTTGCTGGAAAAAATAGACAAGTTTTCACTACATTCAATACATAGTTTTTGGGATGCTGTATCCGAATTTCAATTTTGCTACTTCCTACATGGCTTCACCCTGAAAATCGCCAACATTAGATGAGAATGACTGCCTTTTTTTAGCTTTTGGACACAAAGTAAGGGAATTGTACACTTTTCGAATAAGACTATTATGTACGAAAAAAAGAAGATTAATATTCGTATAAAAGCGTACCTACCTACCTTAGATTCGTTTGGCGGCTGTTTGAGCGCACTAAAGAACATTTCCAAAATTTCCAAAAACCCTATTTTTCTGCTACTTTTTTGCATGCAACTCAAAACTATGCATGTTTAAGAAAATTTCTTACATTTATCCAAAACTACCGTTAATTTTATTTTGGCCAAATTATATAGCGCATATAGTTTTGTATGTTTATACTTTTATTTGTCATATAGCATATTGCAATTTTGAAAATGTGTAATGAATTTATTATTGTGAAGCATTTATACCTAGAAATATTTGGTGTCGGATGATATAAATTTTTTATGTGGTGTAGTTGCTACATGGTTTGGTTTTAGAACTAGCGAAATTTTTTTAATAAGAACGCAAACAGGGGCATTTTTTATTCACACACAGTTGAAAAGCCGTAAATATTGATAAGTTGTTGCCATAGGGGACGCTCCTCAATAAAAGCACCGTTACGTTCAGAGAGTTTTTTAATAAGTGCACTTGAAATACCATTATATTGGGCTATTTAATCTACTTTAGTTTTCTCCTTTTTCTCACTGATTGGAAAAATACTCCGACTTGAGTTTTGAAGAGAAAGAGATGTGGATTAAGGACCGAAAAACTGCAGCAGTAGTATAATTTTTCCTAAAATGCTTTCGTCATTGTCTTTCTTGCATATTATGCTAAGTTTCCACTTGTCAATATATTGACAAACTTTGACAGTTCCCCTCTTTGTCAATTAAAGACACAATTGGCAAAGCATAAGCCCCAATTCATATGTCAATTCAAAAACACTCTATTTCCATTTACCAATTTCTCAATATAACCTAAAAATACGTCGTTTGTCCATTACAAATCGACAAGTGGAAACTTAGCAATAAATTTTTAGTTTGTAACTCGCAGTATTGGAAGCCACGACTGTGTGTTTTGATATTGTTGTTTTGATTTTTTTTTGTTTATTTTTTTTTTTCAAATATGCGTTCTCTTATGGGAAACCGTGGGAAGAGTTATCACTTAATAATAGCGTCATTATAATATAAAGGTGTCTGGTGATCTTCTTCTGCCAGCGTTTCAAATGATCATAGTTCTAATTTTTCACTTTCAATATTAAATATAATTTTGTAGGGCTTTGGAATAGGGGCATAAGAGATTGCTCTTATTATAAGAGATTGCTCTGACACGTTCGGCCAGATTTCCTATTAAAACAAAAAGTGTTTGGTGCTCTTATCTTGAAAAGTTTTACAGCCAAAAAGAAGAAAATATATATATATACAAAACATATTAAACAAATATTGAGTTTTCATAATGTAAATAATTTTTTTTAATAAAGAAGTGTCATCATCATCATCATCATCATCATTTTCGAATGCCGCCTATCCTTTAAAAGGGTCGCGGAGCGAGGGTGGCTAAATGGTCCTTCCATCTTTCTCGATCCTCCGCCACCAACTCAAGAGACTCCGGCGCAATCCCCAGGCGGGACTCAGAGAGGTTCTTTACCTGATCCCACCACCTGTTTCTTGGCCTACCAGGGGGCCGACGCGCTCGCATCTCGGCTAGCATGACCTGTCTAGGAAGTCTGTCAGGGGGCATGCGAACAACGTGTCCAAACCATCGAAGAATCGATCGCTCCACTCGGAGAAGTAGCTGCTCAACATTGAGATTCCTACGAATACTGACGTTTCTCACTCTGTCCCTTAGAGTAACACCAGCAACGCACCTCAGGAATCTCATTTCGGCAGCTTGTACCCGCGATCTAATTCTTTCGGTCATTACCCAAATTTCATGACCATAGATGAGGGCCGGAACGAACACTGAATTAAAAACTGAGATCTTTGCTTTCACTCCAAGCTCAGCTTTCATGATGACCGGCCGGCGCAGTTCCTTTACTATTGCTCCAGCTTGGCCAATTCTACAGGACAACTCAGTATCACTCCTCCCATCTTTCGTGAAAAAGACCCCGAGATACTTAAACTTAACCAACTGTTTTAAAGAAGTGTTTTTGAGAAATTTTTAGAACAGAACAACCATAGCTTAATCGAAAGCCAATCTCAAATTTTGTTCAAATAGTTTTAGAACTCCTGTTTTGACGTATTTTTGAAAAAAAAATCGTGAAAAATTGTTTGTCCCCACCTTTATCTCCAATTCTATACGATTTGAGGAGCGAACAATTTGAAACAAAAAACATATAAAAGCAATTCAAAAATTATTTTTGAAATTATTCTGGTACCTTTTCTCTTCAATGTGGACCGATTTTAGTTAATTTTTTTTGGAGTTTGTATAAAAAGTCTGAAGAAATTTTTAATTTATAGGACTCTTCAATATTCAAAAGAAACTTAAATTTTTCTGAAATGGTTTATAAAGTGAATTAAAACAAGTAAGTAAGTGCAAGAGTTCGTCTGTTACGAACTTCTAAATACCCGACCCTCTTTCCCCATTAACACCAAATTTAAATTTTTTTGGTCAGTTTCATATACTTAATGTAAATTATTTAAGTTGGCCACGCCGCTAAATAAGGGCGTAGGCTGAAAATTTAAATCAACTAACTCTAATTTCGTTGGAACACGAGAAAATGGGTTAAAAGCGAATATTTATGCTTAAAAAAACAGTATTTTTCCAAAAACGCCCTCTAAAAGTGGGCGGAGCTCAATGCTTTGTATGCAACAAACTTAGCAAATTGTAATATCTTTAACATTTGTCATACATTTTTTTTTCAATTTAAAATGAATTTCCCGAGAAATCAGGTTTTCAAAGATTTCAGATGTTAAAAGTGGGCATGGTCAATGGAGTGGGCGGTCCAATTTTTGCCTTATTAAAGGCTTCTGGTTGATATTTCTTTCCACCAAAATTTGAGTTCATATGTTTTGTCTATCTTGACCAAAAGATATTTTGAAATGAAATGTAAATTTGAGGTTGTCTGGCATTCACGCCAATTGTGGGCGTGGCTTTTCACAATTTTCATACTTTGTCTGTACAAAATGCGAACCAAGCAACGCTGCAAGTTTCAGCTTCCTAGCTCAATTTTAAAGACCTCAAAACTGCATACATACGGACAGACGGACGAACGGACGGACGGACGGACATGGCTTGGTCGACTTACTTGTCGGTCTCGATTATATCTCTAAAAGGTCCTAGGGGTCTACGGTGATTATTTCACTGTGTTACAAACTATGCATTAAAATTAATATTCCCTCGGTCGGGTATAAATATATGTATTAAAGTTTTTTGGTGGATTTAATAAGAAGGTTGTTGGTACTAATAAAGCGTACACTAAGCTCAATTATAATGAGCTGGAGGCGTATTTTTGCTGCGCAATTTAAAGCAATTACCAATTTTTCGTCCTTCTTTAGTCAAAACACGAAAAGCAGGCACATTTTTTGTTAGATTTTGCGGTTTTTGTTATCCTTATATATAACTGTTCCTCTGGTGAATGGTGATTCTGGTTAGAGGTCGCTACTTATTTCAAATGGATTTTTTTTTCAGGGAAAGGTGCTACCGTAGTTTTCCTTTCGGGTAGCACCTTTCCCTTATAGTAGATTTTCAGCAAAGCTTTCTGTCTAAAATGGGTCCCAGATACTTAGCTTCATCAGAGAAGAAGCTGGCACTTTTGTAACCTCCGAAGCAGTAATTACATGTTTTTTCTTGTAACAACCCACTGACCATTATCATTTGATGGTCACATCCCTTGGTGGGCGTTGCTGCCTTATGAAAATCAGCCTTTGGTTTGCTCTTAATTAGTTACTTTTGTTGTAAAACGAAAATAAAGCTTCACATTACAAGTTGAAAATCATAGAAGTTGCTATTTAATATCAAAGAATGTTAGTTGCCCCCACCCTTGCGGGCGTCTTGGAGAATTAATTGGTTTTTCTTACGCCGGAAAGAAAAATTTCAGACAGAAAACATGTCGAATTTTGTTTTCAACACAACACTTAAGTTTTTGTTTAGGCAAAAAAAGATTAATGCCACACCCAATTTTGTTTAAAAAAGTTTAATTTTGCTTTTTTCCGCAATAATTCCAAATTTACAATTTGTGTATATTGGACAATCAACAGCCTTATTAAAAGAAACTGTAACTTTGAAATGAACGCTTTTAAAACGGGACTCACAAAGAAGCCTTGGTTCCGCCTTGGCTTGATGTTTATGAGTTCAGCCTTACGATTTTAATATTTTGTAACACATTGTAGATTCGGCCTAAAAGTTTCGTTTGGCAATTGTAAAGATAAAACGTAATGCTACATACTCAATTTCGTCTGACAGCTCGATAAAAATAAGATCTAAATCAAAATATTTAATCCATACGCACTGAGGATCATAATTTTTAGTAGGTAAATTTGTAAAAGCAAAATAAACATACTCAAAAGACGAACAAAGAAAATTGTAAGGGAGCGGGTCAATTCAGCTTTTTTAAGAAAATAAATCTTGCTTTCAAAACTCCGCTTTTCATAATTCTGCTGAATTTTGAGGAAATTGTAGGAAATTTCATTTCGAAACATATTCAAAGCCGATGTATCGTAAAGAGTTAAAGGCAAAGATTGTAAGTGAAGCTACCTTAAGCCATACATTGCGTCCGTTACGTCTAAGTATGTAGGTTAGGTACATAGCTGACAACTCAGTATAATACATACGTACTTATGGAAAGTGACATATGTTATACATTTCCTTGGCTCTGTTCACAGAGTGAAGTTGGAACTGCAGAGTAAACACTCTACAAAAGGGCACATATTTTAAATTTTCTGTTTTTAAAAAAGTCATCATCATAATATAAAAACACAAATTTTATAACAAAGATTCAATATTTATTTGGCACAATCAACTACAAAACTTTTAAAGTTACGCACCAAACATTATTTTAACCTTTTTATACGAAATTTCAAGCAGTAATTGAATCATTTTGTAGGTATGCACACAAATATTGCTCTTGTATGCATTCTCATATTTCAGCATTTTCTGAGCATTGCTACAAAATTTCAACGAGGAAGGACGGGCGGACGGACAAGGGAGTTATACCTACCTACCATACATATCGTTTTTCCATAAGTATTTCATAAAAAAAAAAATCACCGAGCGACAATTCATGAGACAGTTGCCGTTGAAGAAAAAAGCGCTATAGCATAAAGTAAATCCACCAAATACTACACTTTTCCCAAAATATGTTGTAATAACAATAGTGTAAGACATTAAATATCGTTCTACGCGCACAGAACAACACAAATACATATTTAGTTCGCATGATTTAAACTTGCAACTTTTTTACTATCTCATGACTAAGAACGAGCAAGACTAGGCATTATACGAGTTTATCACGGAGAAAATTCAAAAAGTTATATTCTCAAGAATATACAAAATCTAAATTATCCCACTGCTATTCTAAGCACCCCAAATAATTAATTGTGGAGTTGTATGTTTTGTTGTTAATTGAAATTGTTCTTAACGAATAAGATAGGCCATAGAAAAAGTTTAATAAACAGAAACAACTCTGAATATCCACCAGTTAAGCCACCAAGAGTTAATTTGAGGACTGATTCAACTTTAAGAATCCATACGTAAAAGAAAGTACATTCTAAGTAGATTTCAACTTACCCTAACTTGGTCCCGTAGCAAAGCTATGTCAGTGCTGGGATCACTACATGGAATATTATAGTGCTCGCCTTCCTCCTGAGAAAGTAGTTTATACCATCCTTCAATAGGTTCCTAAGAAAATATTTTAAAGAACATTTGCAAAAGAATTATTTAAAGCAGCTTCTAACCTTTATTATCTCCTGGATACTAAACGACAAAGATCCCATAAAGTCATTGCGAGAGGTTCTGTCCCAATCCCAAACCTCCACCAAGAGTCGTTTTTCCTTATCCTCAGGTTTAATATCACTTTATAATAAAAGGAAAATATTTAAACAATGTTTGATATGTTGCCACCTTTCAGCAAAGTTACTAAGTAAATGTTTCATTGAAGACTGGATTGAGAGTTGCTTTCATGGTTTTTGTCTTCTTTTTGGTTTTGTCCGCCTTATCCGGTAGCATTGAAACTCGTACATAAGGGTCACTGAGTCCATTCGTGTCCATAGGAATAAGATTAGCACCTTCCTTGACTGCAATAATTATTCCTCTTGAAGTTTTGTGTATAAATCCTAACATACGTTTACAAACTTACTCTCAACTGTAAGAACACCACCCTTTACATGTATTTCTAGGTTGATGCGACCTCGAATTTCCGATATATCACTTCCACATAATTGAGGAATTTGTTCCTTACATTCAGCGTGTACATTAAGATTGCATCCTTAAAAATGAAAGCTTCTTGCCAATGACTAGCCACAAATAAAAAAAAAATGTTTCTACCCGAGCAATTGAATCCCTGGTGAGCGATACCATGGAGAAGCAGACCACAATGGTCACAAAATGTCGGCGCCTTGTAAGTGGTTGACTCAAATTTATGTTTTATTTTTTGACAGTCCTTTTCGCGTTTAATTTTTATACGGGAGAAATACAATATTTGGAAAAGAATTGCTATAGTTGTCAAAATAAGCACAACTTACGGAGTCGATTTCAGTATCCTTGCCAGGACACTTAAACACTACGTAATCGTGACATCGATCGTGAACATTGAACCTACATGCTGCCATAGAAAAAATAATTTTTCCATTCAAATTCATCAAAAAAAAAAGATATTTTACCTTGACATTGAAACCCTTGTTTACCGAACCCCCTAAAAAATCAAGGAAACGTAAGCTCATAAATACAACTCTATGTACGTTACAAACCAGATGAACTCCTTGCAGTGACCGCAAAATGTGGGTTGTTTGAAGAATCGTGGTTGAAAATGATGTCCTTGAACAACAATTATTCCTTTTCGTTTCATGGCACCTTTGCGAATACGGTTTTTCATATAGTTGACGATCTTTTCGTCATCAGGAGCAGCTGCAGCATCTGCCATTTTATCCTTAATTATATTAGAAATACAAAACTAAGACAAAACCTTTAAGACTTTTTCGCGAGCTATTGCGTTTCAGAAACTGCTAGCTCAAATTTTCTGTTATAACTAAATGATAGACTCGGAAGTTTTAGCGAACGAAGCCCATACAAGTGCTTGCTTATGTCACATATAAGGGTTAATTTTCGAAGAAACAAACCTTTTTAGTGCTCGAATTCAATTAGGGTAGAATGTAAAACTGCGCCTTGTTTTCCCTATGAATGTAACTATACGTTTTAGAATAGAATAGAATGAATACGTCATAGAATCGTTGAGGAGAGACCCTACCTCATTTGTTGATTGTTGCCAATCGATATGCGAATCCCCTACCTTATAATGTGCTAAAGTGATATAACAACGTCACACCCAACCAGAAAATGACAAGTCCAAATTATATGCATTGGTGGCTCATTGCGAGAGTGTTACCCCCGCACGCCGCTGTCTACTATAGTTCCGTGGCAAACGTTTTTTTTAATTTAATCTATGTGTGACATTGTTCCTAAAACTGAAAAAATCAACAAAAAATGCAATGTTGTTAAAGGGGTTGTTGCCACGCCCGGTTTAAATTGACGTAACTTTGCAGCTGATATAAGTCTATGTAAGAAATTATTTGGCACCAAAGTTTTATAACGGGATTCAGAGTTTGACCCGGTCAATTAGGATGGAGTACCCGTAACCACCCTGCAACCCCATGGAGCCTGCAAGGTCCGGTTTAAGAATAGTCTTGAGGTTAGTTATGCCTGTGCCTGTCGTAAGAGCCGACTGAAATCCATTGGAAGAAGTAGTCTGCAGCATGTAATAAGTGATGCTGTCAGGAGTATATACACCTGGTGGGGCTACCCTTGGCAGCAAAGTTATAACTGAAAGATTTTTTTTTTTTTTTTTAATACTAGGGTGGGCGGAGGCTAAAACTCCAAAATCTTTCAAAGATACCAATACGCCCACTATAGCAGGTATATAATACCGAAGTAGCCGATATTGGTTATGCCCGATTTCCACGTGCTAAAAAACCATCCATTTATGAGAGACACTATGAAACTGCCAGAACGAACTTCATAGTAGTAAATTTTCGCTCTCTCATAATACTTCTTGACTACAACTTAGTTAACTTAACAAGTACTTTACGCTTCCGTAGTGTTAATCGCATTGGATAGGTTGCTTTCAGTGAATGCACCTACTAAGCCATTCATTCATGCGGCTTCATCCTACGTCGCTAGATCGAAGCGTCTTATTCTTTGTAGTCGTCGCTCGTTGTTTCCATCGTTAAGAGTCTCGTTTAGAGTACGGATCATTTCATTGTTGCAATGAACATGAAGGAGAGCATTTAGGTTTCGAGCAAAGTTTGTTACTTCTTTGCTCACGGTAACTATTGCTAAATCCCTATGAATATCACTATTCCTAATATACCATGGAGCATTCACAATTGCTCTTAGTGTCTTCTTTTAAAAAGTCTGCAACATGGACATGTTGCTCGGCTTGGTACAACCCCAAAGTTGTATACCGTATGTCCAGGACGGCTTTAACACCTGCCTGTACAAGAGCGGTTTGTTATATATGCTTAATTTCGAAAATTTTCTGATAAGCCAATACATTTCCCTGAGCCAAATCTCGAGCTCGTCACGCTTCTTCTTTGCGTGTGGTTTCCAACTTAGTTCAGCGTCCAGTGTCATCCCTAGATATTTCGCTTCATTTGCATAAGGTATTTGTGCAGAATTTATGAACAGAGGTAAATTGTTAACCCTTCTGTAAGTGAAATTCACATGCGTAGACTTGTTCTCGTTAAGAGCGATTCGCCAAGTCTTCGTCCAGACACAAATTCTGTCCAATGCTCGTTGGAGGTTTCTTGTTGATGACTCGACTGATTCACCTGTTGCCAGGATGGCCGTATCGTCCGCAAACTAGAGGTATGTCATCTAGAGGTATGTCTCTTGTGTAGAGCAGGAACAGGGTCGGACCGAGGACGCTTCCCTGGGGTACGCCAGCCGGAATTTGCTTGAAACTCGAGTATTCACTACTACATTTAACACGAAAGAGTCTGCTTTCAGATAATTTTCCAATATTTTAAACATGTCCCGGCAAGTTATGCCGTAGCTTATATTTCGAGCCTTCGTGCCATACCTTGTCGAAGGCTTGCGAAACGTCGAGGAAAGCACTTGAAAATATCCGGGATCAAGCGTCTTTCTGCAATTATTGGTTGTAATCGCTTCAGCAGAAGTTTCTCGAATACTTTCGATATTATCGGTAGAAGCGATATGGGCCTATAAGATTTTTCATCATTTGCGCATTTCCATGGTTTTGGAACCATAATGACTTCAGCAACTTTCCATTGTCTTGGAACGTATAGAAGTCTAAGAGAAGCCTTTTTTGGTAGCTCTTTCAATATTTCGCCAGTGATCAGGTCGTAACCCGGGGCCTTATTATTTTTAAGTTTGCTAATTGTCTGTTGGAGTTCAACTAACGAAACTTTTTTCATTCTAAAGCTATCAGGATCCGCGTTGTTGTTTAGAACGTTAGCCAACGGCGGACTGTCGAAAGGCTTGAATGTTTCTTCTAAATGTTCAGCAAACAAATTCGCTTTCTATTTGTCTTCTCTTGCCCATTCGCCGTTAGCTTTTTTTGTTGGTGATGAGTGGATTATAGGTTTCTTGATACACTTAACTGCTTTCCACAGCGAGTAGTTTGAGCTCCTATCCACCGACAAGCCTTCAAGGTATTCAGTGGTCTCACGATTTTTAAGAGCTTGCAACATTCCTTTCAGTTTGTTAGAGAGGTGGTTCAAGACGGTTTTGTCTGGGGCAGCCCTCGTGCCTTGCCATCTCCTACGCGCTCTTCTCTTTTCACGAATCAATTCTTCGATTTCGAGCGGATAAACGTACGTAAAACAGTACATGCCCGTCGGTGCTAACTGCGTTCTTTTGGGACGAATTGTTGTTCCAAGCAGCGCTCCGAATTGCTTCAATGAATTTGTCAACTGCAGTTTCTAACTCGAAAGGAGTTTTCAATAGCACATTCAAGCCAACACCCTCCTTACAGTCCTTTCTGAAGGCGCCCCAGTTCATGTTTTTGCTAGCGAATCTAGGAGCTCTTCATATTTTCGCCAGTCTTCAACCCATCTTCAAGATTACTCCTGAATGGTCTGAGCAAAGATCATAACACTCTTCAATTCACGTAAGGTATTTGGGGTACCCTTAAGCGATGAAAAAATCGACAAGGTCAGGCTTTTTATTCCTAT
Source organism: Neoascia interrupta (assembly GCA_947623515.1). Taxonomy (NCBI): domain Eukaryota; kingdom Metazoa; phylum Arthropoda; class Insecta; order Diptera; family Syrphidae; genus Neoascia; species Neoascia interrupta. The sequence goes on from OX392462.1 coordinate 140,248,698, forward strand.
CGGTTGGCTTACCCGTGGAGAAAAAGTCCACCCCACGCATCATACTATTTTTACACAGTAATCTGCCTCTTGTTGATTTGCATCGTGAGCCCCAAAAAGTATGCTTCGCGTTAAAGTCACCCCCAATGATAAAATTGGAGCCAATGAAGTCATACATACGATCAAGATCTTCTTCCACCAGTCTATATCCTGGCGGGAAATAACAAGATGCAATGTTATAATCTAAGCAGTAAATTTTTACAGAAACTGAACTGATCTGCATAGAGCCTAGCTCAACTTTTATGTTCTTGAAGTGCTTTATGCAGTTCTTTATGTAGGGGGAGGATCCTCCTCTCGAATTTTGCGAAGGGTGATGTGCGTGATAGTCATTGTAACCTTTAAGTTTGGGTGTAGACCCGTTTTTAAGGTGAGTTTCCGTAATCATGCAAATATCAATATTGTTTTTTCGTAGAAATACTTCTAGTTCGTCTATTTTATTCAGAAGGCCGTTTGCATTCCATGTTAGTATTTTAAATAACTGTTTCATATTCATGTTCTCTTGTAATTTTTTCGAGGCTTAAACTTGAGCTTGCTCAGTTTGTCAAATATAACTTTGTTGATTTTAGTCTGATCCTCAAGTTTCTCCAGGATTACAGCGAGGATCTGAGACACTGCATCTGTTGTGGGCGATCTTGCCTTGTTTTCGTTTGCCGCAACCTGTGCGTATGATTTCGGTCTGACCAGTGGTGGTTTTTTCGCTGCACTTGAACTGGCGCCGCTCTTTTGTGGAGCTTTTACGCCTTTTGTCGACGCCTCCTTTGCCAATCTCGCACTTTTGATCGGCTTTGCCGTCTTTGGAGTCTTTGGCTTAGGAGTTTCAGCAGTTTTTGGACGTCCTAGGCTTTGATTCTGACCTCTTGTATTTTCCTTAAGAGGTTCTCGTCCCTTTTGCAGCTCTATGGCTACTTCGCATCCTCGATAGTGTGCGGGGTGGTTTCCGTGGCAATGTCAACTTTGCACTCTGTTGAGAGGTGTTTTCCGCACATTTCACGCAACGTGGTTCTTTTTGGCAGTAGGCACTTCTGTGCCTGAATTCTTGGCATCGCTTACACTGTGGTATCAGTCTATTGCCCTTTCGCATGGGTTTGATTTTAACCCTGATGTTAAGTATCATTTTTATCTTATAAATATCGTTAATGCTCGGCATCAATAATTTTAAGGCCTTTATTTTTTACGTCTTTTACAACGTCTTCTTTTGTGCATGATGGGTGGAGCCCCCTTATAATGACTCACAATAACTGAAAAATGAACACGAAGGCTTAAATAAAATGCAGCAGCGTATGATAAATATTGTGCCGGTCATTGGTCAGCGTCTGATTCCAGAGGGGCGGCTGAACTTCAAATAACATAAATCCAGGAGTGTTAATCTTGGGATCAGAGGCTTCCTGGTCGGCGTCTATTGTCCGGGTTAGGATCGGCTGTATTTAAAACTGGCAGCTAGGTATAAAATGCACCCCCTCCCTCCCCAACTATGAAAAGAAAACTAAAACAGCCTCGGATTTTTGATCATCCTGGTAATCCAGGGCACCCTTTAGCTAGGCCTAAGGGGTGTCAGCAAGCAAGCGCTGGTCGGAAGGTCCCGTTCGGCATCCGACCTGCTATCCATTATGGGGGCGGAGGGTGACAGCGCCAAGTCAAAATGAGGGTGTAAGTGGAAACTCTAGAAATCGAGAACAACATCAACTCAAAATTGGCACATGGAATGGATCGTCGCTAACTTTTCGTTAAATTTTCGCCTGTATAAAAATTAAAATACTACATTCCTGTGGAATAGGGTTTAAAAATAGCACATACGGTAAGCCCGTCCCTTTTAGGGGTCGATAAAAAATGAATACCTACATCGATAAAAAAATGTATAGTGTGAAGTAAAAAACTAAATTTTTGCGTGCTCTTAAGCCTAACTGGGCAAACACAGTGATGAAGCTGTAGTGGTAGCTAAAGTAGTAGTAAGACATGTCAAAAGTTAAAACACTTCCATCCAGTGCAATGGGCACTGTGTGTCTGCACTCAGGAAAAAACATCACATTAAACTGCCAATGTGACGACTATTAATTCAACACTCCATTTATGAATAGTATTTCCTATTAACACAATAGTTTGACGCTGACATCAATAGTTTCCGCAGTATTAATATAAAAAGATTGAAATTATTATTTATCAATTGCAAACACTATTAATTTTACTGGAAAAACTATTAGTTTAATAATATGTCTCCTATGCATTCAAAGGTACTGTATTCTTGAATTGATAGTCTGAGATTTTTTATTAATAATGGGACACAAAGTATTGGAACTAAGATATTCATGTTATTGAGTTAATAGTGCGCACTTTTACTTATTTGTGTGACGCCTGAACAATGTTTCAAGCTTATGAGATTTAAACAAATGTTTATGAGATTTAAACAAAGATCCGTAAAATCAACAATGTGAGCCTACCATTATTTTTATGGGACGATACTATTAATTCAATCAGAGCATTAATTTAATGGGACCATACCCTTAATTTAATGTGATCATACCATTAATTCAATCTAACCATTTATCTAATGTGACGATACTATTGATTTAATGTGACCATAGTATTACTTTAATGCGACCATTTACCATTGATTTAATGCGACTATACCATTAATTTAAGTTGACCATACCATTGCCTTAATGTGACCATTTGCCATTGATTTAGTGTGACCATACCATTGATTAACTGTGACCATACCATTAATTCAATCCAGCCGTTTTTTTTAATGTGACCGTACCATTTATTTAATGTGACGAAACCCTTTGTTCTTACAGGACCATACAATTGTTTTAATTAGTGCTAGCATTGAAATAACAATGCACACTATAAATAATGTGGTCATACCATTGTTTTAATGGTTCTTCTGTGTTATTAATGTGATGCCTTCTTAATAAAAGCTTGTTTCCCAAGCAGTATGAAACGCGAAATAAATTTTTAGTTGAAACGCAGTGTTGGTCCTGGGAGGTTGTTAGGTATAAAAAGTGAAGACGGGAACTTTGTATAAGTAAGTTTCCATATATATTTTTACACCATTTATGTTCTTAAACTTACCTACTTATTTATTTTCAGTTTTTGTTTGTTCTTTTTTTTTCTTTTTTCCCGCTATCTACTCTTACAGACGAACTTACCTAGATATATATACATTATATCTCTATTAAATATGTCAACAAAATCATTTTTACCTAACTTAAACTCCTTTTTTTTAGTTTCAGTTATTTTTTCTTTTCTTTTTTCTTTTCCTTTTATAAATAGCCAAATTTGATAGTGTTTAATTTTATCACTCAAGGTATGACCCCCTTGTTAATGGCAAGGTCCCATAGGGGTTTGATTGAATTGGTATGATCACATAAAATCCTAATAAATTAATTGTCTGATTGAATTAATGGTATGGTCCCATTAAAACAATGGTATGGTGCCATTGAAATTGCGGTAACATTAAATTAATGGTAGGTATGCTCACATAAAATCAGTGGTATGGTCACATTAAATTTCAATGGTATGGTCCCATTAAATCAATGGTATGGCCGCATTAAAACAATAGTATAGTATAATTAATCTATAATATAATTATATAATTAATCTATAATAATTAATCTATAATAATATAATATAGTATAATTAATTAATATAATTAAAATATATATAAATTAATCGAAATTAATCGAATAAACTAATCAATGGTATGGTCACATTAAATCAGTGGTATGGTCACATTAAATTAATGGTATGATCCATCAATTATTCAATGGGACCATCCCATTAATTAATTCAATTCGAAAACATTACTCAATTTTTAATGGGATGATCATTTTATTTGAATGTTGTATACTATCAAATTCAATAGCACTGATACCATTAAAACCATACCACGCACACATTAAAGTAAAACTACATCTTATAAATTATTAATGGGGTGCATTATTACTTCAAAAAGATGGAAATGACCGTTGATGTAATAGTTTCGAAAGTTTTGTATTAATGGTACGGAAAAAGTATAATACTAATGGGACTTTTGATTGATTTAATAGTTTTTTATTCTGAGTGTGGAGGCGGTAGCATGTGTTGTGGCGGTAGTAAGAGTTGGCCAACTTTTAACTTTCGTAGCGCTAAGCGGTTGACGGCGCTACAAGGTTGACCCGACGAGAGTAAATAATGGAGGAAAAGGACGTTGAGAAATTTATATAAATAACTAAAACAAGTGACATTATGTGGAATTAGTAACATCCGCTTTGTAAAAATACTAAAAACTAGTGACCGGGTTACATTCCGCTTAGGCGAATCGTTGGGAAACGCATCCCAATTAAACAATGTCAAGCTCCGAATCGCATGGCATCGACCCCTTTTCCATAACATTGTAGTTTTTGTTCAACATGTATACCACAGTTCTGGCTAATATAAGCCAAAAGTTTTAAGTGCATTTTTATGTCAGAAATTAGGTTTTTATTTAACCACGCCCCAAAAGATGGTGTTGTGAAAATTCTACTAATAAGTTGATAGTATACAGAAATATGTTAACATATAAAGGAAGATTTTTGATTGCAAGCAAACGCATTGCATATACAAATATTGCTTGTTAAACTGAATATGAAATCCGACCACGCCTACGTGGGGCGTTTTTTGGCGAAAATTTACAGGTTAGCTAACATTACATCAAGTATTGCAAAATAAATGACTTACAGGGCAAACCAATTTCATCCGCAATTGGCTTCCACTCCTGGGCCTTTTTATACCCCATCCCCTAGGATAGAAGGTATATTAAATTTTATTTATAGTTTGTAACATGGAAATAATAACCGTAGACCCCCAAGACCTTAAGGGCATATGATCGAGACCGAATTGTAAGTCGAATGAGCCTTGTCCGTCCGTCTGTCTGTCGGTAGTTTTTAGGCCTTAAATATTGAGCTGGAAGTTGAAACTTGATATCTGTTCTTTCTAGGTCGCGAAGCAGTACAAGTGTAAGCATTTTTGAAAGCCGATCACTAACACGCCCACTTTACTTATTGGCATGAGTTTTTGTTTAGTTTAGTGACTATTTTAGTTCATAAAAAATATTATTTACAATTTTTATATCCAACCCAGTGTATATTAAGTTTGATGTATATTCTGTAACGTAGTGAAATAATCACCTTTTAGAGATATCATTGGGACCGACAGGAGAATCGTTTAAGCCGTGTCCGTCCGTAAATAAACAGCTGAAAGTTGGTTAATGGGCTGGAAGTCCATTGGACCAGATCAAGTTTAAAAATTAGCTGAATCCGCCCACAGACACGCCCCCTATAATCCTGTATGTGCGACAATCTATAATTAAAAAAAAAAAAAAACTTTTTTAAAATTTTAGCTATGTTACAATGGCGCTACCGCATTTATTTTTGGTATGTAATATTGCCTTGTAATTGTCTTTAAAGTAGCCAAAAAAAATTGTCTTTAAAGTTGGCCTTTTCATTGACCACACTTAATGATTTTAGCTTAAAATGACTTAAAATGAAACATATACATGAAAATTGACTAGAAATCATATGGCAAAAGTTGTAGACTTTAGCATTTTCTAACTTAAATGTTAAAGTTGTGCGTGCCTCCGCCCACTTTTGTAGGCGTGGCGTTAAAAAAGTGTTTTTATACCCTATTCCACAGGAATGGATTATATTAAGTTTAATACAGGCGAAAGTGTAACATAGAGAAATAATGACGATTGACACCCAAGACCTTAAGCGACGTATTGACACCCAAGACCTTCTGAGTCGTATGAGCCATGTCCGTCCGTCCGTCCGTCTGTCCGTCCATATGTCACCAATTTTAAGGCCTTGAATTTTGAGCAAGGAAGCTGAAATTTTGTACGTAAGCTTTCTCTTATCCGAAGCAATACAAATGTTAAAATTTTTGAAATCCGCCCACAGACACGCCCACAATCGGTCTAAATATGCAACAACCTCCGGTGCTTACAACACTGTAAGACGTCGTGAAAAGCTGAAATTAATTATATAGCATCTTCTAATGAAAACAAGTCATAAAAAATAAAAATAAAGTCCGCAGACCGCCACTTGTGGGCGTGGCATCGATTGAAAGTGTAATCTTTCAAATGCAGTTTATTCAATATTTTTGTTCCAAATCGAAAAATTTTTTCTTAAAATACTATGTAGAAAGCGCTTTTTTCTAAGTTTCTTTTATACGAAATTTTGGGCCACGCCCACATTTAGAGGCAGAATTTAGGAAAAACCTCTTATTTTCCGGAAAACATGGATTTCGACTACTTTTTAGCATAACTTAAGTAAGAATAAGAAATAAAATTTAGCACATTAGCTTTACCGTGTTCTATACCAGATTTCGTTCCTACAAGGTTTTTAGCCACTCCCATGTTTGGAGATAGATATTACGAAATTGTTGAATTTAAACCAGAAAATTACATTTTTGGCATCGAATTAAGGAGTAATTGTTCAAATGCAACTTATTCAATATTTTTGTTCCAGATCGAAAAAATTTTACTTAATATGTTATGTAGAAAATACTCTCCTTTTGTTCACATAAAGTTTTGGGCAACGCCCACACTTAAAGGCAGAATTCCATAAAAACCTATAAACTTACAGAAAAAAATGGATTTCGACTGCTTTTAGCTTTACTAAGGATAGAATAAGAAATAAAATTTAGCACACAAAGTACACCTAATACTATTTCAAATTTCGTTCATACAAATTTTTTGGCCATGCCCATCCTTAGAGGTCAATTTCAAAATGATGGTTGGACCTGCCACGCCCCTTTTTTAAAAAAAAAGTTAACAAAAATTTATAAGAAATAATTTTTTTTTTTATTTAAAATGATGCAAAAGGTAACGGGACGAGGATGGAAAACAAGAAAATAAACGAGTGGAAAGGAGAATAGGAATGGAGAGGAGAATATAGGAATGGAAAGGAGAATAGGAATGGAAAGGAGAATAGGAATTGAAAGGATAACAGGAATGAAAAGGATAATAGGAATGGAAAGGATAATAGGAATGGAAAGGATAATAGGAATGGAAAGGATAATAGGAATGGAAAGGATAATAGGAATGGAAAGGATAATAGGAATGGAAAGGATAATAGGAATGGAAAGGATAATAGGAATGGAAAGGATAATAGGAATGGAAAGGAGAATAGGAATAGGGTGTACCGCGGTCCGTTACAGACGGACCGAAGCTATTACATACGTACTGTTGCACTTACTCTTACTTACTTACGTAAGGTGGCGCTACAGTCCAGGGTGGACCTGGGCCTCAGCCAACAAGCTTCGCCAGCCACCTCTGTCTCGAGCTAGCCGTCTCCAGTTTCGCACGCGAAGTTGGCTGAGGTCCCCTTCCACTTGCGTGCGTCACCTGAGTCTCGGTGCTCCTCTACCGCGCCGTCCCTGCGGTGTAGATTCGAAGATTTTCCGGGCCGGGCGTTGGCGTACATCCGCTCTAGATGACCCAGCCATCGTAGACGTTGTGTTTAGACTCTTTTGGCTCATTTGTACAGCCCGTACAGTTCGATGTTATATCTCCTCCTCCACTCTCCGTCTATGCAGACGGGACCGTAAATCGTCCGAAGAATTTTCCTCTCGAAGCAGCCTTAAGTGTTTTCATCCGCCTTTGACAGGGTCCATGCTTCTGCACCGTAAAGCAGGACTGGGATGATGAGGGTCTTATACATGGACACTTTAGTTGCTCAAGAGAGGGCTTTGCTACTCAATTGCCTTCTTAGCCCAAAGAAACAGCGATTGGCAAGAGTTATCCTTCGTTTGATTTCAGCGCTGGTGTCATTGTCTGAATTGATAGCGGAACCCAGGTAGACAAAGTCCCTAACTACCTCAAAGTTATAGCTGTCGATGGTGATGTTTTGTCCAAGACGTCGGTGTTGGGTGTCTTTTCTTGATGACAGCATATACTTGGTTTTGCCCTCATTGACTGCTAAACCCATATTCGCCGCTTCCGTCCTAATACTCACGAAGGCTTCACTGACATCACGCTTTCTTCTAACGATTACGTCAATGTCGTCTGCGTATGCGAGTAGTTAAACGGACTTTTGAAAGATTGTACCTCTGGTGTTCGCGCGAGAGTTCTGCACAATTCTCTCAAGTATGATGTTAAAGAAGTCGCATGACAGCGCGTCGCCTTGTCTAAATCCTTTTTTGATATCAAAGGGGTCGGTGAATTCCTTGCCGACATTGACGGAGCAGCGTGAGTTTTCCATCGTCATCCTGCACAGACTGACGAGTTTGGCAGGGATTCCAAAACTAGACATTGCGCTATATAGCTCTTCTCTATAGATGCTGTCATACACGGCCTTGAAATCGATGAAGAGGTGGTGTGTATCGATTTGGAATTCCTGGGCTTTCTCCAAGATCTGCCGCAGTGTGAATATTTGATCGATGGTGGAATTTCCTGGCCTAAAGCCACACTGATATGTACCTATCAGATTGTTGACAAACGGCTTCAGGCGTTCACATAGTACAGCAGAAAAGATCTTGTATGCGATGTTAAGAAGACTTATGCCTCTATAGTTGGCACAACTCAGAGGGTCTCCTTTTTTCAGAATCGGGCAAACAATGCTGAGGTTCCATTCGTCGGGCATGCTTTCTTCCGACCATATCCTGCAGATGAGCTGGTGCAAGCTCCTAAAAAGTTCGGCAGCTAGGCCGTCTGCCGGCTGCTGTCCGGCTGCTTTGTTGCACTTGAGCTTAGACACAGCTACTTTCACCTCCTCCAGGTCGGGTGGGCGGTATCGTTCGTATGCTTCGTCGGTAACGCCGTTACACAGTCTGCAGAAGGTGTCTTTCCAAATCCTCAGCACCGACTGCGATTCTACAACGATGTTCCCTTGATGGTCCTTACAGGCTTCAGTTCGAAGTTTATACCCTTGGCAGGACCTTTTGATCCTTTGGTAAAACTTTCTAACCTCATTCCATTTGTAACATCTCTCTATCTCTTCAACCGCGCGCTTCTCGTGCTCTCTCTTTTTCCTTCGGAGAAGCCGGTGTTCCTCTCTCCTCCTCTTCTCGAAGAAATCGCGAGCAGCTCTAGTCCTTCTGTGCAGCGCCGCTTTGTATGCTTCCTGTTTAGCTGCATGTGCTTGCCGGCATTCATCGTCAAACCAGGGGTTTCGTTGTGGTTACCGTGTGAAACCCAGCACTTCAGAGGCGGCGTCTCTGCTGGCATTTTGGCAATGTTGCCACTGGCTATCAATACTTGATGCTGGCTGCATAGGACTTCGTAGAAGGTTTTGAGAGACTCGGTTAGAAAAGGACCTGGCGATCTCTTGTGATTGTAGTCGGCCGACGTCAAACTTCCTCACAGTATTTCCATTACTTGGCGCTGGTCGGGATATCCGCAGCGGTACCTTGGCTACAACAAGGTAGTGATCCAAGTCAAAGTTGGCCCCTCGGAAAGTTCGGACATCCATGATACTGGAGGAGTGCCTTGCGTCGATCGCAATGTGGTCAATCTGGTTGACGGTTGATTGATCGGGAGATCTCCATGTCCCTTTGTGGATATTGAGATGCGGGAACTGTGTACTAGCTACCACAACGTGTCGCCCCGCAGCAAAGTCGATCAGCCTGAAACCGTTATCGGAGGTCGTGTCGTGCAGGCTATGCTTTCCGACAGTACGGTTAAAGATGCCCTCCCTTCCTAGCTTGGCATTAAAATCGCCTAAGACAATCTCAATGTCGTAGCTAGCACTAACTCAGTGGTTTTCTATTAAGAATCCATAAAACATCTGTTCGGAATGAGCTGGAAGCAAATTCAACGAAAGAGGCGGTATCAGCAGATGCAACTGTTACTAAGGTTAACGAAATTTTGAACGACATGGCTCATAAAAATCTTCAAAAAAAGGACGCTTAATCAACAATCAAAAGCAAAAGAAACCAATTGTTGTGGCAGATAATACACTGAAAAAAAACCCTGGTATAATTGACAAAAATGCTGGTGGGAACAACAAATCTTCTATCAAAATACGTCCAACAAAACCATTTTATCAAATTGACGAAATTTGTTAATAATGACAAAAAATTATTTTTTCGTATTGAGAAAAATCCATTTGTTGTAACAACAAAAATTCTGTTTGGAACTAAAAAAAAATTAACTGCCAACACTAATACTACTTAATTACTTTACGTATTGCCTGAAAAGTGTTCACTGCGATTTTTTTTTTAATTGTGATTGCCCCCGTCAGGAATCGAACCTAGAGTTTAATTCATACTCTGCTACAGAGAAGACGAGCTCATTGACGCGCACGGCCGTTGTTGCTACAAAATATTGTGTGCCAAGAAGTTACTTAAAGGAAGAAGGGAAAAAACTGACAAAATTAATTTTTTCATATTGATAACGATTTTGTTAAATTGACAGTCTAAATTTTGTTATTCTGATAAAAACCTCAAAAAAAGCTTTTGTTGTGTGAACAAAGTTTTTGTTGTTTTGTACAAAACCGAATTTTCTTTCTTCTTTTAGAAAATCGACAGAAAACTGTTTCATGTAACACAAACGTTCTGTCATATTGAAAAAAATCATTTGCTGATGTAATAAAAAAGCTATGTTACCAAATATTTTGCCAATTTGACAAAAGGCTCATTTGAATGGATTGAAATTTACCCAAAATGACAATTTCATTGCTAAATCAACAATTTTGCTTTTTAAAGGTCTTCTTAATGTTGTCTATAATTGCTGGAATTTCTTCTTTAACTGAAAATAATTTTGTAGGTAATATTGACAAAAACTTTTTGTTAAAATTCAACAAAAGCAAAATTAGATAAGTTTTAAGGCTTTCCCGGTTGTTAATTGACATGACAAGAAACTTTTCGGAGGTCTTGGAAGAGCTTAGGTCACTTGCCATTGAAGAATTAAGGTTCGCTACTTCATTTAGATTAGTCACAAACCGCAGTAGAAGAGAAGGCAAAACACTTCCCTTAATTGTTCTTCAACTTACTCCAGATAGTAAGGCGGGCTTTTTGCATAAAATAAAATCTATCTATTTTATCATGTAATAATATGGGAAAATTAAAAAAATCAATTACGATTCAATGTCGTAAGTGTCAGCGTTTTCCCCACAGCACTGTTAATTGTAGGATGAAACACAGGTGCGTTAAGTATGGTGGTAACCACGGGCCGGGTAAATGATATATAGAGCAATCATCAGGCAAAGAAAAACTCTTTTGTGTGCTTTGTAAAAAAAAAGCGGTCATCCGGCTTCTTATGAAGGCTGTAAAGCTCATGAGGCTCTTAAGAAAAAATTCAAACAACGAGCAATAAAGTTTAAGGAAAATCAAAAACAAAAAGAAAATAAAATTCATGATTATGTAAATTAAGGTTTTAGCTGTGCCGACAAGGTAAGGGGTGTACGTGTAAGAGCTAATGAACTCACTAATCCAAGCTCCAAAGAAAATATTAATATATTAAATCCCTTTGATCAAGTCAAAAATGTTATTTTTAAAATGATGCAACAGCTATTTCAAAGTTTTAGCAATACATTAGAAACGCAGTCAAAAAGAATAGACACTCTGAAATGATGAATAGAAAAGTATTTAGACATCTTAAAATTATATCCTTGAAAGTATAAATTCAATTATAGCTAACAGTAGAGGGGTAACAGACATTCTTTTATTTTGCGAAGCAAAATTAAGAAAACGCAATTAAATAACTTTTGCAAACTTTACAGTTTTTAGAACTGCTAGAGATAATGCTTCTGAAGGTGGGGGTACTGCCGTCCTAGTAAAAAGAGCTATAGCATATAGTAAAGTAGAGATAACAGAAATTCAAAATTTTAGCTCAATCTTCTATTATAATGTTTGACCTTGGGAACAGACAGGCCTTATATGTCTTACTTACTTACTTAAGGTGGCGCTACAGTCCGGGGTGGACCTGGGCCTCAGCCAACAAGCTTCGCCAGCCAGCTCTGTCTCTAGCTAGCCGTCTCCAGTTTCGCACGCGAAGTTGGCTGAGGTCCCCTTCCACTTGCGTGCGCCACCTGAGTCTCGGTGCTCCTCTACCGCGTCGTCCCTGCGGTGTGGATTCGAAGATTTTCCGGGCCGGGGCGTTGGTGTCCATCCGCTCTAGATGACCCATCCATCGTAGACGTTGTGTTTTGACTCTTTTGGCTAGGTCGGTATCGCTGTACAGCCCGTACAGTTCGATGTTATATCTCCTCCTCCACTCTCCGTCTATGCAGACGGGACCGTAAATTGTCCGAAGAATTTTCCTCTCGAAGCAGCCTAAAGTGTTTTCATCCGCCTTTGACAGGGTCCATGCTTCTGCACCGTAAAGCAGGACTGGGATGATGAGGGTCTTATACATGGACACTTTAGTTGCTCGAGAGAGGGCTTTGCTACTCAATTGCCTTCTTAGCCCAAAGAAACAGCGATTGGCAAGAGTTATCCTTCGTTTGATTTCAGCGCTGGTGTCATTGTCTGAATTGATAGCGGAACCCAGGTAGACAAAGTCCCTAACTACCTCAAAGTTATAGCTGTCGATGGTGATGTTTTGTCCAAGACGTCGGTGTTGGGTGTCTTTTCTTGATGACAGCATATACTTGGTTTTGCCCTCATTGACTGCTAAACCCATATTCGCCGCTTCCGTCCCAATACTCACGAAGGCTTCACTGACATTATATAAGGCTTCACTGGCCTTATATGTTATGCGACCAAAAATCCGATTCAAAATTTTTCCCAAGAATTTACTCGTCTTTTCCAAATTCTAAATTTAAATTACTTAAAAAATTACTATATTTTAGCTGGAGATATAAATGCATTACACACAAGTTGCTTAAATTCTAGTAACAATACACGTGGAAATTTCATAAGATCATTTGTCGATGATAATGAGCTAGAATATAAAATAAAGTTTTATTCATCTGTCATTCCACCTTTCCCGAGAACAAACTCATATATAGATGTAGGGGTCTTAGATGCACGGCTTCAAGTGGAAACAGTAAGATCTTATAATAAGATACCAGTATTATCTTATGACAGTGACCATTCAGCAATCTTAATGAAAACAACTTTACAGAATGATTCGGCTTTTGATTTGCTTATTGATGAACCTCTATACAAACATAATTTTGATAGGACCAATTGATTAAATTTTAAAAGAAAAGCAGAAGTTTTATGTAGACAACAATTCCAAGAAGATAAAATTGCTAACGACAGAAATTTATCAAATTCGGATATAGATATGTACATTGAAAAATTTTACAGTATTACAGTATTATTAATAATTCAATTGAGTCAACAGTACCCAAATTTAAGAGTACAAATTCAATGGAATGTTACTTAACTCCAACTATAAAACGATTATTAAAGCACAAAAGCTACTTATTATCTTGAGTAAACTCTTTTCATAGACATTTTAACAACATAAATAATTTAGAGCTTATACGCTTAAAATCACTACTAAAAAATATAAAAAATCTTATTTTACAGCAGTTTAGAAATTCAATTAATAATTTTTGGAAAAATAAATTGCTCAAAATTCAGAAACGTTTTTTCGAAAACAATGTTTCCGCAAATTAACAGTATTTTTAGACCAAAAGGCCAAATAACGATACCAACACTAAAGGTTAATGATGATAATGTTGGAACAGAACTTTAACATAGTGCTGAAATCAATACTTCTGACACTAACAGAGACGGTAACAAACTTTTGGTTAGTAACAACAAGCAAAAACTATATCTTATAGGATCTTATTCTGAAAAAATTCACTGTTCTATTTCTGACCGTTCTGTAACCGTAACTAATATTCAGAACGAAATATTAAATTCTGAGGAGCAAAATTCAGACAAAATACCCAAGGTACATTTTAGAATCAATTCCAAATCAGACGAGCTTAGTGATGAGGAATTGGGCAGTTATTTCACAACTCCTGAAGATTTAGATGATATTTTTTCAAAATTAAACAATAAAAAATCTTTTGGTCTATATAAAATTCCAAACATTGCATTAACCATTTACCTGATATTATCATAAGAAAATTTTGTATTTTATTCAACAATTCACTAAACAATCAATTATTTCCTGAATGCTGGAAAATAGCCAAGGTTTTTCCTATTGAAAAGAAAAACAAGAATCCAACAAACCCGTCAAATTATAGGCCGATAAGCCTCCTTTCAAATGTCGGAAAAATATTCGAAATTCTTATAAGTAAGGCAACTCAGCACAATTGTGAATCAAGGGGTCTTATACCAGAAAATCAGTTTGGATTCCGCAGGCATCATTCGACAATTCACGCAATAAACAAATTACTTTCTGATGTAACCTGGCAGTTAGTGAGTAAAGAATCAACTGGGGCATGCTTAGTAGATATTGAAAAAGCATTTGATAAAATCTGGCTAGATGGCCTTATAGCAAAATTAGTTAGATATATGTAGGTTTCCAATTTTTTTAATAGAAATGATATCTAATATGATTCGTGGCACAAAATTTGTTGTAACAAATGGTGAGGAGATAACAAACAGAATATTTATAATAGTAAATGGATTGCAACAAGGAACAGTAAATGCACCCCTTTTATTTAGCTTAAATATATGTGATTTTTTGAAAAACAGGGAGGGTACTATAGCCTTCGCCGATGACATAATTTTGTACTTCTCTAGTTCAAAAGTATGTATGATTAACAGCAGTCTCCAAAAGATGTTCAATCAATTACAAAAATTCTGTTCTGATTGGAAACCTAAAATTAATTTTGCAAAATGTGAAACTTTATTATTTAGGACAGTTTTAAATAAAGGAAATCGTGATTTAACGAAGAATCTGAAAAATTTAAAAATTTATGATAGTTTGAATAATAGCAATTCGCAACTCAAAATCTTTACGAGTGCAAAGTATTTGGGCGTGAATTTATATCAATATTTGTATTTTAACGATCATATTAAAATACAACTTAAAAAATCCAGAGCCGTATTTATGAGCCTAAAAAGGCTGTTTTACTCCACTCATCTCACTGCTGATATAAGAATTATATGTTATCTAACATTGATCAGTCCAATATTGACTTACGGCTGCCCCATATGGTTCAACAAAGAAAATATCTTCGTGCATGTTTGGGGAAATATAGATCCACCGAGAGTGACTATCTACATTTTATATCTAACAAAAATATATACGATGAAGCAGGGATTATGCTATCTGCAGACCGAAGAAACCATTTTCTTCGGTCTGCAGATATTATCGAAAAAAACCTTGTATCAGGGACAGCTTTATATGGCAATTTTGCTTTTTATGAAAGAGCAATTGAAGAGGGACACATTCCTCCCGAGGGTTTTATGTATCTTGATAGCCTAGGCCCTAAGGTATATAAATGACAGTCACAACGTACCTCTGTTCTATCATGCATATCGTAGGGCCACAGACAAGAAATTTCTATACGATTCAAATTTAGACTCGAGTATACCGAACCCTAACTGGAGGTATAGTATGGCTACTACAGAGAGAAATATACAAACCCAATTGAACAAATATTTTTGGCTTAATTAAATGTTTGTTTTTTTTTCGTCACAAACTTGTTATAAATAATAATAAAATTTAGTATAAATTATAGTATTAAGGCTCGTTAAATATTTTTTTTTCTTTTTTCTTTTTTGTTTATACCACATTCCATAGGATAGGAGGTATATTAATTTTGATTCATAGTTTGTAACATAGAGAAATAATCACCGTAGACCCCAAGACCTTAAGGGCATATGATCGAGACCGAATTGTAAGTCGAATGAGTCATGTCCGTCCGTCCATCTGTCCGTCCGTCCGTCCGTCCGTCTGTTGGTAGTTTTTAGGCCTTAAATTTTGAGCTAGGAACTATAAACTTGATATCTGTTCTTTCTTGGTCCCGAAGCAGTACAAGTGTAAAATTTTTTTTTTGAATTCCGCCCACTGACACACCCACTTTACTTAAAAGCATGAAAAATCAAAGTTTTCGCAGGAAGCTGAAATTTGGTATGCGATATCCTCGCTTAAGTGTATTGTGATTGGCATTTAAAAAAAAAGCGAATACCGCCCCCTTGTAGGCGTGGTCATACTTAATATGCATTCCAATAAACGGTTTTTGTTTTATATATTTGCTTTAAATCCAATAAGCTTGCACTATCAAATGTTCAGATATGTGCGAAAGCTATCAAATCAAGTGAATAAATTATCGCCACGCGTACTTTTGGGGCATTCTTAAGTATAAACCAATTTCTTATATTAAAATGCAATCAACACGTGTATACCACTTCTGAAAAAAAAAATCAAACAAAAA
This sequence comes from Neoascia interrupta, assembly GCA_947623515.1. Classification (NCBI taxonomy): domain Eukaryota; kingdom Metazoa; phylum Arthropoda; class Insecta; order Diptera; family Syrphidae; genus Neoascia; species Neoascia interrupta. The sequence continues at coordinate 140,264,981 of OX392462.1, forward strand.
TACGATGTTATTGAGAAGGGGTGGATGCCACGCCCCTTTCTTAGGGAGAAGATTCTTAACTGAGAAATTCTAAAAACAATTGAAGTTAAATGAAACTGAAATGTAACAACCAAGATCTATGACACAATTCGGAGCTTGACAGTGGTCATTGGGATGGGGTATCCAACGATTCGCCTAAGCGGATTGTAACCCTCCCACTAGTTTTATTATTATTTCTTGTATTATTTTTAGTTTTAAGAATAACTTTTTATTAAAAATTGTTTTTGAGGAACTTATTGGTATAAGACCAAAGAAAATTTTTATGCAATTTTTATGCATACACAAATGTTAACACATGTCCTAATAATTTGTCCGAAAAAACAATTGAGTGCTTAGTGCCATTATTGTTAAACTAATTATTATCTTGAAAAAAAAAAATTGTTTATTGGTTTTATATATATTTTTGTGCTGTTATAGTCTGAATAAACTTCAAACATATGAAAAATGGTCGATTTCACAAAATTATTGAATTTGAACCAAAAATTACAGTTTTGCGTACATTTTAGCCGCAGACTTGGATATTTCTATGCTAATATTGATTTTCGGTTAAAGGGGTTGGACATGCCACGCCCCTTTAAAAAAAAAAAGCAAACAATAACTTATAAGGAATAATTTTTTTTTTCTACTTAAAATGATGCAAATGGTAACGGGACGGGGATGGAAAACAAGCAAATAAACGAATGGATAGGAAAATAGGAATGGAAAGGAGAATGGGAATGGAGAGGAGAATAGGAATGGAAAGGAGAATAGAAATGGAAAGGAGAATAGGAACGGAAAGGAGAATAGGAGTGAAAAGGATAATAGGAATGGAAAGGATAATAGGAATGGAAAGGATAATAGGAATGGAAAGGATAGTAGGAATGGAAAGGATAATAGGAATGAAAAGGAGAATAGGAATAGGAATAGACGGACCGAAGTTGTTATATACCCCCTTGACCGAAGCTGCAACCCTGTTTTTTTCTTTAACTGTCTTCACTTTTCGTTGTATATAAAATATTTGGTCTTCTATTTGGTCTTCGTATATAAAATCTTTGGTCTTCTTTCTATTTTTCTTTTGACTTTATTTCGCTTTGGCAAACGAAATAATACCAAATTGGCGTTATTTCGTTTTTGAAAACGAATTAAGACCAAATTTGAGATTTGGCTTTATTTCGTTTGGCGTTATTTCACGTCCCCATACAATTTTAGTAGAATTAAAAAGGGCTGCGATCATTTCCCGGTGCTTTATTTTTCTTAGACTTGTCGATAAATAGATTTACTTCGGCTTATGTGCATCGGTGCATCAATGATATCATCAACATTAATAGGGGGTGCATAATGTAAGGGAGGTGATTTTAACTCGGTATTGAGAAGGATTATAAAATGTTTTCTTAACTGCTCTGCATGCAATCCTGGAGCAATAGTATTGCCTTTTCCGTTGATAAATTTGACAGCTTTACAAAATTTAGCAGAAGGTCTTGATGCATTAATCAGTGCAATATTTTGTTGAAAAATTCTACTTTCTTTGCATTGCAGAGGGTTTTGCTTGATTGCAGCCGCGTAGAGAACTTTGGACGTGCTGGTACCGTATGATCTCTATAACTTGAGAAATGCAAAATATGTTACTCTCGCTTGCATGCATTCGTTATCAAACCATTTAGTTTCCTGAATTTCCTCTTCGGTCCTGCTGACCCAACATACGGTGGGAGGCCGCTGTTTTCAATATTTCCTTGAGGATATCGATGTTCAGTGGGGCATTTGTGTCTTCTTGATGAAAGAGCTCCCAATTGAGATTCGTTTTATACGCTTCCTGGAGACTGTCTTTCCAGGCCACCTTCGGAAGGAGTTTGAGTTGCGTTCCTACGTTATTTTAACTGGGGGTAACTTCGGAAGAAACTTTTAAGGGCATATGATATAACACAGATATAACACAGTAGTCAAAAACCGTAGAAAAGTAATTCCCCTCTAGAATCAGCTGGTTCAAGTATTTTAACACCTTTTCAGTCTTCGGTTTCGTCCTTTGATCTACGGGATCAAAAAATTCATAATAATAACTTATTCTTCAAGGCTGCTTTGTTATAACTTAAAATTATACATCTATTATATTCAAAATTTATCCGGAAGACGGGTTTACTTCAGTTATGCTCCGTGTAAGCGACCTCTAGTATGTGTGCTTAAACGTATTGAACTACCTGCAATTTTCCTTGTGCTTTCGCCTTTGTCAAAATTCAAGTTTCTGTGATTGACAGCTTCAGATGACATTGACAGTTCATACAAATTATTTTGGTTTTGCGAATCGCTCATCAAATTGGTTAAATGTGCGGGAATTTCGCTAAATAATTCATGAATAACCTTCGCTTCATCCTCGATGCCACATTTTAGCCCCTTTGCTAAGTCCCAAGTGAAAAGTTTGTCCGCAATGTGTAGTTTGTTGTCTTTCAAAACAATTTCCATGTTCGGTCTTTTGTCGCAAATCAGGCAAATCAGATTTCGAGATTTCATTTTAATAATAACAGTAGCGGGGCGCTGATTTCGAACGGCAATTTTATACGCAGTTGTCGTTGGTTCCGTCGATCTTGTCCGTTCCACACAAATACACTTCGCCTTTTCGATTTGGACGATGTTAGTCTCCACGGGTAGATGCATGATCACATTCGCTTCTGTACTTTTCTGCATGAGTTTATCTAGTTACAGTTCTAGAAGTTTGTTTTGGTTTTCCAGTTGTTCAACTTTCGCCGTAATCCCATTGTGCGGTTGTTTAAGACCTACCAATTCAGAGTAGACTAACTGGAAATGGGTTTTCGTTGCGAGTTCTTTGGTAAGTTCTCTATTCTTTTTATCTAGAATCGCTATAAGCTGTTTTATAGAGATGCCTGTTATACTTTCCATTGCTGCGGGAGTTTGGAGTTTATTAAAGCGCCTTTTCTCGCTATTTAGCTGGTCTGGTGAGGTTTCTTAGAAAGTTATACATGTTCTTTGTTGATTTCCGGGCAGCGTTCGACTCTATACCCAGAGATCTGCTTTTCTATAAACTCTACATGTATGGCCTATCATCAAAAATAATTCTTGTAATTAAAGCTTTGTATGATGGAAACCGTGCACGAGTATGGGATGGGACATCCCTATCTGATGAATTTGCCACGTCAATGTATATAAACGCCACGTTATTACTGTATATAACGTGCCATATTTGCCATATTTGCCACGTTATTACTGTATATAAACGACATAGTCGATGCGGTCAAACGAGGAATTGACATAAGTGGAAAAAACGTTCCGGCGCTTCTGTTTGCGGACGATATAGTCTTTCTTGCGGAAAGCATCGAAAGCTTGCAATTGATGATCAACCCTCTCGAAACTTATTGTAAAACCTGGAACCTCTCAGTTAATCTAGCGAAGTCTAAAATTATGATTATAAGGAATGGCGGCGGTAGATACTCGATAAGAGAAAAGTGGAAATTTGATGGAGTCCCGATAGAAATTGTTAAGGAATACAAATATCTAGGAGTCTTGATTACCTCCAATCTGAAATTTAACCAGCACCTTCGAGCTAAATTAGCGGAAGCTAAGAGAGGCCTATGTTCAGTTTGGGGTAGTTGTATGAACAAAAAACAAATTTCGTTTGCGGCAAAAATCAAAATATTTCGTACTACTGCAATCTCTATTCTTTTGTACGGAGCCCAAGTATGGGGCTACACATCATATGATGAAGTTGAAAAGTTCCTTCGTTTTTTCATCCGGTCCACGTTCAGACTTCCTAGAAGCTCACCAAATTACATGCTATACCTTGAGTCGGGAGCACATCCCTTGGTTTTGGATACCCTAAAAATATACTTCAACTACGTAGCAAGAGTATTGGCGATGTGCGATGAGAGGATACCGAAGCTTGTGTTGGCGAAAATGATGTCTACAGAAACTAAATGTGTGAGGGAATGGTACAAATTGGCAAATGATTGTTCATCTTCGTTAACATTAGCACCGAACGAAAACTTTACTGTGATCAATTTTAAGCTTAAGGAATTGCTCAGAAAAGCTAGTAATCATATGTATTACAAGTTTACCAGAGAAGCTCAAATGTCGCAGCATAGAGCCTATTATAGCAAACTGAACCACTACCTTGAATGCAACACATATTTTCTATCATCGTATCCAGTTGAAAAGATAAGTCTTATCTTTAAACTTAGAGGGGAGCTGATTGGTCTAAATTTTTTTCCACACCGACCTGAGCTACCTTTGTTATGTGACCTATGCAATTTAAGAGCACGGGAAGATGTTCTGCACTTCGTAGGAATATGCCCAGTCCTGAAGGAAATCCGCAGGAGCTGCTTTGGAGTTGCCTCAATCAACTTGGATGAAAGCCTTAAGATTTTGAATGGAGAAAGAGGTTGGTACATATTATATAACTTCGCGCTAAATGCTTACCGATATAGAAATCGCATAACCCAGGAAAACTTTTAAGCAACCGATGTAATTAAACAAGCCTTAGATAAAAGTATTTAAAGAAATAAGGGGGAAAAAATGTATAATTAATTTAAATTTACTTACATCTACTTAATTAGTCCAAATGTCAGTCTGGCAGACGTCCATAGGCCACGCCAATTTCAGACTTAGTATAAGCAAACAGCGAAGATGTATAAAAATGTAAACAATTTTAAGTCAATAAATAAAAAAAAAATAAAAAAATGGTGAGGTTTCTTGAAGTCCTCTTTTGCTCATTTAGCGAGGTTATGGTATTGGTGGATTTTCAAATTGGATTTCAATTGGATTTCAAATTGGTGGCCTTTCAAAAAATTAATGGCGTATATTCTTTTCAACACCGAATCGTGAAACTGGTGTGGAATACAAAAAAAATCGTTCTTTTCTCGTACACCTGAACGGAATCGTGCTCATGTAAGTGTTCTTTTGAACTCCGAATTAAAACTCCGAATCGAAACTTTGCCACCGTCGTATTTGACGGTGGAGGCTGGGTGTTACTTTGATTGGGTGTTACTTGATTATGTGAAATGAAGTTTTTACTCAATTTTCATTCTTGATTATTTACAACACGATTGAAATTGTATGAAATCGATAAAAACCGAATTTTAAAGCTTTCACAGTTCGTTTTAAGTAAAAAGTAGAGAAAACCGACCCCAACAAAATCACGCTACGAAATTAAAAAAAGTAAACAAAATGAAGTCGAAGTAATTTGACACTTAACGTTATGATAGAGCTTTTGACGGCTTGGCGTCTACTGATTTTTCCGAGTGCGGGATGCCAAACAATGTTCCTTTTTATATGGAAAACGAACAAAAATTACACATAAAAGCAAATAACTATTTAAACCAGTGAGTAAGTGCTACAGTGTGTACGCAGAAGTTACAGTCCGTAAAACGGACCGTTGAATACCTCACCCTATCCCACATTGTAAAATGCTGATGTTATTGTTATTTTTTAATATATTTATAAGTAGTGCAAACTTTTAAAAAGGGCGTGTTTACACCGCCCCAAATTACAAGCCATCAGTTATAACGCAGATATTTCCAAGTTACGCTTAAATGTACGTAACAGTGCAATTTTTTGGTTCAAATTCAATATTTTTCAAAAATCGACCCCTAAAAGGAGATGTGACTAAAAACTTTGTATAAACGAAATAGAATAAGAATAAGATACCGTTTATATAACTCGCTAATTTGTTTTTGATTCTTCCTTAAATAAGGCCAGTCGAAATTACGTTTTTCTGAAAATTTTTAGCTTTTTCTTTAATTCTGCCTCCAAATGGTGGCGTGGCTCAAAGTCTTGTATAAAAGAAATGTACTGCTTCCGATGACAATGAACCCATGTACCAAATTTCAGGTTCCTCGCTTAAGATTTAAGGCCTAAAAACGTGTGACATACAGACAGACGGACGGACGGACATGGCTCATTCGATTCAAAATTCGGTCTCGATCATATGCCCCTTAGGTCTTGGGGGTCTACCATTATTATTTTACAGTGTTACAAACTATGTGACAAACTTAATATACCTCCTATCCTATGGGATGGTGTATAAAAAGCAATGTTATTGAAAAGGGGTTGATGCCACGCCGCTGTTTTTAAGGAAGGAGGATCTTAACTGATAACTTCTAAAGTTATTCTCTTTACTTATAACTTCTTCTCTTCTAACTTCGAGTTGATAGAAACTAAGATTTAACAACCAAGACTTATGACGCAATTCGAAGCTTAGCAGTGGTCAATTGGGATGGGGTATCCTACGTACGATTCGCCAAAGCGGATTGTATGTAACCCTTCCACTAGTTTAAGGCCCTGATAACATTTTTGATAATATTTATATAATCAATGAGAATATAATAATTTAATGTATACAGATACATAGTAATAAACTTAAACAAAATTGTATTAAAATTCAAAAAATCTTTACTAAGCATGAACATTTTTTAAACTCAACTCAATTTAAAACAAACTAATTAACATCCTCCTCGTGTTTTGAGCGCCAAAGTAATATTCTCCATGTTCTTTAAATAACTCATAATATGTTAAATATTTGCAACAAGGTTTGGTACATTTTAACTAAGCATTGATTATTATACGAACTCAATTAAATTTTAAGCAAACCAAATTATATATCGCATTGAGAAAAAAAAGGCAAGGAAGGAATATATATATTACTTTTTACTGTTTACTTTTTTCGCCAAGCTTATTAACGGGCAAATCGGACTACAAGAAACTAAACATAAAGCGAAGTGAATTCTTTTTAGGAGTTGCAAGGAGCTTTAACGAAGAAAAGATTCTGCGAAATTCTGGAAAACGGTGAAAGAGTTTAATGGTAGAAAATTCAAAAGATTAGCTATGAGAGTTCTGGCTCAAAATTTGGCGAAATTTTTCAAAGTCCCTTATCTTTTAGATCTTCAAGGTGTATGCAATGATTTTGTGCTTTTGTTTTGTGCCTGTGCGTATGCAATGATTTTGTGGTGTGTCTGTGGGTATGTAATGATTTGTCTAAGGGTATGCAGCAATTTGTGTTTTCCATGTATGGATGGCTAGTCATCTCATAAGAAAAAATATCATTGTGGTACACTTTGGAGGATGAGAAATTTGAGTGTGATGCATTCATCTGTGGCGACTATCCGGTGCAGCGTTCGCGGAGGGGGCGGTTCGGAGTATGTTGTGAAGAATGATTCAAGTATGGTGGCTAAATAAATGTGGTGACGCTTAGCACCGGCGGTGGGTATAATTGATGATAAGACTGAGTCAAGGCTAAAGTTGAATGTGCTGGATAAGGTATGATGGTTGATATGAGAAATTGGATCAAGGTTAGGGTACTATAAAAGGTGAGGACTAGATGGATAAATGGCATACATCAAGGAATGATATATGAGAGCAGAACTCAAGAAATAGACTTGCAAGTGACGGAAGAGGAAAGGGGGTTAATTAAACGTATCAATAAGCATACCGAAAGACGTATAATAAAATTCAAGTTGACTGCAAAACCTTTAAGAAGAGTGTTGAGAATATTGACTGATATATTTGCAAAACCAAAATGTTTTGGTGTGAAGGGTTGAGGGAGGGCGAAAAGCTATGTACTTGCGAAGCTGGTTGGACAGAGATAAGTTTCTCAGATGTGACGTTTTACAGGGCGATATGTGAGCTTTATGCAACACCTGAAGATGGGAATAGCTGCCTTATGTTTCGTTTAAGAAATGGGGAATCGATAACATCTATTGCAAACTGTCAAATGAAACCTCAAGCATTTTAACATGTCAAATTACATATCATAGGGTGTGAAATAGCTATGTATGGGACTGTTTTATCAAATTTAAAGGCTAGGAGATAAACGAACCGATTCCCAACGAATTACCCCTTTGGTGATGATGTTGAAACCTTAAGATTGGTTACATCTGAAGGTCGAAGGTCAAATACTCGAAAATCTAGGGGTACGGGGGAGGAGGGAACTGATGTGCCAGAGATAATTTCAGGTTAAAGGCTTTAAATCTAAGTGAGCGATATGATTTTATGTTGGAAGAGCAGTAATTTGATTTGGATATTTTATTATAGAGCCTACTAGCATTAAGAGCGGTTTGGAAGAAGGATTTAGTCATGAAAATTATTTACCGCTTTGAGTCAGAACGTTTTAAAACATTTGATAACTGGCCACTAAATTATATTAATAAAAATAACGTGGCTTTAACGGGGATGTATTATACAAATCAAAATGATAACACAAAATGCTACTTTTGTCAAGTGCAAATTCATAAGTGGGAAGAACAAGACGGTCCGTTAATAGAACATTTCAAGTTCTCATTTAGTTGTCCATTATTAAGGAGAAGCATAACAGATAGTGTGCCAATGAATTTATATGAACTAGATGATATTTTACCACCACTTTCGTATGATGTTTGTGGGTGTAAGAGGAAAAATACATTAAAAGAAAGGACAATACATATTGTGATGTAAAAACTTTTTTTTTTTTTTTTTACTGATGGGTATAATTCACAGTAAGTATTAAGATTTTTTGGTTTAAATGTAGCATTTCAATTTCTTTTTATTAATTTTAGTGTTAACTAAAAGAAATAAAAGTCATAATGGAAAATGTTACTTTTGCATTAAGTTTACCCAACAACGATACTGTGGAAATCGGACTATCATTTCGTTTATTGACGGTTTCATCAATCAATGGCATCAACCAACAGCACAGCCAAACCATCTCTATATAATGACATCATAACTCCAACGACGGAAAAGATTGAAAGGAAAAAATTTATAACTGTATACGAGGCGATCGAGGGATTTAGGCAAGATTTGATAAAAAAATCGAAATATCTGGGATAATTGAGAGCAAAGAACCTTTTTATAGGCACTTTAAATTGGAATTTGATGAAAGCAAAGAACTTACTATTCGATGTACATACGATAGCAACTATAAACGCCGTTCTCTAGCTATTTCATGCTTCGAATATCGTGAATATGAACAAGAAAGAATTTTGAGTAATGGTGAAATTGAGCTCCTTACAAATCAGGAGCTAAAGTTTGACCCCAACGTAGAATTAGTAAATCTCAAATCCATGAAGCAGACCTATGCGATGACTATTTTATAAATACTTTATACCTATCCAACTTTTAATAAAAATAAAAATTAACAAAATCAAAATATGTTAAATTAATTGTGTTTTATTGATCCATGAATTGTGAATGGGTGGAAAACCCAACCATTTAACATAAACCTTATTATTTTTTGTTGTAATAATTTTTTCCACTAGAAATGTGTCGGGGTATTTCGATTCTTGTAATTCCTCAGCATAAAAACATCCACTAATAGGCTGACCCTGAAAATCTTCAATAAGATATGTAACCGGATTTGTCAGCTTAACTTTTCTTATCTTAAATATTTCCGTCGACCAATTGGGGGTATAACCTTTTTCAAAAGCATGTTTAAACTTGCTCACTCGAACATAGTTACCAACTTTGAGCTTTCCTCGCGGAGCGATTTTAATTCTATTGCACACAGTTGATATTAACTCTTTCGCATTATTCTTATTTACATCCACAGGCCGTCTTTTTATAGTTATATGTAAAGAGTTGTTGTATGCATGCATCAGGTCCTTATAAATGGGTAGCCACTTGTAATCACCGTTAAAACTAAATTCTGTCCACATTTTTTTCTTTGAGTGTTCGATTGAAACGTTCTACAATCGAAGCTTTTAACATGCTGTATGATGAGTAGTGATTAATTTTGTATGTCTTCATCAGACCTTGAAAGATTTTGTTGAAGAATTCTTTACCATCATCAGTCTGTAAATTTTTAGGCGCCCGATTTGAATCGATAAAAGTTGATCTCATTGCTTGCGTAGTCGCCAATGCTGTCTTATGTTTCAAAGGGATGACCCATGCATACTTAGAAAATGTATCAATGACGGTAAGTAGGTAGTTGTAGCCATTGTTTACATCACTGTACGGTATAATTTCAACCAAATCCGCTTGCCAAAGATCATCGAACCCTTTACCCGTCGTCTAGAGAAACTTCTTCGAGCTGGCTTGTGCAGCTCATCAACAACATTTCGTTTATTCATCTTAGAATGGAATGAATGCAAACAAGCAAAGTCTAAGATTTTATTATTAGTTATTTATTAATTATCCTTTTATAGTAAGACATTAATTTCTTAATTCTAAGTTAGCTATTATCAAGCATAAAACATGCGCAAGTATCGGGTCTTCTTTTTTGCATAGATTCGAAGACCAGGGACAATTTAAAAAATAACATCCATATTCAGATTGAGTTGTGGTCACATTTTCAAACTGCCTTAGGAGCGATATGCAATCAAGAAATTCATGGTAATGCTCCTCAAGTAGTATGTGTTGGCTGGACTTCAAAAAATTTAAAAGATTATCTAATATCAATCCCGTGTTAACATCCGACATGTTTATTAATATACGTTCAAATTACTACTGAATAATCCGTTTGTTTTAAATCGGACCCCAAGAAGTTGGTCTTCACATAGGGTTGAATGGCATTTTTTAAAAATAGCATCAGTTGCGTTATCGACATATTTCTTTGTTGTTGCGTCCCCATCATCCGTTGGTTCGCCAATGTTTTTCACATGTTTGTGCTGACCATCAAAAAATCCATTCAAGTTAAGCTTTAACGTTTTCATGATTTCATCATTTATGGTATTCATAAGCGAATTATAATTTCCATCAACATATTGTTGTAGTATGAAGATAGTTTTATCTTGAAAGTCTATACAGTTGTCTATGTACTCTTTATTGCATGCTTGTCTTGGGTTCACAGGTATGCCTACATTGTTGAGACATTTTCCTTCGATATCGAAATCACCATTAGGCGTCAACTTAAATCCTACCCCAGCTGGTCCCAGAGAGCCTACAGTAGGTCTGTGAAATCGGTTTGAACTTCTTCCGAACTTGTTAACACTCATTTTGATATTGATGATGTATACGCTCTAAAGACTGATTGAAAGACACAATTGAGTTTATCTCATTCTGATGATTGTTATTACCAGCTGTTTGAGATGCGATTAAAAGTTTGAGTCTGTCAACTAGTTCATTAGGATCATCCCAGTGCACATAATCGATCACGTTGTTGGAATCATATCATATGATTTACCGATTTTCTGCATACTCTGAATTAAAGGTTTGATAATTTTTTGATACTTTTGTCCTCGATTACCCTTAACATGTGAATTAAGATCACAGTTTTTCCTGTGTGCACATGACTTTTCTAATATTCGCCCATATAAGCTCAAATCATCGCTATTATATTTCACTTTTCAAGGAACTTTTCGAAAAATAAGCTCATTTAATCCATCTGTTGCGGGGAAGATTTCACCATCAATTTCATAATTGCCATGTTTATTAATTATAAATTTCGATTTGCCCAACCTAGTCATGTTTGTTCCTACATCGAAATATGGACCAAAGACCTCATCACGACTTAAATCTGACAGCGATGATCGGTTGGCCGGTTCACTTTGATTATAAGCTTTCGAATTTGTAGGAGTTCTAAATGAAACATCTTCTTCTTCTTCTTCTTCTTCTGATGGACTAGAATATGTTTATGATGGTTCATTTTGTTCAATTTTTCCTAGTGGATTTTCAAATTTTAGCTTTCGTTGCATAAACGGTTTATTTATATTTTGTTCATCACCCGTTTTTGTAATTTTTACAATCTCTTTTAAGGGTTCAACAACTGGTTTGAAAACATGTTCAATTGCAGTATCTTTTATAATTCTCCCAGTTTTGATTTGCATATATTTTTTCTTCAAAGCCCTTTTTGTTGCTATGAGATTTTTAAGTAAATTCTCTCAGGCAGCCATTTGTGAATCAGAAGGAATGCTTATAATGATGACTGCATTCAAACAGAATTAGACTTATATAAGTCGATTACAAGCGGGAGGCTGTTTATATAGATAAATTCCATACAGGGGATCGGTTCCATACAGCCCTGTTCCATACAGAGGGTCGGTTCCATACAGCCCTGTTCCATACAGGGGGTCGGTTCCATACAGCCCTGTTCCATACAGGGTTCGATTCCATACAGGGTGTTGGATTCAGATTTTCAATTGGAAATTATAATTAGACAGATTGAGATACATTACAAAACTGCGATATCTTTAAACAAATTTTTATAACGACCCATTTTTATTGTACGATCTTTATCTATAACTAAGAAACCATACGTTTTTTTCCAGCATTCAGAGCACAATTGTTTGAATTGATTCATTGTCATATCTGAATTAATATGATCGTTGTATACATGTTTAAGATTAAGCTCATCCTGTTTGAAAAGAATTATGTAGTTCGCATTATCACGAATCAAATGTTTTGGTATATGAGTGTATGACTGGCATAAATAGAAACTATCTACATCATTATGACGACCCATACAAAAGAAGTCTCGTATATTATTTTGCTTATCACAGGCCTCATCATCGAATATAAATACTGAGTTTGGTTGAGCCTCAAGGCCTGATCAGAACTGTAGCTGAAGCTGACGCTGACGCTGTAGCAGACGCTGAGTAAAAAGTTAAATACACGTATTCTCACAAGAGCGAACACAATGTGAAGCTGAAGCTGACAGTTGTAGCTGAAATTATTGAACTTTATTGAACTCAAATGTTGAAAATTTGTCAAAAGTGTCAAAAACTTCAAGGCGGAACACGTGTTTTTATTTTCCGCCTTTGTTTTATGTGTCGGACTACAGATTTTTTTTGCTAAACTACAGTGCCCGAAATTCGCATAGACACAAGTGATTTTTTTATTTTTTCTTTGCAATCTGCATTTTTATTATATTTTTAAATGATGTTTGTAGAAAATCTTAAAGGTATTACAAAAAATTTAATTTCAATCACTTTGGTGAAAACACGAAAGATTTTGCTAAAATTCATCAATTTAATATACTGTAAATCGCTATTAACGCTTTCAACGGCTTGTATTCGCCTCGGCAGTCCACTGTGTAGTTATGCCTTTTCGAAGCACTTTTACATATGTAGATACATTTGATCACTTGTCAAAATTAATGACGTTCAAGCTGTCAATAAATGTCAACAAATGTCAATAAATGTCAAGCTGTGTATAAATGTGCGATTTGAGTTTGGATTCATTGCGGTTGTTTAACTAAATAATAAGTTTTAAACTTAAGTTTTATCACCTCAGAAAATCTTAGTACTTTAAGCTCTATAATCTAAGCCCAAGAACAAAATTTAATAAAACAAACTACACTACCGAGCCGAAACCGTGAGTGAATAAATTAAAATGCACTAACAACAATCCATGCAAAGTTCTGGAGGGGTAGACGTCAAATACGGAGACGTCAAAACTCAAACAACCCTATTGTTGAATTGGCGTTACTTAGCATAGACATGCCTTGCTTGTATCACGAGACCGGGCATTTGATGGCCGTGTTCGCTCGCCAAATGAGCTTCCGGGAAATGAGGATTGGGCATTCTTTGCAGAAATGCTGTGCTTCCACAGATATTTGGCCCATTCTTTCCTCATCCTAAAGAAATTTTTCATTTCAGTAAGATTGAAATCGTTCTGGCCTGGCTATCTTCTTCTTATTTTTCTTTTTCGTTTTTTGTTTATAACATATCCGTTATTTTTAGAAGTGACTTAAATTACATTTTTTGTATAAGTTTAAGACTTTTTACAAACTTCATCCAAAAACATAAAAAAGTGCTAATAGAAAAGAAAAAATACATGTTTCTTTATGGGAATTCCGCCCACTGTAGTATAATGAAAATTTATTGACAAACATGGCAAACTTGTACGCTTCAGCGTCTCATTGTGATCGGTATAAGCGGCACGCTGGGCGGCAAGCTTCAGCCACAGCGACAGCGTCAGCTTCAGCTATCTATTCTGATCAGGCCTTCAGAAGGTGGCATGATTTCACAATTATTCGAAAACTCATTATACTCCATTCCAGAAATTGATTGAATAACTTTTTTCAGATATATATATTTAGGTTGATGTAATGACTTTGAGTAAATGTAAACATTTTCAAATTTTAACCTTTTAGGATCAAGAAGTACGCTTAGCATTACATTCGTTTTCCCACAATTAGATGGGCCCGCAATTATTCCGCGAATGCTATTAGGAAATAGTCGACCATGTTTACTTTTCTCACATGTTTTACTATCAAAATTTTTTATGTTTATTACTTCCGGCTGCTTGATAAACCTCATCTTCCATGGGTATCATTCAATGGGTATGGACTAGTTAACTCAGTAATCAATCAGTTGCCCTTTGAATTACACTTACCAAAATACAATTTTTGTGGTCCTGGAACTAAACTTAAAGAGGGCTTGCTAGAGGGGATAGAGGAATCAATAAATTAGATGAGGCCTGTCGTGAACACGATATAGCATACTCTGCAAATAAAAATTTAGCTGATCGCCATATAGCAGACAACATACTAGCGGAAAAGTCTTGGGAGAGAGTTAAAGCTAAAGATTCATCATTATCTGAAAGTCTACTCGTCACAAACGTGATGAAGGCTAAAACCAAACTTGGTATAGGTGTAGAGACAAAAAGGAGGAAAACTCGAAAAAGAAGCTCAACTGTAAAATGTAGAAATGCGAATTTATTTAGAACGGCTATAAAGGATGCGAAAAACTCTATTAAAGGTGCCATCATCACTGAAAACCCAAGAGTAAGTTTTCAGCCTTAAAGGCAGTTAGAAATGCTATAAGGAATAAACGTAAACAAGTTACTATCCCTTGCATTATACCACTTCCAAAAGTTTGTGGGATATTACCATTGCTGCCAATTTTTGCAGGTTTATCTGCGCTTGGTGCACTTTCCGGCGGAGCCGCAGGTGTAGCTAAAGCAATAAATGATTCGAAGATAGCTCAGCATCAGTTGGAAGAAAATAAGCGGCATAACAGAGCTGTAGAAGCAATCAAAATAAAACAGGGCAAAGGTTTTTATTTACAGCCACATAAAAATGGGTTTGGACTGTTTCTTAAGCCACAAGCATCAAAAACTAATAAAGCGACTACCCAATCGAGCCCTCACCAATATTGACATTGCAAAATTTGGAGGAAAATATATCGAAAATTTCCGAGGTGTTTATATGAGAGATACGCTACCATTAAAACCATTCGATCATGAGAGTGGTGTTATTAATTTAGATATTGATAGCGGAACTGGTACGCATTGGGTAGCATATATTTAAAATGAAGATAAAATTAGTTATTTCGATAGTTTTGGTAATTTAAGACCACCTGTAGAAGTTGTCAAGTACTTAGGAAAAAATGTACATTACAATTACGACAACTGTCAAAATTATGGTACATTTGTATGTGGACATATGTGTTTAAAATTCTTAATTGAAGAAAGTAATAAATAATTATAAAAGTACATTGACAACTTGTTTCATTTCAATCTAATCAGCAATGGCGTTAACATTGACATTGAGTGGCAACCAATCAACTCTCACCGCAGAGTATTTCCCACCAATCCTTCTCAATTCAGATTATGTATGTGGACTAGTGGACTTTCAAACCTACAACTCAATACCTAACGTTGACGTCATCAATAACTTATTTCATTTTGGAGACGGCATCATCATATTTCCTGTAGGATCCTATGAGATTGAAGATATAAACAACTTAATTCAAGCCGCAATCAAAGATGATGATGAGGCCACCAAACCAACAATCAAAATAAGGGCCAATAATAATACCTTAAAGTGTGAAATTTTTAGCACCGTAGATATCGACTTTTCACAAAACAATTCGATTGGATCGTTATTGGGGCTTAGTAAGAGAAAACTAGCTGCCAATTCAACTCATGAATCAGACCTTTACGTTGACATCAATAGAGTCAATACAATACGAATTGAATGTAATTTGATTGATGGAACATATATTAACAATCAACCTGTACACATGCTTCATGAATTCTCTGTCAAAGTAAGTCCCGGGTATAAAATAATAGAGGTACCGCAAAATGTTATCTATTTGCCTGTGAATGCCAAGAGGATAAGTTCTATTACCATAAAACTATTGGATCGAGACGACAATCTGATAAACTTCCGAGGTGAAACTATTACAACTCGACTTCACCTTAAACCGCAATAATGATTATATACAATAGTTCATCGGGATATCACTATAAAGGCGACATAGCTCATAACTGGCGTATCAATACAATCCCATCATCCTCCGGGCGAACAACTACAAGCCGACTAAGCAAACAAAATCGACAATGTTTACAATCGATAGGCTGCAAACTGAAAACAAATTGAAGGAATATGTTGAACATTTTTCAAGAACCAACACTTGATGAAAGCATCTCAAAGTATGAATTTCATACCTACTCACCATTCGTAAATAACTTTGATAAAAATGACATTATACAAATTTGTGTGCAGCATCAAAATCTTAATATTTTACCTTCAGAAAGCTATTTATATATTGAAGGAAATGTGTCAAACAGAAAAGGAGAAAAAGTTACCAAAACAAAGCTTGTCAACAATGGGGTAGCCTTCCTATTTGATGAGATTCGTTATGAGTTGAATGGTGTAGAAATTGATAGCACTCGCAATGTTGGCCTCACCAGTACCATTAAAAACTATATATCCCTCAATAGAAATGAAAGTAATATGCTTTATAATGCAGGATGGGCACCCAACGCATCTATCGATGTAAGCGGATTTTATTTTAATTTTTGCATTCCATTGAACAAATTATTGGGCTTCGCTGAAGATTTCAAGAAAATAATTCCTAATGTAAGACATGATTTGATTCTAACGAGATCGCGCATGGATGATAATTCATTAACAGTCGAGGGGGTAGATGATGAAAAGGCTAAGATAACTATACATAAAATTCAATGGAAGGTTCCACACGTCACATTAGCGGATTCTTATAAGCTGCAGCTATACAAATCGATAAATACTGGCTCATCGATGAAAATTGCATTCTGAAGCTGGGACCTGTATGAATATCCACTGTTACCAAGCACTACTCACCATATTTGGAATGTTAAGACAACAACGCAAGTGGGGAAACCTCGTTACATTGTTGTGGCATTGCAAACCAATAAACGTAATTCACTGAAAGAAGATCCTACACACTTTGATCATTGTTATGTCGCGAATTTAAGGGTTCATTTAAACTCGGATGTGTATCCATATGAGGATTTAAATCTAGCCTTTAAGAAGAATAATTTAAGTACATTGTATAGTATGTATGCAGATTTCCAAAAATCATACTTTAATCGTTCAATATCGGAGCCCCTATTATCAAGAGATCTATATAAGTCACAAGCTACCATCTTTGTAATAGATTGCAGACATCAAACTGAAATAATAAAGTCAGGTCCGGTGGATATTCGCTTGGAAATCAAAACACTAACCGCAATCCCTGAAAACACTTCAGCATACTGGCTCATGTTGCATGATCGAATAATAAGCTACAACCCACTTAATCAATTGGTATCTAAAGATATATAAAAACAATTTTCGAATCTATGCAAAGAAGGACCCGATACTTGCGCATGTTTTATGCTTGATAATAGCTTACTTAGAATTAAGAAATTAATGTCTTACTATAAAAGGATAATTAATAAATAAATAATAATAAAATCTTAGACTTTGCTTGTTTGCATTCATTCCATTCTAAGATGAGTAAACGAAATGTTGTTGATGAGCTGCACAAACCAGCTCGAAGAAATTTCTCTAGACGACGGGTTATTATTAAAGGGTTCGTTGATCTTTGGCAAGCGGATTTGGTTGAAATGATACTGAACAGTGATGTAAACAATAGCTACAACTACCTACTTACCGTCATTGATACATTTTCTAAGTATGCATGGGTCATCCCTTTGAAACATAAGACAGCATTGGCAACTACGCAAGCAATGAGATCAATTTTTATCGATTCAAATCGTGCACCTTAAAACTTACAGACTGATGATGGTAAAGAATTCTTCAACAAAATCTTTCAAGGTTTGATGAAGACATACAAAATTAATCACTACTCAACATACAGCATGTTAAAAGCATCGATTGTAGAAAGTTTCAATCGCACACTCAAAGAAAAAATGTGGAGAGTTGATTGATCGGGAGATCTCCATGTCCCTTTGTGGATATTGAGATGCGGGAACTGTGTACTAGCTACCACAACGTGTCGCCCCGCAGCAAAGTCGATCAGCCTGAATCCGTTATCGGAGGTCGTGTCGTGCAGGCTATGCTTTCCGACAGTACGACCAAAGATGCCCTCCCTTCCTAGCTTGGCATTAAAATCGCCTAGGGCAATCTTAATGTCGTAGCTAGGGCATTGCTCATAAGTTTCGTCCAGGAGCTCGTAGAACATATCTTTGGTCTCGTCATCTTTCTCCTCTGTGGGGGCATGTGCACATATCAGGCTAATGTTGGCGAATTAAGCCTTGATGCGGATCGTCGCGAGGCGCTCGCTTACAGGGTTGAAGCTCAAGACTTTTTGCCTAAGTCTGCCTCCAACAACGAAACCACATCCAAATAGGCGCTGTGTTTGATGCCGATAGCAGTCGCCGTAGTAGATGTCGCAGTTTTTCATCCTTCTTTTGCCCGGCCCGTCCCACCGCATTTCTTGGATGGCAGTAATGTCTGCCTTGCAGTCGTTAAGGGCCTCCTCTAGTTGCTCGGCTGCACGTGGTCTGTTAAGGGTCCTAACATTCTACGTGCAGATCCGAAGCTCGTTGTCCTTTTCTCCTACTCTCACCTCCCCGTGGTGAACACCGGGTGCCTAGTACCTCAACTGGAGATTGGGTTCCAACCCCTTTGGAAGGTTGTTGGGGGTAGCAGACGAGAGAGGGGGGGGGGGAGGAGTGTTCCCACTAAGGCACTTCTCCTTGCATCCGGACGGCAGCGGAGGAAATAAAACACAATTAATTTAACATATTTTGACTTTGTTCATTTTTATTTTTATTAAAAGTTGGATAGGTATAAAGTATTTATAAAATAGTCATCGCATAGGTCTGCTTCATGGATTTGAGATTTTCTAATTCCACGTTGGGGTCAAACTTTAGCTCCTAATTTGTAAAGAGCTCAATTTCACCATTGCTCAAAATTCTTTCTTGTTCATATATACGATATTCGAAGCATGAAATAGCTAGAGAACGGCGTTTATAGTTGCTATCGTATGTACATCGAATAGTAAGTTCTTTGCTTTCATCAAATTCCAATTTAAAGTGCCTATAAAAAGGTTCTTTGCTCTCAATTATCCCAGATATTTCGATTTCTTTCTTTATCAAATCTTGACTAAATCCCTCGATCGCCTCGTATACAGTTACAAATTTTTTCCTTTCAATCTTTTTCGTCGTTGGAGCTATGATGTCATTCTATAGAGATGGTTTGGCTGTGCTGTTGATGCCATTGATTGATGAAACCGTCAATAAACAAAATGATAGTCCGATTTCCACAGTATCATTGTTGGGTAAACTTAATACAGAAGTAACATTTTCCATATGACTTTTATTTCTTAAATCAAACTCGAGTGATAAGCCATTTAGAAACAATGGGAGGATTGAAAATACTGATAAAGTGATGAAAAACATTTTTGTAGGTAATCAATAAGTCTCACTTCGATGAAGGTTTTCGTTTTTCACCTAGCCTTTAAATTTGAAAAAACAGTCCCATACATAGCTATTTCACCCCCTATGATATGTAATTTGACATGTTGAAATGCTGGAAGTTTCATTTGACAGTTTGCAATAGATGTTATCGATTTCTTAAACGAAACATAAGGCAGCTATTCCCATCTTCAGGTATTGCATAAAGCTCACATATCGCCCTGTAAAACGTCACATCTGAGAAATTTATCTCTGTCCGCAAGTACATAGCCTTTCGCCCTCCCTCAACCCTTCACACCAAAACATTTTGGTTTTGCAAATATATCAGTCAATATTCTCAACACTCTTCTTAAAGGTTTTGCAGTCAACTTGAATTTTATTATACGTCTTTCGGTATGCCTATTGATACGTTTAATTGACCCCCTTTCCTCTTCCGTCACTTGCAAGTCTATTTCTTGAGTTCTGCTCTCATATATCATTCCTTGATGTATGACATTTATCCTTCCAGCCCTCGCCTTTTATAGTACCCTTCTTGATCCATTTTCTCATATCAACCATCATACCTTATCCAGCACATTCAACTTTAGCCTTGACTCACTCTTATCATCAATCATACCCACCGCCGGTGAAGAGCGTCACCACATTTATTTAGCCACCGTACTTGAATCATTCTTCACAACATACTCCAAACCGCCCCCTCCGCGAACGCTGCACCCGATAGTCGCCACAGATGAATGCATCACACTTAAATTTCCCATCCTGCAAAGTGTACCCCAATGATATTGTTATCTTTTCGGCCTGGGGTTTCACAATGAAACACTTTATTTATCAAACAAAACTTATTTAAATTCAAATCACGCTGTTATTCAACTTTACTACTTAGAATTCAACACTTTATTTCAATTCAATCACTTTTCACTTTTTAACCAATTTTCACAAGTCAACGTTTAAAATATAACTGTCCCGTACGAGCCTGTCACCCGTGTATTTATACAAAATTAAGCACCTTCTAGTACGTTCCATACCCCCTTTGGTAATTTTCCATTGGTACTCCTCCGCTGAATTCCAAGGAGGGGAATTCGAACTTCGAATATGACAGCTGCTGTCAAATGACTGAAATGACAGTTGGGTATGTTCGTTTAGTTAATCGAGCGGGTGCGTTTGTAAGAGCGCACACTTCTTTGGATTGAGCTTTAAGTGTGCTGCTCGAAGTCATGAGAAGACCTCCCTCAAGTTGTCGCGATGTTCTGCAAACGTCTTTCCCGAAACGATGACGTCATCCAAATATACCAGGCAGGTTTTCCACGTCAGACCATGTAAGACACGTTCCATAAGACGCTCAAAGGTGGCCGGAGCGTTACACAGACCAAATGGCATTACTGTAAACTGCCAAAGCCCATTGCCAGTTGTGAAAGCGGTCTTCTCTTTGTCTTCTGGATGGATCTGTACCTGCCAGTAGCCACTTTTCAGGTCGAGAGTGGAAAACCATTTTGCTCCAGAGAGTGTGTCCAATGTGTCATCTATTCGAGGTAAAGGGTAGCTGTCCTTCTTTATGACAACATTAAGCCTCCGGTAATCCACGCAGAATCGAGTGCTGTCGTCCTTCTTTTTCACCAGTACAACAGGCGACGCCCACGGACTTTTCGAGCTTTCGATCAAACCTTCTTTTTACATGGTCGATATCATCTCGGCGGCCTCATCCTGTTTAGCCAACGGAAGTCGTCTGGCAGGTTGGCGAATTGGTCTAGCCTATTGTCTAGCCGGTGTCTATGCGGTGCTGTACTAAGTGTGTTCGACCATAGTCTCCATCTTGTGAAGCAAATATATCAGAAAAACTTGCCAATGAGATTTTCCGCTATGGTTTGCTGCTCCTGATTTAGCTCTCAGTCTCCGAGTATAGTCTTACATACCTCGTCCAATTTTGATGGAGAGAAAAAACTTGCAGGCTCACTCTCAGCTATTGTCTTAATGGCTGCAACGGGCACACATCTTCCGATGACCTCTCCTTGTCTGAGCTTAACGGTGCGCTTATTTGGGTTCATCAGGCTTACCGGCACCATGTTGTTCTTGGACTCTGCAAGAATTTTTCCCACGACGTAACTTTTAAATTCACTTTTGTTATCTGGCTCGATGAGATAGAATCGGTGGTTCCCAGGATCACCCTCCAAACGTGTCCAAAGAACTGTCTCTGAAGAGGGCCGCAGAACTTCATCGCCTTCAAGTATTGCTCTAAGATTCGCAGCGTTGTCGTTTCCGTATACCATAGGGATCTCGACGGTTCGATACCTTAGCACCTGCATTCGAAGGTCAAGAATTACCTCGTGTGCCTTCATGAAGTCCACTACAATGATGCATTCGTCGTATATGTCGGCTACCAAGAATGCATGTGAGAAGGTCAATCCCTCTAATTGTATCTGTAGCTGCACCTCCCCGTATACTTTGGCCGCTTCTCCTGTAGCTGTCTTCAGACTGTAGCAGCTGGTGTTATGTAGCCAGGACGTCTGAACAAGGTCTCTTCAGATGATGGAGGCCGTGGCACCTGTGTCAATAGTGGCCACGCATTTTCTGTTGGCGATGATTGCCTCTACTGTCAGACTCTTGTTGCAGCGTTTTCCTGCCAGATTCTTCCTCATTCTGTCTCCTTCTAGCGCAATGTGGGCAGCCCGCTTGTCTAGCTAAGGCTCGGCACTGTCCTGCAGGTGTCCCAGTTTGTTACAATTCCAGCATCTCATTTGTCCCCGAGTGGTGTTCGTGTTTTTTCTCTCCATTTCCACGCGCTGACATGAGCATTCAAGCGTAGCCATTTCCCTTATGCGATGGCAACCTTGCGAAGCTTGGTCTGCAGCTTCCATTGTCAGGGCGAATGCTAGTACTTCAGCGAGAGTCTTCTTACCTGCCATTCTTACAGCCATTTGTAGCTTTCCATCCGCAATGGCATTAGTAAACGCATCGGTTGCCAACTCGTTTATTATCTCCCTGCTGGTGTTGGGATAGAACAAATTCGCTAATCGCTCGATGTCGGCTAGCAACTGTTGAAGCGTCTCACCCCTTGTCTGAACTCTTCGGCGCAACTGGACCCGGTAAACTTGCTGCATGTGGTCGTCGCCAAACCTCATCTCGATGGCCTTCACCATGGCATCATAATCCTTCTGTTTTTCTTCAGGAATAGTTTGCAGCAATTCGGCAGCTGTTCCTCTGAGAGCAAGCGTGAGAGCAATCGACTTCTCTTCGTTGTTCCAATTGTTCGTCATTGCGGCAGCTTCAAATTGCCTCTTATAAATCGGCCATGACGTTTGACCATCAGAAACAGGAGGCTGCATTTCTTTTCGCCGTGGACTGTCGGGCAAACATTCTTGCACTTTCTGTTTCTTAACCAACTCCAGCTCCTTAGCCAGCTGTTCAACTTCCGATTTGACTTCAGTGAACTGTTCCTCCACGCTTTCAATTTTTCGATCCATCGTTTGGAACTTTTCCTCGAAAAGTGAATTCTGGGAATCGAGTTTGCTTTCTAGAACTTTTTTCTGCTCATCGAACTTAGTATCTAGCTTGTCGAACTTTTCTTCGAGAGCATTCTTTTGTTCTTTCTGGCCGCTCTGCAGCTTCTCGAATTTCACGTCCAGATTTCCGAACTTTTCCAAAAGCAACTCCATGAAAGCGGGCATTTTATCGGCAGTACTTACTGTGCTTTGTTGCTGTCCTTCTTGAACTTCAAACAGCATCGTATCTGGGTCTCCACCTTCCTCGGTAAAAGCGTCCTGAAGTCGGAGCAACAATTCCCTTTTGAGCCCCGAAGTCTGGAGGTTTTTTTTACCCAATTCTGCTTTTAACTCAGCTGTTGTCAATTGTTCAATTTTTCGACCCATTTTTAATTGTCTTCACACAATTTTCACAACATAATCAGTTTATGTTTTATTTCTGTTCCAGAAAATTCACTCGGGAATAAACAAATCACTGACACCGTTTTTATAACTTCGCACAATTAGTTTCAATATATCCAGAATATTCCACCTCAAATTTGTATGAGTCACCGACACTGTTTACACACACGATATCTCTGGAAAATTCCACTGCAAAAATAAATCTATTTAGTCACCGACGCTATTTACGCGCACTTTTTCTAAAAATCTCCACTTAAAACTGTTTGACACACTAACACTGTTCCGGAAAAGTCCACTATAGAATTTACCCGCACAATTATGAGTTTTATCCCCAATTCCTGACACCAATGTTATCTTTTCGGCCTGGGGTTCATCAAATAAAACTCAATTTCACTTTTATGATTTCACAATGAAACACTTTATTTATCAAACAAAACTTATTTAAATTCAAATCACGCTGTTATTCAACTTTACTACTTAGAATTCTTCAATTCAATCACTTTTCACTTTTTAACCGATTTTCACAAGTCAACGTTTAAAATATAACTGTCCCGTACGAGCCTGTCACCCGTGTATTTATACAAAATTAAGCACCTTCTAGTACGTTCCATACCACCTTTGGTAATTTTCCATTGGTACTCCTCCGCCGAATTCCAAGGAGGGGAAATCGAGATTCGAACTTCGAATATGACAGCTGCTGTCAGATGACTGAAATGACAGTTGGGTATGTTCGTTTAGTGAATCGAGCGGGTGCGTTTGTAGAGTGAATCGATGGGTGCATTCAGGGACTCCTGCGGGTTGTTTTATTCCTTGTCGCCACATCACAATATTTTTTCTTATGAAATGACTAGCCATCCATACACTGAAAACACAAATTGCTGCATACCCTTAGACAAATCATTACATACCAACAGACACACCACAAAATCATTGCATACCCACAGGCACAACACAAAAGCACAAAATCATTGCATACACCCAGACAAAGATATAAAAGATAAGCGACTTAATCTCATAGCTAATCTACTGGCAACAATCTGGAGTCCCAAAGTCTAGCCACTCATTTCAAAAATCTTTTAAGTCCTCCTGAAAATAAGGAACCTATCCAATATGCCGAATATTATGTGGACGTAGGCTATTTAGACCAAGATATCACCCTGGAAGAAATACAACTAGTCATACATATTAGTAGAAAAGCAAAAGACAATAAAGCCCCAGCAGATGATAGAGTCCCTTCTAAGTTTTTTAAAGACGCTCCACCTTCGTTTAAGCAATGACTTATTCAAAAATACTCCATACCCCTTCGGGTAGGGGTTAGAATATACCCGAGGTAAGGCATGCCTGTCGTAAGAGGCGACTAAAAATCCACCCTCCGTATGCCGAGCGCGTAGCGCATACAAACTATGCAATGGACAAAACAAAAGATTTTATTACCCCAGGTGGCAATCCAGTTTCACTGGCAAATCCACCCTCTTCGGAGGTAGGCTCTACGGATTCTGGGGAGAGCCATTTATTGCTTATAAATCCCTTTTTGAAAAAATCAAGGGTGCCTCGATCTCCACCAGCTGGATCGAAGGTCTCCGGGAAAGGAAGTCCGCCGGTTAATCAGGACTCAGCGAAAATTAAATGCTTTGAAGCGGAAAACAACGAACTCCGTGCTAAGCTTAATGAAAAGGAACGTCTCTACCATGAGCTTAAAAGCGAAGTAGATTCCTTACGTAAAGAAAATGAAGCCTTAAGGAACCCCCGTGGTACTATAGTATGCGAGGAAACGCCGAAACGTCAATGTGAATACCAGACGGACGAGGAAGAACTTGCACGCGTAACGAATCCGGTCTTTAGGAAAAGTCTTACCAAGAAACGAAAGGCCGGTTCTTCACCCGAAGTAGAAACCGTGCAGCAAAAAGAAGAAACACCAGTCGTATCAAACAAAGCGACAGGAATACCTCAAGAAAAAAACCGCCGACCACCTGCAATAAATGTCGTTGGGATCGCGGACTACGGAAAGTTGCGAAACATCCTTAAAAATACTCTTGGGACGAAATATAACTTAACATCACTTCGAAACAACGTATGGAAAGTTAACGTCGATGACTCTGATGCCTATCGGTCACTGTCACAAAAGTTAAATTTAGAGAAAATCCAATGGTTTACTTATGAAAATCACCTCGAAAAGCCGCTGCGGGTTATAGCGAGGGGACTACACCCATCCTGTACCAAGGACGAAATAATACAAGACGTTCAAGCCCAAGGCTTTAAAATTCTTGACGCCGTGAACATAATAAAGAAAGAGAAGCAACGTACGGACGAAGGCAAAGATTCCGCTGTTGTCCGACGCGGCCTGCAAATTTTTATGCTTTCTTTTGGTAGAACTGAAAATATTAACGAAATCTACAAAATTAAATCAATCCTTAACATCAAGGTAAAAATCGAGCCCAAGCGGAAGGGCAACAGGCGAGTTCCCCAATGTAAGCGATGCCAGGGTTTCCGACATACGCAAGCGTACTGCCAGAAAAAGCCGAAAGAAACATCTCTCGACGGATTGCAATGTCAGCAGTCAGGCCCCCGCGGTTTGTGCCAATTGCAGGGGAAGTCACCCAGCGAGCTACCGAGGTTGCGAAATTGCCATTGAGTTGCAAAAACGACATGAAGCTCCGAACAAAAATACTGAAAATAAGGGCCTAAGCCTAAAACCTCCTAAAGTAGACAAGCCGAAAACCCCTAAGTCGACAAGGGATAAGGGTTTGATTAAAGGCAAAATTCAAAATGCGCAAGGAAACGTCGCTGGTCCTAGTTCCCACCGGAGTCAAAAGGGAGAATCCACACTTGTTGGTCCAAGATCGTACGCTCAAGTCGCGTCACGTGAAAGTAAGCCACAATCGGCCGCATCAGATTCGGTCTCTCAAATTCTAGGCATGATTTTAGAAAAGTTTGAGCAACAGGCGAAACTTAATCAAGTAATATTCAACAAATTGAGCGAGCTCGAGTTTAAACCTCGAAAAACATTTAATAAAAAATCATGAATATGGGAAAGTCAATCAAAATAATTACATGGAATGCAAACGGCCTTTTGCAAAAAATTGACGAACTAGAAGTATTCCTACGGAAGAATAATGTAGACACATGCCTGATTTCGGAAACCCACTTTAAAAAGGGTTCAGCACGCAAAATAAAAGGTTACATTGACTATCACGCGCATCATCCTTCAGAAAATTCGAGAGGTGGATCCTCTCTCTACATTAAAGACTGCATAAAGCACTCCAAAAACGAAGAAATAGAACTTGACTCTATGCAAATAACCTCAGTCTCAGTAAAATTAAGTCACATAAATTACAACATCGCGACGAGCTATTTTCCTCCGCAGTATCGGCTGGCAGATGAAGATCTTGCTCTGCTCTTTGATTCACTTGGGTCAAACTTTATCATCGGCGGGGACTTTAACGCGAAAAATACTTTTTGGGGCTCACGGTGCAATTCAACAAGAGGCAGAGCCCACTTTAAAGCAAGTACAAAACGCGGCGTGATCTTCTTATCGACGGGAAAGCCAACATATTGGCCAACCGACAGAAATAAAATACCTGATCTCGTCGACTTCTTAATCGCCAAGGAGGTACCTCGTTACCTTACGAACGTAGAAGAACGCTTTGATCTCTGTTCAGATCACTCGGCAGTTCTTTTGAAAATCGGCGGAAGCCTAGCGAAAAAGAATAGAGCGCCTAGATTAACTAACAACAACACCTACTGGGACGGCTTTAGAAAATACTGCAAAGAAAACATAGCTTTAAATGTACCGCTCAAAACGCCACTTGAAATAGAAGAAGAATTAGATAAACTCGTAAGAGTTGTTCAGAGCGCTGCGTGGAATAACACTTCTTTTCAGAGGTCCGAATTATCGAACAGCGGAACAATATATCCGCGAGAAATAGAAGAGTTAATATGCGAAAAGAGGAGAGCGCGCAAGAGATGGCAACGTTCGCGAGCACCCCCGGATAAGACAATCTTGAACCACCTTTCTAACAAACTGAAGCACGAACTTCAAGATTTTAAAAGTCGCGAGACTACTGCTTACCTCGAAAGTTTGACTGCCAATAAAGGTTCGAACTACTCTCTTTGGAAAGCAGTCAAGTCCGTTAAGAAGCCTATAGCACACTCTGCGCCATTAAGAAAAGCCAACGGCGAATGGGCAAGAGAAGACAAAGAAAAAGCGGATTTATTTGCAGATGACCTAGGAGAAACATTCAAACCGTTTGACGGGGAACCGATGGTCGAGGAGCTCAATCCTTATGCGGTACAAGATAATTATAGAATAAAAACCGTGTCATTGGCTGAACTTCGTCAAACGATAAATAATCTGAAAAACAACAAAGCCCCTGGCTACGACTTAATTACTAGCGAAATTCTAAAGGAGCTACCGAAAAAACCTTTGGTCAAGCTACTCTATATCATTAACGCTTCCATGAGAGTTTTATACGTTCCAAGGCAATGGAAATTGGCCGAGGTCATAATGGTTCCGAAACTAGGAAAATGTCCGAACGACAAAAAGTCATACAGACCTATTTCGCTACTGCCGACATTCGACCAGGTCTATCGTATAACAAACGAAATCGAAAAAGCTCTAGAAGCGAAAAAGATATGTACTAGCGCTTTTCTCGACGTATCGCAAGCCTTCGACAAGGTGTGGCACGAAGGCCTGAAGTACAAATTAAGGCTTTGCTTACCAGAAAAACTCTATAGAATCTTAGAGTCTTACCTTAAAGACAGAATCTTTCGCGTAAGGTACGAAAATGAGTACACGGAATTCAAAGAGATAAATGCCGGTGTCCCGCAAGGAAGCGTTCTCGGCCCAATATTATTTTTGCTCTATACAAGAGACATACCCACGACGAGGGAACAATTTTAGCTACGTTCGCAGACGACACTGCTATTCTCGCTATTGATACGACAGTTGAATTATCAACAGGGAAACTCCAGCGCGCTTTAGACAAAATATGCGACTGGACGAAGAGCTGGCGAGTCGTCCTTAACGAGACTAAGTCAACGCATGTTAACTTTACTTATAAATAGATAAACAACAAACCTTTATTCATTAACTCGGTACAAATCCCGTACCCAAATGAAGCGAAATATCTAGGAATGACTCTAGACGCAAAACTTAAATGGAAGCCGCACGTTAAAAAGAAGCGCGACGAGCTCAAAATCAAGTTAAGAGAAATGAATTGGCTTATCGGAAGATTTTCGAAACTAAGCATATATAACAAACTGCTTTTGTATAAGCAAGTGCTAAAACCATCTCAGACGTACGGTATACAACTCTGGGGTTGTACTAAACCAAGCAATATATCTATTTTAGAAACTTTTCAAAATAAGACACTCAGAGCAATCTTTAATGCTCAATGGTATATAAGAAATAGTGATCTACACCGAGATCTAGGAATCGCAACCGTGTCTGACGAGGTAACAAACTTTGCTCGCAAACTTAGTACTCGTCTTCGCGGACACTGCAACAATGAAATTATCCGAACTTTGGATCAGACAAATCTTACGCGCCGACTACAACGAATGAGACCGTTAGATCTAGTAGCATAAGATGAAACCGCATAAATTGACGGTATTGTAGGTGCCTTCGTTGGAAGGCAGCCTGCCATACGCGATTACTACAGAAGCTTGAACTACTTGTTAAGGAAACTTAGTCGTAGTCTGACGGAAAATGGGAGGTTTTTTAGTGAGTAAGAATCTCACACTACTATGAGCACGCGCGGCCGGTCTTCGTGGTGCCTATGAAGGTTTTTCCTACCCACGGAAAAAAAAAAAAACTCCATACCGCTAAAATTCCTGAAACTTTCAAAACGTTAATTGTATTAATTCCACCAATACACAAAAAAGGAGATACAAACAGGTGTGAGAGTAATTAGTAGTAAAGCCCCAGGAGATGATAGAGTCCCTTACGAGTTTTTCAAAAATGCTCCACCTTCGTTCTTGAATAATTAAGCATTGACCGCTGAAGTTCCTGAAACTTTCAAAACGTCAATTGTATTAATTCCTATACACAAAAAAGGAGACACAAATAGGTGTGAGAATTATAGGGGTATCTCCTTTATGAATGTGATTGCAAAGATATTCACAGGGGTAATATTAAAAAGGCTACGATTTTGGGCTAGCGAGAACAAACTTCTTAGCGAATGGCAAGCAGGATTCAGAAGGGGATACTCTACAACAGATCATATCTTTTCCATTTACAATATTGTTGATTTCTATGCGGTAAGGGGGAAAAAGCTTTATGCGATCTTTATTTACTTTAAAGCTGCTTTTGATAGCATAGATCAAGAATCGCTGTTTTATAAGTTAAATGTCCTGGGCCTATCATCTAAGATCTTAAATCTATTAAAGAAGCTTTTTGAGAACACTAAGTCCGCAGTATGGGATGGTGAAAATTTGTCAGAATGGTTTGTGACTAAAAGCGGTGTGCGGCAAGGACGCCTCCTATCTCCTCTGCTGTTCGCCCTTTTTATCAACGACTTAGTTGACTCTCTACCTAACGGTATTAAAATAGCTGGGCTAACTTTAAAATGCCTTCTCTATACTGAGGATTTAATCCTGTTTGCTGAGTCACCAGAAAGTCTTCAGCTTATGATAAACAGACTCAAAAAATATTGTGAACTGTGGAATCTAGTGATCAATACTTCCAAAATAAAGGTTATGGTATTTAAGTCAGATAGCGGACGACACAACAAATGAAAGATGGTTTCTTAATGAGGAAAACATAGAGGTTGTGAATGAATACAATTATCTGGGTATGACTCTTATAACTCAACTCAAGGAAGCACTTTCATAATAAGCTTAATCAATCACTAGCCGCGATAAACTCCAAATAGAAAAACTTATTTCGGAATAGAAATGTAGTAAATAGTGCAAAATTTCGAGTGTTTGTAGCTGCTCTGAGGTCTATCATGACTTATGGGTCGCAGGTATGGGGCTATCGACAGTACGATGAACACCCAATTATATTGTTACAACTCGAAACAGGACTCCCCCAAATTATATTTACACCATAAAAATGCACTTTGACTACCTAAATAGAGTACTATCATACTATGATGCCCGATTGCCAAAGATACTAGCAAAACACAGTATAAAAAAAAACATTAGCTGGTTCGGAAGTTGGGAGGACATTACCATATTGAGCGGTGTTTCACTGCATGCTGGATAGATGCAATCAGAACAGATGGGGGTAAAGTTTAACATAAAATAAATAAATAGAGTGGAGCAACAGCTCGAGGTGAACCAGGGCCAACTTCTCAACAATGTATGCTGGTGTGTTAATTTCTTTACATACAAGGGGACCTACAGTTTTTTGCCGAATCCGAACGGCACTTTGAGAAGTTTTTCAAGACAAATGATACTCTCGGAGGGCTTGTCAGACCCTCGCGGAGGTGGGGGCCGTGAAAAAGAGCAAGTCTTTGTTTTTTTCAGGTGGCGGTGGCAGGATTCGAACCCAGACCTCCGGCGTAGTAAGCACACACACTAACCACTACGCCACGGCACCCCACCAAAGTTTAAGATGATTCTTGAAATAATTAATAACAATATTAGATCGGACCTAATGGAAGAGGCTAGGGGCTCAGCTCGTAGATCTCTTTATCCAAAACTAGAGTACAATCTTAACGAACTAAACTATTGCAAATATAAATTGAGCTTAACTGAGATTTCAATTATTTTTCAATGAGGGAGTAACTTCTTGACTTGAATTATAAGCCATACTTTAAAAACCGTGAAACATTTTGCTCGCTATGGAACCTACAAGATCAAGAGAACTCGTACCACTTTCTGTCTGTATGTCCTATTTTAAAAGAAATAAGGTTTATTAACTTTGAAAAGACAACATTGAGCGAAATGGACAAAGAATTTTAAATGGAAACAACTGGAAAATTCTAGCACAATTTTGTATCGAAGCGTTAGAATACAGTAATGATTTCATCGACTAGGCGGATTTGAACCCTGAAATCTCAAACCCTATAGGTTGTAAACTATTTTTTCTTCTTTTAAAATTTTATCTATATAAATAGGTACTCGCCTATAAATACAAGAACTATGAGCTGAAATGAACTTTATTTTTGTTTTGCAATATATTATTTATTTGTGGAAAGCGTAATAGCAAAAATGTATATCCTGAGAAATCGATAAAATAATATCAAACATAATTTATGTTTAAATATAATAGCAATACAAATCACGAATTTTAATAGTAAAAATAGAACAAAATAAAAATATAAAAAAACATGCATGTAACTTTAAAATATTTAGATACATAATATCAGTAACAAAATCAAGTTGGTACCTGGCAGACGGTTTCAAACCAAGGCCATTATTCACTAAACAAAGCATACAAACTCGACGCATATGAATCAATGTACATATCCCTCAACGAACGTTTAATGAATTTGGAGCCAGGATCCATCGATTCACATCTGTTTAACGACCTAACAAAGAAGAAGAAGAAAAGATGACAACAGTTCGCCTGTTCTCTCTATGTTTGTTTGTGCCTTAAAGTCCAACTAGCTTTGTGTATATGTAATTTTTATGTATGTACATACTTACTTATGTTTAATTGTCGTTCGCTGATGATGGTTCCGCAGTTGAGAACCGAAATGCATTCGTGCTAATAAAAATCAATTTTCAAATTAATAATTGTTCGTTTTTTCGTTTGATTGGTTTTTATTGTGATTTTTGCGGTCTATAAGGTGTTTTTTTTAAATAAAATAAATTCGTGATCCAGACCACAAACTTGGCTATATATGTGCGATTAAAATTTTCCTATTGCAGATAAAATTATAAAAATATTTACTGTTTAAAATAAAGTTATTACTATTATTTATTTACTTTTTCCTTTGGCCTTTTACTTTTTACTTTTGCTTTTTACTTTTAACTTAACTTTACAATGAACTAATTCACCTTTATGAAAGAAGCTCCTTTATCGGTATTACAAAGTAGAAGAATATAATTTTTCGAAACTACGTACCAGTTTAGGAACTCCAATGAAACCCAAGAATTCTGGAGGAAGTGGGCAGGATCTGCAGGGATCCTTTATAAAGGAGAAGCATATAATTTTTCGGTACTACCAGGCCAGGAATTCCAATTAACCCAAGGAATTCTGGAGGGATCTTCATAAAGGGGAAGCATATCATTTTTCGGTACTACCAGGGCAGGAATTCCAATTAACCCAAGGAATTCTGGAGGGATCATTTATAAAGGGAAATCATATCATTTATGGTACTACCACCCCAGAAACTCCAATGAACCCAAGGAATACTCCAATGAGCCCAAGGTATTCTGAAGAAAGTGGGCAGGAGCTGGAGAAATCTTTAAATCTGAAGAAAGTGGGCAGTAGGTAGAGGAATCCTTTAAAGGTGAAGCATTCCGTTTTTCAGTACTAACATGTTAGAAACTCCTATAAACCCAAGGAAATAAAAACATTACAGAATTTATTAAAAAACTAGTGAGAGGGTTTTTTTTTTAATAAATCCCATCCCAATTGATCTTGTCAAGCTCCAAAATGCGTCAAAATTCTTGGTAAGGGCATATGACCGAGACCGAATTGTTAGTCGAATGAGCTATGCCCGTCCGTCCGTGTGCCGGTAGTTTTTAGGCCTTAAATTTGATTTGTTGTTCTCTACAAATGATATTGCGACAGAAAAAGACAAGACTATCACAAACAACTTGCTCGAAAAGTTTAGGTATTGATGATAGCTTTGCAATTGGTCTGTAATTTGACACATCACACTTATCTCCCTTTTTTAAAAAGGGGTTGTATACGATAGCTTCCAAGCATTTGCAAAAATTCCAGAAGAAAGCGACAGCTTAAATAGATGTCGGAGGCGAAAGGCAAGTACATCCTTACATTTTTTTTAACAAAATAGGTGGAATCCCGTCTGGTCCTGTAGAACAATCCTCTTTAAGATTAGACATAAACTCTTTAATGGACTCAAAAGCAACTGGTATTCCATTAAAGCTGACTTGTGCTAAATGCTTAAGATATTCAAAGTATTCCGTGTCAACAGGAAACGGGCCATCTCTGAACGATTTAGAAAAGTTGTAAGCGAAGAAATTATAACTCACGGCAGGGTCATTAGATGAGTTACCGTTATACGTTAAATTCGCTGGATATCCGTCCGTCTTTCTTTTCGAATTGACGAATTTCCAAAATTTATATGGATTAGATTTAAATGATGCTCCCACTTGAGAGATATAACTGTTATATAAATAGTGCGAAAGAGCTTTGAATTCCTCAAAAATTACTATAAATCTTTCGAGGTCTGTATGATTTAAACTTTTTATATATAATTTCCAAGCCTTGTTTCGTTTGTTACGCAAGGATCTAAGTTGACTAGTATATCAGGGACGGTCACAAATTTCGTTTTTCTTTAATTTTCTAGGAATAATATTACCTATGGAGGTACTCAAAATAGAGTAAGAATTATCCACGCAGCAGTCTACATCAGAACTGTACTCATCCCTGGGAGACTGGTTAAAACGGCGGATGTGCTGAAGAGTTTGCGAGCCCAGAATCCTGGCCTCGACACAAAAGCCTGGATTGTCCGTTTGCACAGACCAAGCAAAAATCGTCTTAATGAAGATGGTAGTTGTTTGGTCGTGGGCATGGACATGGCTTCTGCCATCATCGAATCTATGTACAATATGCGTCCGTAACTGCATTTTGGTAGGATTCACTTCCGTTTCAATGCCAAACAGCGCTAATAGTGTACGTAACCCTGAGTCTACATCCATAATATTTACTCAGATCAGCCTACAGCACTGCAAGGCCTCTACCGCACTTCTGAGTAGCAGGCGAACGGCACTTTGAGAAGTTTTTCAAGACAAATGATACTCTCGGAGGGCTTGTCAGACCCTCGCGGAGGTGGGGGCCGTGAAAAAGAGCAAGTCTTTGTTTTTTTCAGGTGGCGGTGGCAGGATTCGAACCCAGACCTCCGGCGTAGTAAGCACACACACTAACCACTACGCTACGGCACCCCACCAAAGTTTAAGATGATTCTTGAAATAATTAATAACAATATTAGATCGGACCTAATGGAAGAGGCTAGGGGCTCAGCTCGTAGATCTCTTTATCCAAAACTAGAGTACAATCTTAACGAACTAAACTATTGCAAATATAAATTGAGCTTAACTGAGATTTCAATTATTTTTCAATGAGGGAGTAACTTCTTGACTTGAATTATAAGCCATACTTTAAAAACCGTGAAACATTTTGCTCGCTATGGAACCTACAAGATCAAGAGAACTCGTACCACTTTCTGTCTGTATGTCCTATTTTAAAAGAAATAAGGTTTATTAACTTTGAAAAGACAACATTGAGCGAAATGGACAAAGAATTTTAAATGGAAACAACTGGAAAATTCTGGCACAATTTTGTATCGAAGCGTTAGAATACAGTAATGATTTCATCGACTAGGCGGATTTGAACCCTGAAATCTCAAACCCTATAGGTTGTAAACTATTTTTTCTTCTTTTAAAATTTTATCAAATAGGTACTCGCCTATAAATACAAGAACTATGAGCTGAAATGAACTTTATTTTTGTTTTGCAATATATTATTTATTTGTGGAAAGCGTAATAGCAAAAATGTATATCCTGAGAAATCGATAAAATAATATCAAACATAATTTATGTTTAAATATAATAGCAATACAAGTTAACGCGTGTCGCATATCCGCCAGTCGACGAAAATGCTGGCTTAGCAATTTGAACTTCACTCGCATCACATATCCGGCGATCGGTGGGAAAGTGCTGGCTAAGCTATAGCATGCGTGCACGCGCATCCGTCGTGAGGAATGTTCACCTGAGCCAATCGTGAACTTTGGCGATGGGCTTTCGTGGGAACTGCAATTCAGCAGTTTAGTTTTAAGTTGAATATTGTAAAGTAGTTTAAGCTGGGAGCATTCTGGATTGTGAAGCGGAGCGGTACGGTCGATTGGTTGGAATAAATCTTTATAACGTTGTGAAACCGTTGTTTTATTTATTAGAAAAAACGACCAGTTGGAGGTCCCACAAATTAATTTTTTTTATCATCGAATCCTGGTGAACATTTACTGGCGCCCGAGCAGGGACCCCGAGAAATAAAACGGTGTGTCCTTTTACATATATCCCGGTGTTAAAGCAAAGAGATGGATTTGTGAGTAGAAAAGTGTCCGAGTGATGTAAAAAACGGAAATTAAAGTGCAATTGAAGCATTTGAAGTGAAACACAAAAAGCAGTGTAAATGTTCGATAACCGAGAAAGCTAAAATATAGAAGTGAAAAGAAATAAATGAAAACTATTCGTGACGTTTAAAGTAAAAGTTTTGAGTATCTAAAACCCAAATAAATGTGCAAGTGCGGCTTATAAATAAAAAATTGTGTAAATGCTTAATGAACGAGAAGGTGTAAAATAAGTAAAGGAAAAATTAAAAGCCCTTGTGCCTTATGAAGCAAGGAAAAAAGATAAGAACTTATAATAAAGGAGCTGATGAACTGGTGTATTCAAAGCAGACGAATAAGATTGACGAGCTATTGGCGATCGACCCCATCAGGATTGATTCGAATTGGAAGAATGCAGTCTTATATGCTTCAGTAAGAATAAGATCTAAGAACTATATAATTTTTATATATATTTTACCAGTTTTTATATGATCAAATCCGTATTGGTTTACTAACCAAGAATTATTAGTGAATTTAAAAAATCAAATGAATTCATAAAGTGCTAGGGAGTTAGACAAAAAATATACCCAGGAACAACTCGGAATAAAGGGGCCGGTCCACTTATTTGACTTTAATTAATTTTTAATCTATTCCGTAGTGAAGACATTCGTACCTCAGTAGGTCGCTGCCAAAATAAAAAAAAACGCATCCACGACTAAAAAGGAACAATACGAACCTTCCAAACGGAGGTGGCTACCCCGAAAGCTTAAGAAGAGTGTTCAGCGGGTATCTAGATTAGTAAATCGCCAAAGTGATATAAAAAAATATATATAAAAAAAAAAAAAAAAAACTTAAAAGAGACTTAAAAGAAACTTGAAAAAAAAAACTAAAGAAAGAATCTACAAAATAATAAGAAATCTAAAAGGAATTTGAAAGAAACACATATTAAACAATTTTGAAGAAATCTGTAAGAAATTTAAAGAAGCCTTTTCCTTTAAAGTACCTATATTTTTAAGAAATTTTAAAGAAATTTAAAAGTGATAAAAAAATAACCACCCGTCGTTACTTACTCTCATTTATATTATTATGGACGAATTAAAAAACTCGTTTACTCAATTAACGGGCGCAGTTAATAACGTCCTTGAACAGCTCCGTGGGTTGGAAGGCCGAATGGGTAGAATTGAGCAAACCAGCTTACAAGATGGGGGTCAAACTGTAGGCAACCAATTAAATATTATTTTAAATCGGCTTTCGGCCTTGGAAAGTTTAAATTCTGCTCTTCCTAATCAGCAAGCGGAAACAGTTGAAGAACTGTGTGGGCCTACCTGCGAGCAAGACCTGAAGGATATCTCTAAACTTCCGGATTCCGTAAAGGAACTCCAAACTTTTGACGGGAATCCTGTCCAGTACGTCTCTTGGGTCCATAGTGTGGAGACTGTACTGAAAGACTACGAGATAGTTCGCAGTAAGCCAATTTACAGGGCAATACTGCAACACATTCGACAGAAGGTAAGAGGTAAGGCGGATTCTGCTTTGGTCTCTTACAACATCTTTGATAATAACTGGACTGAAATAAAAAGGGTTCTCTCTCTTCATTATGCGGATAAGAGAGATATCCAAACTCTAGAACATCAGTTAAATCGCCTAACACAAGGTAGCTTGAGGGTTGATGATTTTTACGCAGCTGTAAATCATCAATTCTCATTGATAATTAGTAAGATCAGGTCTGAGGATTACTCCTCTGAAACCATGTCCGCCTTAGTAGAAAGCTACCGGAACCGTGCATTGGACGTATTTGTGCGCGGTCTAAGTGGGGACCTCTCTAGGTTATTGGTCATCCAAAAACCAAAAACTCTGCCAGAGGCATATTCAGCTTGCCTGGAAATTCAAAATCTCAACTTCCGCACTAACTCTGTACACGGGAGGGCACCCAATATGGTAACCTCTCCTGTGAACTACAATTTTAGGGATAACACAGGACCCTATAACAGGCCACCCGTTATGAGGAATAATTTTTCTCAAAGGTCATACTCCAATTGGAACTCAGGGTTCCAAGAGCAATCCCCGCCACCAAGGCCATGGGCGCCGAAACCTCAGATCAAAAGGGAGGTCGAGGGTTCGGCTCAGTCCAGAAACGTTAACTATATAAATCGACCAAACCCATTCAAGCGAACAAGATCGGATAATTACAATCCCCGAAAACAACAACGGTTGTACCACGTGACATCCGAAAGCCCAGATGCGATAGAGGATGGGGAATCCACCGATCAACCCAGACCCGATGAAGAGGCAGAAACACCAGAAAATTTTATGATGGGAGCCTCTTTTCCAGCGTACCATATATAGAGTACGTTACGCGGGGCGGGATCGTGCGAAAAT
Organism: Neoascia interrupta; assembly: GCA_947623515.1. Taxonomy (NCBI): domain Eukaryota; kingdom Metazoa; phylum Arthropoda; class Insecta; order Diptera; family Syrphidae; genus Neoascia; species Neoascia interrupta. The sequence continues at coordinate 140,302,989 of OX392462.1, forward strand.
TTTTAGTGGACACTGGCGCTAATAGAAATTTTATTAAACCAAGTCTTGTTCCTCACCCCGGCCCCGCACAAAAACCATTTCACGCTAATACCCCTGCTGGAAACATCCTAATTGAAAAGAAAATTTCCGGGAAGTTCTTTCGACATCTAGGTAGTGAGCTCGTTATAACGTTCTTTGCTCTCCCTGGCTTAACATCATTTGACGGCATAATAGGTGACGATACCCTTAGGCAAATGAGGGCCGTGATTGACAGGGATAAGCACACGCTAACTATCGAATCCAATAAAGTTATTCCTCTTATGAACAGCCTTTGTGAACCTCTTAACCACGTAATTTCGTTAGGTGATGAAATCCCAATTTCGTCACGATCTAACCTGGAAGCCATTTGTAAAAAATTTAATTCTCTCTTCGGTCCAGTGGGTAACGAGAAAGTAAAAACAAATGTTAGAGCGAGGATCCGCACGAGTACTGAAGAACCCATATATGCAAAAAGCTACCCTTATCCGGGTAGCATGAGGGAAGAAGTTGATCGCCAAATCAAAGAACTTCTCTCCGAAAACATCATCCGCCCTTCGAACAGCCCTTACAATTCCCCTGTATGGGTTGTTCCTAAAAAGCCGAAACCGAACGGCGAAAAACAATACAGGATGGTCATAGATTTCAAGCGTCTTAACGCTGTAACTATTTCAGATACTTACCCCATCCCTGATATTAACAGCACGCTGTCTAATCTTGGAGATGCAAAACTCTTCACAACACTCGACCTGACTTCAGGCTTCCATCAAATCCTGATGGATGAGAGAGACATCCCTAAAACAGCGTTTTCCACTATGAATGGGAAGTACGAGTATCTTAGACTTCCTTTTGGTCTTAAAAACGCTCCCGCTATCTTCCAACGGATGATAGATGATGTGTTGAAGGAAATGATCGGCAAAATTTGCTATGTATATATCGATGATATAATAATTTATAGTAAATCTGAGGAGGAACATTTAAGGGACGTCGAGACGGTATTCTCGAAATTAAATGAGGCCGGATTAAAAGTAAATCTGGAAAAAAGCAAGTTCATGGCTACAACCGTTGAATTCCTCGGATACTTAGTTACTCCAGAGGGCATCCTCCCGGATCCAAAGAAGGTTAAGGCTATAGAGAATATCCTGCCTCCGAGTAATCTCAAGGAACTGAAGAGTTTTCTCGGACTAACGTCGTACTATAGAAAGTTCATTCGGGACTATGCTAAGGTGGCAAAACCCTTAACCAACATTACACGTGGGGACTTATCAAATGTCAGTGCCAGCCAATCTAAGAACGTGCTTATCTCTCTTAGCGAGGAAGCAGTGAAATCTTTCGAGTGCTTGAAAGAGCTACTCACTTCTGCGGACGTTCTAGCATTCCCGGATTTCTCCAAAGCCTTTAATCTGACCACAGACGCGTCCGATTATGCCATTGGCGCTGTTCTCTCGCAAGGTGAGCCTGGTAGCGACAAACCAGTAGCATATGCCTCTCGTTCTCTCAGTCGCACGGAGGAAAATTATGCTACCAACGAGAAGGAGATGCTCGCAATAGTTTGGGCCCTCGATAATCTAAATGGTTATCTATATGGGGCCAAAAAGATCAAAATTTTTACTGATCACCAACCTCTAACATTTGCATTGAGCAATAGGAATCACAATGCCAAGCTTAAGCGCTGGAAGTCCAGGATTGAAGAGTACAACTACGAGTTGATTTATACTCCTGGTAAATCGAACTATGTGGCTGATGCTCTTTCACGGCTTAAAACCGCAGTTAACCACATAACGTCATCGGGTAATGACACAGAAACTGCTAGCGAGGGCCGAATAAGTTCCCCTTCAGGAACAGCCACGGACACCGCAAGCGAAGGTCAAGCTTCCGTGGAAGATCGAACCGAAACGGCTGAAGAAGGGTTTGCTGAACTTTCTTCTAGCGACACTGATTCCTGTACGGTGCACAGTGCTGATCAGGACAATTCTGATCTTATACCTCACGTCGAGGCGCCAATCAATGTCTTCAGAAATCAATTAATCTTTAAGATTGAGGAACCACATCCAGGCTACCATCGTCACTATGTTTCCTTGCCAAGAATTAATCGCGACGACCTCGTAGAGGTATTGCGAGAGAAACTCAACCCAAACGTTGTAAATGGCATAAAAATTCCAGAAAACTGTCTTGGAACTCTTCAAACGGTTTATCTGGAAAACTTTGCGAAATTCAGGTTGAGGGTAACCCAAAGAGTCGTTGATGATGTCGCCGACGAAGAGCGCAGACTCCTTATCATAGAAAGAGAGCATAGAAGAGCCCATCGCGGCCCTACAGAAAACAAACAACAGATTCTGGAAAAATTTTACTTTCCCCATATGATGGCTCAGATAAGGAGATTCACTTCCCAATGCGAGGTGTGTAGTGCTAACAAGTATGATAGGCATCCGACGACTCCGGAGTTGCAAGCGACACCTCCTCCCAAGTATCCATGTGAAATTCTCCACATGGATATAATGGACATTCAAAACGAAAAGTTCCTAACCGTGGTTGACAAGTTTTCGAAATTCTCAAAATTTTTTCATATTAAAGAGAAATCCACCATTTATATAAGATCTAAATTAATTAAGATCTTACATTATTTTACAGTCCCACATATACTGGTAACAGACAATGAAGGGGGCTTCCTTAGCCCGATTGTCTTAAACTTTATTAAAAGGTTGGGCATTAAACTTTATTTAACTCCATCTTCAAGGAGCGAGGTAAATGGGCAGGTAGAAAGGGTCCACTCCACGGTATTGGAGATCTACCGGTGCTTAAGGGCCGAAAATCCAGACCTTAAAGTCAAAGAACTTGTCGATATATCAGTAGATCGCTACAACAATTCCATTCATTCGGTGATCAAACTAAAGCCCACGGATGTTTTTTTTAATAGATCTCAAAGAATCAATTTCCAAATCCTCCTTAACATTCGGCCGAAAATTAATAAAGACCTAAGAGGAATTATCAAACGAAATATGGACGCACGAAACGCGAGATTAAATTTAAAAAGAACCGCGCCAAAGAAATACCGTCCGGGTGACGTTGTGTTCGTTGCGGTAAAGCGAATACAGGGTAAAAACAAACCTTTGTACCGAAAAGAAATAGTGGCAAAGGATAACCGCGTAACAGTAACGACGGCAAGTGGAAAGAAAATACATAAAGCACATTTAAAGAACATAAGGAATGTATAACAAAATATATACAAACAAAAAAAGGGGGATGATTCTATCCTAGCCTATGTCAATGGAAAGTTTAAGTTCTAAGTTGGTAACTCTAGATATTAAGATTCAAACTAATATAAACTTAGCAATGGAAAATATTTTTTTTTTTTTTTTTTTTTTATTTTTTTTTTTTTAAAAACCTTCAAATGTTAATTAATAAAGTAACAAAATTACGCAATTGCAGTTTAGCTTTATTGATTCCTGTGCAGACCCTGCACATCTACGAGTATAGGTCACCAATTGTGACCGTTAGGGAAGGAAACGCCTGGGTGATAAACGGCTACTTTAAGCTAGTCCACGTTATTGACTTAATGAAATACAACATGCTAATTGAACAAACCGAACAGCTAGCTGCAAAGCATGTAGCGGATGGTGAGATGTACCTGGTTTTAACATACCATCTGAACCAAATTAAAGAGCGACTTAGAGAATTGGGCGAAACTAAAACAAGACGACCTCGATCTATCGACTGGATAGGGACCGCCTGGAAATGGCTGGCCGGCTCCCCTGACGCAACTAACTGGAACAAACTCCTACAATCACAAGCAGACATTATAGACAACAATAACGACCAGTATAAAATCAACCAAAGACTCTTTGAGACGACACACGAGGTCATGGACAAGGTGAACAAGATGATTGATGGATATAACAACGCTGTACGAGAAGGAGAAACAGGACGACTTAGACATGACTTACTAAATAAAGTACTCATACTAAAGGAAGGAGTGAATGAAGTAGTAAGGGCCTGCCAGCTGGCGAAGACCGGGATAGTTAACAGCAACATATTAGACTCTAAGGAGATTAGCACCATAGTGAACGAACTCGAAACCTTACCGTACCAAAATGCTGTAGAAGCCGTTGAATATGGACGTCCGTCTGTATATAGTAACGGAACCCTTTTGTTATATGTTTTATCAATCCCCAAGGTTGGGACCAAAATCTTCCATGTGTTAAGCGCTCGCGCAGCCATAACGGACGGGAAACAAATTGACCTAGATTATACCAAGCTACTAGTCAACTATGACCAGACTTACGGACTTACTGGTGACTGCCTCCATATCGGGAACACTTCGGTATGCGAGGACAACGTTTTGAAAAAGCTAGGAGAAGATACATGCCTACCCAGGATCCTGAAGGGTGGCCCCGCAGCGTGCGATTACAAGAGCACAAACGAAGAAGTCGTCGAGCTAATTGGCGAAGATACAATCTTCGTGACAAATTTCAACGGTTCAATCTTAAATAAAAACTGTTCTATCTCTCTAGAAGGTACCTATCTCATCCAACTGGACAACGACACAGTAACCATCAATGAGAAGACATACCGCAGTGGGTCAGCTTCAAGTTGGCAAGCGCTTCCTGCCGTCCTAGCCAACGTGACCAGCAGAAGGATCAAGCCTAACCTGGAAACATTGCATGACATAAGTGTCAGAAATATTCAACTAATCAAAAATTTAAAGGGAAACCTTAATTCCTCTATCGTTACAGAGATTATTATCGTTTCAGTTGTAATTATCTCCATTTGCCTCCTTTGGAGGAAAATCTACGGAAGGGTCAACATTCCAGAACTTCGCCTGTCCTTTCATCGGAAGAGCGCTCCTTGCCCAGCTCCTCGTTCAACGGAAGTTCAACAACCTGGAAACGATCTCAGCTGCTCCACTTGTTCAGTCATTGATCTGCGGGACGCAGATATTTGAAGGGGCGGCAGTTAACGCGTGTCGCATATCCGTCAGTCGACGAAAATGCTGGCTTAGCAATTTGAACTTCACTCGCATCACATATCCGGCGATCGGTGGGAAAGTGCTGGCTAAGCTATAGCATGCGTGCACGCGCATCCGTCGTGAGGAATGTTCACCTGAGCCAATCGTGAACTTTGGCGATGGGCTTTCGTGGGAACTGCAATTCAGCAGTTTAGTTTTAAGTTGAATATTGTAAAGTAGTTTAAGCTGGGAGCATTCTGGATTGTGAAGCGGAACGGTACGGTCGATTGGTTGGAATAAATCTTTATAACGTTGTGAAACCGTTGTTTTATTTATTAGAAAAAACGACCAGTTGGAGGTCCCACAAATTAATTTTTTTTATCATCGAATCCTGGTGAACATTTACTTACAAATCACGAATTTTAATAGTAAAAATAGAACAAAATAAAAATATAAAAAAACATGCATGTAACTTTAAAATATTTAGATACATAATATCAGTAACAAAATCAAGTTGGTACCTGGCAGACGGTTTCAAACCAAGGCCATTATTCACTAAACAAAGCATACAAACTCGACGCATATGAATCAATGTACATATCCCTCAACGAACGTTTAATGAATTTGGAGCCAGGATCCATCGATTCACATCTGTTTAACGGCCTAACAAAGAAGAAGAAGAAAAGATGACAACAGTTCGCCTGTTCTCTCTATGTTTGTTTGTGCCTTAAAGTCCAACTAGCTTTGTGTATATGTAATTTTTATGTATGTACATACTTACTTATGTTTAATTGTCGTTCGCTGATGATGGTTCCGCAGTTGAGAACCGAAATGCATTCGTGCTAATAAAAATCAATTTTCAAATTAATAATTGTTCGTTTTTTCGTTTGATTGGTTTTTATTGTGATTTTTGCGGTCTATAAGGTGTTTTTTTTTTAAATAAAATAAATTCGTGATCCAGACCACAAACTTGGCTATATATGTGCGATTAAAATTTTCCTATTGCAGATAAAATTATAAAAATATTTACTGTTTAAAATAAAGTTATTACTATTATTTATTTACTTTTTCCTTTGGCCTTTTACTTTTTACTTTTGCTTTTTACTTTTAACTTAACTTTACAATGAACTAATTCACCTTTATGAAAGAAGCTCCTTTATCGGTATTACAAAGTAGAAGAATATAATTTTTCGAAACTACGTACCAGTTTAGGAACTCCAATGAAACCCAAGAATTCTGGAGGAAGTGGGCAGGATCTGCAGGGATCCTTTATAAAGGAGAAGCATATAATTTTTCGGTACTACCAGGCCAGGAATTCCAATTAACCCAAGGAATTCTGGAGGGATCTTCATAAAGGGGAAGCATATCATTTTTCGGTACTACCAGGCCAGGAATTCCAATTAACCCAAGGAATTCTGGAGGGATCATTTATAAAGATCATTTATACTCCAATATAAATTTATAAATTATATTGGAGTATAATTATGGAGTTATAAAGATCATTTATACTCCAATGAGCCCAAGGTATTCTGAAGGAAGTGGGCAGGAGCTGGAGAAATCTTTAAATCTGAAGAAAGTGGGCAGTAGGTAGAGGAATCCTTTAAAGGTGAAGCATTCCGTTTTTCAGTACTAACATGTTAGAAACTCCTATAAACCCAAGGAAATAAAAACATTACAGAATTTATTAAAAAACTAGTGAGAGGGTTTTTTTTTTAATAAATCCCATCCCAATTGATCTTGTCAAGCTCCAAAATGCGTCAAAATTCTTGGTAAGGGCATATGACCGAGACCGAATTGTTAGTCGAATGAGCTATGCCCGTCCGTCCGTGTGTCGGTAGTTTTTAGGCCTTAAATTTGATTTGTTGTTCTCTACAAATGATATTGCGACAGAAAAAGACAAGACTATCACAAACAACTTGCTCGAAAAGTTTAGGTATTGATGATAGCTTTGCAATTGGTCTGTAATTTGACACATCACACTTGTCTCCCTTTTTTAAAAAAGGGGTTTTATACGATAGCTTCCAAGCATTTGCAAAAATTCCAGAAGAAAGCGACAGCTTAAATAGATGTCGGAGGCGAAAGGCAAGTACATCCTTACATTTTTTTTAACAAAATAGGTCGAATCCCGTCTGGTCCTGTAGAAAAATCCTCTTTAAGATTAGACATAAACTCTTTAATGGACTCAAAAGCAACTGGTATTCCATTAAAGCTGACTTGTGCTAAATGCTTAAGATATTCAAAGTATTCCGTGTCGACAGGAAACGGGCCATCTCTGAACGATTTAGAAAAGTTGTAAGCGAAGAAATTATAACTCACGGCAGGGTCATTAGATGAGTTACCGTTATACGTTAAATTCGCTGGATATCCGTCCGTCTTTCTTTTCGAATTAACGAATTTCCAAAATTTATATGGATTAGATTTAAATGATGCTCCCACTTGAGAGATATAACTGTTATATAAATAGTGCGAAAGAGCTTTGAATTCCTCAAAAATTACTATAAATCTTTCGAGGTCTGTATGATTTAAACTTTTTATATATAATTTCCAAGCCTTGTTTCGTTTGTTACGCAAGGATCTAAGTTGACTAGTATATCAGGGACGGTCACAAATTTCGTTTTTCTTTAATTTTCTAGGAATAATATTACCTATGGAGGTACTCAAAATAGAGTAAGAATTATCCACGCAGCAGTCTACATCAGAACTGTACTCATCCCTGGGAAACTGGTTAAAACGGCGGATGTGCTGAAGAGTTTGCGAGCCCAGAATCCTGGCCTCGACACAAAAGCCTGGATTGTCCGTTTGCACAGACCAAGCAAAAATCGTCTTAATGAAGATGGTAGTTGTTTGGTCGTGGGCATGGACATGGCTTCTGCCATCATCGAATCTATGTACAATATGCGTCCGTAACTGCATTTTGGTAGGATTCACTTCCGTTTCAATGCCAAACAGCGCTAATAGTGTACGTAATCCTGAGTCTACATCCATAATATTTACTCAGATCAACCTACAGCACTGCAAGGCCTCTACCGCACTTCTGAGTAGCAGGCTTGTGGCATGTAGTACAAAAACATGCATAACATCTATCCAAGAACCATGGGTGTGGAAAGGTAACATCTGTGGTCATGGTGGATTGAGTGCTTCACACGACATTCCTTATGATAAGAAGTCCGAAAGATCTAGGACTTGTCTTATCGTATCGAAATCCTTAGAGGCCGTCACGTTCGAAAGGTTTTGTGCCCAAGATCTGGTTGCTGCCTCTATTCCCTGCCATGCTAACGGCAAACGGGAAACCTTTGCAGTTGCCTCGGCCTATTTCCCTTATACCTCTCTGACTCCTCCTCCACCAAAGGCAGTTGTTGAGCTTGTAGATTATTGTGAATCCAAAGGGTAGGGTCTCGTCTTGTGCTGCGATGCTAATGCTCAGAATACTGTAGCATCAAATGTAACGCAAGAAGAGATCTTCTTTTGGAATTCATCTTATCGTCTGACATTACTATCAATAATTTGGGTCATTGACTTTTGTTACCGCCAGGATACAGCAGGTAATTGACCTTACCCTGTCCAACAAGTTTTCAAGGACTATTGCAAAATGGAGGGTATCGCCAGATAGCATCCTGTCAGATCACAGATACATCGAATTTCAAATCAATTGCGATGTTCTTCCTCTGCAAGAGAGGAGAAATCCGAGAAAAACGAATTGGTCACAGTTAAGAGAGGAACTTGGCCACTCTGTTCAAGTTCCACTCAAACTGAGTTCACGACAAGGGGTAGAGATGTCCGCTCAAAATCTGAACAGCATCCTTACCCGTTGTTTTGAACTCCCGTGCCCATTTACGAGAAACCGCCGTAGAAAATCGGTACCTTGGTGAAATGCCGAACTGCAGCTTTTTCGCAAAGAGACCAGGAAGCTACTTAATCGGTCCTTAAAAACCAATTTAGTAGAAGACTGGAATCTATATCGATCGAGGCAAAAGGATTTTAAGAGACTTATCCGCAAGTCAAAAAATGACTCTTATAAAAAATTTTGTGAGGCGTTCGAATCTCTAAATGAAACTAGTAGGCTTGTGAAAGTTCTTCAGAGGAACAGACCAAGCAGACTCGCTTCAATACTCAAACCTGATGGCACCTACACTGAGGCCAAGGCGGAGACCTTCAGTCTTTTCCTTGAGACTCACTTCCCGGGAAATCAGATCACCACGTACTTTTCAGTGGTACCGGCAACGGTGGCCACTGCAGAACCAGCGAACACAACGCGGCTTAACTTATACATTGCATCTAGAGTGGTGACTGACGATGCTATCAAATATGCTCTTGCATCTCTTGAGAGCTTTAAGTCACCTGGTCCAGATGGAATCTACCCAGTTATGCTGAAGCAAGGATTAGGTCTGCTGTTGCCCAGCAGGTCTGTATGATTTAAACTTTTTATATATAATTTCCAAGCCTTGTTTCGTTTGTTACGCAAGGATCTAAGTTGACTAGTATATCAGGGACGGTCACAAATTTCGTTTTTCTTTAATTTTCTAGGAATAATATTACCTATGGAGGTACTCAAAATAGAGTAAGAATTATCCACGCAGCAGTCTACATCAGAACTGTACTCATCCCTGGGAAACTGGTTAAAACGGCGGATGTGCTGAAGAGTTTGCGAGCCCAGAATCCTGGCCTCGACACAAAAGCCTGGATTGTCCGTTTGCACAGACCAAGCAAAAATCGTCTTAATGAAGATGGTAGTTGTTTGGTCGTGGGCATGGACATGGCTTCTGCCATCATCGAATCTATGTACAATATGCGTCCGTAACTGCATTTTGGTAGGATTCACTTCCGTTTCAATGCCAAACAGCGCTAATAGTGTACGTAATCCTGAGTCTACATCCATAATATTTACTCAGATCAACCTACAGCACTGCAAGGCCTCTACCGCACTTCTGAGTAGCAGGCTTGTGGCATGTAGTACAAAAACATGCATAACATCTATCCAAGAACCATGGGTGTGGAAAGGTAACATCTGTGGTCATGGTGGATTGAGTGCTTCACACGACATTCCTTATGATAAGAAGTCCGAAAGATCTAGGACTTGTCTTATCGTATCGAAATCCTTAGAGGCCGTCACGTTCGAAAGGTTTTGTGCCCAAGATCTGGTTGCTGCCTCTATTCCCTGCCATGCTAACGGCAAACGGGAAACCTTTGCAGTTGCCTCGGCCTATTTCCCTTATACCTCTCTGACTCCTCCTCCACCAAAGGCAGTTGTTGAGCTTGTAGATTATTGTGAATCCAAAGGGTAGGGTCTCGTCTTGTGCTGCGATGCTAATGCTCAGAATACTGTCTGGGGCAGCATCAAATGTAACGCAAGAAGAGATCTTCTTTTGGAATTCATCTTATCGTCTGACATTACTATCAATAATTTGGGTCATTGACTTTTGTTACCGCCAGGATACAGCAGGTAATTGACCTTACCCTGTCCAACAAGTTTTCAAGGACTATTGCAAAATGGAGGGTATCGCCAGATAGCATCCTGTCAGATCACAGATACATCGAATTTCAAATCAATTGCGATGTTCTTCCTCTGCAAGAGAGGAGAAATCCGAGAAAAACGAATTGGTCACAGTTAAGAGAGGAACTTGGCCACTCTGTTCAAGTTCCACTCAAACTGAGTTCACGACAAGGGGTAGAGATGTCCGCTCAAAATCTGAACAGCATCCTTACCCGTTGTTTTGAACTCCCGTGCCCATTTACGAGAAACCGCCGTAGAAAATCGGTACCTTGGTGAAATGCCGAACTGCAGCTTTTTCGCAAAGAGACCAGGAAGCTACTTAATCGGTCCTTAAAAACCAATTTAGTAGAAGACTGGAATCTATATCGATCGAGGCAAAAGGATTTTAAGAGACTTATCCGCAAGTCAAAAAATGACTCTTATAAAAAATTTTGTGAGGCGTTCGAATCTCTAAGTGAAACTAGTAGGCTTGTGAAAGTTCTTCAGAGGAACAGACCAAGCAGACTCGCTTCAATACTCAAACCTGATGGCACCTACACTGAGGCCAAGGCGGAGACCTTCAGTCTTTTCCTTGAGACTCACTTCCCGGGAAATCAGATCACCACGTACTTTTCAGTGGTACCGGCAACGGTGGCCACTGCAGAACCAGCGAACACAACGCGGCTTAACTTATACATTGCATCTAGAGTGGTGACTGACGATGCTATCAAATATGCTCTTGCATCTCTTGAGAGCTTTAAGTCACCTGGTCCAGATGGAATCTACCCAGTTATGCTGAAGCAAGGATTAGGTCTGCTGTTGCCCACGTTGAAAAGAATTTTCACTGCGAGCCCTTTGGCGTATGGTTAAAGTCATTTTCATACCAAAACCTGGCAAGTCAGACTATAGCCTAGCCAAAAGTTTCAGACCCATAAGTCTGTCTTTTTCCTGCTGAAAAGCTTAGAGAGACTGGTTGAGCTGCGCGTGCGCAAGGTTGCTCTTCGTTTGCACCCTCTTTTTGAGATGCAACACGCTTATCAGCGCGGAAAGTCCTGCAAAACTGCGCTTTAAAATCTTGTTGGTAGGATTGAATGTGCTCTTGACCAGAAGGAGTACGTGCTGGGCGTTTTCGTCGATATTGAGGGTGCTTTTGATAACGCGACGTTTGACAGCATGTGCAACTCAGCCAGACAGCATGGTGTAGATGAAACATTAGTTCGATGGATTAGGGCAATGCTAATGAACAGGACCCTGATAACCGAATCAGATTGTGGCAAGTGCATCATAACTAGGGTTAACAAGGGCTACTCGCAAGGTGGCGTTCTGTCTCCCCTTTTATGGTGCATGGTGGTAGACTTTCTCTTATCGGCTCTCAACCTTCCTGGAACCTACACACAAGCCTACGCGGATGATGTCGCCGTTCTTTCTGTCGGCTCAAACCTAGGGACTGTGTGCTCTCAGGCGCAGAGATCCCTAGACTTGATCGATGATTAGTGCACTAGGCATGGGCTTTCAGTGAGTCCTCTTAAAACTACGGTTGTTCTCTTTACGAGAAGAAGGATTGTGACTGGAGGGAGCTGCCAACAAAGCTACGCCTTTATCTGTTTTGGACTTGGAAGAACGCCTTGGAAAACTTACTGAGGAAATCGTAAACCGCATCTCAACGGAAGGCAATCAACTACGTGATGATCTATTTCTTCGCATTTCCTCTATCGAAGAAAGAATGGCGTCACACATCAAAAAAACAAAACTATGCATGGAATAGAATGTTAATATATATCCGAGGTAAGGCATGCATGTCGTAAGAGGCGACTAAAATATACAATCCGTAGGCCGAAAATATGCAATCGACAAAACAAAAAATGTTATTACCCGAGGTGGCAATCCAGTTTCACTAGAAAATCCACCCTCTTCGGAGGTAGGCTCTACGGATTCTGGGGAGAGCCATTAATTGCTCATAAATGCCTTTTTGAAAAAATCAAGAGTGCCTCGGTCTCCACCAGCTGGATCGAAGGCCTCCGGGAAAGGAATTCCGCCGGTTAATCAGGAGTCAGCAAAAATTAAATGCTTTGAAGCGGAAACAACGAACTCCGTGCTAAGCTTAATTAAATGGAAGCTTAAGAGCGAAGTAGATTCGTGACGTAAAGAAAATTTAGCCTTAAGGAACCCCCGTGGTACTATAGAATGCGAGGAAACGCCGAAACGTCAATGTGAATACCAGATGGACGAGGAAGAGCTTGCACTCGAAACGAATCCGGTCTTTGGGAAAAGGCTTACCAAGAAACGAAAGGCCGGGTCTTCACCCGAAGTAGAAACCGTGCAGCAAAACGAAGAAACACAAGTCCTATCAAGAAAAGTGACAGGAATACCCCAAGAAAAAAACCGCCGACCACCGTTGGGACCGCGGACTACGGAAAGATGTGAAACATCCTAAAAAATACTTTTGGGACGAAATATAACTTAACATCACTTCGGAACAACGTATGGAAAGTTAACGTCGATGACTCTGATGCCTATCGTTCGCTGTCACAAAAGTTGAACACAGAGAAAATCCAATGGTTTACTTATGAAAATCACTTAGAAAAGCCGCTGCGGGTTATCGCGAGAGGACTACCCCCCCCCCTGTACCAAGGACGAAATAAAACAAGACGTTCAAGCCCAAGGCTTTAAAATTCTTAACGCCGTGAACATAATAAAGAAGGAGAAGCAACGTACGGACGAAAGTAAAGATTCCGCTGTTATCCGAAGTGGCCTGCAAATTTTTATGCTTTCTTTTGATAGAACTGAAAATATTAAAGAAAATTACAAAATTAAATCAATCCTTAACATCAAGGTAAAAATCGAGCCCAAGCGGAAGAGCAACAGGCTAGTTCCCCAATGTAAGCGATGCCAAGGTTTCCGACACACGCAAGCGTACTGCCAGAAAAAACCGCGATGCGTAAAATGCGCCGGCGAACATCTCTCGACGGATTGCAATGTCAGTAGTCAGGCCCCGCGGTTTGCCCCAATTGCAGGGGAAGTCACCCAGCGAGCTACCGAGGCTGCGAAATTGCCATTGAGTTACAAAAACGACATGAAGCTCCAAAGAAAAATAGTAAAAATAAGGCCCCAAACCTTAAACCTCCTAAAGTAGATAAGCCAAAAACCCCTAAGTCGACAAGGGGTAAGGGTTAGATTAAAGGCAAAATTCAAAATGCGCAAGAAAACGTCGCTGGTCCTAGTTCCCACCGGAGTCAAAAGGGAGAATCCACACTTGTTGGTCCAAGATAGTACGCTCAAGTCGCGTCACATGAAAGTAAGCCACAATCGGCTGCATCAGTTTCGGTCTCTCAAATTCTAGGCATTTTAGAAAAGCTTGAGCTACAGACGAAACTTAATCAAGTAATATTTAACAAATTGAGCGAGCTCGAGTTTAAACCTCGAAAAGCGTTTAATAAAAAATCATGAAAGTCATGGGAAAGTCAATCAAAATAATTACATGGAATGCAAACGGCCTTTTGCAAAAAATTGACGTATTCCTACAGAAGAATAATGTAGACACATGACTGATTTCGGGAACCCACTTTAAAAAGGGTTCGGCACGAAAAATAAAAGGTTACATTGACTATCACTCGCATCACCCTTCAGAAAATTCGAGACTTGGATCCTCTCTACATTATAGACATTTAGAGTGCATTAAGCACTCCAAAAACGAAGAAATAAAACTTCACTCTATGCAAATAACCTCAGTCTCAGTAAAATTAGGTCACATAGATTACAACATCGCGACGAGCTATTTTCCTCCGCAGTATCGGCTGGTAGATGAAGATCTTGCACTGCTCTTTGATTCACTTGGGTCAAACTATATCATCGGCGGGGACTTTAACGCGAAAAATACTTTTTGGGGCTCACGGTGCAATTCAACTTGAGGCAGAGTCCTCTTTAAAGCAAGTACAAAACGCGGCGTGGTATTCTTATCGACGAGAAAGTCAACATATTGGCCAACCGGCAGAAATAAAATACCTGATCTCGTCGACTTCTTTATCGCCAAGGGGGTATCTCGTTACCTTACGAACGTAGAAGAACGCTTTGACCTCTGTTCAGATCAATCGGTGGAAGCCTGGCGAAAAAGAAAAGAGCGTCTAGATTAACTAACAACAACACCGACTGACACGGCTTTAGAACACTGCAAAAAAAACATAGCTTTAAATGTTCCGCTCAAAACGGAACTTGAAATAGAAGACGAACTATATAAACTCGTAAGAGTTATTCAGAGCGCTGCGTGGAATAACACTTCTTTTCTGAGGTCCGAATTATCGAACAGCGGAGCAATATATCCGCGAGAAATAGAAGAGCTAATATGCGAAAATAGGAGAGCGCGGAAGAGATGGCAACGTTAGCGAGCCCGGGGGTGCTGATAAGGCCATGATAAGATGATAAGATGATAAGGCCATCTTGAACCACCTTTCTAACAAATTGAAGCACGAACTTCAAGATTTTAAAAGTCGCAAGACTACTGCTTACCTCGGAACTTTGACTGCCGATAAAGGTTCGAACTACTCTCTTTGGAAAGCAGTGAAGTCCGTTAAGAAGCCCATAGCACACCATGCGCCATTAAGAAAAGCCAACGTCGAATGGGCAAGAGAAGATAAAGAAAAAGCGGATTTATTTGCAAATTACCTAGAAGAAACATTCATACCGTTTGACGGGGAACCGTTGGTCGAGGAGCTCAATCCTTATGCGGTACAAGATAATTATAGAACAAAAACCGTGTCATTGGCTGAACTTCGTCAAACGATCAATAATCCGAAAAACAACAAAGCCCCTGGCTACGACTTAATTACTAGCGAAATTCTAAAGGAGCTACCGAAAAAAGCTTTCGTCAAGCTACTCTATATCATTAACGCCTCTATGAGAATTTTATATGTTCCAAGGCAATGGAAAGTGACCGAGGCCATAATGGTTCCGAAACCAGGAAAATGTCCGAACGACAAAAAATCATACAGACCTATTTCGCTACTGCCGATTATATCTAAGGTATTAGAGAAACTGTTGCTTAAAAGGTTGCAACCAATCATTGAAGAAAGACGATTGATTCCGGATCACCAATGCGGATTTAGAAAAAAGCATTCAACAATCGACCAGGTCTATTGAATAACAAACGAAATCGAAAAAGTTCTGGAAGCGAAAAAGATATGTACTAGCGCTTTTCTCGACAAATCGCAAGCCTTCGACAAGGTGTGGCACGAAGGCCTGAAGTACAAGTTAGGGCTTAGCTTACCAGACAAACTCTATAGAATCTTAGAGTCTTACCTTGAAGACAGAATCTTTCGCATAAGGTACGAAAATGAGTACTTGGAATTCAAAGAGATAAATGCCGGTGTCCCGCAAGGAAGTGTTCTCGGCCCAATATTATTTTTGCTTTATACAAGAGGAACAATTTTAGCTACGTTCGCTGACGACACTGCTATTCTCGCTATTGATACGACAGTTGAATTATCAACAGAGAAACTTCAGCGCGCTTTAGACCAAATACGCGACTGAACGAAGAGCTGGCGAGTCGTCCTTAACGAGACTAAGTCAACGCATGTTAACTTTACTTATAAAAAGATAAACAACAAACCTTTATTCATTAACTCGGTACAAATCCGGTACTCAAATGAAGCGAAATATCTAGGAATGACTCTAGACGTAAAACTAAATGGAAGCCGCACGTTAAAAAGAAACGCGACGAGCTCGGAATCAAGTTAAGAGAAATGAATTGGCTTATCGGAAGATTTTCGAAGCTAAGCATATATAACAAACTGCTTTTGTATAAGCAAGTGCTAAAACCATTTTGGACGTACGGTATACAACTATGGGGTTGTACTAAACCAAGCAATATATTTATTTTAGAAACTTTTCAAAATAAGACACTCAGAGCAATCGTTAATGCTCAATGGTACATAAGAAATAGCAATCTACACCGAGATCTAGGAATTGCAACCGTGACTGACGAGGTCTTCGCGGACATTACAACAATGAAATTATCCGAACTTTGAATCAGACAAATCATACGCGCCGACTACAACGAATGAGACCGTTAGATCTGCATAAGATGAAACCGCATAAATTGATGGTATTGTAGGTGCCTTCGTTGGAAGGCAGCCTGCCATACGCGATTACTACAGAAGCTTGAACTACTTGTTAAGGAAACTTAGTCGTAGTCTGACAGAAAATGTGAAATTTTTTAGTGAGTAAGAATCTCACACTACTATGAGCACGCGCGGCCGGTCCTCTTAGTGCCTATAAAGGTTTTTCCTACCCACGGAAAAAAAATGCATGTATCACTTGATTAAGAGGCAGGAAAAAGTTTAATCGCGTTCTGACGAAGCCGGGAAATCCATCCAAATCTTAAAGAGGCAACAAGAGGAAGTTACAATAAGAGTAGCGGACGTGCAGACGGGTGATGCGCAAATTAGTGAACTCTAAAAAAGATGTGAAGCCTACGAGCGACGCGAGATTGCAGCCGATGCTGTTATATTTGGCGTCCCTCAGACGCCAAACGGAAACCTGAAGACAGCTTTTCATCACCTTTGTCACAACATCGACTGTATGCCTCCGCCTCTGAAAAGCATTTTTCGTTGTAAAAAAAATCAACGTAGACATCTGAATGCAACGATATTTGACCCTCCCATCATTGTTAAATTTCAACAAGCCGCACGAAAGAAATACTGTCTTGCAAGCGGTTTCTCTTTTTTGCAAAAAATAACCGACAGCTTTGCCTCCAAGATGTGGACATCAAATCGCAAAATAACAACAACATTTACATGTTCGGGAATCTCACAAAGAAAAACCGTTCGCTGTATCAACAAGCTATGTGTCTCAAGCGCAGTAAGCAGCTGTTCAGTGTACACACGCATTTTGGCTCCGTCTATGTAAAAGAAATAGTCCAGTCAATAGAGCATCTGGAAGTTGTATTAAATCAGAAAACTTTGAAACTTTGTACACTTGTTTGTAATCAAAATACAATAACCAATTAACAAAAATCCAAAATTTTTTTTTTAGGAATATGTTTTTTTTGCAATATTCTAAGCCGCTTATAATTTTTATGGCATAATTCCTGCATCAAAGCTTTCTCGCTAACCTATGAAAAGTTCTTAAGAATACCAATCATTTTTTTTTTTTTTGAATACTAAGGTGGACGGAGGCTAAAACTCCAAAATCTTTCAAAGATACCAATACGCCAACTAAAGCAAGTATATACTACCGAAGTAGCCCATATTGGTTATGCCCGATTTCCATTTATGAGAGGCACTATGAAACTGCCAGAACGCACTTCATAGTAGTAAATTTTCGCTCTCTCATAATACTCCTTGACTATAACTAAGTTAACTTAACAAGTAGTTTACGCTTCCACAGTGTTTATCGCATTGGGTAGGTTGCTATTGAGTGAATGCACCTACTAAGCCGTTGCGACTTCACCCTACGTCGCTAGATCGAAGGGTCTTGTTCTTTGTAGTCGTCGCTCGTTGTTTACATCGTTAAGAGTCTCATTGAGAGTACGGATCAATTCATTGTTGCAATAAACATGAAGGCGAGCATTTAGCTTTCGAGCAAAGTTTGTTACTTCTTCGCTCACGGTAGCTATTCCTAAATCTCTGTGAAAATCACTATTCCTAATATACCATGGAGCATTCAAAATTGCTCTTAGTGTTATGTTTTGGACAGCCTGCAACATGGACATGTTGCGCGGCTTGGTACAACCCCAAAGTTGTATACCGTATGTCCATGACGGATTTAACACCTGCCTGTACAAGAGCAGTTTGTTTTATATGCTTAGTTTCGAAAATCTTCCTATAACCCAATACATTTCCCTGAGCCTAATCTCGAGCTCGTCACGCTTCTTCTTTGCGTGTGGTTTCCACCTTAGTTTAGCGTCCAGTGTCATCCCTAGATATTTCGCTTCATTTGCATTAGGTATTTGTGCAGAATTTATGAACAGAGGTAAATTGTTAACCCTTTTGTAAGTGAAATTCACATGCGTAGACTTGTTCTCGTTAAGAGCGATTCGCCAAGTCTTCGTCCAGACACAAATTCTGTCCAATGCTCGTTGGAGGTTTCTCGTTGATGACTCGACTGATGCACCTGCTGCGAGGATGGCCGTATCGTCCGCAAACGTGGCCACGACTATTTCGTCATCTAGAGGTATGTCTCTTGTGTATAGCAGGAACAGGGTCGGACCGAGGACCCTTCCCTGGGGTACGCCAGACCGAATTTGCTTGAAACTCGAGTATTCACTACTACACCTAACACGAAAGAGTCTGCTTTCAAGATAATTTTCTAATATTTTAAACATGTCCTCCGGCAAGTTTTGCCGTAGCTTATATATCAAGCCTTCGTGCCATACCTTGTCGAAGGCTTGCGATACGTCGAGGAAAGCACTTGAACACATTTTTTTCCCTTCTAGGGCTTTTTCAATTTCATGCGTTATTCTGTAGACTTGATCTATTGTGGAATGGTTAGGTCTGTAACCGAATTGATGATCCGGGATCAAGCGTCTTTCTGCAATTATTGGTTGTAATCGCTTCAGCAGACGTTTCTCGAATACTTTCGATATTACCGGCAGAAGCCATATGGGCCTATAAGATTTTTTATCATTTGCACATTTCCCCGGTTTTCGAACCACAATGACTTCAGCAACTTTCCATTGTCTTGGAACGTATAGAAGTCTAAGAGAAGCGTTTATCATATAAAGTAGCTTGACTAGTGCCTTTTTTGGTAGTTCTTTCAATATTTCGCCAGTGATCAGGTCGTAAACCGGGGCCTTATTATTTTTATACCCGACCCAGGGTATATTAAGTTTGATGTATAGTTTGTAACGCAGTGAAATAATCACCGTGTCCCCTAAGACCTTCAAGAGATATGAATGGGACCGACAGGAGAATCGATTAAGCCATGTCCGTCCGTCCGTCCGTATGTAAACTTTTTCCGGCCAACTCTTAGGCCTTAAATTTTAAGGCAGAGAGCTGAAATTTTGTGGGTTAGTTGGAAGTCCAGTCTTTCCGATCATGTTTGAAAATAAGCTGAATCCGCCCACAGACACGCCCACTACAGGCCTGTATGTGCGACCATCTCTAATTTAAAAAATACATTTTGCAAATTTTAGCTATGTTACAATGGCGCTAGCGCATTCATTTTTGGTACGTAACATTACCTTATAATTGTCTTTAAGGTAGCCAAAAAAATTTAGCTTTTTCATTGACCACGCCCACTTTTTAAGGGATCTTAGCTTAAAATGACTGTTTTTCAATAAATATATATGAAATTTGACAAAAAATTATATGACAAAAGCTGTAGATATTAGCATTTTCTAACTTTTATGTATATATTGTATGTGCCACTTTTGTGGGCGTGGCGTTAAAAAAAGTGATTTTTTTAGTTAAAAAGGCGGAGTTTTAGGCCGAAATGTAAGCAACCACCTAGTATAAAGCATTCAACAGTTATATTTTTGTATCCCGCCCACTTTTTGGAAGCCTTTTACATACCCACTGTTGCACTTTCCCACTTGTTATATATAATTTCCAAGCCTTGTTTCGTTTGTTACGCAAGGATCTAAGTTCACTAGTATACCAGGTACGGTCACAAATTTCGTTTTTCTTTAATTTTCTAGAAATAATATTACCTATAGAGGTATACAAAATAGAATAAAAATCATCCACGCAGTAGTATACATCAGAAGAGTTCGCAACGTTAGAAATACCTTACCTGGTTAAGTTTGTTTATTGTCTGCCGGAGTTCAACTAACGAAACTTTTTTCACTCTAAAGCTATCAGGTTCCGCGTTGTTGTTTTGAAAGTCAGCCAACGGCGGACCGTCGAACGGCTTGAATGTTTCTTCTAAATGTTCAGCAAACAAATTCGCTTTCTCTTTTTCTTCTCTTGCCCATTCGCCGTTAGCTTTTTTATTGGTGCAGAGTGGATTATATGTTTCTTGATAGACTTAACTGCTGTCCACAGCGAGTAGTTTGAGCTCCTATCCACCGACAAGCCTTCAACATTCCTTTCAGTTTGTTAGAGAGGTGGTTCAAGAGGGTTTTGTCTGGGGGAGCCCTTGTGCCTTGGCATCCTCTACGCGCTCTTCTCTTTTCACGAATTAATTCTTCGATTTCGAGCGGATATGTTGCACATATATGCCCGTCGGTGCTAACTGCGTTCTTTTGATGCCTTGGCATCTTCTACGCGCTCTTCTCTTTTCACGAATTAATTCTTTGATTTCGAGCGGATATGTTGCACATACAGCCCGTCGGTGCACATACAGCCCGTCGTTGCTGAAACCCTCCTTACAGTCCTTTTGAAGGCGTCCCAGTTCATGTTTTTGCTAGCTTATCTAGGAGCTCTTTCTATTTTCGCCAGCCTTGTACCCATCTTCAAGATTACTCCTGAGTGGTCTAAACAAAGATCATAATACTCTTCGATTCGCGTAAGGTATTTGGGGTACCCTTTAGCGATAAAAAAGTCGACAAGATCAGACTTTTTATTCCTATCGGTTGGCCAATATGTTGGCTTACCCGTGGAGAAAAAGTCCACCCCACGTTTCATACTGTTTTTGTACAGTAGTCTGCCTCTTGTTTAATTGCATCGTGAGCCCCAAAAAGTATGCTTCGCGTTAAAGTCACCCCATACATACGATCAAGATCGCCTTCCACCAGTCTATGTTGTAATTTAAACAGTCAATTTTTACAGAAACTGAACTGATCTGCATAGAGATTAGCTCAACTTCTGTGTTCTTGAAGTGCTTTATGCAGTTCTTAATGTAGAGGGAGGATCTTCCTCTCGAATTTTGCGAAGGGTGATGTGCGTGATAGTCATTGTAACGTTTAAGTTTGGGTCTAGACCCGTTTTTAAGGTGAGTTTCCGTAATCATGGAAATATCAATATTATTTTTCCGTAGAAATACTTCTAATTCGTCTATTTTATTCAGAAGGCCGTTTGCATTCCATTTTAGTATTTTAAATAAGCGTTTCATATTCATGTGCTCTTGTAATTTTTTCGAGGCTTAAACTCGAGCTTGCTCAGTTTGTCGAATAAAAATTTGTTGACTTTAGACTGATTCTCAAGTTTTTCCAAGATTACAGCGAGGATCTGAGACACTGCATCCGTTGTTGGCGATCTTGCCTTGTTTTCGTTTGCCGCAACCTGTGCGTATGATTTCGGTCCGACCAGTGGCGGTTTCTCCGCTGCACTTCAACTGGCGCCGCTCTTTGCGCTTTTGATCGGCTTTGGCGTCTTTGGAGTCTTTGGCTTAGAAGTTTCAGCAGTTTTTGGACGTCCTAGGCTTAGATTCTGACCTCGAGTATTTTCCTTAAAAGGATCTCGTCCCTTTTGCAGCTCTATGGCTACTTCGCATCCTCGATAGTTTGCGGGGTGGTTTCTGTTGCAATTGGCGCAAACTGCTGGAGCCTTAATGTCAATTTTGCACTCTGTTGAGAGATATTTTCCGGCACATTTCACGCAACGTGGTTCTTTTCGGCAGTAGGCACTTGTGTGCCTGAATTCTTGGCATCGCTTACACTGTGATATCAGTCTATTGCATTTTCG
The DNA here is from genome assembly GCA_947623515.1 of Neoascia interrupta. NCBI lineage: Eukaryota > Metazoa > Arthropoda > Insecta > Diptera > Syrphidae > Neoascia > Neoascia interrupta. Next base: position 140,324,977 of record OX392462.1, read on the forward strand.
CATGGGTTCGATTTTTACCCTGTTGTTAAGTATCATTATACCCCATCTCATAGGATAGGAGCTATATTAAGTTTGTCACATAGTTTGTAACACGGTGAAATAATTATGGTAGACCCCCAAGACCTTAAGGGCATATAATCGAGACCGAATTCTGAATCGAATGAGCCATGTCCGTCCGTCCGTCCGTCTGTATGTCAGTTGTTTTTAGGCCTTAAATTTTGAGCTTTGGTGCTGAAACTTCGTACGTAAGATCTACGTCATGCGAAGCAGTACAAGTGTAAAAAATTTTTGAAATCCGCCCACAGACACGCCCACAATCGGTCTAAATGAGCAACTACCTCCAGAGTTTTCACAACTGTAAGAAGTTCTAAAAGAATGAAATTTGACATTTAGCATCTCCTAGTGAATGTTAGACATAAAAGAGACAAATTAAATACGTAAACCTCCTCTAGTGGGCGTGGCATCTATTTTAAGGGTAAATTTTCAAATGCAGTTTACTCAATATTTTTGCTCGAAATTGAAAAAAATGTACTTAATATTTTATGTAGAAAACGCTTAGTTTCACATTCTATTCATACAAGACTTTGGGCCCCGCCCACATTTGAAGGCAGAATTGAAAAAAAACCTAAAGTTTTCCAGAAAAGCTTAATTTCGACTGGCCTTGAACCTTATTTAGGAAAGCATGAAACAAAAAAAGGAACAGGTTAGGTAAACGAAACTTCAGTCCAGATTTCGTTCATATAAAGTTTTTAACCACGCCCCCTTTTAGGGGTCAATTTTTCAAAAATATTAAATTTGAACCAAAAAATTGGATTTTTACGTACATTTAAGTATAACTTGGAAGTATCTAATAATTAATGGTTTGTAATTAGGGGCAGTTGGACCACGCCCCTTTTCGAAGTTTGCATTACTTATAAAATGTCAAAAAATAACTATGCCTTTAGCATTTTACAATGGGATAGGATGGGGTATTCAACGGACTGTAACTACTGCGTACACACTGTAGCACTTACTCACTGAACCGGTCTCAAGTGCAAGTTCGTCCTCGTCCGTGAAGTATTCGACTGCTGGTCGGTTCGGTGTTACACACTCTTTCGTAACCTCAAAATCCTTCGTTAAACGAGTATTTTTATTAACCTCGTTTTTTTCATTGCCTTTTTTTTTTAACTAGTCGTTTTTATGAGAAATAGGTAAGTCACTTCTGTTTTCATTTTTACAGCCGCCCCTTTGGAGATAGACGCCGATCAATGAGCCGCACAATGTGTGACGGACGCTTCTGGATTTTAATTTAACCATCAGATTCATCTATAAGTTAAAACCATACTGCCAAAAGTTGCCCAAAATGGAGCAGCTTCGACAGCATCCGTTGAAACATTAGAGAATACTTCTTCCCGTGGATTTTCGTCGGCTCTTGCGACAGGCATACCTTACCTCAAGGCTATTCTAACCCCGACCTTGCAGGGGAGTCCAAAAATCGAAGCATACAAATATACTTTTTGTTACCATTGTAATTGTCTACATTAGTAGATTTTTGCCAGCAGCAATATTTTCAATTTATTTTGCGGTCACTGACATTTTCACCTTTCTGAAGGAACAAATTCAAGGTCCCAATCAGATGCGTTGCAAATTTTTGGTCTGCCTCGCTTGCAGCCAACAATTTTTTCATAATACAAATTTTTTTTATCGTTGAATTTCCTAAGTTCTCTTGCAGCGCCAAAAAGAAAAATTCTCTTTTTTTCGCAAAGAAATTTGTATTTGATGCGACCGCGACGGCGCATACAAAACAATGTCGGAAAATTCGATAAGTACTGGGTCAATATACCTATATATCTGTACCACTGATTCACAACACACCATAAACGTTCAAGTAAGAGCGCACACAAATCATAGACGAGATATTATTGTAGTGGCTATCCCTTCTTCCAAGAACCAGCTCGCGTAATCGGACTTTTTTGTTGGATTGCATCAAGCGATACTGCATTTGCGCGAAAGGACTATATTTTTTCCAAATAAATATGTATACAGGTATTAGGGGAAAGGTATTCTTTTTTCCTTTTACACTATCAAACTCCTACAATCGCGGCCATTTGCATGTTTGCAAGTGTATTAAAAACAAGGGAGGGTTACAATCCGCTTAGGCGAATCGTTGGATACCCCATCCCAATTGACCACTTTGAAGCTCCAAATTGTGCCATAAATCTTGATTGTTAAATTTCAGTTTCTATTAACTTCAACTGTATTTAGAACTTCTCAGTTAAAGAATCTTCTCCCTTAAAAAGGGGCGTGGCATCCACCCCTTTTCAATTAAATCTTTTTTTTGTTTTCATTTTTTATCAGAAGTGATATACACGTCTTGATTGCATTTTCACATTAAAAATTTGGTTTACACTAAAAAACGCCCCAAATTTAAAATGTTGTTTTTGTGACATCTGGTTGTTTTTTTGGCATTAACTGAATGGATGCCCAAATGCACATACGTCACACAAACCTCTACTTGTACGTCGCATTGATTGATCTCGTCTGGTATGATTAATGATGAGGTATTTTCGTTTTGTTTGTGTTTTTATCTTTCGCACAGGTACCTTACTTTGCGTTCGTCTGCCTTCGTAGAATGTGAACATGTACTTGTACATGTATGGTTATTTTCTCTTGCTGTTGTGGATGTTTACATTTCTCTGGAAAGCAGGGGGATTTAAAATCTCAGGGCAAGAACTTAACACTAACAAGTGGGAAAGTGCAACAGTGGGTATGCAAAAGCTTCAATCCATCTACGACGGATTGCAAAATACCCGACCATACCAAAAAGAAAACTGCCACGCCTCCAAAAAGTGGGCGGGATATAAAAATATAACTGTTGAATGCTTTATACTAGGTGGTTGCAGACATTTCGGCCTAAGACTCCGCCTTTTTAACTAAAAAAAATCACTTTTTTTAACTCCACGCCCACAAAAGTTTGCAGAGGCACATACAATATATACATAAAAGTTAGAAAATGCTAGTATCTACAACTTTTTTCATATAATTTTTTGTCAAATTTCATATGTATTTATTGAAAAAATAGTCATTTTAAGCTAAAATCCCTTAAAAAGTGGGCGTGGTCAATGAAAAATCTAAATTTTTTTGGCTACCTTAAAGACAATCATAAGGCAATGTTACGTACCAAAAATTAATGCGCTAGCGCCATTGTAACATAGCTAAAATTTGCAAAATGTATTTTTTTAAATTAAAGATGGTCGCACGTACAGGCCTGTAGTGGGCGTGTCTGTGAGCGGATTCAGCTTATTTTCATACTTGATCTGAAAGACTGGACTTCCAACCAACCCACAAAATTTCAGCTCTCTGCCTTAGAATTTAAGGCCTTAAAGTTGTTTACATACGGACGGACGGACTGTCCTTCAGATCAAGTTTGAAAATAAGCTGAATCGGCCCACAGACACGCCCACTACAGCCCTGTATGTGCGACCATCTCTAATTTAAAAAAAATACATTTTGCAAATTTTAGCTAGGTTACAATGGCGCTAGCGCATTCAATTTCGTACGTAACATTGCCTTATAATTGTCTTTAAGGTAGCCAAAAAATTTCAGCTTTTTCATTGACCACGCCCACTTTTTAAGGGATTTTAGTTTAAAATGACTGTTTTTCAATAAATATATATGAAATTTGACAAAAAGTTATATGACAAAGACTGTAGATATTAGCATTTTCTAACTTTTATGTACATATTGTATGTGCCTCCGCCACTTTTGTGGGCGTTTTGTTAAGAAAAGTGATTTTTTTAGTTATAAAGGCGGAGTTTTAGGCCGAAATGTATGCAACCACCTAGTATAAATCATTCAACAGTTATATTTTTATATCCCGCCCACTTTTTGGAGGCGTGGCAGTTTTCTTTTTGGTATGGTCGGGTATTTTGCAATCCGTCGTAGATGGATTGTAGCTTTTGCATACCCACTGTTGCACTTTCCCACTTGTTTCCCTCTGTTTCTGTGGGATATTGATAGAATGAGAATTATTCAGATTATTATGAAAAAAAGTATGAAGGTAGAATGGAAATGATAGAGGATGGGCTTTGCGGCAAGCGACAGCCAGTTAAACTTTATGATAAAGACTACACAGTTATTGCAGTTATGTTCAAAAAAAAAAAAAAAATAAAACATATAGGTTGGTAGTAGGGTTCCCAACTTTGGTGAAACAAAAAGGAGGACATTCGATTTTTTTTTTTTAGTTTATTCTATAACGTTTTATTTAGATTTAAAATTTCATACGATATTTTGTTAATATTTATCTAAAACCTTCGTTCTAATGAAGTGAGTTTTCACACTAGTTTTTTTCGATTCGTCATCGTCACTTAGGCCAGGGACACGGAAGACAGAATCTAATTTAATTTTTATTGCTTGTTGCAATAAATTTAGGTATGTATTGCACAAAAAAGTTATGAGAAGCTCTTAATGTATAAAAATAAGTTAACAATATTACTTTAAAGAAAATGTTAATGGCAGATTAAAATTAAGTGCTTTTTAGAAAAATGCAAATTAAACATTGTTGCTTGCTTGTGGAAGGGACTAAGGATAATGACCTTTGGTCAAATAGTGCTGAATGTATCATCGAATGTATATCGAACTAGATAATGTTAAAATAAAGAAGGGGCGCTAAATAAGTTAACAAACGCGTTGGACTAAAAAGCGATTTTATTTATCAATTCTGAGTTAAGTATTGATTTGAATATGGTTAAATCCTTAAACCGTATATTCAAAACCCCAAAATCCCGAAAATCCATTCTTTACTTTTTAGGATTTTGTGTTTTTCTGGATTTTAGGTTTCTGTAATCGGCATTCTGTCATATACCACTGTACATTTGTAGAATAAATATATGAGGTATTTCGTAGGTACTTTTTTCGCGATTTTATTCTTTCGGAAATTCCGTTTTCGGGATTCTGTCCCCAACCAACCCCAGTGACGCACCACGACATGAAATCGTACTGTAAATTGTTATCCAACTGGAAGCTCAAACTTTTCTATAGCGGATAAAAAAATTGCTGTGATATTTTATATTTCTGTCATCGCGTCCTGTGTTCCAGGCTTAAACTTCCTAAGACGTGCTTAATTTTCTATTATCTGTGCCGAATTGTAGCAAAACGAAAATAGATAAATTGTGATTTTTCATTTTAAAATTCAAAATTTTTCATTTTTCAAATTCGAAATGATATGAAGGCCGCTGATCGCTTATAAACAATTTTTTTTATTTTCGTTGAATCTCTTTTTGCTTGCGTAATTTTGCTAGCATGTTTATTGTTTTTATTTTGGTTCTATCTCTTTTTATCTTATTTTGTTTTTGATTTTTGCTCGTGTTTTTTCCCTATTGCCTTTCTATCCTATTCCTATAGAATCTTTATTCTATTTCGATAAATGCATGGGTCGGCTCTCGTTTTGCCTCACAATATAAAAATGAGTTTGAATAATATCGGGATGGGTTACAGTAGAGTAATTTTTTTTTTTTTCCGAGGTTAGGAAAAACCTTCATAGGCACTACGAGGACCGGCCGCGCGTGCTCATAGTAGTGTGAGATTCTTACTCACTAAAAAATCTCCCATTTTCCGTCAGACTACGACTAAGTTTCCTTAACAAGTAGTTCAAGCTTCTGTAGTAATCACGTGACTGAAATAACCCTTGTTGAGTCCTTTTAAAAAAACAAATTATCACTTTGAAGAGTCGTTCATTAAAGACGTTTATTACAAGCAATATTCCGGGAGACTACACACATTTCGTGTAGTTCACCTCTATTTAATACTTAACATAAGTGGCATTATTAATCGGTAGACATAGCGTCAGCGATTTTACAAGCACAATTATTTCCTAAGAATTCGACAACTGAAAATGCATTAAAATAATAATTCTAGGAAATTAAGAAATACATGGTGAACTTTGTGTTATTGACCTAATAAAGGTGTCATATTGGTCGTCTGGTGCTGGCAATTGTGCTGGCGTTTGCATATAATATGTAACTTCTCCCTCCTTTAGATTGAAATTCTCCTGAATTTTCTTGTTGACATCAATATTTACTTTTTTTGTTTTTACATAAAGAATTATAGTTACAAGCACCATTATGACAATTATAAATGAGAATGTATAATTTAGATAGCCAAAACCATCTTCTAAGTTTTTTATTTCTTCAATTTCTTGTATATTTTCAAATTTATTCAAAATGATTTTATTAAAGTTTACAGATTTAGATAAATTGAGATTAACATTATTGTTGGGATAGTAAAATCTTTGTTTTAACAATTTATTTTCATTTGAAAATTTTTGGTGAAGTATTTGAATTGTACAATTGTTAAAGTTAATTAGATAATTGCCCTTTAGATCAAAATCTCTATCATCACATGTTTGAGATATTATATTATTTATGTTTTTAACAAATATTGTTTCATCGTCTAATGATATAATTTCTGTATTTTTATTTCTTATTAAGTTACAATTTCCTTTTATAATGCAGTGCTTACTTTCTAATAGTTCATTAATTGTTTTATCTTTTTCGTATCTAAAGGTTTTATTAAAATATTCAATTACAAATTCTTTGTCTGCATTAATTTGAAAGTTATCTTTATTTGGTACTGGAATTAATAACTTTAATGGCAGTTAAATAGTGTTCCTAGGTATTTTAATGGCGAAAGCTAACATATTATCTTGATAGTTTACTACTCCTAGTCTTATTTGTGCTAATTTGAAAAAATCTACCTTATAAATTTCAATTTCTTCATTTGTTAAAATATTGGGATGAAGAATATTGTTTTTAGCTGAGACTATGTTATCCTGAATGTGCTCAATTTTTGTTTCTAAGAACTTTAACTTGAATAGTTGATCAAAATAAAACTGTTTGAGTACTATTTGTCTTTCGGCTTGTTGTACAGTATTGAGTTGTCTTGTCTTGTAATTAGTTCTCGGTCATTGTCAATTGTGTCTTTAAGCATTGAGAATGTTTTGTTGAAATACTCGTTGATTTTTATTTGTTTATTTAGATTTTCAATTGAGTTATGATTGCTTTTAGAAATTGTGTCTAGATGTTCTAATATGTTTTGTCGATCGTCGTTGTCCATTGTTCCAAATAGAAATTTTTCTGCGTTTCCTATTAAATTAACTAATTCTCGTTTATGTCTACTTTGCATAGGGATTAATGTTTGAATCTTATGCATTATATTGGATATTTCTTCATTTAATATATATTTTTGCTCGGGGTTCAGTGATCTAAGATTGTTGGATATATTCTTAACTATTCCTATTATTTCTAGGGGGTTAATGATATGCAATATAATATCTGTCTCGTTAGTAATAGTAATATCTGATAGCTGAAGTTTAACAAATCCAGTTTGCTCTGCAATCGTTTGTACGTCCAGAAACTTTTGTCCGTTACTTAGTTGGATTACTAGAAAGAGAGTCAGTATCCGTAGCATTGTCATCTGAAAATTTAAGAGGTCGTTTTATATTTGTGGGATGAACGTTTATTAACTTGGCTTTTCTGTATTTTGGTTCATGCTTATGCCTTACTGCCTTGTAGTTTTTAATAAATCCTGAAGTTCTTCTTTCTTTATAGTCTTCTCTTTTATCATTAATATTATTCAATCTTTTCATTTTGGACATCTTCAAATTTTCGTACACTTTCTCTAAACTAATTTTACCTGTTTGAACCTGTTGAGGAGTAGCTTTAATAGATGAATGATACCTTTCATTATAATTTCTAACTGCTTGTTGCATCGCTTGTTTTGTCGGTAAAGTACTGTTATGAAGTAGTAATATTCTTAACTTTTCTGCCAAGCTATTATGAAACCTTTCTACGTCTGAGTTGCCTGTGTGCGAGTTTGACTTAGTTAAGTGTAAGATTATATTTTCTTTTTCTACAAGATCTTGAATTTGTATCGATTTTAGTTCATTATCTGCTACGATCTTATTTGGCTTGCCTATTTTAGCAAAATGTTCTTCTAACTGTCCTATTAGTGTAATATGGTTTCTATCCGTTAAATAATATGCTGCTCCAAATTTTGAAAATTTGTCAATTACTGTCAGAAAATGACATTTCTTAAAAACATATGTGTCCAAATGAATAACTTGATTTTTGTTTGTCGGTGTTTCTGTGAATTGGAATTTTGGCTTTATTGGATTACGGTCATATTTTACTGCTTTACACACGTCACACTGATTTATTACTATCTGAATTAACTCTAGTAATTTAGGGTAATATATTTTGTATTTTATTTGATTGAAAGTTTCTTGTATACCTGAATGTAAACTTTCCCTTACATGGTACAAAGATATTTGTTTTACGGCTTCTACTTCAGTTTCTAAATCTTGTGCTCTGAAGGAACATTTCACGAATTTTATGTTACTATCATTCGAAAACATTTCCCGTATTTTTTCTTGAAGGATATTGTATATGTTATCCGTTAGTTCTGAAAATATGCCAATTTTTCCTTTTTTTATAAATCTCCTTAGTATGTCTCCTAATCTGTCAAAATCTGCTATATATATTATTCTTTTACTGTGTATGATCTCAATTTCCTTTATTTTGTTATTTGTTAAGATTATTTGAGTTTTGTACTTATTGACGATATCTTCGACAATTGGAATGTGATCCATTAACTCTTCCTCTGCCGAATGTACTGTTTCATTGGTGTCGTTTTCTTCTATATTAAATACAAAATCTGATATTGAATTACTTTGGTTGCCTTTACGCGAAAAATTTTCTGTTAGCGTGGGATTCTCTCCCTCCTTAGATTTAACGTCCTCGTTAACTTCTATTCTACTAAGAAAATCTGCTACCTTGTTTTCTTTGCCTTTAAGGTACTCTATTTCAAATTGATATTCTCCTAGTTTAAGAAGCCATCGTTGATGTCTAGGCCAGGTCTTTTCCTCTATACTTTGCATGAAGATACTTAATTGGCTGGTGATCTGTAAAGATCTTAAATTTGTTACCGTATAGGTAAGGCCTAAAGTAATTTATTGACCACATTATCGCTAGGAATTCCTTGTCCGTAGCGGAATAATTGGTTTCGTGCTTATTGAGAGTACGCGATGCATAGCATATAGGGTGTCCTTCTTGCGAGATTACCGCACCAATCGCATAGTTTGATGCGTCAGTTGTCAGAGTAAATTGTTTCTGAAAATTGGGGTATCTTAATATTGGGTGACTGCTAATAAGTCTCTTTAGTTTTTCAAATGCTTCTATGTAATTTGGATCATTTGTATTTATTTTTGAATTTTTCTTTAAATATTTTGTGATAGGCTGTGCTACCTTAGCATAATCTCTTATGAATTTTCGATAAAATCCGGTTATTCCTAAAAAACTCTTAATAAGGCTTTTGAGATTTTGGAAGTTCTAGTTTTTCAATGCAAGCTATCTTATCAGGATTAGGTTTTATACCATCCTTTGTGAGAATATGACCTAAAAATTCGGTCTCTCGTTTCATGAAATTACATTTATCAACCTGTATCTTAAGTTTTTTAGATTCTAATATTTTAAAAATGTCCGTTATAGATTTAACGTGTTCTTTCAATGTTGTGCTGAAGATGAGAATGTCATCTAGATAAACAACGCACGTCTTGTTTATATGATCTCTGAGAATATCATTCATCAGTCTTTGGAATGTCGCGGGGGCATTCTTCAAACCGAATGGCATTCTTATAAATTCATATAACCAAGCATTCTTATAAATCTAACTATATCTGGTGATAGCCTTTGGCGAGATCAATCGTGGTAAAATATTGTGACTTTCCAAGCTTGTCTAATATTGAATCAATGTTGGGTAAAGGAAATTTGTGGTCAATCGTAATTTCGTTCAACTTTCTATAGTCGATTACGATGCGAAATTTCTTTTTCCCTGAGTTGTCCATTTTCTTTGGAACAACTATAAGTGGACTCGAGTATTTGGAGTTACTCTTCCGAATAATTCCCTGAGATTCCATATCTTTAATTTGACGTCTTACCTCTTCGTCATGTATAGGGGGATATCTATATAATTTAGCATTCACTTGTTGATCAGTTGTGGTCACAATTTTATGCTCAATTTCTGGGGTACTTGATAATATGTCACCTTCTTTGAAGAATAAATTACTAAATCTTTTTAACAGATTCTCTACTTCTTGGCATTCTTCCTTGTTAAGATGATCTAACTTTATATGATTGATATTATTATCAATAGTTTCTAGAGAACATATTTGATTTAATGCATATGGGATGTGAGTAAATTTTAAGCTTTGGCTATTTATATTAATTATTCCTTCTTCCAGGTTTATTACAGTGTTTAATTTACTTAATAGGTCCATACCAATTATAAATTGATATCCTCTATTGCAAAGTCTTTTGACTTTCCAACTAATTAGGGCGTTGGGTGACGCTTTGAATTCTTCTGGTACCGGTGTATGTATTTCATAGGCAATTGTGTCCCTACCTGCTACCGTAGTAAAATGTATTGGTTCAATCCGCAATTTTTTAAAATCATTTAATCTATCATCTACTATGCTTAGGGTTGAGCCTGTATCTATTAAGGCTGTAAAGCTTTTTGAACAAATTGTTATTTTAATTTGTGGTAGTTCGTCCGAGGCTAGTTCATAAAAAACGCGGGACTTTGTTCATACTGATTTCTAATTTCTTCATAAACTGCTCCATGAGGCATTACCATTCTTTGTTCAGACATCTTCTTCTTCGCCTATATTGTCCTGAGAAGTTCCTTTGTTGTCCTTGATAATTATTCTGCCTATATTGTCCTGAGTAATTTCGTTGCTGTACCTGATGATTATTCTGCCTATACTGTCCTGAGAAATTTCTTTGTTGACCCTGATTATTTTGTCGATACTGACCTGATCTGTTATGATACTCATCAGAATAGTTTGGTCTCCTTTGTTTCTCTGGTGGAACAAATGCTTTTGGTCTAGCTACTCTTCTAAATTCCGGCCTAATGCAAGAATCCTCAAATCTTCTCTTTCTCATCACTGATATTATCTTACTTAAATCATTCTCTTCGTATATCCTATCTAATAATGTTCCTTGCGCAATTTCTTTCGCGGTGTTTGCTAATATCACTTCAACATTACTTAAGTTTACATAATTTTCTTCTTTATAATAAACAATCAATTCGTCTGTTTTATATTTAATGCTTTGTAATTCTACTGCTAGTTCACTCACCGTATTGACCTTTAAATTTGTTATTTTCTTGTAGATTTCATGTGGTTCGATATCCGGTTTGTACCTTAGTTTTAACGTTTCCTTGATGGTAGTCCAATTGTCCGTCTCTGGTAGGTTGATCACTGCATTTTTCGCTTCACCTTGAATTTTTTCGTGGAAAACAGCTCTCACTATAATCTTCTTTAGTTCTGCATCTTCTACTTGATCGATGTAATACTCAACGCAGCTGAAGAATGAATTTATGGTAACATCTCCTTGTCCGGTAAATATTGACATGTATCGGATATCTTTTAGAATCCTTTCCCTCTCCTCTCGGTTTCCTCGTTGTTGGAGCTGTACATATGCTGTACGCACTTGCTCTAACTGTTGGGTTCTGAGTTCTAGTTCAGCAATTAGTTGGTTCTGGTTTTCCATATTTCTATTGCTATCGTGGATCTGGTGTCTTTGCATAAACGTTTGCACTTCACTTATGATTTCTCTTTTGCTTTAAAACAAACACACTAATCTTTGTCGATTTTATTGTATGTTTCCTGTACCTTTTGCACTTCACTTGTGATTTTTCTTTTGCTTTAAGACAAACACACTAATCTTTGTCGATTTTATTGTATGTATCTATAGCAAATTTTATTTCGAGTTCTCACTGGGTAACGTGTTTATTGATTGAAATGTTTGGTTTAGAAACACTTATATTTAATTAATTTCACACGACGTAAATTCGTTTCACTGGACTCTTATTTTATAAGAATCCTACCGACTGCGCCACTGAAATAACCCTTGTTGAGTCCTTTTAAAAAAACAAATTATCACTTTGAAGAGTCGTTCATTAAAGACGTTTATTACAAGCAATATTCCGGGAGACTACACACATTTCATGTAGTTCACCTCTATTTAATACTTAACATAAGTGGCATTATTAATCGGTAGACATAGCGTCAGCGATTTTACAAGCACAATTATTTCCTAAGAATTCGACAACTGAAAATGCATTAAAATAATAATTCTAGGAAATTAAGAAATACATGGTGAACTTTGTGTTATTGACCTAATAAAGGTGTCATATTGGTCGTCTGGTGCTGGCAATTGTGCTGGCGTTTGCATATAATATGTAACTCGTGTGGCAGGCTGCCTTTCAACGAAGGCACCTACAATACCGTCAATTTATGCGGTTTCATCTTATGCTGCTAGATCTAACGGTCTCATTCGTTGTAGTCGGCGCGTAAGATTTGTCTGATCCAAAGTTCGGATAATTTCATTGTTGCAGTGTTCGCGAAGACGAGTACTAAGTTTGCGAGCAAAGTTTGTTACCTCGTCAGACACGGTTGCAATTCCTAGATCTCGGTATAGATCGCTATTTCTTATGTACCATGGAGCATTAACGATTGCTCTGAGTGTCTTATTTTGAAAAGTTTCTAAAATAGATATATTGCTTGGTTAAGTACAACCCCAGAGTTGTATACCGTACGTCCAAGAATGTTTTAACACTTGCTTATACAAAAGCAGTTTTTTATATATGCTTAGTTTCGAAAATCTTCCGATAAGCCAATTCATTTCTCTTAACTTGACTTCGAGCTCGTCGCGTTTCTTTTTAACGTGCGGCTTCCATTTAAGTTTTGCGTCTAGAGTCATTCCTAGGTACTCGCTTCATTTGAGTACGGGATTTGTACCGAGTTATTGAATAAAGGTTTGTTGTTTATCTTTTTATAAGTAAAGTTAACATGCGTTGACTTAGTCTCGTTAAGGACGACTCGCCAGCTCTTCGTCCAGTCGCATATTTTGTCTAAAGCGCGCTGGAGTTTCCCTGTTGATAATTCAACTGTCGTATCAATAGTGAGAATAGCAGTGTCGTCTGCGAACGTAGCTAAAATTGTTCCCTCATCGTGGGGAATGTCTCTTGTAGTAATGGGACAATGCGGCCAATGATAAGGGGTTTGTGTAAACGCAGGGACGGTTTTAAAGTTTGTCATATAAATGCACAAAGCTTAAACCCCCAAAACTTAATGAATTTCAAGACGTTTTGGTTGATTCAAAGGTTGATGCAATATGTGTGTCAGAAACTTGGTTTGATGTATGTTGGAGCAGATAATGCAGATCTTCAAATGTTCACCAACGAAATTTAAATCTCGCGGTCAATTTAGACCAGTAGCCATATTTTTGAATTGTATTTGTAAAATAAAGCTTTAAAATGTATTAAGTTAAGATCGTAAATTTCGATATTTCCATATGTATAAAAACCCCAAGAATAAAAGCTAACATGATTCGTTTGAGAACCACATTGGTGGTAACTTATATCGTTTTCATTTCTCGTCGTTGATTGATTTCGCTATACTCTTGCCACTCGATTTCTCGTTCTAGTTGTTCGAGATAATTCGACTATCTTTCGTTTATTTCATCGTTGTAAATAGTACATTTCGCGAAGTTATCTTCAATTCCTTTCCAACCAGAATCTCACTATTGCGAAGTATCAAAGTAAAGATTCTAGGTTGGCGGTTGAAAATAGATTCAATCGTTCATTTTGGCGCCCAAACGTGTAGGGAAAAAATCCCTGAAAATTAAAACTAATTGAAAAAAAAGTGGTTAAAAGCCTAAGCTCAAACTAAGCTAAAAGACATTTCTATAGTGAAAAAAACCACACGTGCTTAGAACATTTAAAAGACAATTGAACTTTTTCGTGTCGCGCTTTCGGTGTCGGTATTTGCGAGTGCATATATAGTGCAAGCGGCAACGTGGACTCAAGGGAAAGCTGTTTAAACAAAGAGGACATAAGGATCATCTAGACGAAGTTAAAAAAATCACACCATAATCGAAGTTAAAGCGGAAAATTTGGGTAGATAAGTATCAAATCACCCAACCCAGGTACGTTGCCAAAAACTCTGTTCAATCGAATGTGCGCTAAAAGCCAGAGCAGTGATCGTATAAAATTCACCAAATTGCTTCCAAAATCGATGTTCATCAAGTTCAAGCGCACCTTCGACGAAATATAGAGACGCATGCATTATATTATATGCATATATACAAAATTTCATATTGCGCAAACATTGTATAAAAATTTATCGGCTAAACACATTCAGTACAATTGGTCGCATTTCTGTTTGGTTTTGATTTCTCCCTGCAACGTTAATACGAGAAAGAAAAAATTATAGTCCAAAAAAAAGCTTACACGATCCACTTCAAATCTTTCGCTTTTAGTAATATCGCAAAAACTTTGCCCTTTCTATTGCACTTTTATCATGCACTTTTCGTCGTTCGATCGTCGATTATAGAGAATTAAATTCTATCCTCAATTCGCCGTGAAAAATAATTTTGTATTTGCTTCAAACTAACTTCGTAAGGCACAACGTCAAGATCAGTCGTCAGCAAATAGTGTTCAATGCATTGATCTTCATTTCGCCCACATCTCGCTTATCGATCTCCATTATCATTTTTCGTAATCTTGCCATTCGTTTCGTCGCTGGAGAGAGCGCTGCATTGATCGCACGCATTGAAACTTGAAAGCTGTTCAATTCGCCGTGGAATTTGCATCGGATTTTCAATCAATTTTGTTAAAAATTTCAATTGACTGCTCTGAGGATTTATTTAAACGTTGTTGTCGATATAGAAAATTATACTTACGAACTGCAAACTTATAGCTACCTAATCGTATTGGCTCGTAGAGACATTTTATATTGAGAACTAGCTTAGGCTGCTGAATTTACTTTGGAAAAGTTGAAATTGAATTTGAATTCAGCTAAATTCTATTATTGGAGAAACTTTGTTGCTGGTTTTTTGAAGTTGTTGCTTTGCTGTTGTTAATTTTGCTGCTGTTGAATTGGGTGGTAGTCCATCATTGGAGAAACTTGTTGTTGTTTCTTTTTTTCTCGAAGTTGTTACTTTTGCTGCTGCAACTGGATTTCGTTTTAAATAAAAAATCGTTTTATTTTTTCGCTCAACAATGCCTGACGAAGAGAACACATGTCTTCGACCGATGACTTGAAGCAGCTTCGCGCCTCAACTAAAACAATATTAGCAGAATCAAGAACACAGTTGAACTTAAAGGGAATAGTCTTTCACCAGCTGAGCTTGAATGTCGTGCAGGCATAGTAGAGTCGTACTTTAAGCAACTTTTAGCATACCAGACGCAATTAGAACGATTGGTTCCTTCGGATAAATCATCTCGAGGGGATCTAGAAGATTTGTACATATCTACCAAAACAAAAATTCTTTCACTCTTGGGATCATCAAGGCGAGTTAGTGTTGCAGAAAATACATTTCCGGTACCACATTCAGTTAGCCACCTTCCAAAATTAAGATTGCCGAGATTTAACAGAAAATATTTCGAGTACAAGAATTTTATCAATTCATTCAACACTCTTGTTGATAGTACAAAAGTCTTACAAAAACTGAAAAGTTCAATCACTTAACATGCTTAAGTGACCAAGCACTGGGAACAGTCAAAGCCTTCCAAGTTACAGAGGAGAATTATCCCAAGGCAATTGCCATGTTAAAGGAACGGTATGACAATGATTGCCTCATATTCTTAGAATACATCTCCGAGTTGTTTGACTTACCGAAAGTTCCAAAGTCATCAGCTACTTCATTGCGTTTTTAGTTTACAATATGTCAGCACTATATAATTCGTTGCAGTCTATAGGCTCATTTGAAGAGATTTGCAATGCAATTATTAACTATACTGCAATGTCCAAAGTGGATTCAGATACGCAGTCTAAGTGGGATGAGTGTCTAGATTATAAGACTTTTCCCAAATGGACAGATTGTGCCGCACGACTTGGCAAGCGTTGTCAGTACTTAGAGGCACGAGACAGCAAGCAGCTGCGATCGGATACTGCTCAAAAAGGTTCATCGAATAAACCCAGTCACAGTCATCGGTCTCAAACCGCACTATCAGTTTCACAAAGGAGTTGTGGGTTCTGTAAGGGCAATAGTCATTGAATTTCCGGTTGCTCGAACTTCAATGCACAAATGTTAAAAAATTAGGATTATGCCTCAACTGTTTGGGAAAGGGTCATGGAGTTGCAAAGTGCCCATCAATTTATAGGTGCAGGAGTTGCAGACAACCTCATCACAGCCTTTTACATCGGCCATCCAATGAAACCACCGCTGGTAACAATGCATCGTCCTCATCGTCATCCTCCAGTGCGAGTGGAAATGAACAGCCTTCAACTTCAGCATCTGTACACACAGCATTAGACAAGGAAAGTGTTCCTACAACGCAAGTCAAAATGGCAACGGCCCCTGCAAGGTCGGGGTTAGAATAGCCTTGAGGTAAGGGATGCCTGTCGTAAGAGCCGACTAAAATCCACCGGAAGAAATATTCTTTAATGTTTCAACGGATGCTGTCGATGCTGCTCCATTTGGGGCAACTTTTGGCAGTAAGCTTTTAACTTATAGATGAATCTGAAGGTTAAATTAAAATCCGGAAGCGGCTGTCACACATTGTGCGGCTTACTGGTCGGCGTCTGTCTCCAAAGGGGCGGCTGTATTTAAAAATGAAAATAGAAGTGACTTACCTATTTCTCATAAAAACGACAAGTTAAAAAAAAAATGGCAATGAACAAAACGAAAGATTTGATTACCCCAGGTGGCAGCCCAGCTATGCTGGAAAATCCACCCTCTTCGGAGGCAGGCTCTACGGATTCTGGGGAGAGCCTTTTATTGCTTATAAATCCTTTTGAGAAAAGGACAAAACTAAATCGATCACCACCACCTAGATCGAACATATCCGGAAAAAGCAGTCCACCGGTAAACCAGGACTCTGTGAAAATTAAGAGCTTAGAAAAGGAGAATAATGAACTCCGAGCTAAGCTTACTGAAATGGAGCGACTCTTCCAAGTTCAAAAAATGGAAGTTGACTCTCTGCGAAAAGAAAACGAGGATATTAAAAATACTCGTTTAACGAAAGACTGTGAGGTAACGAAAGAGTGTGTAACACCGAACCGACCAGCAGTCGAATACTTCACGGACGAGGGCGAACTTGCATTTGAGACCGATTCAGTCTTAAGGTAAAGGTCTAGCAACAAGCGAAAGGCGAATTCCTCTCCCGAAGTAATACAAAAAGAAGATAAGCCCTCTGGCTAAACCCTCTGGCTAAACCAGAAGTGAAAATTCGTCCACCTCCCGCAATAAACATCGTCGGGATAGCAGACTTTGGGAGATTGCGCAACCTTCTTGCAAACACGGTGAGAACAGAAAACTATAAGCTTACCTCGCACCGAAATAACGTGTGGAACGTAAATGTTGACAACGCCGATTCCTATCGCGCACTGTCTCTTAGACTGAATGCAGAAAGAATCGAGTGGTATACTTATCAAAATAAGTACGAAAAACCACTACGAGTCATTGTAAGGGGGCTCCACCCATCATGCACAAAAGAAGACGTTGTAAAAGACGTAAAAAAAAGGCCTTAAAATTATTGATGCCGTCAATATCATTAAAAAGGAAAAGCAACGCACGGAAGGAGAAAGAGACACTGCGATCACACGCGGCCTTCCAATTTTTATGCTCTCCTTTGAAAGAACTGAGAGCATAAACGATATTTATAAAATAAAAATGATACTTAACATCAGGGTTAAAATCGAACCCATGCGAAAGGGCAATAGACTGATACCACAGTGTAAGCGATGCCAAGAATTCAGGCACACAAGTGCCTACTGCCAAAAAGAACCACGTTGCGTGAAATGTGCCGGAAAACACCTGTCAACAGAGTTGCACTCTGTTGACATAAAGGCTCCAGCAGTTTGCGCCAATTGCCACGGAAACCACCCCGCGAACTACCGAGGATGCGAAGTAGCCATAGAGCTGCAAAAGGGACGAGAACCTCTTAAGGAAAATACTAGAGGTCAGAATCAAAGCCTAGGATGCCCAAAACCTGCTGAAACTCCTAAGCCAAAGACTCCAAAGACGCCAAAGCCGATCAAAAGTGGAAGATTGGCAAAGGAGGCGTCGACAAAAGGCGTAAAAGCTCCACAAAAGAGCGGCGCCAGTTCAAGTGCAGCGGAGAAACCACCACTAGTCGGACCGAAATCATACGCACAGGTTGCGGCAAACGAAAACACGGCAAGATCGCCCACAACAGATGCAGTGTCTCAGATCCTCGCTGTAATCTTGGAGAAACTTGAGGATCAGACTAAAATCAACAAAGTTATATTTGACAAACTGAGCAAGCTCGAGTTTAAGCCTCGAAAAAATTACAAGAGAACATGAATATGAAATAGTTATTTAAAATACTAACATGGAATGCAAACGGCCTTCTGAATAAAATAGACGAACTAGAAGTATTTCTACGGAAAAACAATATTGATATTTGAATGATTACGGAAACTCACCTTAAAAACGGGTCTACACCCAAACTTAAAGGTTACAATGACTATCACGCACATCACCCTTCGCAAAATTCGAGAGGAGGATCCTCCCTCTACATTAAGAACTGCATAAAGCACTTCAAGAACACAGAAGTTGAGCTAGACTCTATGCAGATCAGTTCAGTTTCTGTAAAAATTGACTGCTTAGATTATAACATTGCATCTTGTTATTTCCCGCCAGGATATAGACTGGTGGAAGACGATCTTGATCGTATGTATGACTTCATTGGGTCCAATTTTATCATTGGGGGTGACTTTAACGCGAAGCATACTTTTTGGGGCTCACGATGCAATTCAACAAGAGGCAGATTACTGCACAAAAATAGTATGAAGCGTGGAGTGGACATTTTCTCCACGGGTAAGCCAACATATTGGCCAACCGATAGGAATAAAAAGCCTGACCTTGTCGATTTTTTCATCGCTAAAGGGTACCCCAAATACGTTACGCGAATTAAAGAGTGTTATGATCTTTGCTCAGACCACTCAGGAGTTATCTTGAAGATGGGTGGAAGACTGGCGAAAATAGAAAGAGCTCCTAGATTAGCTAGCAAAAACATGAACTGGGACGCTTTCAGAAAGGACTGTAAGGAGGGTGTTGGCTTGAATGTGAAAATGTGAATGTGAAATTCATTGAAGCAATTCAGAGCGCTGCTTGGAACAACAATTTGTCCCAAAAGAACGCAGTTAGCACCGACGGGCATGTACGTAAAACATATCCGCTCGAAATCGAAGAATTGATTCGTGAAAAGAGAAGAGCGCGTAGGAGATGGCAAGGCACGAGGGCCCCCCCAGACAAAACCCTATTGAACCACCTCTCTAACAAACTGAAAGGAATGTTGCAAGATCTTAAAAATCGTGAGACCACTGAATACCTTGAAGGCTTGTCGGCGGATAGGAGCTCAAACTACTCGCTGTGGAAAGCAGTTAAGTATATCAAGAAACCTGTAATCCACTCGGCACCAATAAAAAAAGCTAACGGCGAATGGGCAAGAGAAGACAAAGAGAAAGCGAATTTGTTTGCTGAACATTTAGAAGAAACATTCAAGCCTTTCGACGGTCCGCCGTTGGCTGACATTCTAAACAACAACGGGGAACCTGATAACTTTAGAATGAAAAAAGTTTCGTTAGTTGAACTCCGACAGACAATTAGCAAACTTAAAAATAATAAGGCCCCGGGTTACGACCTGATCACTGGCGAAATATTAAAAGAGCTACAAAAAAACGCATTAGTCAAGCTACTTTATATGATAAACGCTTCTCTTAGACTTCTATACGTTCCAAGACAATGGAAAGTTGCTGAAGTTATTATGGTTCCTAAACCGGGGAAATGCGCAAATGATAAAAAATCTTATAGGCCCATATCGCTTCTGCCGATAATATCGAAAGTATTCGAGAAACTTCTGCTGAAGGGATTACAACCAATAATTGCAGAAAGACGCTTGATCCCGGATCATCAATTCGATTTCAGACCTAACCATTCCACAATAGATCAAGTCTACAGAATAACGCATGAAATTGAAAAAGCCTTAGAAGGGAAAAAAATATGTTCAAGTGCTTTCCTCGACGTACCGCAAGCCTTCGACTAGGTATGGCACGAGGGCTTAAAATATAAGCTACGGCAAAACTTGCCGGAAGACATGTTTAAAATATTGGAAAATTATCTTGAAAGCAGACTCTTTCGTGTTAGGTGTAGAAGTGAATACTCGAGTTTCAAGCAAATTCGGGCTGGCGTACCCCAAGGAAGCGTCCTCGGTCCGACCCTGTTCCTGCTCTACACAAGAGACATACCTCTAGATGACGAGACTGTCGTGGCCACGTTTGCGGACGATACGGCCATCCTGGCAACAGGTGAATCAGTCGAGTCATCAACAAGAAACCTCCAACGAGCATTGGACAGAATTTGTGTCTGGACGAAGACTTGGCGAATCGCTCTTAACGAGAACAAGTCTACGCATGCGAATTTCACTTACAGAAGGGTTAACAATTTGCCTCTGTTCATAAATTCTGCACAAATACCTTATGCAAATGAAGCGAAGTATCTAGGGATGACACTGGACGCTAAACTAAGGTGGAAACCACACGTTAAGAAGAAGCGTGACGAGCTAGAGATTAGGCTCAGGGAAATGTATTGGCTTATTGGAAGATTTTCGAAATTAAGCATATAAAACAAACTGCTCTTGTACAGGCAGGTGTTAAATCCGTCATGGACATACGGTATACAACTTTGGGGTTGTACCAAGCCGAGCAACATGTCCATGTTGCAGACTTTCCAAAACAAAACACTAAGAGCAACTGTGAATGCTCCATGGTATATTAGGAATAGCGATATTCACAGAGATTTAGGAATAGCTACCGTGGGCGAAGAAGAAACAAACTTCGCTCGAAAGCTAAATGCTCGCCTTCATGTTCATTGCAACAATGAAATGATCCGTACTCTAAACGAGACTCTTAACGATGTTAACAACGAGCGACGACTACAAAGAACAAGACCCTTCGATCTAGCGACGTAGGGTGAAGCCGCATGAATGAACGGCTTAGTAGGTGCATTCACTGGAAAGCAACCTATCCAATGCGATCAACACTATGGAAGCGTAAACTACTTGTTAAGTTAACTTAGTTGTAGTCAAGAAGTATTATGACTACTATGTATTATTTAATACTATGAAGTGCGTTCTGGCAGTTTCATAGTGTCTCTCATAAATGGGTGGTTTTTTAGCACGTGGAAATCGGGCATAACCAATATCGGCTACTTCGGTATTATATACCTGCTATAGTGGGCGTATTGGTATCTTTGAAAGATTTTGGAGTTTTAGTCTCCGTCCATCCTAGTATTCGAAAAAAAAAACTGGTGCTTGTCAAAGATTCATCGGGAAGATACCAGATTAGTAGGGTGCTTCTAGAATTAGGGTCACAAGTTAACCTCATTAACGAAAGGTTCGCAACAATCCTTCATCTTAAAAGGCAAAAGAAAATAATCGATATCATTGGCATAGGAGATTCCGAAACTAGAATTCAGTCGCAAACTCAAACAACCATTTGCTCGAGGTACACCAACTTTGAGGTGTCTTTGGATTTGTTGATCACTCCATCGATTTCTGGGTATCAGCTAGAAGCAACACTTAGCGTCACAGATTGGAATATACCCAAAAAACTCGATCTAGCAGATGAACATTTCAACCAACCATTCTTTGATTTGTTGCAAACAGGACAGGTGAAATTAGGCAGTGGTCTTCCAACGTTGCAGAAAACGTCGCTCGGATGGATTGTATCTGGCAGATACAAAGCAATTAGTGAGAAAATTAACTATCGCTGTTTCTTGAGTTCTAAGGAATCCAATTTAGAACAGTTTGTTGAAAGGTTTTGGCAATTGAAGGAGGTCAGAACTCGGAAGTCTATATGGACAGAAGAACAAGAAAATTGTGAGGCTCTTTTTAGGCAGAGAATAGAGCAGCTTCCTACAGGTCGACTAATGGTCAAACTTCCATTTAAGTGGGATCCTGATTGCCTAGGAGTTTCATACGACATGGCATTCCGAAGATTCTTATATCTCGAAGGCAAATTAGCTAAGAATCCAGAGCTTAAATTTCAATACTCATCATTTCTTAACGAATACCAGTAATTAGGACATATGACTCGTGTTAAGGATCTAGATTCAGACAACCCGCATTACAATGTGCCGCATCAGTGCGTTATACGGCCGGAAAGCATATCAACAAAGCTGCGAGTTGTTTTTGATGCGTCTTGTCGCACTTCATCGCAAATTTCCTTAAATGAAACTTTAACGGTCGGTGCAACAATACAGGACAATCTCTTTGATATACTGCTTCGTTTTCGTTTACATCGGTGCGCACTCACTGCGGACATCGTAAAGATGTACCGGCAAGTCCTAATCCACCCATCCCACCGGAGATTCCAATGTATTGTGGAGAGAGGACGACACTAAGCCAATACAAACTTACCAACTGAATACGGTAACTTACGGTACCGCATCAGCTCCATATTTGGCCATCCGCAGTTTGCACTACTTAAGCGAACATCACCAAGAAAAATTCAAGTTAGGTTCTCGAGTACTAAAATCTGATTTCTACTTTGACGATATGCTAACTGGAGATGATGATCTCAACGTCGTTATGCAGATACAATGGGAAGTCTCTGAAATTTTGAAGTCAGCTGGAATGGAGTTAGCCAAACCAACAACAAAAATATTGTTCAGGCCGCTGCTAACAGAAACTAGTCTCCCCAGCACTTTAGGAATCGCCTGGAATCCGGTCTCTGACGATTTCAATTTTTCGTATAAACCAAGTCGAAATTAATCGAATTACACCAAGAAAACAGTTCTTTCCCTGTGGTCGTCGCTCTTCGATCCGTTGGGTTTACTAAATCCAATCATCATTAGGGCGAAGATTATCCTTTAAACGATTTGGATGGAAAACTAAGGTTGGAACTCATCACTCCCACAAAACATTGAATCTGAATGGTGAATCTGAAGTGGTAAAACCATACTGCCAAAAGTTGCTCCAAATGGAGAATACTTCTTCCCGTGGATTTTCGTCGGCTCTTGCGACAGGCATACCTTACCTCAAGGCTATTCTAACCCCGACCTTGCAGGGGAGTCCAAAAATCGAAGCATACAAATATACTTTTTGTTACCATTGTAATTGTCTACATTAGTAGATTTTTGCCAGCAGCAATATTTTCAATTTATTTTGCCGTCGCTGACATTTTCATCTTTCTGAAGGAACAAATTCAAGGTCCCAATCAGATGCGTTGCAAATTTTTGGTCTGCCTCGCTTGCAGCCAACAATTTTTTCATAATACAAATTTTTTTATCGTTGAATTTCCTAAGTTTTCTTGCAGCGCCAAAAAGAAAAACTCTCTTTTTTTCGCAAAGAAATTTGTATTTGATCCGACCGCGACGGCGCATACAAAACAATGTCGGAAAATTCGATAAATACTAGGTCAATATACCTATATATCTGTACCACTGATTCACAACACACCATAAACGTTCAAGTAAGAGCGCACACAAATCATAGACGAGATATTTTTTTTTTTTTTTTTTTTCCCGTGGGTAGGAAAAACCTTAATAGGCACTACGAGGACCGGCCGCGCGTGCTCATAGTAGTGTGAGATTCTTACTCACTAAAAAACCTCCCATTTTCCGTCAGACTACGACTAAGTTTCCTTAACAAGTAGTTCAAGCTTCTGTAATAATCGCGTGTGGCAGGCTGCCTTCCAACGAAGGCACCTACAATACCGTCAATTTATGCGGTTTCATCTTATGCTGCTAGATCTAACGGTCTCATTCGTTGTAGTCGGCGCGTAAGATTTGTCTGATCCAAAGTTCGGAAAATTTCATTGTTGCAGTGTCCGCGAAGACGAGTACTAAGTTTGCGAGCAAAGTTTGTTACCTCGTCAGACACGGTTGCAATTCCTAGATCTCGGTGTAGATCGCTATTTCTTATATACCATGGAGCATTAACGATTGCTCTGAGTGTCTTATTTTGAAAAGTTTCTAAAATAGATATATTGCTTGGTTTAGTACAACCCCAGAGTTGTATACCGTACGTCCAAGATGGTTTTAGCACTTGCTTATACAAAAGCAGTTTGTTATATATGCTTAGTTTCGAAAATCTTCCGATAAGCCAATTCATTTCTCTTAACTTGATTTCGAGCTCGTCGCGTTTCTTTTTAACGTGCGGCTTCCATTTAAGTTTTGCGTCTAGAGTCATTCCTAGATACTTCGCTTCATTTGAGTACAGGATTTGTACCGAGTTAATGAATAAAGGTCTGTTGTTTATCTTTTTATAAGTAAAGTTAACATGCGATGACGAGTCTCGTTAAGGACAACTCGCCAGCTCTTCGTCCAGTCGCATATCTTGTCTAAAGCGCGAGTTATGGTTTAGACCGAGACTTAATGATAAAAAAAAAACAATTTTTATTTGGGCAGCGATTCGCCCTATACAAAGTTTATTTCAAGACTGAGCAAAGGTTACAATTTTCGAGGTTTATTTATAGTATCTTCTTTTGTCTGCAAAATGATTCTGTGAGAAAATAATAAGAAATTTAGCTGGACAGATGTCCAGAGTCATGTTGCAACCATCACAATTTTCAAAGTAATACATAAACATGTTTTGATATTACTGCTTTGTCTACAATTAGTTTAGCGAGAAGTATAGTAGCTGCACAGGTGTCCAGAGTCATGTTTCGAGCCATGATGAATGCCATGATGTGGGTACTTGTTTGGTTCTCACGTTCCTTGTTGCTGTCTACATGTTTGGACATGTAACTCCTCCCTCCCGAGATCGAGGCGTAGGTGCTTCCGCAGCATCGTTACTTTTTGATGTATCCTTCGATAGTTTCCTGGATGCTTGTCGGACGTAGATGTACATGCTGATGGCTACTGCAAGGAAGATGAAGATTGGTGTGGTGAGTGAAAGGAGAAGCTGTGATTGTTGTCTTGTGGTGTTGTATAGGGCTTCTATGTTTTTCCTGTTGTAGAAGTGGTATGTTTGTAGCTTCTTGAGACTTAGTTCCGGTATGGTTGTTGTTGCATTAATTTCTGCGAAAGAGGATGGTATTATTTGAATCTGATCCCAAATTATATGAGCTTTGCTGGTGTATTCCACTTGGTTTATTGTAACCTCGCATTGCTCGTAGTGAATTAATATGGTTCCTGTTATGGACTTTTTTCTGATCCCGCAGGATGTTGTTATTTCAGTGGTTGGTGACTGGATGAGGACGATGTAGTGGTCTTTGGGTTGTACTATTCGTTGCTGTTCTTCTTCAATCAAATCACATGTAGCTGGTTGATTCCTTATAAGGCTGGGAATACATTCGTTAGTGGAAATCTTTTTGAGGTTGTCTCTGTTGCAGTATTGGATCCCCTCGATTGGCGTACAAGTTTTGTCAAGAAATTGAATATAGTGATCACTCATTAGGGCGTAGGGTTTGGGTAAATGGATGGTATGTGTTTGGTTAATAGGAAGTTTGACAAGGTGATACAAAATAAACTCTTCTTCAGAAATTATTGGTAGTTTTATGTTAAAAATGATCATTGTGTGGTTATAGTAAGCTTGTAATTCCAAAAGTCTGTACATATCCTCATATGAGGTTGCTTTTATATTTTGTTTTTGAAAATTTTTGTATATGTATTCAAGCTCAAGAGGATCTAATATTTGCCTAGAAATCATGTTTAGTTTTGCCATGTTGATTGAATCTGCTATATCCTGCAGGTGAGATTTAAGTGTATCTATATTGAAATTTATTTGATGAATATATTGAATATATTGAAATGTGTCTTCTTCCGAACGAACTTTGTTTGAGAGGGCTATTTGGTATTTGTTAAGAAAATTTTCTAGAATTTGTTGCTGGTCATTTATGTGTTTTGTGATATTATCAAACCGTTGTTTCATTTGATTGTTTATTATTGTTTGTTCTAGGGTTACGTCATTTAACTTGTTTTGGTTGGTCTGCAGAAGTTCGATTTCCTTACTTATACGTACTGCGTCACTCTCGTCCAGGTTTCCAGTAATGCCTTTAATAATTGCTCCTAACCCATTTACAAGTCCTCTTCTAGTCCTAGTTCTAGGCATAAGAAAATCTAATTGTTTTTTTAGTTTTTCGAATTTAATGTTGATTGTGTCGATCATGGGCGTGAGATTTTTGTTTTTGTTAATTATATCAATTGATGTCTGAATTTTCTTAATATTTTCTACATAATTCTCAAGTTCTACGATGTGTATTAAATTGGTATGGGTTTCAATTACTCTGGCTGGGCCCAGGTTCAATGGTAGGAGGCCTTGACTGTTGGTTAAGTCCGTGATCTCTATCTTCTGGCATGTTGCTGCTAAAATTCTGAAATTTACGTTTACGTTTGATTTTTGACTTATGTAATTTTTTATTGTCTTGGGTTAGTAATGTAACTGTCTTATTTTTTCTAACTACTCGTCTACTGAATCTTGGTGTTAGTTTGTTCCTCCTACACTCCTTCCTAAATATTATAGAGCCTGATTTTACACTTTTGGGTGCCTCTCTTTTTTCATTCAACTTCTTAATATTTTTTGTTATCTGTCTATCTACCTGTTCCTTTACAGAGGCATAAAGTTGGGTTTGGATTTCATGTAGCTTGTCTAGGTAGTCATGAACATTGTTGTATTTAATATTCTTGAATTTGTAGGTACGACCGTAAAAAAGCTCGAAAGGAGTCAATTTCGTTGCAGAATGAATGGCGTTGTTGTATGTTATTACTGCTTCACGAAGGATGTCTTCATGATTTCTATTCCTATTCTTGGAGTAAATGATTCTATAAATCTCTGTTATTGTTGAATGCTTCCGTTCGACTGGTGCATTACTACTAGACTGCTGGTATGAAGTTATGTGGTGTTGTATATCATATTGTTTGCAGAAATCTCCGAAGATTGTGGCTGTGAACTCTGCGCCTTGATCCGTAACTAATTTTTTTGGGATACCATGGGTACTAATGAAGTGTTTGATGGCGGATAAAATTGTCAGACTATTTCTACCTACTAGTGTATATGCAGCTCCAAACTTAGAGAATTTATCTATTACGGTTAGTATTTGTCTATTGTTAATTGCATATATGTCGATATGGACAATGTCCAAGGGTTTTTCCGGATTTTCAGGAATTTGGAATATGATTTTTTGTGGGTTTCGGTCATACTTCAAGGTTTGACAAACCTCGCAGTTGTTAATGACCTTGGTAATTTTGATCTTCATAAAAGGAAAGTAGAATTGTCGTTTGAGATGCAGTGTTGTTTCATTAATTCCCCTGTGGTTGTTATTTATGTGATAATCACGGATGGTTTTATCCTGATCATCATCGTTAGTTATATCCTGTAAGAGGTCCATGCATCGTATTACCTTAAATATTTTTGATTTGGAGAAGTATTTTGAATAGACATTTTGAACGGTACGAAATATGTCGTCATCGTTCGTGTAAATCGCGGTTGTTTTGTTCGGAGGTAAATATTGTTTAAAAATGCTTGTAATATTGTCTTCAGTAAAATTGGGTAGTCTTACAATACGTCGTTGTTTATTTTTAAATGGGGTAGAAAGAGATATTGGAGGCGTCTTATTTGACTTTTCAAGAATTAGCTGGAAAGTAAATGAGTTTATTGGCTGTTCTGAAATTTGGATTCCATCATTTTCATTCTCCTCTGCCGAGTGAACTGTGCTGCCACTTGTTCCTTGTACGGAATAAGATTCGTTGATATTGGCTTCAGCTTTATTCTCTTCTGATACTTTGATTCTGCTGAGGGCATCAGCATTCGTGTTTAATTTTCCTTTTTTATAGATAATTTCATACTCGAATTCCTCCATCTTAAGGCGCCATCTTATAAGTTTAGAATTGGGGTCCTTGAGAGAAAATAGCCATGTAAGTGGCTTATGATCAGTGATGATCCGAAATTTTCTTCCGAAGAGATATGGACGGAACTGTTTGGTCGCCCAAACAATCGCCAATAATTCTTTCTCTATTGTACTATATCGAATTTCTGTATCGGAAAGGGTTCTGGACGCATAACACACAGGTTTATCCGAGCCTATAGGGCCTTGGCTCAGTATAGCTCCTAAGGCAAAGTCACTTGCGTCGGTGGTGAGGTTGAATGTTTTAGAAAAGTCAGGGTACTGGAGTAAAGGGTCATTTGTGAGAATGTCCTTACAGTGATTGAAGCAACTAATGTATCTGTCGTCTAAGGTTATGTGTCTTCCCTTTTTTAAGCATTCGGTTAGTGGCTTTGTAATTCGTGCAAAATCTTTAATAAACTTTCGATAGTATCCTAAAAGTCCTAAAAATGATTTTATTTGTTTTGGCGTTCTTGGGATGGGAAATCTTTTAATTGCTTGGATTTTATCGGGATTGGGCTTTACTCCTTGTGGTGTGACAATGTGGCCTAAAAAGTTGACTTCCTTCCTAAGGAATTCGGACTTATCGATTTGTATCTTAAGGTTAAATTTTTGAAGTCTTTGGAATATCTTATGCAAATTTTCCATATGCTCTTGAAGGGAGCTTGAAAAAACTATGATATCGTCCATATAGACGAGACATTTTTTTCCATTTAAGTCACCCAGAATGTTATCCATCACCCTTTGAAAGGTGGATGGAGCATTCCGTAGCCCAAATGGCATGCGTATAAACTCATAATGCCCGTTGTTGACCGTGAAGGCTGTTTTGCTGATATCCCTTGGATCTATTTCGATCTGGTGGAACCCAGATGCAAGATCTAGAGTCGTAAAATAGTTACATCGCCCAAGTTTGTCCAGAATATCTGTGATATTCGGAAGTGGGTAACGATCTCCGATAGTTTTATTGTTAAGGGTACGATAGTCGACTACAAGTCTCCATTTTTGTTTCCCAGAGGCATCGATTTTTTTCGGAACTATCCAGATGGGACTACTCCAGGGGGAGTAGCTGGGTCTGATTATTCCTTGTTTGAGAAGTTCTTGAATTTGAGATTGTATTTCAGTCTTGTGAACTTCTGGGTACCTGTAGGATTTCCTATATACTGGTATATCGTCAGTTGTTTTGATGCGATGTTTTATTGCATTAGTGAATGTAAGTTTGTCTCCTTCCCGAAAGAAAATATCATTAAAATATCTACAAAGTTTGAGAAGTGCTACCCTTTCTTCCGTATTTAAGTGTTCGGTTCTCAGAATTGTAGTTAAGTCTTCGCTACTAATAGTCTCGTTGTTATTTAAGTCGTATTTGATGTTGACATTGTTCATTTCATAATAGTCGGAAAATTTCCCTACTTTTATGGGTTGCTCCATGAAGAGGGTTTGTTGTTCATCTGAGAGGTTAGTAACTTCCATTTGGCTGTACCATTTGTCGGCCTTATAGATACCTTCAGAGATTTTAAGATTTTTGTTCACAATAGTTGGTTTTGAATAAAAGTCGCCGTCCTTTATATCCACCGGGAGTCTGGCTATAATCCTGGTGTTTGGTGGAATAACGTATACTTGAGATTTACAATTAGGTTTAAAATAAAGTCTAATGAGGGATTTGTTGGTCTCGAGTGTCTTATCTTTAATATTAATCTTCGCACCGAGTTGCTCTAAAGTTTGCATACCTAAGAGTCCATCAAAATAGTTGTGGAACTTAAAGACCATAAATTTTATGTCACCGTTCGTATTGAATTCTTTGAAAGCTGGAATGGTTATTTGTTTATTTAATTTGTGTTCGTTAAGAACGGTTTTAATATTAATTGGGTTGATAATTTCGTGAAAATTTGGATTTGTATGTTCTGGATTAATGAAGTTCACTGAAGCGCCTGTATCGATTAGGAATTTTAGGTTTTGCCCAGAAAGAGATGCGATATTAATGTATGGAAGTTGGTTCGACTCATGATAATTTACATCTATGTACCCGTATTGTTCTCCGAGGCTATTGTACAAAAATTTGTGTCATCTATCTCGTTGTATGTTTCGTTTGTGTCATGGTCATAGTTTGTATAAGTAGGTTCAAGGTTAGGTTCGGGTAGGTATTGGTCCAATTGTGTATAGTCTTCGCATGGATGTATGGCATTGGGACTGCTATCTACGTTAAAAACTTCTCTTATAGTGTAGTTCCTGTTTGGAGGTTGTTGTCGTGGAGCATTATTAAATCTGTTTACTGCACTTTGTCTAAAGTTGGAACGGTTTGTATTTCGAGATCTAGCGCTTAAAGTATCCATTGGAGTCGGTTGAGGTTGTGGCTCGTAGACTCTAGGCACGATTGAATTTTGGATTTGATTTGAAACTGGGAATATTTGTGAATTATTTGGCACGAAATTTTGTGCTAAATTATTTTGGGGGTATGTACCTGGTTTTTGCATCAAATTATTATTGTATCGAAAATTGTTTCCTGCATTACCTTGCCTGAAGTTATTATTTTGGTTAAATGTAAAGGGTTTATTTTGGTTGCTAGAGTTTTGTCTATGAGTAGGTGGATGATAATTTGAATAAGGTCTTTGGATATTTGAATGATAAGGTGTTGTATGATAAGATTGTTGCGAGTAATTAGGGCGTTTATTGTAATTCGTATATTTCATATAATAGGAATTTTGTTCCTTTATGCAGAAGCTGAAGGCTTCTGGAAGAGTTGATGGTTTCATTGCTCTTATAGTAGAGCCCAACGGTTCCTTTAAACCCGATAAGAACGTATTCGGACACATGTCTGAATATAGTTGGGTTTTAGCAAATATGACGTTAGAGTCTTCCTCATGTATATGGACATGATTACCTAATGTTGATAGTATCTCAATTATTTTTGAGTAAAATTCTTCTATTGTTTCACTTGTTTGTTTTAAACTATGGAGTTCTTTTATAAGAGAGGTTTCATCCCTCTTATCAGAATAATGAAGTATCAGGTTGTTACGGATCTGAGCCCAATCGAGTGGAGTGCCAAACATATTAAGAACTTCGTTAGCCTGATCCGTTATTTTGTTTCTTATGGCTCGAAGAATAATTTTCGCATAATATGTATTATTAACAGTTCCCATGAGTTCGAGGATTTCTTCCACATTGTGGATAAATTCGTACAGTAACCGGGGATTCCCGTCGAACCTTGGGAGATCCTTTACTGCATCCGGAATTTTTAAAGTATTGAAAATATTGTTTATATTCGCCAAATCAATTTCAGTTCTTTGGCTGTCGGTTGGACTACCACCGTTAGCCCCGTTTGCAGCGGCGCCGCTACCGGTACCAGTCAACCCGCCTTCAAGATTTAAATTATTACCAGTCATAATTTCTAGGTTAATATTTTTCCTCTCTTTATATTCTTCAATTTCACTTTCACTATCACTAATATTTTTAATGGAATATGGCTTTTTCCTTTTTATCTTTGGTTTAAGCCTTTTAAACATTAATTCATATGTATATGTATATAACTATTCAAATATATAAAAGGAGGGTACAATTTCGTATATATTTGTTGGGTAGGTAGGGTTATTTTTTTTTCAAGATTGGAAAGGAAGAGTGATCCCATAAACAATAAAAAGACTTACATGCACAAATTTAAAAGGGGCTCGTATCTCGTCATCTGATGTTCGATTTTTTTCCAGGATTGAAGAATTAGAATTCACCAACTGCGTTGTATCCTGGTCCTCCGTGGTTTATTTCTCGTTAACACCGGTGTTCCTCCGATGTGAAGTTCAAAATTTGGAATCACTTTCAAAATTGTATATTACTTTTCTTTCGACTTTATTCACTACTTCCGAGTTAATACCACGGTTTCCGCACTGCGCCAGTTATGGTTTAGACCGAGACTTAATGATAAAAAAAAACAATTTTTATTTGGGCAGCGATTCGCACTATACAAAGTTTATTTCAAGACTGAGCAAAGGTTACAATTTTCGAGGTTTATTTATAGTATCTTCTTTTGTCTGCAAAATGATTCTGTGAGAAAATAATAAGAAATTTAGCTGGACAGATGTCCAGAGTCATGTTGCAACCATCACAATTTTCAAAGTAATACATAAACATGTTTTGATATTACTGCTTTGTCTA
Organism: Neoascia interrupta; assembly: GCA_947623515.1. NCBI lineage: Eukaryota > Metazoa > Arthropoda > Insecta > Diptera > Syrphidae > Neoascia > Neoascia interrupta. Next base: position 140,357,009 of record OX392462.1, read on the forward strand.
CAATTAGTTTAGCGAGAAGTATAGTAGCTGCACAGGTGTCCAGAGTCATGTTTCGAGCCATGATGAATGCCATGATGTGGGTACTTGTTTGGTTCTCACGTTCCTTGTTGCTGTCTACATGTTTGGACATGTAACTCGCGCTGGAGTTTCCCTGTTGATAATTCAACTGTCTTATCAATAGCGAGAATAGCAGTGTCGTCTGCGAACGTAGCTAAAATTGTTCCCTCATCGTGGGGAATGTCTCTTGTAGTAATGGGACAATGCGGCCAATGATAAGGGGTTTGTGTAAACGCAGGGACGGTTTTAAAGTTTGTCATATAAATGCACAAAGCTTAAACCCCCAAAACTTAATGAATTTCAAGACGTTTTGGTTGATTCAAAGGTTGATGCAATATGTGTGTCAGAAACTTGGTTTGATGTATGTTGGAGCAGATAATGCAGATCTTCAAATGTTCACCAACGAAATTTAAATCTCGCGGTCAATTTAGACCAGTAGCCATATTTTTGAATTGTATTTGTAAAATAAAGCTTTAAAATGTATTAAGTTAAGATCGTAAATTTCGATATTTCCATATGTATAAAAACCCCAAGAATAAAAGCTAACATGATTCGTTTGAGAACCACATTGGTGGTAACTTATATCGTTTTCATTTCTCGTCGTTGATTGATTTCGCTATACTCTCGCCACTCGATTTCTCGTCCTAGTTGTTCGAGATAATTCGACTATCTTTCGTTTATTTCATCGTTGTAAATAGTACATTTCGCGAAGTTATCTTCAATTCCTTTCCAACCAGAATCTCACTATTGCGAAGTATCAAAGTAAAGATTCTAGGTTGGCGGTTGAAAATAGATTCAATCGTTCATTTTGGCGCCCAAACGTGTAGGGAAAAAATCCCTGAAAATTAAAACTAATTGAAAAAAAAAGTGGTTAAAAGCCTAAGCTCAAACTAAGCTAAAAGACATTTCTATATTAAAAAAATCCACACGTGCTTAGAACATTTAAAAGACAATTAAACTTTTTCGTGTCGCGCTTTCGGTGTCGGTATTTGCGAGTGCATATATAGTGCAAGCGGCAACGTGGAGTCAAGGGAAAGCTGTTTAAACAAAGAGGACATAAGGATCATCTAGACGAAGTTAAAAAAATCACACCATAATCGAAGTTAAAGCGGAAAATTTGGGTAGATAAGTATCAAATCACCCAACCCAGGTACGTTGCCAAAAACTCTGTTCAATCGATTGTGCGCTAAAAGCCAGAGCAGTGATCGTATAAAATTCACCAAATTGCTTCCAAAATCGATGTTCATCAAGTTCAAGCGCACCTTCGACGGAATATAGAGACGCATGCATTATATTATATGCATATATACAAAATTTCATATTGCGCAAACATTGTATAAAAATTTATCGGCTAAACACATTCAGTACAATTGGTCGCATTTCTGTTTGGTTTTGATTTCTCCCTGCAACGTTAATACGAGAAAGAAAAAATTATAGTCCAAAAAAAAGCTTACACGATCCACTTCAAATCTTTCGCTTTTAGTAATATCGCAAAAACTTTGCCCTTTCTATTGCACTTTTATCATGCACTTTTCGTCGTTTGATCGTCGATTATAGAGAATTAAATTCTATCCTCAATTCGCCGTGAAAAATAATTTTGTATTTGCTTCAAACTAACTTCGTAAGGCACAACGTCAAGATCAGTCGTCAGCAAATAGTGTTCAATGCATTGATCTTCATTTCGCCCACATCTCGCTTATCGATCTCCATTATCATTTTTCGTAATCTTGCCATTCGTTTCGTCGCTGGAGAGAGCGCTGCATTGATCGCACGCATTGAAACTTGAAAGCTGTTCAATTCGCCGTGGAATTTGCATCGGATTTTCAATCAATTTTGTTAAAAATTTCAATTGACTGCTCTGAGGATTTATTTAAACGTCGTTGTCGATATAGAAAATTATACTTACGAACTGCAAACTTATAGCTACCTAATCGTATTGGCTCGTAGAGACATTTTATATTGAGAACTAGCTTAGGCTGCTGAATTTACTTTGGAAAAGTTGAAATTGAATTTGAATTCAGCTAAATTCTATTATTGGAGAAACTTTGTTGCTGGTTTTTTGAAGTTGTTGCTTTGCTGTTGTTAATTTTGCTGCTGTTGAATTGGGTGGTAGTCCATCATTGGAGAAACTTGTTGTTGTTTCTTTTTTTCCCGAAGTTGTTACTTTTGCTGCTGCAACTGGATTTCGTTTTAAAAAAAAATCATTTTATTTTTTCGCTCAACAATGCCTGACGAAGAGAACACATGTCTTCGACCGATGACTTGAAGCAGCTTCGCGCCTCAACTAAAACAATATTAGCAGAATCAAGAGCACAGTTGAACTTAAAGGGAATAGTCTTTCACCAGCTGAGCTTGAATGTCGTGCAGGCATAGTAGAGTCGTACTTTAAGTAACTTTTAGCATACCAGACGCAATTAGAACGATTGGTTCCTTCGGATAAATCATCTCGAGGGGATCTAGAAGATTTGTACATATCTACCAAAACAAAAATTCTTTCACTCTTGGGATCATCAAGGCGAGTTAGTGTTGCAGAAAATACATTTCCGGTACCACATTCAGTTAGCCACCTTCCAAAATTAAGATTGCCGAGATTTAACAGAAAATATTTCGAGTACAAGAATTTTATCAATTCATTCAACACTCTTGTTGATAGTACAAAAGTCTTACAAAAACTGAAAAGTTCAATCACTTAACATGCTTAAGTGACCAAGCACTGGGAACAGTCAAAGCCTTCCAAGTTACAGAGGAGAATTATCCCAAGGCAATTGCCATGTTAAAGGAACGGTATGACAATGATTGCCTCATATTCTTAGAATACATCTCCGAGTTGTTTGACTTACCGAAAGTTCCAAAGTCATCAGCTACTTCATTGCGTTTTTAGTTTACAATATGTCAGCACTATATAATTCGTTGCAGTCTATAGGCTCATTTGAAGAGATTTGCAATGCAATTATTAACTATACTGCAATGTCCAAAGTGGATTCAGATACGCAGTCTAAGTGGGATGAGTGTCTAGATTATAAGACTTTTCCCAAATGGACAGATTGTGCCGCACGACTTGGCAAGCGTTGTCAGTACTTAGAGGCACGAGACAGCAAGCAGCTGCGATCGGATACTGCTCAAAAAGGTTCATCGAATAAACCCAGTCACAGTCATCGGTCTCAAACCGCACTATCAGTTTCACAAAGGAGTTTTGGGTTCTGTAAGGGCAATAGTCATTGAATTTCCGGTTGCTCGAACTTCAATGCACAAATGTTAAAAAATTAGGATTATGCCTCAACTGTTTGGGAAAGGGTCATGGAGTTGCAAAGTGCCCATCAATTTATAGGTGCTGGAGTTGCAGACAACCTCATCACAGCCTTTTACTTCGGCCATCCAATGAAACCACCGCTGGTAACAATGCATCGTCCTCATCGTCATCCTCCAGTGCGAGTGGAAATGAACAGCCTTCAACTTCAGCATCTGTACACACAGCATTAGACAAGGAAAGTGTTCCTACAACGCAAGTCAAAATGGCAACGGCCCCTGCAAGGTCGGGGTTAGAATAGCCTTGAGGTAAGGGATGCCTGTCGTAAGAGCCGACTAAAATCCACCGGAAGAAATATTCTTTAATGTTTCAACGGATGTTGTCGATGCTGCTCCATTTGGGGCAACTTTTGGCAGTAAGCTTTTAACTTATAGATGAATCTGAAGGTTAAATTAAAATCCGGAAGCGGCTGTCACACATTGTGCGGCTCACTGGTCGGCGTCTGTCTCCAAAGGGGCGGCTGTATTTAAAAATGAAAATAGAAGTGACTTACCTATTTCTCATAAAAACGACAAGTTAAAAAAAAAATGGCAATGAACAAAACGAAAGATTTGATTACCCCAGGTGGCAGCCCAGCTATGCTGGAAAATCCACCCTCTTCGGAGGCAGGCTCTACGGATTCTGGGGAGAGCCTTTTATTGCTTATAAATCCTTTTGAGAAAAGGACAAAACTAAATCGATCACCACCACCTAGATCGAACATATCCGGAAAAAGCAGTCCACCGGTAAACCAGGACTCTGTGAAAATTAAGAGCTTAGAAAAGGAGAATAATGAACTCCGAGCTAAGCTTACTGAAATGGAGCGACTCTTCCAAGATCTAAAAATGGAAGTTGACTCTCTGCGAAAAGAAAACGAGGATATTAAAAATACTCGTTTAACGAAAGACTGTGAGGTAACGAAAGAGTGTGTAACACCGAACCGACCAGCAGTCGAATACTTCACGGACGAGGGCGAACTTGCACTTGAGACCGATTCAGTCTTAAGGTAAAGGTCTAGCAAGAAGCGAAAGGCGAATTCCTCTCCCGAAGTAATACAAAAAGAAGATAAGCCCTCTGGCTCAAACAAGGCTAAACCAGAAGTAAAAATTCGTCCACCTCCCGCAATAAACATCGTCGGGATAGCAGACTTTGGGAGATTGCGCAACCTTCTTGCAAACACGGTGAGAACAGAAAACTATAAGCTTACCTCGCACCGAAATAACGTGTGGAACGTAAATGTTGACAACGCCGATTCCTATCGCGCACTGTCTCTTAGACTGAATGCAGAAAGAATCGAGTGGTATACTTATCAAAATAAGTACGAAAAACCACTGCGAGTCATTGTAAGGGGGCTCCACCCATCATGCACAAAAGAAGACGTTGTAAAAGACGTAAAAAATAAAAGCCTTAAAATTATTGATGCCGTCAATATCTTTAAAAAGGAAAAGCAACGCACGGAAGGAGAAAGAGACACTGCGATCACACGCGGCCTTCCAATTTTTATGCTCTCCTTTGAAAGAACTGAGAGCATAAACGATATTTATAAAATAAAAATGATACTTAACATCAGGGTTAAAATCGAACCCATGCGAAAGGGCAATAGACTGATACCACAGTGTAAGCGATGCCAAGAATTCAGGCACACAAGTGCCTACTGCCAAAAAGAACCACGTTGCGTGAAATGTGCCGGAAAACACCTGTCAACAGAGTTGCACTCTAGGACGCCCAAAACCTGCTGAAACTCCTAAGCCAAAGACTCCAAAGACGCCAAAGCCGATCAAAAGTGGAAGATTGGCAAAGGAGGCGTCGACAAAAGGCGTAAAAGCTCCACAAAAGAGCGGCGCCAGTTCAAGTGCAGCGGAGAAACCACCACTAGTCGGACCGAAATCATACGCACAGGTTGCGGCAAACGAAAACACGGCAAGATCGCCCACAACAGATGCAGTGTCTCAGATCCTCGCTGTAATCTTGGAGAAACTTGAGGATCAGACTAAAATCAACAAAGTTATATTTGACAAACTGAGCAAGCTCGAGTTTAAGCCTCGAAAAAATTACAAGAGAACATGAATATGAAATAGTTATTTAAAATACTAACATGGAATGCAAACGGCCTTCTGAATAAAATAGACGAACTAGAAGTATTTCTACGGAAAAACAATATTGATATTTGCATGATTACGGAAACTCACCTTAAAAACGGGTCTACACCCAAACTTAAAGGTTACAATGACTATCACGCACATCACCCTTCGCAAAATTCGAGAGGAGGATCCTCCCTCTACATTAAGAACTGCATAAAGCACTTCAAGAACACAGAAGTTGAGCTAGACTCTATGCAGATCAGTTCAGTTTCTGTAAAAATTGACTGCTTAGATTATAACATTGCATCTTGTTATTTCCCGCCAGGATATAGACTGGTGGAAGACGATCTTGATCGTATGTATGACTTCATTGGGTCCAATTTTATCATTGGGGGTGACTTTAACGCGAAGCATACTTTTTGGGGCTCACGATGCAATTCAACAAGAGGCAGATTACTGCACAAAAATAGTATGAAGCGTGGGGTGGACATTTTCTCCACGGGTAAGCCAACATATTGGCCAACCGATAGGAATAAAAAGCCTGACCTTGTCGATTTTTTCATCGCTAAAGGGTACCCCAAATACGTTACGCGAATTAAAGAGTGTTATGATCTTTGCTCAGACCACTCAGGAGTTATCTTGAAGATGGGTGGAAGACTGGCGAAAATAGAAAGAGCTCCTAGATTAGCTAGCAAAAACATGAACTGGGACGCTTTCAGAAAGGACTGTAAGGAGGGTGTTGGCTTGAATGTGCCATTGAAAACTCCTTTCGAGTTAGAAACCGCAGTTGACAAATTCATTGAAGCAATTCAGAGCGCTGCTTGGAACAACAATTTGTCCCAAAAGAACGCAGTTAGCACCGACGGGCATGTACGTAAAACATTTTCACCTTTCTGAAGGAACAAATTCAAGGTCCCAATCAGATGCGTTGCAAATTTTTGGTCTGCCTCGCTTGCAGCCAACAATTTTTTCATAATACAAATTTTTTTTATCGTTGAATTTCCTAAGTTTTCTTGCAGCGCCAAAAAGAAAAATTCTCTTTTTTTCGCAAAGAAATTTGTATTTGATGCGACCGCGACGGCGCATACAAAGCAATGTCGGAAAATTCGATAAGTACTGGGTCAATATACCTATATATCTGTACCACTGATTCACAACACACCATAAACGTTCAAGTAAGAGCGCACACAAATCATAGACGAGATATTATTGTAGTGGCTATCCCTTCTTCCAAGAACCAGTTCGCGTAATCGGACTTTTTTGTGGGATTGCATCAAGCGATACTGCATTTGCGCGAAAGGACTATATTTTTTCCAAATAAATATGTATACAGGTATTAGGGGAAAGGTATTCTTTTTTCCTTTTACACTATCAAACTCCTACAATCGCGGCCATTTGCATGTTTGCAAGTGTATTAAAAACAAGGGAGGGTTACAATCCGCTTAGGCGAATCGTTGGATACCCCATCCCAATTGACCACTTTGAAGCTCCAAATTGTGCCATAAATCTTGATTGTTAAATTTCAGTTTCTATTAACTTCAACTGTATTTAGAACTTCTCAGTTAAAGAATCTTCTCCCTTAAAAAGGGGCGTGGCATCCACCCCTTTTCAATTAAATCTTTTTTTTGTTTTCATTTTTTATCAGAAGTGATATACACGTCTTGATTGCATTTTCACATTAAAAATTTGGTTTACACTAAAAAACGCCCCAAATTTAAAATGTTGTTTTTGTGACATCTGGTTGTTTTTTTGGCATTAACTGAATGGATGCCCAAATGCACATACGTCACACAAACCTCTACTTGTACGTCGCATTGATTGATCCCGTCTGGTATGATTAATGATGAAGTATTTTCGTTTTGTTTGTGTTTTTATCTTTCGCACAGGTACCTTACTTTGCGTTAGTCTGCCTTCGTAGAATGTGAACATGTACTTGTACATGTATGGTTATTTTCTCTTGCGGTTGTGGATGTTTACATCTCTCTGGAAAGCAAGGGGATTTAAAATCTCAGGGCAAGAACTTAACACTAACAAGTGGGAAAGTGCAACAGTGGGTATGCAAAAGCTTCAATCCATCTACGACGGATTGCAAAATACCCGACCATACCAAAAAGAAAACTGCCACGCCTCCAAAAAGTGGGCGGGATATAAAAGTATAACTGTTGAATGCTTTATACTAGGTGGTTGCATACATTTCGGCCTAAGACTCCGCCTTTTTAACTAAAAAAAATCACTTTTTTTAACGCCACGCCCACAAAAGTTTGCGGAGGCACATACAATATATACATAAAAGTTAGAAAATGCTAGTATCTACAACTTTTTTCATATAATTTTTTGTCAAATTTCATATGTATTTATTGAAAAAATAGTCATTTTAAGCTAAACTCCCTTAAAAAGTGGACGTGGTCAATGAAAAATCTAAATTTTTTTGGCCACCTTAAAGACAATCATAAGGCAATGTTACGTACCAAAAATTAATGCGCTAGCGCCATTGTAACATAGCTAAAATTTGCAAAATGTATTTTTTTAAATTAAAGATGGTCGCACATACAGGCCTGTAGTGGGCGTGTCTGTGAGCGGATTCAGCTTATTTTCAAACTTGATCTGAAAGACTGGACTTCCAACCAACCCACAAAATTTCAGCTCTCTGCCTTAGAATTTCAGGCCTAAAAGTTGTTTACATACGGACGGACGGACGGATGGACGGACATGGCTTAATCGATTCTCCCGTCGGTCCCATTCATATCTCTAAAAGGTCTTAGGGGTCTACGGTGATTATTTCACTGCGTTACAAACTATACATCAAACTTTATATGCCCTGGGTCGGGTATAAAAACTACATATCTTTCCCATCTCAGTGCATTATTTATATATAAACTGTGCGTGAGTGTAGGAAGCAAACCTTACAAGGTTAGCATCTTTTTACCTTAATTTGTTAGACGAATTTTCTTTAAGGGTAGGTGCCCCGAAATAGCCAACTTAAATTTCATGGAAACGTATTTCTATGTGTTTGTGAGCTACCTTTCAATGATTTCTTTTTCCTATCGCATTCGCAAGTTGGCAAACAACAAAAAATTTGTGGAGAAGTGTGAGCAGAAGATACACATTTTTATACCTGACCCAGGGTATACTAAGTTTGATCTATTGTTTGTAACGCAGTGAAATAATCACCGTAGACCCCTAAGACCTCTTAGAGATATGAATGGGACCGACAGGAGAATCGATTAAGCAATGTCCGTCCGTCCGTCCGTATGAAAACAACTTTTAGGCCTTAAATTTTAAGGCAGAGAGCTGAAATTTTGTGGGTTGGTTGGAAGTCCAGTCCTTCAGATCAAGTTTCATTTTTCGTACGTAAAATTGCCTTATAATTGTCTTTAAGGTAGCCAAAAAACTTCAGCTTTTTCATTGACCACGCCCACTTTTTAAGGGATTTTAGTTTAAAATGACTGTTTTTCAATAAATATATATGAAATTTGACAAAAAGTTATATGACAAAGACTGTAGATATTAGCATTTTCTAACTTTAATGCAAATTGAATGTATATTGTGTGTGCCTCCGCCCACTTTTGTGCGGATTTTGATTTTTTTAGTTAAAAAGGCGGAGTTTTAGGCCGAAATGTATGCAACCACCTAGTATAAATCATTCAACAGTTATATTTTTATATCCCGCCCACTTTTTGGAGGCGTGGCAGTTTTCTTTTTGGTATGGTCGGGTATTTTGCAATCCGTCGTAGATGGATTGAAGCTTTTGCATACCCACTGTTGCACTTTCCCACTTGTTTCCCTCTGTTTCTGTGGGATATTGATAGAATGAGAATTATTCAGATTATTATGAAAAAAAGTATGAAGGTAGAATGGAAATGATAGAGGATGGGCTTTGCGGCAAGCGACAGCCAGTTAAACTTTATGATAAAGACTACACAGTTATAGCAGTTATGTTCAAAAAAAAAAATAAAACATATAGGTTGGTAGTAGGGTTCCCAACTTTGGTGAAACAAAAAGGAGGACATTCGACTTTCTTTTTCTTTAGTTTATTCTATAACGTTTTATTTAGATTTAAAATTTGATACGATATTTTGTTTATATTTATCTTAAACCTTCGTTCTAATGAAGTGAGTTTTCACACTAGTTTTTTTTCTATTCGTCATCGTCACCTAGGCCAGGGACACGGAAGACAGAATCTAATTTAATTTTTATTGCTTGTTGCAATAAATTTAGGTATGTATTGCACAAAAACGTTATGAGAAACTTTTAATCTATAAAAATAAGTTAACAATATTACTTTAAAGAAAATGTTAATGGCAGATTAAAATTAAGTGCTTTTTAGAAAAATGCAAATTAAACATTGTTGCTTGCTTGTGGAAGGGACTAAGGATAATGACCTTTGGTCAAATAGTGGTGAATGTAACATTGAATGTATATCGAACTAGATAATGTTAAAATAAAGAAGGGGCTCTGTCGGAGATTCGGGAACGGGATTCTGTCCCCAACCAACCCCAGGGACGCACCACGACATGAAATCGTACTGTAAATTGTTATCCAACTGGAAGCTCAAACTTTCCTATAGCGGATAAAAAAATTGCTGAGATATTTTATATTTCTGTCATCGCGTCCTGTGTTCCAGGCTTAAACTTCCTAAGACGTGCTTAATTTTCTATTATCTGTGCCGAATTGTAGCAAAACGAAAATAGATAAATTGTGATTTTTCATTTTAAAATTCAAAATTTTTCATTTTTCAAATTCGAAATGATATGAAGGCCGCTGATCGCTTATCAACAATTTTTTTTATTTTTGTTGAATCTCTTTTTGCTTGCGTAATTTTGCTAGTATGTTTATTGTTTTTATTTTGGTTCTATCTCTTTTTATCTTATTTTGTTTTTGATCTTTGCTCGTGTTTTTTCCCTATTGCCTTTCTATCCTATTCCTATAGAATCTTTATTCTATTTCGATAAATGCATGGGTCGGCTCTCGTTTCGCCTCACAATATAAAAATGAGTTTGAATAATATCGGGATGGGTTCCAATTACAGTGGTAGTAATGTTTTTTTTTTTCCGAGGGTAGGAAAAACCTTCATAGGCACTACGAGGACCGGCCGCACGTGCTCATAGTAGTGTGAGATTCTTACTCACTAAAAAATCTCCCATTTTCCGTCAGACTACGACTAAGTTTCCTTAACAAGTAGTTCAAGCTTCAACGAAGGCACCTACAATACCGTCAATTTATGCGGTTTCATAAATTATGCTGCTAGATCTAACGGTCTCATTCGTTGTAGTCGGCGCGTAAGATTTGTCTGATCTAAAGTTCGGATAATTTCATTGTTGCAGTGTCCGCGAAGATGAGTACTAAGTTTGCGAGCAAAGTTTGTTACCTCGTCAGACACGGTTGCAATTCTAAAGTTTCAAAAGTTTCTAAAATAGATATATTGCTTGGTTAAGTACAACCCCAGAGTTGTATACCGTACGTCCAAGAATGTTTTAACACTTGCTTATACAAAAGCAGTTTTTTATATATGCTTAGTTTCGAAAATCTTCCGATAAGCCAATTCATTTCTCTTAACTTGGTTTCGAGCTCGTCGCGTTTCTTTTTAACGTGCGGCTTTCATTTAAGTTTTGCTTTTAGAGTCATTCCTAGATACTCGCTTCATTTGAGTACGGGATTCGTACCGAGTTATTGAATAAAGGTTTGTTGTTTATCTTTTTATAAGTAAAGTTAACATGCGTTGACTTAGTCTCGTTAAGGACGACTCGCCAGCTCTTCGTCCAGTCGCATATTTTGTCTAAAGCGCGCTGGAGTTTCCCTGTTGATAATTCAACTGTCGTATCAATAGCGAGAATAGCAGTGTCGTCTGCGAACGTAGCTAAAATTGTTCCCTCATCGTGGGGAATGTCTCTTGTAGTAATGGGACAATGCGGCCTATGATAAGGGGTTTGTGTAAAGGCAGGGACGGTTTTAAAGTTTGTCATATAAATGCACAAAGCTTAAACCCCCAAAACTAAATGAATTTAAAGACGTTTTGGTTGATTCAAAGGTTGATGCAATATGTGTGTCAGAAACTTGGTTTGATGTATGTTGGAGCAGATAATGCAGATCTTCAAATGTTCACCAACGAAATTTAAATCTCGCGGTCAATTTAGACCAGTAGCCATATTTTTGAATTGTATTTGTAAAATAAAGCTTTAAAATGTATTAAGTTAAGATCGTAAATTTCGATATTTCCATATGTATAAAAACCCTAAGAATAAAAGCTAACATGATTCGTTTGAGAATCACCAATATGGTAACATATATCGTTTTCATTTCTCGTCGTTGATGGATTTCGCTATACTCTCGCCACTCGATTTCTCGTCCTAGTTGTTCGAGATAATTCGACTATCTTTCGTTTATTTCATCGTTGTAAATAGTACATTTCGCGAAGTTATCTTCAATTCCTATCCAACCAGAATCTCACTATTGCGAAGTATCAAAGTAAAGATTCTAGGTTGGCGGTTGAAAATAGATTCAATCGTTCATTTTGGCGCCCAAACGTGTAGGGAAAAAATCCCTGAAAATTAAAACTAATTGAAATAAAAAGTGGTTAAAAGCCTAAGCTCAAACTAAGCTAAAAGACATTTCTATAGTGAAAAAAACCACACGTGCTTAGAACATTTAAAAGACAATTAAACTTTTTCGTGTCGCGCTTTCGGTGTCGGTATTTGCGAGTGCATATATAGTGCCAGCGGCAACGTGGACTCAAGGGAAAGCTGTTTAAACAAAGAGGACATAAGGATCATCTAGACGAAGTTAAAAAAATCACACCATAATCGAAGTTAAAGCGGAAAATTTGGATAGATAGTATCAAACCACCCAACCCAGGTACGTTGCCAAAAACTCTGTTCAATCGAATGTGCGCTAAAGGCCAGAGCAGTGATCGTATAAAATTCACCAAATTGCTTCCAAAATCGGTGTTCATCAAGTTCAAGCGCACCTTCGACGGCATATAGAGACGCATGCATTATATTATATGCATATATACAAAATTTCATATTGCGCAAACATTGTATAAAAATTTATCGAATAAACACATTCAGTACAATTGGTCGCATTTCTGTTTAATTTTGATTTCTCCCTGCAACGTTAATACGAGAAAGTAAAAATTATAGTCCAAAAAAAAAGCTTACACGATCCACTTCAAATCTTTCGCTTTCAGTAATATCGCAAAAACTTTGCCCTTTCTATTGCACTTTTATCATGCACTTTTCGTCGTTCGATCGTCGATTATAGAGAATTAAATTCTATCCTCAATTCGCCGTGAAAAATAATTTTGTATTTGCTTCACACTAACTTCGTAAGGCACAAGGTCAAGATCAGTCGTCAGCAAATAGTGTTCAATGCATTGATCTTCATTTCGCCCACATCTCGCTTATCGATCTCCATTATCATTTTTCGTAATCTTGCCATTCGTTTCGTCGCTGGAGAGAGCGCTGAATTGATCGCACGCATTGAAACTTGAAAGCTGTTCAATTCGCCGTGGAATTTGCATCAGATTTTCAATCAATTTTGTTAAAAATTTCAATTGACTGCTCTGAGGATTTATTTAAACGTCGTCGTCGATATAGAAAATTATACTTACGAACTGCAAACTTATAGCTACCTAATCATATTGGCTCGTAGAGACATTTTATATTGAGAACTAGCTTAGGCTGCTTAATTTACTTTGGAAAAGTTGAAATTGAATTTGAATTCAGCTACATTCTATTATTGGAGAAACTTTGTTGCTGGTTTTTTGAAGTTGTTGCTTTGCTGTTGTTAATTTTGCTGCTGTTGAATTGGGTGGTAGTCCATCATTGGAGAAACTTGTTGTTGTTTCTTTTTTTCTCGAAGTTGTTACTTTTGCTGCTGCAACTGGATTTCGTTTTAAATAAAAAATCGTTTTATTTTTTCGCTCAACAATGCCTGACGAAGAGAACACAGCTTCGACCGATGACTTGAAGCAGCTTCGCGCTTCAACTTAAAGCAATATTAGCAGAATCAAGAACACAGTTGAACTTAAAGGGAATAGTCTTTCACCAGCTGAGCTTGAATGTCGTGCAGGCATAGTAGAGTCGTACTTTAAGCAACTTTTAGCATACCAGACGCAATTAGAACGATTGGTGCCTTCGGATAAATCATCTCGAGGGGATCTAGAAGATTTGTACATATCTACCAAAACAAAAATTCTTTCACTCTTGGGATCATCAAGGCGAGTTAGTGTTGCAGAAAATACATTTCCGGTACCACATTCAGTTAGCCACCTTCCAAAATTAAGATTGCCGAGATTTAACAGAAAATATTTCGAGTACAATAATTTTATCAATTCATTCAACACTCTTGTTGATAGTACAAAAGTCTTACAAAAACTGAAAAGTTCAATCACTTAACATGCTTAAGTGACTAAGCAGTGGGAACAGTCAAAGCCTTCCAAGTTACAGAGGAGAATTATCCCAAGGCAATTGCCATGTTAAAGGAACGGTATGACAATGATTGCCTCATATTCTTAGAATACATCTCCGAGTTGTTTGACTTACCGAAAGTTCCAAAGTCATCAGCTACTTCATTGCGATGTTTAGTTGACAATATGTCAGCACTATATAATTCGTTGCAGTCTATAGGCTCATTTGAAGAGATTTGCAATGCAATTATTAACTATACTGCAATGTCCAAAGTGGATTCAGATACGCAGTCTAAGTGGGATGAGTGTCTAGATTATAAGACTTTTCCCAAATGGACAGATTGTGCCGCACGACTTGGCAAGCGTTGTCAGTACTTAGAGGCACGAGACAGCAAGCAGCTGCGATCGGATACTGCTCAAAAAGGTTCATCGAATAAACCCAGTCACAGTCATCGGTCTCAAACCGCACTATCAGTTTCACAAAGGAGTTGTGGGTTCTGTAAGGGCAATAGTCATTTCCAGTTGCTCGAACTTCAATGCACTATCAGTCAAAGATCGATTCACCAATGTTAAAAAATTAGGATTATGCCTCAACTGTTTGGGAAAGGGTCATGGAGTTGCAAAGTGCCCATCAATTTATAGGTGCAGGAGTTGCAGACAACCTCATCACAGCCTTTTACATCGGCCATCCAATGAAACCACCGCTGGTAACAATGCATCGTCCTCATCGTCATCCTCCAGTGCGAGTGGAAATGAACAGCCTTCAACTTCAGCATCTGTACACACAGCATTAGACAAGGAAAGTGTTCCTACAACGCAAGTCAAAATGGCAACGGCACTGGTGCTTGTCAAAGATTCATCGGGAAGATACCAGATTGGTAGGGTGCTTCTAGACTCAGGGTCACAAGTTAACCTCATTAACGAAAGGTTCGCAACAATCCTTCATCTTAAAAGGCAAAAGAAAATAATCGATATCGTTGGCATAGGAGTTTCCGAAACTAGAATTCAGTCGCAAACTCAAACAACCATTTGCTCGAGGTACACCAACTTTGAGGTGTCTTTGGATTTGTTGAGTACTCCATCGATTTCTGGGTATCAGCTAGAAGCAACACTTAGCGTCACAGATTGGAATATACCCAAAAAACTTGATCTAGCAGATGAACATTTCAACCAACCATTCTTTGATTTGTTGCAAACAGGACAGGTGAAATTAGGCAGTGGTCTTCCAACGTTGCAGAAAATGTCGCTCGGATGGATTGTATCTGGCAGATACAAAGCAATTAGTGAGAAAATTAACTATCGCTGTTTCTTGAGTTCTAAGGAATCCAATTTAGAACAGTTTGTTGAAAGGTTTTGGCAATTGAAGGAGGTCAGAAAAGGAAGTCTATATGGACAAAAGAACAAGAAAATTGTGAGGCTCTTTTTAGACAGAGCATAGAGCAGCTTCCTACAGGTCGACTAATGGTCAAACTTCCATTTAAGCGGGATCCTGATTGCCTAGGAGTTTCATACGACATGACATTCCGAAGATTCTTATATCTCGAAGGCAAATTAGCTAAGAATCCAGAGCTTAAATCTCAATACTCATCATTTCTTAACGAATACCAGTCATTAGGACTCTTGTTAAGGACCCAGATTTAGACAACCCGCACTACTATGTGCCGCATCAGTGCGTTATACGGCCGGAAAGCATATCAACAAAGCTGCGAGTTGTTTTTGATGCGTCTTGTCGCACTTCATCGCAAACTTCCTTAAATGAAACTTTAACGGTCGGTGCAACAATACAGGACAATCTCTTTGATATACTGCTTCTTTTTCGTTTACATTGGTACGAACTCACTGCGGACATCGTAAAGATGTACCGGCAAGTCCTAATCCACCCATCCCACCGGAGATTCCAATGTATTGTGGAGAGAGGACGACACTAAGCCAATACAAACTTACCAACTGAATATGGTATCTTACGGTACCGCATCAGCTCCATATTTGGCCATCCGCAGTTTGCACTACTTAAGCGAACATCACCAAGAAAAATTCAAGTTAGGTTCTCGAGTACTAAAATCTGATTTCTACTTTGACGATATGCTAACTGGAGATGATGATCTCAACATCGTTATGCAGATACAATGGGAAGTCTCTGAAATTTTGAAGTCAGCTGGAATGGAGTTAGCCAAATGGAATACCAACAACAAAAATATTGTTCAGGCCGCAGCTAACAGAGACTAGTCTCCCCAGCACTTTAGGAATCGCCTGGAATCCGGTCTCTGACGATTTCAATTTTTCGTATAAACCAAGTCGAAATTAATCGAATTACACCAAGAAAACAGTTCTTTCCCTGTCGTCGTCGCTCTTCGATCCGTTGGGTTAACTAAGTCCAATCATCATTAGGGCGAAGATTATCCTTTAAACGATTTGGATGGAAAACTAAGGTTGGAACTCATCACTCCCACAAAACATTGAATCTGAATAGCGTAAGTTTTTGGAAGACTTGTATTCGCTACAAAACGTTACGGTTCCTAGGCATGCTTTGATCGCAAATACACAATCTTTTCAAGTTCATGGGTTTGCGGATGCATCCATGAAAGCATATGGTTGCTGCCTGTACCTTAGTGCAAAAGATACAGCTGGTTTAGTGCAAACAAAACTTTTGGTAGCAAAGTCTAGGGTAGCACCAAGCAGAAGGCAACAGCTTCCTAGGTTAAAACTCTGCGCTGCTCATTTATTGTCGACAGTCTGGGCGAGGATAAAAGGTATCTTCAGTAGTTCCCTTTCAAATGTCTACTTTTCGACAGATTCCGCTATTGTATTGCACTGGATCTCAACTCACTCTTCGCAGCTTGGTACATTTGTCGGCAACAGAGTTGCGGAAATTCAGGAGGAAACGCAAGGAATTGTCTGGAGGCACGTTCCAACTGATAAAAATCCTGCCGACATTGTATCTCGAGGATGCACGGTAGACGAATTAGGACGGTCGATATGGTTCCATGGTCCTGAATACTTGCTGCTACAAGAAGAAAACTGGCCACGCAACATTGAGATACCACTTACTCCCGAAGAGCGCGCTTTAGAAAAACGAAAAATAGTTCTGACATGTGCATGTGCAACGCCAGAGCCAAATATAGTGTTGAACATAATGGAGCGTTGCAGTTCTTATATTAATGGTCTTCGTGTTGTTGCATACATCCTTAGAATTCGCGACAGGATAAAGAAGAAGGCGTTACCCACTGATCTTAGTTTGAGTAATGGGAGATCTACCTCAGGGAAGGGTGACTTCATCTTTGCGTCCTTTCTTGGTTTGTGGTGTGGACTTCTGCGGCCCAATCAGCACACATTTAAAAATTCGTGGAAAAGTACCTTATAAAACCTACGTCGCAGTGTTCGTGTGCTTCGCTTCGAAGGCAGTTCATCTAGAGGTCGTATCGGATCTTTCAGCCTAAGCACTTTTAGCGGCATTGAAACGAATGATAGGTCGCAGAGGTCTCCTCAGTGACATCCATTGCGACAATGCAACAAATTTCGTAGGGACTCAAACCAAACTGATAGAATTGCGCAATATGTTTATGAAAAAATCATCTCAAGAAACTATTGTTAACTTTTGCACTGATTCCCATATAAACTTTCATTTTATACCCCCAGGGCACCCCACTTCGGAGGGATTTGGGAGGCGGCCGTCAAGGTCGCAAAGGGGCATTTGTACCGGAGTCTAAGCGGTGCGAAACTTTCCTTCGAGGAACTCGCAACGGCGCTTGTTGATATCGAGGCGGTCATGAACTCAAGACCCATAACACCAATGTCATCGGACACCAGCGATCTCGAAGCCTTGACACCTGCTCATCGGCTCATCCCTCAAAGCCATCCCAGAGCCAGCAATGGAAGCACCTGATATCAGCTTTATTCAGAGGTGGAGACAAATCCAGGCAGTGTAGACGCACTTCTGGCAACGATGGTCTGCAGAGTACATACACGAACTCCAAGGTCGCTCCAAATGGTCATCAGCCAGCCCAAATATAAGTGTCGGAAGTCTGGTCATCATACACGACGACAACCTCCCACCTCAAAAATGGCAGCTGGGGAGAATCACAAACGTTATCCAAGGCAAAGATGGACTGGTCACAGTTGCCGACGTGAAGAAATCGAGAGGTTTTGTGAGACGCCCTATCCACAAGTTAGCAGCCCTGCCTTCTTGAAACGAGACCTTTCAAAGGGGGCGGTATGTTGGAGCAGATAAAGCAGATTTTCAAATGTTCACCAACGAAATTTAAATCTCGCGGTCAATTTAGACCAGTAGCCATATTTTTGAATTGTATTTGTAAAATAAAGCTTTAAAATGTATTAGAGGGGAGTCTACCTAAAATGATGATTTTAGAGGCTTTTTTTTGCGCATTTTACTCGCAAACGGTGGTACTTTTTCTCCAAGATTTTTTGGCTGTGAGTAGAGAATTTCTAAAATTCCGAAATGAACGAAACAGATTTTTGAAAAAGGGCTTTGGTTCCGTGTACGAAGGCCACAAACTTTGGCAATTTATTGCGCACTTTACAGCGAAGTTATCGACTTTTTTAGATTTTTTAAATTTTTATAAGAAACTACATATATTTTTATCCGAAATAAACTAGCCACATTTTCGATTTTCTGTTCAGGTTTCCAAACTGCCATTCAAAATTCTACACAATTTCCATACAAAATAGTTCCCAAAAAATTCATAATCATTTGTTGGCGCTCTTTTAAAAAATTCAAATTAAAGCTTTTATATGAAAGCTCTTCTTATGCTCTTTTCATGAGAGCGAATTCTGATAAATAATGTCGCAAAACAAAAACCGAAAGCCTTGTTAGGTTCCCAGTGAGGAAAGTTTGTTATTTTTGTCGTCCTGACAACGAATTGAAAGAAACAGGACAGACTAAGAATTTGCGCAGAAATATATTTTGATTATTGTGCTTGTATTGAAAAGGTTTATATGTGTTTAATTATTTTAATTTTACTAAGGAGTACCTACATGTTTTGCTTTGAAGTCAAACAACAGAATCGATGTTTTAATAATAATTGTTTATACGCTTTTAAAAAAGTAACGGTCAAGTCGTTATCTTCATGTATCTTCCTAGACTATTTAACATATCTATAAAATCAAGATCTGGGTTTAATTTATTTTGCAGAGTTGATTCTTTTCAGTGGAGCACCTAGACGCAAAGAAAACTAGTCTTTTGTCCTACCATGCAGACACCATGTGACATGATAGTCGCAATTACAAAACGTCAGGGTTTACCATAACCTAATAATGAAAAAATCTTTATTTAATGCCTGAAATTAAGCATTTTAGATATTGAACAGGTCGAATAATATTTTCAGTGTAAATTCAGTTTTGCAAATATCAGTGAATAATTTTGTTGGTAGAGGAGATGTGTTATATACGAGACTTCTTACGTGCAACTTGTTCGTTACAAGGACCTCTTTCTTTAAGATTGTGCTCTGCACTGTAGCACTGAATCACCTGTTTTTGTTGAAAGCTACATTACTTTTTTGTTCAAAGTAGCCTAGATTACAATTTTATTACCCTAAATACATATTTTTTCATTCTTAAAGTCTGTTTCGCTTTCTTCAGTTGATGAAATTCTTCCATAAGCAAAAAAATTGTGTTTCATTTTTCTCACAATATTAAATATTTTTTGTCTTAATTTAATCTCTAAAATAACTCAAAATGTTTGTTATTTTTGAGCCTTTTAATCTAAATATTTAAATTTAAAAATATTGCTTTGTTCCTACTAGTGTAGCATAAATTATAATTAACAAAATATGAGTTTGGTACCGCGACAAATTTATAAGTGTAAAAGTACTGAGTCTAACTACGGGAAAAAACATAGAGAAAAGTAAGTCCTTATCATCCCTTGCGTTCCAAACAATAAGTATGAAGTAGTATAAATAAAGCGCTAAAAGTACAAAGCGCGGTCCGTTGGCTCTCGTTAAAGGTTGCCATTATAATGCACATTGCTACAAAAAGTTGTTTTACATTTTCGGCGTAGATACTGCAATATGGCATATGTATATCCAAACCCATCTCAAAAAATCAATATTTTAACAAAGATTTTCACTATAATTTTCAAAATTTGTAAAAGATGTTAAGCTTTAAACTTTAATTAATTTAATTGAATTATTAATTAATTAATTGATTGTAAACTTTAGTAAGGTTAGGTTGAAGCAGCTGTTTTATATTAGAACACTGACACACTTAACCCTTTAAAGATCCATTGCGATATACGTGGGTCTCTAAAGTTGTACCATTCCTCTACAGTCCTCTACTACGATAATATTGAAACATCAAGTTATACGTACAGGGACTTCAAAAACATTGACAGGAAGTCCCTGGAAGAACATATTGGAAGGATCAATTGGAACCTAGTCTTTAGTACGCTCTCGACGGATGAACAAATTGATTTCATAAATCAAAATATAAATCTACTCTTTGATACCTACGTTCACGTTAAAACAGGCATTATTATAGACAGTGCAAAAATTTGGTTCTCAAATGAATTCGCGAGCTTATGACATATCGTGATTTGGCTTATCGACAGTGGAAACGCCTTCGAATAACTGAATATCATCGAACTAGCTTAAGCCTAAGAAATACCGTTGTTCGAGAGATAAGAGCTGCGAAATTGCAATTTTATTCTGACCGTTTCAACTCCGCCTCAGGTGGTCGAAAAACATGGGATACTATTCGTGAGCTTGGAATCGCCAAACAGAAGTTAACCATCTCTAGCGATGTCGATCGCAATGAGTTAAATAGGAAGTTTTTGTCTGTACATGCAAATACTAATGTTAATGTTAATTTCTCGTTTACCGAATCTGTCCCTCCGATGGCATCCTCATCTTTTGGGCTCAAAAGGGTGACTGATTTAGATGTTGTTGAAAGCTTTCTGCAGTTAAATCGAATTCTATGGGTATTGACGGGGCTCATCACTTTTTGTCAAAGCAATTCTTCCAGAAATTCTACCGCACGTACCACACGGTATAAACACTGTTTTAATGACTGGAACTTTTCCGTTGCAGTGGAAGTCAGCAAAAGTTATTCCAATCCCTAAAAACTCTTAAGGCGATGAGTTCAGACTGATATCGATATTGCCATTTCTCTCAAAGATATGCGAACGAATCATGCATAAACAGCTCAGTTTTTTTCTTACTCGAATTTATCTATTGGCATCAATTCAATCGGGATTTCTTGCCAAACATTGCTGCACTACCGCCTTGCTAAAGGTAGTTGAAGATATAAGAGATAGGTTGGATGTTGACTATGTTACGTTTTTAGTATTGCTAAACTTTTCTAAGGCCTTTGACGTAGACCACTCTATTCTTCTCAAAAACCTTAAAAAACCAGCAATCAAACTCCTTTCATCATATCTTAGTGAAAGAAAGCAGGCAGTATTTATAGATGGTTTATTGTCAAACTTTCTTCCTGTCAGTAAAGGTGTTCCCAAAGGATCAATTTTAGAACCTCTTTTATTTTCGCTCTATTAATGATATTCTCATTATGATATTCTCATTAATAATATTGTTACCGCTGTATTGAGTTCATCTAAGCACATTTATGCTGATGATATTCAGATCTATCGTAGCAGTCGATTAGGTCTTATTGAGGAAAGCGTTACCGTCCTAAATGAAGACGTCAAACGAGTTTTAGAATGGTCATTGAGATGTGGTTTCGTCCTAAACCCGAATAATTGTAAGTGTATAGTGATTTTAAAGACTAAACTAGATGTTTCGTATTTTCCGACTATTGTTTTGAATGACTAAAGTATCGATAATGTTGATTCCCTTAAGAATCTGGGAGCTGTCTTCAATAGAACATTAACATATACATATTAATATTATAGTCGGGAAAACATATGGTGTGCTTCGTAATCTATGGTGTACCCAAAAATTCACACCGTTAAAAACGAGGTTACTACTGGCCAAAGCTCTTATTATTCCTCAGCTTACATGCGGTTGTGAAATTTTCATGGATGTGACACAAAGAGCAAAAGGAAGCTTCAAGTAGCTTTTAATACCACGATTCGATATGTTTTTTGCCCAACACCTCTTGCACAACACCTCGTGAACATGTTCTTTGCAAATTATCTTAAGTTTCGCACGCTTATTTTTCTATTTAACATAATTAAAACCAAACAGCCCACGTATCTTTACGAAAAAATCCAGTTTCCGGCATGTAATAGATCTGCTTGTCTAATACTACCGCGATTTACGTGTTTAACATCTGAACATCAGTTCAGTTCAGTAACGAACATCAGTTTTTCGTTACTGCCACACGTCTTTGGAATCGACTCCCCCGTTGTATAGGAGAGCAAGACAGCATCCAGCGATTTAGTACAGAGCTTCAGCTTTCCCTTCAGAGCAACTAACTATTCCCCACCCTCCCCCCACATCGGGGACTAAATCTAATTGTAATTTCCATTTATTAAAGCTTTTAACTGAAAACGAATAAATTCTTCCAATTTATTAAAGATTCAACGTAATTAAGATCTTAATCTAAAACTTAATATCGATTAATGATATCATGATATATCATGATGACATAATTATAATTTATGTCATCATGATCTTCTTGAATTTTATTAAATTTAATTTAGTTAATTTAAGTTAATTTAATTTTGTCATAATTGCTTTTGATAACGATTTAAGTATATGTATTAAAGTTAAATACTCATTTATATACTCAATGTCGTTAATCTTACACAAATTTATAAGAATTTCTTACAGTGTTAGCATATGCATAAATAAACAATCATCATAATCATCATTTTCGAATGCCGCTTATCCTTTAAAAGGGTCGCGGAGCGAGGGTAGCTAAATGGTCCTTCCATCTTTCTCGATCCTCCGCCACCAACTCAAGAGACTCCGGCGCAATCCCCAGGCGGGAGCCCTGCAAGGTCGGGCTTAAGAATAGCCTTGAGGTAAGGTATGCCTGTCGTAAGAGCCGACTGAAATCCACTGGAGGAAGTAATCTTCAGGCATAGGTGATGCTGTCCAGGATTTTAAATTCCTTGAGGGGCCACCCTTGGCAGTAAAGTTATAACTGAAAAAGACGAACCCGAAGGTTTAAATAAAATTCAGCAGCGTCTGTTACATATTGTGCGGCTTGTTGGTCAGCGTCTGATCCCAGAGGGACGGCTGAACTTCAGATAACAGAAATCCAGGAGCGTCTGTTTTGGAATGAGCGGCTAACAGAAATCCAGGAGCGTCTGTTTTGGAACGAGCGGCTTCCTGGCTGGTCGGCGTCTGTTGTCCGGGTTAGGATCGGCCGAATTTAAACCTGGCAGCTAGGTATAAAATTCACCCCCCCGCCAACCATGAAAAGAAAACGAAAACAGCCTCGGATGTTTGCTGATCTTGGTAATCCAGGGCACCCTTTGGAGCTAGGCCTGAGGGGTGTCAGCATGCGAGCGCTTGGTGGTCGGAAGGTCCCGCTCGGCATCCGACCGGGTTTAACCCGAAGAAGTTACGAGCAGCCCGTCAATGGTGCTGCGTTCCATAACGGGGGGCGGAGGGGGACAGCGCCAAGTCAAAATGAGGGCTTAGGTGGAAACTCTACAAATCGACAACGGTACCAACTCAAAAATTGGCACAAAAAATTGGCTCAAAATTGGCACGTGGAATGATAAATAAACAAATCAAATCGAAATCCAAATCTGGTCTGACTCACCTCGTGCTTAAAGGTGTCACTTTCCCGATATCCTATGAAGTCATATATTTAGGAGTAATTTTTGATTTATACAAAAGACATAGCCCACGATGAGGGAACAGTTTTAGTCACTAAATGTCGTTTGCTGAGTTTTAGTCACTGTCGTTTGCTGACGACACTGCTATTCTCGCTATTGATACGACAATTGAATTATCAATAGGGAAACTTTAGCGCGCTTTAGACAAAATATGCGACTGGACGAAGAGCTGGCGAGTCATCCTTAACGAGACTAAGTCAACGCATGTCAACTTTACTTATAAAAGGATAAACAACAAACCTTTATTCATTAACTCCATACAAATCCCGTACTCAAATGAAACGAAATATCTAGGAATGACTCTAGACGCAAAACTTAAATGGAAGCCGCACGTTAAAAAGAAACGCGACGATCGAAATTAGGTTAAGAGAAATGAATTGGCTTATCGGAAGATTTTTGAAACTAAGCGTATATAACAAACTGCTTTTGTATAAGCAAGTGCTACAACCATCTTGGACGTACGGTATAAAACTCTGGGGTTGTACTAAACCAAGCAATATATCTATTTTAGAAACTTTTCAAAATAAGACACTCAGAGCAATCGTTAATGCTCCATGGTACATTAGAAATAGCGATCTACACCGAGATCTTGGAATCGCAGCCGTGACTGATGAGGTAACAAACTTTGCAACAATGAGATTATCCGAACTTTGGATCAGACAAATCTTACGCACCGACTACAACGAATGAGACCGTTGGATACCGTTGCAGTCTATAGGCTCATTTGAAGAGATTTGCAATGCAATTATTAACTATACTGCAATGTCCAAAGTGGATTCAGATACGCAGTCTAAGTGGGATGAGTGTCTAGATTATAAGACTTTTCCCAAATGGACAGATTGTGCCGCACGACTTGGCAAGCGTTGTCAGTACTTAGAGGCACGAGACAGCAAGCAGCTGCGATCGGATACTGCTCAAAAAGGTTCATCGAATAAACCCAGTCACAGTCATCGGTCTCAAACCGCACTATCAGTTTCACAAAGGAGTTGTGGGTTCTGTAAGGGCAATAGTCATTGAATTTCCGGTTGCTCGAACTTCAATGCACTATCAGTCAAAGATCGATTCACCAATGTTAAAAAATTAGGATTATGCCTCAACTGTTTGGGAAAGGGTCATGGAGTTGCAAAGTGCCCATCAATTTATAGGTGCAGGAGTTGCAGACAACCTCATCACAGCCTTTTACATCGGCCATCCAATGAAACCACCGCTGGTAACAATGCATCGTCCTCATCGTCATCCTCCAGTGCGAGTGGAAATGAACAGCCTTCAACTTCAGCATCTGTACACACAGCATTAGACAAGGAAAGTGTTCCAAGGCAAAATGGCAACGGCACTGGTGCTTGTCAAAGATTCATCGGGAAGATACCAGATTGGTAGGGTGCTTCTAGACTCAGGGTCACAAGTTAACCTCATTAACGAAAGGTTCGCAACAATCCTTCATCTTAAAAGGCAAAAGAAAATAATCGATATCGTTGGCATAGGAGTTTCCGAAACTAGAATTCAGTCGCAAACTCAAACAACCATTTGCTCGAGGTACACCAACTTTGAGGTGTCTTTGGATTTGTTGATTACTCCATCGATTTCTGGGTATCAGCTAGAAGCAACACTTAGCGTCACAGATTGGAATATACCCAAAAAACTCGATCTAGCAGATGAACATTTCAACCAACCATTCTTTGATTTGTTGCAAACAGGACAGGTGAAACTAGGCAGTGGTCTTCCAACGTTGCAGAAAATGTCGCTCGGATGGATTGTATCTGGCAGATACAAAGCAATTAGTGAGAAAATTAACTATCGCTGTTTCTTGAGTTCTAAGGAATCCAATTTAGAACAGTTTGTTGAAAGGTTTTGGCAATTGAAGGAGGTCAGAACTCGGAAGTCTATATGGACAGAAGAACAAGAAAATTGTGAGGCTCTTTTTAGACAGAGCATAGAGCAGCTTCCTACAGGTCGACTAATAATCAAACTTCCATTTAAGCGGGATCCTGATTGCCTAGGAGTTTCATACGACATGGCATTCCGAAGATTCTTATATCTCGAAGGCAAATTAGCTAAGAATCCAGAGCTTAAATCTCAATACTCATCATTTCTTAACGAATACCAGTCATTACGACTCTTGTTAAGGATCCAGATTTAGACAACCCGCATAACTATGTGCCGCATCAGTGCGTTATACGGCCGGAAAGCATATCAACAAAGCTGCGAGTTGTTTTTGATGCGTCTTGTCGCACTTCATCGCAAACTTCCTTAAATGAAACTTTAACGGTCGGTGCAACAATACAGGACAATCTCTTTTATATACTGCTTCGTTTTCGTTTACATCGGTACGAACTCACTGCGGATATCGTAAAGATGTACCGGCAAGTCCTAATCCACCCATCCCACCGGAGATTCCAATGTATTGTGGAGAGAGGACGACACTAAGCCAATACAAACTTACCAACTGAATATGGTATCTTACGGTACCGCATCAGCTCCATATTTGGCCATCCGCAGTTTGCACTACTTAAGCGAACATCACCAAGAAAAATTCAAGTTAGGTTCTCGAGTACTAAAATCTGATTTCTACTTTGACGATATGCTAACTGGAGATGATGATCTCAACGTCGTTATGCAGATACAATGGGAAGTCTCTGAAATTTTGAAGTCAGCTGGAATGGAGTTAGCCAAATGGAATACCAACAACAAAAATATTGTTCAGGCCGCAGCTAACAGAAACTAATCTCCCCAGCACTTTAGGAATCGCCTGGAATCCGGTCTCTGACGATTTCAATTTTTCGTATAAACCAAGTCGAAATTAATCGAATTACACCAAGAAAACAGTTCTTTCCCTGTCGTCGTCGCTCTTCGATCAGTTGGGTTTACTAAGTCCAATCATCATTAGGGCGAAGATTATCCTTTAAACGATTTGGATGGAAAACTAAGGTTGGAACTCATCACTCCCACAAAACATTGAATCTGAATGGCGTAAGTTTTTGGAAGACTTGTATTCGCTACAAAACGTTACGGTTCCTAGGCATGCTTTGATCGCAAATACACAATCTTTTCAAGTTCATGGGTTTGCGGATGCATCCATGAAAGCATATGGTTGCTGCCTGTACCTTAAGGCAAAAGATACAGCTGGTTTAGTGCAAACAAAACTTTTGGTAGCAAAGCCTAGGGCAGCACCAAGCAGAATACAACAGCTTCCTAGGTTAAAATTAGGACGGTCGATATGGTTCCATGGTTCTGAATACTTGCTGCTACAAGAAGAAAACTGGCCACGCAACATTGAGATACCACTTACTCCCGAAGAGCGCGCTTTAGAAAAGCTAAAAATAGTTCTGACATGTGCATGTGCAACGCCAGAGCCAAATATAGTGTTGAACATAATGGAGCGTTGCAGTTCTTATATTAATGGTCTTCGTGTTGTTGCATACATCTTTAGAATTCGCGACAGGATAAAGAAGAAGGCGTTACCCACTGATCTTAGTTTGACTCCAGCGGAGCTAGACGTAGCACTTTTGAATATTTTCTATATCATTCAATCCAAGTCATTCGCAGAAGAAATTAAAGCCATTAAATCGCATAGAAGCCTTAAGGGTTCCATTAAATTGTTGAATCCCTTTATACAGAAAGTCAATGGTCTTGATCTGCTTAGAGTGGGCGGACGACTTAAGCACGCGAACCTTCCCGAAGCCTGTAAACATCCATTCCTGCTCCCAAGAAAGCACCACGTCACGACAATTCTAGTTAGGCATTTGCATCGGGCCAATTACTATGCTGGTCCAAAAGCTCTCGTCACATTGGTGAGGCAACGATTCCGGATTATAAACGTCAGAGAAATTGCACGGCAGGTGGTTCGAAATTGTATTTATTGTGTTAGGTACCGACCTAAATTGTTGGAACAAGTAATGGGAGATCTACCTCAAGGAAGGGTGACTTCATCTTTGCGTCCTTTCTTGGTTTGTGGTGTGGACTTCTGCGGCCCAATCAGCACACATTTAAAAATTCGTGGAAAAGTACCTTATAAAACCTACGTCGCAGAGTTCGTGTGCTTCGCTTCGAAGGCAGTTCATCTAGAGGTCGTATCGGATCTCTCAGCCTAAGCACTTTTAGCGGCATTGAAACGAATGATAGGTCGCAGAGGTCTCCTCAGTGACATCCATTGCGACAATGCAACAAATTTCGTAGGGACTCAAACCAAACTGATAGAATTGCGCAATATGTTAATGAAAAAATCATCTCAAGAAACTATTGTAAACTTTTGCACTAATTCCCATATAAACTTTCATTTTATACCCCCAGGGCACCCCACTTCGGAGGGATTTGGGAGGCGGCCGTCAAGGTCGCAAAGGGGCATTTGTACCCGAGTCTAAGCGGTGCGAAACTCGCAACGGCGCTTGTTGATATCGAGGCGGTCATGAACTCAAGACCCATAACACCAATGTCATCGGACCCCAGCGA
The DNA here is from genome assembly GCA_947623515.1 of Neoascia interrupta. Taxonomy (NCBI): domain Eukaryota; kingdom Metazoa; phylum Arthropoda; class Insecta; order Diptera; family Syrphidae; genus Neoascia; species Neoascia interrupta. The sequence continues at coordinate 140,385,049 of OX392462.1, forward strand.
TCTAGAAGCCTTGACACCAGCTCATCGGCTCATCCCTCAAAGCCATCCCAGAGCCAGCAATGGAAGCACCTGATATCAGCTTTATTCAGAGGTGGAGACAATTCCAGGCAGTGTAGACGCACTTCTGGCAACGATGGTCTGCAGAGTACATACACGAACTCCAAGGTCGCTCCAAATGGTCATCAGCCAGCCCAAATATAAGTGTCGGAAGTCTGGTCATCATACACGACGACAACCTCCCACCTCAAAAATGGCAGCTGGGGAGAATCACAAACGTTATCCAAGGCAAAGATGGACTGGTCACAGTTGCCGACGTGAAGAAATCGAGAGGTTTTGTGAGACGCCCTATCCACAAGTTAGCAGCCCTGCCTTCTTGAAACGAGACCTTTCAAAGGGGGCGGTATGTTGGAGCAGATAAAGCAGATTTTCAAATGTTCACCAACGAAATTTAAATCTCGCGGTCAATTTAGACCAGTAGCCATATTTTTGAATTGTATTTGTAAAATAAAGCTTTAAAATGTATTAGAGGGGAGTCTACCTAAAATGATGATTTTAGAGGCTTTTTTTTGCGCATTTTACTCGCAAACGGTGGTACTTTTTCTCCAAGATTTTTTGGCTGTGAGTAGAGAATTTCCAAAATTCCGAAATGAACGTAACAGATTTTTGAAAAGGGGCTTTGGTTCCGTGTACGAAGGCCACAAACTTTGGCAATTTATTGCGCACTTTACAGCGAAGTTATCGACTTTTTTAGATTTTTTAAATTTTTATAAGAAACTACATATATTTTTATCCGAAATAAACTAGCCACATTTTCGATTTTCTGTTCAGGTTTCCAAACTGCCATTCAAAATTCTACACAATTTCCATACAAAATAGTTCCCAAAAAATTCATAATCATTTGTTGGCGCTCTTTTAAAAAATTCAAATTAAAGCTTTTATATGAAAGCTCATGAGAAGAGCTTTTTCATGAGCTCTTTTCATGAGAGCGAATTCTGATAAATAATGTCGCAAAACAAAAACCGAAAGCCTTGTAGGTTCCCAGTGAGGAAAGTTTGTTATTTTTGTCGTCCTGACAACGAATTGAAAGAAACAGGACAGACTAAGAATTTGCGCAGAAATATATTTTGATTATTGTGTTTGTATTGAAAAGGTTTATATGTGTTTAATTATTTTAATTTTACTAAGGAGTACCTCCAAATTTTTTTTGAAATCAAACAACAGAATCGATGTTTTAATAATAACTGTTTATACGCTTTTAAAAAGTAACGGTCAAGGCGTTATCTTCATGTATCTTCCTAGACTATTTAACATATCTATAAAATCAAGATCTGGGTTTAATTTATTTTGCAGAGTTGATTCTTTTCAGTGGAGCACCTAGACGCAAAGAAAACTAGTCTTTTGCCCTACCATGCAGACACCATGTGACATGATAGTCGCAATTACAAAACGTCAGGGTTTACCATAACCTAATAATGAAAAAATCTTTATTTAATGCCTGAAATTAAGCATTTTAGATATTGAACAGGTCGAATAATATTTTCAGTGTAAATTCAGTTTTGCAAATATCAGTGAATAATTTTGTTGGTGGAGGAGATGTGTTATATACGAGACTTCTTACGTGCAACTTGTTCGTTACAAGGACCTCTTTCTTTAAGATTGTGCTCTGCACTGTAGCACTGAATCACCTGTTTTTGTTGAAAGCTACATTAATTTTTTGTTCAAAGTAGCCTAGATTACAATTTTATTACCCTAAATACATATTTTTTCATTCTAAGAGTCTGTTTCGCTTTCTTCAGTTGATGAAATTCTTCCATAAGCAAATAAATTGTGTTTCATTTTTCTCACAATATTAAATATTTTTTGTCTTTATTTAATCTCTAAAATAACTAAAAGTGTTTGTTATTTTTGAGCCTTTTAATCTAAATATTTAAATTTAAAAATATTGCTTTGTACCTACTAGTGTAGCATAAATTATAATTAACAAAATATGAGTTTGGTACCCCGACAAATTTGTAAGTGTAAAAGTACTGAGTCTAACTACGGGAAAAAACGTAGAGAAAAGTAAGTCCTTATCATCCCTTGCGTTCCAAACAATAAGTATGAAGTAGTATAAATAAAGCGCTAAAAGTACAAAGCGCGGTCCGTTGGCTCTCGTTAAAGGTTGCCATTATAATGCACATTGCTACAAAAAGTTGTTTTACATTTTCGGCGTAGATACTGCATTTCTTATTTTTTTTTTTAATAATATGGCATATGTATATCCAAACCCATCTCAAAAAATCAATATTTTAACAAAGATTTTCAATATAATTTTCAAAATTTGTAAAAGATGTTAAGCTTTAAACTTTAATTAATTTAATTGAATTATTAATTAATTAATTGATTGTAAACTTTAGTAAGGTTAGGTTGAAGCAGCTGTTTTATATTAGAACACTGACACACTTAACCCTTTAAAGATCCATTGCGATATACGTGGGTCTCTAAAGTTGTACCATTCCTCTACCGTCCTCTACTACGATAATATTGAAACATCAAGTTATGCGTACAGGGACTTCAAATACATTGACAGGAAGTCCCTGGAAGAACATATTGGAAGGATCAATTGGAACCTAGTCTTTAGTACGCTCTCGACGGATGAACAAATTGATTTCATAAATCAAAATATAAATCTACTCTTTGATACCTACGTTCACGTTAAGACAGGCATTATTATAGACAGTGCAAAAATTTGGTTCTCAAATGAATTCGCGAGCTTATGATATATCGTGATTTGGCTTATCGACAGTGGAAACGCCCACGAATAACTGAATATCATCGAACTAGCTTAAGCCTAAGAAATACCGTTGTTCGAGAGATAAGAGCTGCGAAATCGCAATTTTATTCTGACCGTTTCAACTCCGCCTCAGGTGGTCGAAAAACATGGGATACTATTCGTGAGCTTGGAATCGCCAAACAGAAGTTAACCATCTCTAGCGATGTCGATCGCAATGAGTTAAATAGGAAGTTTTTGTCTGTACATGCAAATACTAATGTTAATGTTCATTTCTCGTTTACCGAATCTGTCCCTCCGATGGCATCCTCATCTTTTGGGCTCAAAAGGGTGACTGATTTAGATGTTGTTGAAAGCTTTCTGTCAGTTAAATCGAATTCTATGGGTATTGACGGGGTTCATCACTTTTTGTCAAAGCAATTCTTCCAGAAATTCTACCGCACGTACCACACGGTATAAACACTGTTTTAATGACTGGAACTTTTCCGTTGCAGTGGAAGTCAGCAAAAGTTATTCCAATCCCTAAAAACTCTTTAGGCGATGAGTTCAGACTGATATCGATATTGCCATTTCTCTCAAAGATATGCGAACGAATCATGCATAAACAGCTCAGTTCTTTTCTTACTCGAATTTATCTATTGGCATCAATTCAATCGGGATTTCTTGCCAAACATTGCTGCACTACCGCCTTGCTAAAGGTAGTTGAAGATATAAGAGATAGGTTGGATGTTGACTATGTTACGTTTTTAGTATTGCTAAACTTTTCTAAGGCCTTTGACATGGTAGACCACTCTATTCTTCTCAAAAATCTTAAAAATTTCTCCATTTCTACACCAGCAATCAAACTCCTTTCATCATATCTTAGTGAAAGAAAGCAGGCAGTATTTATAGATGGTTTATTGTCAAACTTTCTTCCTGTCAGTAAAGGTGTTCCCAAAGGATCAATTTTAGGACCTTTTTTATTTTCGCTCTATTAATGATATTCTCATAATGATATTCTCATTAATGATATTGTTACCGCTGTATTGAGTTCATCTAAGCACATTTATGCTGATGATATTCAGATCTATCGTAGCAGTCCATTAGGTCTTATTGAGGATAGCGTTACCGTCCTAAATGAAGACGTCAACCGAGTTTTAGAATGGTCATTGAGATGTGGTTTCGTCCTAAACTCGAATAATTGTAAGTGTATAGTGATTTTAAAGACTAAACTAGATGTTTCGTATTTTCCGACTATTGTTTTGAATGACTAAAGTATCGATTATGTTGATTCCTTTAAGAATCTGGGAGCTGTCTTCAATAGAACATTAACATATACATATTAATATTATAGTCGGGAAAATATATGGTGTGCTTCGTAATCTATGGTGTACCCAAAAATTCACACCGTTAAAAACGAGGTTACTACTGGCCAAAGCTCTTATTATTCCTCAGCTTACATGCGGTTGTGAAATTTTCATGGATGTGACACAGAGAGCAAAAGGAAGCTGCAAGTAGCTTTTAATACCACGATTCGATATGTTTTTTGCCTTAAAAGATATGATCATGTTTTACGTCTTGCACAACACCTCGTGAACATGTCCTTTGCAAATTATCTTAAGTTTCGCACGCTTATTTTTCTATTTAACATAATTAAAACCAAACAGCCCACGTATCTTTACGAAAAAATCCAGTTTCCGGCATGTAATAGATCTGCTTGTCTAATACTACCGCGATTTACGTGTCTAACATCTGAACATCAGTTCAGTTCAGTAACGAACATCAGTTTTTCGTTACTGCCATACGTCTTTGGAATCGACTCCCCCGTTGTATAGGAGAGCAAGACAGCATCCAGCGATTTAGTACAGAGCTTCAGCTTTCCCTTCAGAGCAACTAACTATTCCCCACCCTCCCCCCACATCGGGCACTAAATCTAATTGTAATTTCCATTTATTAAAGCTTTTAACTGAAAACGAATAAATTCTTCCAATTTATTAAAGATTCAACGTAATTAAGATCTTAATCTAAAACTTAATATAGATTAATGATATCATGATATATCATGATGACATAATTATAATTTATGTCATCATGATCTTCTTGAATTTTATTAAATTTAATTTAGTTAATTTAAGTTAATTTAATTTTGTCATAATTGCTTTTGATAATGATTTAAGTATATGTATTAAAGTTAAATACTCATTTATATACTCAATGTCGTTAATCTTACACAAATTTATAAGAATTTCTTACAGTGTTAGCATATGCATAAATAAACAATCATCATAATCATCATTTTCGAATGCCGCTTATCCTTTAAAAGGGTCGCGGAGCGAGGGTAGCTAAATTGTCCTTCCATCTTTCTCGATCCTCCGCCACCAACTCAAGAGACTCCGGCGCAATCCCCAGGCGAGAGCCCTGCAAGGTCGGGTTTAAGAATAGCCTTGAGGTAAGGTATGCCTGTCGTAAGAGCCGACTGAAATCCACTGGAGGAAGTAATCTTCAGGCATAGGTGATGCTGTCCAGGAGTTTAAACCCCTTGAGGGGCCACCCTTGGCAGTAAAGTTATAACTGAAAAAGACGAACCCGAAGGTTTAAATAAAATCCAGCAGCGTCTGTTACATATTGTGCGGCTTGTTGGTCAGCGTCTGATCCCAGAGGGACGGCTGAACTTCAGATAACAGAAATCCAGGAGCGTCTGTTTTGGAACGAGCGGCTAACAGAAATCCAGGAGCGTCTGTTTTGGAACGAGCGGCTTCCTGGCTGGTCGGCGTCTGTTGTCCGGGCTAGGATCGGCCGAATTTAAACCTGGCAGCTAGGTATAAAATTCACCCCCCCGCCAACCATGAAAAGAAAACTAAAACAGCCTCGTTTATTTGCTGATCCTGGTAATCCAGGGCACCCTTTGGAGCTAGGCCTGAGGGGTGTCAGCATGCGAGCGCTTGGTGGTCGGAAGGTCCCGCTCGGCATCCAACCGGGTTTAACCCGAAGAAGTTACGAGCAGCCCGTCAATAGTGCTGCTATCCATTACGGGGGGCGGAGGGGGCAGCGCCAAGTCAAAATGAGGGCTTAGGTGGAAACTCTACAAATCGACAACGGCACCAACTCAAAATTGGAATGATAAATAAACAAATCCAATCGAAATCCAAATCTGGTCTGACTCACCTCGTGCTTAAAGGTGTCACTTTCCTGATATCCTATGAAGTCATATATTTAGGAGTAATTTTTAATTTATACAAGAGACATAGCCCACGATGAGGGAACAGTTTTAGTCACTAAATGTCGTTTGCTGAGTTTTAGTCACTGTCGTTTGCTGACGACACTGCTATTCTCTCTATTGATACGACAATTGAATTATCAATAGGGAAACTTTAGCGCGCTTTAGACAAAATATGCGACTAGACGAAGAGCTGGCGAGTCATCCTTAACGAGACTAAGTCAACGCATGTTAACTTTACTTATAAAAAGATAAACAACAAACCTTTATTTATTAACTCCGTACAAATCCCGTACTCAAATGAAGCGAAATATCTAGGAATGACTCTAGACGCAAAACTTAAATGGAAGCCGCACGTTAAAAAGAAACGCGACGATCGAAATCAGGTTAAGAGAAATGAATTGGCCTATCGGTAGATTTTCGAAACTAAGCGTATATAACACACTGCTTTTGTATAAGCAAGTGCTAAAACCATCTTGGACGTACGGTATAAAACTCTGGGGTTGTAGTAAACCAAGCAATATATCTATTTTAGAAACTTTTCAAAATAAGACACTCAGAGCAATCGTTAATGCTCCATGGTACATTAGAAATAGCGATCTACACCGAGATCTTGGAATCGCAGCCGTGACTGATGAGGTAACAAACTTTGCTCCCAAACTAAGTACTCGACTGCGCGGACATTGCAACAATGAGATTATCCGAACTTTGGATCAGACAAATCTTACGCGCCGACTACAACGAATGAGACCGTTGGATACCGTTGCAGTCTATAGGCTCATTTGAAGAGATTTGCAATGCAATTATTAGCTATACTGCAATGTCCAAAGTGGATTCAGATACGCAGTCTAAGTGGGATGAGTGTCTAGATTATAAGACTTTTCCCAAATGGACAGATTGTGCCGCACGACTTGGCAAGCGTTGTCAGTACTTAGAGGCACGAGACAGCAAGCAGCTGCGATCGGATACTGCTCAAAAAGGTTCATCGAATAAACCCAGTCACAGTCATCGGTCTCAAACCGCACTATCAGTTTCACAAAGGAGTTGTGGGTTCTGTAAGGGCAATAGTCATTGAATTTCCGGTTGCTCGAACTTCAATGCACTATCAGTCAAAGATCGATTCACCAATGTTAAAAAATTAGGATTATGCCTCAACTGTTTGGGAAAGGGTCATGGAGTTGCAAAGTGCCCATCAATTTATAGGTGCAGGAGTTGCAGACAACCTCATCACAGCCTTTTACATCGGCCATCCAATGAAACCACCGCTGGTAACAATGCATCGTCCTCATCGTCATCCTCCAGTGCGAGTGGAAATGAACAGCCTTCAACTTCAGCATCTGTACACACAGCATTAGACAAGGAAAGTGTTCCAAGGCAAAATGGCAACGGCACTGGTGCTTGTCAAAGATTCATCGGGAAGATACCAGATTGGTAGGGTGCTTCTAGACTCAGGGTCACAAGTTAACCTCATTAACGAAAGGTTCGCAACAATCCTTCATCTTAAAAGGCAAAAGAAAATAATCGATATCGTTGGCATAGGAGTTTCCGAAACTAGAATTCAGTCGCAAACTCAAACAACCATTTGCTCGAGGTACACCAACTTTGAGGTGTCTTTGGATTTGTTGATCACTCCATCGATTTCTGGGTATCAACACTTAGCGTCACAGATTGGAATATACCCAAAAAACTCGATCTAGCAGATGAACATTTCAACCAACCATTCTTTGATTTGTTGAAACAGGACAGGTGAAATTAGGCAGTGGTCTTCCAACGTTGCAGAAAACGTCGCTCGGATGGATTGTATCTGGCAGATACAAAGCAATTAGTGAGAAAATTAACTATCGCTGTTTCTTAAGTTCTAAGGAATCCAATTTAGAACAGTTTGTTGAAAGGTTTTGGCAATTGAAGGAGGTCAGAACTCGGAAGTCTATATGGACAGAAGAACAAGAAAATTGTGAGGCTCTTTTTAGACAGAGCATAGAGCAGCTTCCTACAGGTCGACTAATGGTCAAACTTCCATTTAAGCGGGATCCTGATTGCCTAGGAGTTTCATACGACATGGCATTCCGAAGATTCTTATATCTCGAAGGCAAATTAGCTAAGAATCCAGAGCTTAAATCTCAATACTCATCATTTCTTAACGAATACCAGTCATTAGGACTCTTGTTAAGGATCCAGATTTAGACAACCCGCATTACTATGTGCCGCATCAGTGCGTTATACGGCCGGAAAGCATATCAACAAAGCTGCGAGTTGTTTTTGATGCGTCTAGTCGCACTTCATCGCAAACTTCCTTAAATGAAACTTTAACGGTCGGTGCAACAATACAGGACAATCTCTTTGATATACTGTTTCGTTTTCGTTTACATCGGTACGAACTCACTGCGGATATCGTAAAGATGTACCGGCAAGTCCTTATCCACCCATCCCACCGGAGATTCCAATGTATTGTGGAGAGAGGACGACACTAAGCCAATACAAACTTACCAACTGAATACGGTATCTTACGGTACCGCATCAGCTCCATATTTGGCCATCCGCAGTTCGCACTACTTAAGCGAACATCACCAAGAAAAATTCAAGTTAGGTTCTCGAGTACTAAAATCTGATTTCTACTTTGACGATATGCTAACTGGAGATGATGATCTCAACGTCGTTATGCAGATACAATGGGAAGTCTCTGAAATTTTGAAGTCAGCTGGAATGGAGTTAGCCAAATGGAATACCAACAACAAAAATATTGTTCAGGCCGCAGCTAACAGAAACTAATCTCCCCAGCACTTTAGGAATCGCCTGGAATCCGGTCTCTGACGATTTCAATTTTTCGTATAAACCAAGTCGAAATTAATCGAATTACACCAAGAAAACTGTTCTTTCCCTGTCGTAGTCGCTCTTCGATCCGTTGGGTTTACTAAGTCCAATCATCATTAGGGCGAAGATTATCCTTTAAACGATTTGGATGGAAAACTAAGGTTGGAACTCATCACTCCCACAAAACATTGAATCTGAATGGCGTAAGTTTTTGGAAGACTTGTATTCGCCACAAAACGTTACGGTTCCTATCCATGCTTTGATCGCAAATACACAATCTTTTCAAGTTCATGGGTTTGCGGATGCATCCATGAAAGCATATGGTTGCTGCCTGTACCTTAGGGCAAAAGATACAGCTGGTTTAGTGGAAACTCTGCGCTGCTCATTTATTGTCGACAGTCTGGGCGAGGATAAAAGGTATCTTCAGTAGTTCCCTTTCAAATGTCTACTTTTCGACAGATTCCGCTATTGTACTGCACTGGATCTCAACTCACTCTTCGCAGCTTGGTACATTTGTCGGCAACAGAGTTGCGGAAATTCAGGAGGAAACGCAAGGAATTGTCTGGAGGCACGTTCCAACTGATAAAAATCCCGCCGACATTGTATCTCGAGGATGCACGGTAGACGAATTAGGACTGTCGATATGGTTCCATGGTCCTGAATACTTGCTGCTACAAGAAGAAAACTGGCCACGCAACATTGAGATACCACTTACTCCCGAAGAGCGCGCTTTAGAAAAACGAAAAATAGTTCTGACATGTGCATGTGCAACGCCAGAGCCAAATATAGTGTTGAACATAATGGAGCGTTGCAGTTCTTATATTAATGGTCTTCGTGTTGTTGCATACATCCTTAGAATTCGCGACAGGATAAAGAAGAAGGCGTTACCCACTGATCTTAGTTTGACTCCAGCGGAGCTAGACGTAGCACTTTTGAATATTTTCTATATCATTCAATCCAAGTCATTCGCAGAAGAAATTAAAGCCATTAAATCGCATAGTAGCCTTAAGGGTTCATTAAATTGTTGAATCCCTTTATACAGAAAGTCAATGGTCTTGATCTGCTTAGAGTGGGCGGACGACTTAAGCACGCGAACCTTCCCGAAGCCTGTAAACATTAATTCCTGCTCCCAAGAAAGCACCACGTCACGACAATTCTAGTTAGGCATTTGCATCGGGCCAATTACTATGCTGGTCCAAAAGCTCTCGTCGCATTGGTCAGGCAACGATTCCGGATTATAAACGTCAGAGAAATTGCACGGCAGGTGGTTCGAAATTGTATTTATTGTGTTAGGTACCGACCTGAATTGTTGGAACAAGTAATGGGAGATCTACCTCAAGGAAGGGTGACTTCATCTTTGCGTCCTTTCTTGGTTTGTGGTGTGGACTTCTGCGGCCCAATCAGCACACATTTAAAAATTCGTGGAAAAGTACCTTATAAAACCTACGTCGCAGTGTTCGTGTGCTTCGCTTCGAAGGCAGTTCATCTAGAGGTCGTATCGGATCTTTCAGCCTAAGCACTTTTAGCGGCATTAAACGAATGATAGGTCGCAGAGGTCTCCTCAGTGACACCCATTGCGACAATGCAACAAATTTCGTAGGGACTCAAACCAAACTGATAGAATTGCGCAATATGTTAATGAAAAAACCATCTCAAGAAACTATTGTTAACTTTTGCACTAATTCCCATATAAACTTTCATTTCATACCCCCCAGGGCACCCCACTTCGGAGGGATTTGGGAGGCGGCCGTCAAGGTCGCAAAGGGGCATTTGTACCGGAGTCTAAGCGGTGCGAAACTTTCCTTCGAGGAACCCGCAACGGCGCTTGTTGATATCGAGGCGGTCATGAACTCAAGACCCATAACACCAATGTCATCGGACCCCAGCGATCTCGAAGCCTTGACACCTGCTCATCGGCTCATCCCTTAAAGCCATCCCAGAGCCAGCAATGGAAGCACCTGATATCAGCTTTATTCAGAGGTGGAGACAAATCCAGGCAGTGTAGACGCACTTCTGGCAACGATGGTCTGCAGAGTACATACACGAACTCCAAGGTCGCTCCAAATGGTCATCAGCCAGCCCAAATATAAGTGTCGCAAGTCTGGTCATCATACACGACGACAACCTCCCACCTCAAAAATGACAGCTGGGGAGAATCACAAACGTTATCCAAGGCAAAGATGGACTGGTCACAGTTGCCGACGTGAAGAAATCGAGAGGTTTTGTGAGACGTCCTATTCACAAGTTAGCAGCCCTGCCTTCTTGAAACGAGACCTTTCAAAGGGGGCGGTATGTTGGAGCAGATAAAACAGATTTTCAAATGTTCACCACCGAAATTTAAATCTCGCGGTCAATTTAGACCAGTAGCCATATTTTTGAATTGTATTTGTAAAATAAAGCTTTAAAATGTATTAAGAGGGGAGTCTACCTATAATGATGATTTTAGAGGCTTTTTTTTGCGCATTTTACTCGCAAACGGTGGTACTTTTTCTCCAAGATTTTTTGGCTGTGAGTAGAGAATTTCGAAAATTCCGAAATGAACGAAACAGATTTTTGAAAAAGGGCTTTGGTTCCGTGTACGATGGCCGCAAACTTTGGCAATTTATTGCGCACTTTACAGCGAAGTTATCGACTTTTTTAGATTTTTTAAATTTTTATAAGAAACTACATATATTTTTATCTGAAATAAACTAGCCACATTTTCGATTTTCTGTCCAGGTTTCCAAACTGCCATTCAAAATTCTACACAATTTCCATACAAAATAGTTCCCAAAAAACTCATAATCATTTGTTGGCGCTCTTTTAAAAAATTCAAATTAAAGCTTTTATATGAAAGCTCTTCTTATGCTCTTTTCATGAGAGCGAATTCTGATAAATAATGTCGCAAAACAAAAACCGAAAGCCTTGTTAGGTTCCCAGTGAGGAAAGTTTGTTATTTTTGTCGTCCTGACAACGAATTGAAAGAAACAGGACAGACTAAGAATTTGCGCAGAAATATATTTTGATTATTGTGTTTGTATTGAAAAGGTTTATATGTGTTTAATTATTTTAATTTTACTAAGGAGTACCTACATGTTTTGCTTTGAAGTCAAACAACAGAATCGATGTTTTAATAATAATTGTTTATACGCTTTTGAAAAGTAACGGTCAAGTCGTTATCTTCATGTATCTTCCTAGACTATTTAACATATCTATAAAATCAAGATCTGGGTTTAATTTATTTTGCAGAGTTGATTCTTTTCAGTGGATCACCTAGACGCAAAGAAAACTAGTCTTTTGCCCTACCATGCAGACACCATGTGACATGATAGTCGCAATTACAAAACGTCAGGGTTTACCATAACCTAATAATGAAAAAATCTTTATTTAATGCCTGAAATTAAGCATTTTAGATATTGAACAGGTCGAATAATATTTTCAGTGTAAATTCAGTTTTGCAAATATCAGTGAATAATTTTGTTGGTGGAGGAGATGTGTTATATACGAGACTTCTTACGTGCAACTTGTTCGTTACAAGGACCTCTTTCTTTAAGATTGTGCTCTGCACTGTAGCACTGAATCACCTGTTTTTGTTGAAAGCTACATTAATTTTTTGTTCAAAGTAGCCTAGATTACAATTTTATTACCCTAAATACATATTTTTTCATTCTTAGAGTCTGTTTCGCTTTCTTCAGTTGATGAAATTCTTCCATAAGCAAATAAATTGTGTTTCATTTTTCTCACAATATTAAATATTTTTTGTCTTTATTTAATCTCTAAAATAACTAAAAGTGTTTGTTATTTTTGAGCCTTTTAATCTAAATATTTAAATTTAAAAATATTGCTTTGTACCTACTAGTGTAGCATAAATTATAATTAACAAAATATGAGTTTGGTACCCCGACAAATTTGTAAGTGTAAAAGTACTGAGTCTAACTACGGGAAAAAACGTAGAGAAAAGTAAGTCCTTATCATCCCTTGCGTTCCAAACAATAAGTATGAAGTAGTATAAATAAAGCGCTAAAAGTACAAAGCGCGGTCCGTTGGCTCTCGTTAAAGGTTGCCATTATAATGCACATTGCTACAAAAAGTTGTTTTACATTTTCGGCGTAGATACTGCATTTCTTATTTTTTTTTTAATAATATGGCATATGTATATCCAAACCCATCTCAAAAAATCAATATTTTAACAAAGATTTTCAATATAATTTTCAAAATTTGTAAAAGATGTTAAGCTTTAAACTTTAATTAATTTAATTGAATTATTAATTAATTAATTGATTGTAAACTTTAGTAAGGTTAGGTTGAAGCAGCTGTTTTATATTAGAACACTGACACACTTAACCCTTTAAAGATCCATTGCGATATACGTGGGTCTCTAAAGTTGTACCATTCCTCTACCGTCCTCTACTACGATAATATTGAAACATCAAGTTATACGTACAGGGACTTCAAATACATTGACAGGAAGTCCCTGGAAGAACATATTGGAAGGATCAATTGGAACCTAGTCTTTAGTACGCTCTCGACGGATGAACAAATTGATTTCATAAATCAAAATATAAATCTACTCTTTGATACCTACGTTCACGTTAAGACAGGCATTATTATAGACAGTGCAAAAATTTGGTTCTCAAATGAATTCGCGAGCTTATGATATATCGTGATTTGGCTTATCGACAGTGGAAACGCCTTCGAATAACTGAATATCATCGAACTAGCTTAAGCCTAAGAAATACCGTTGTTCGAGAGATAAGAGCTGCGAAATCGCAATTTTATTCTGACCGTTTCAACTCCGCCTCAGGTGGTCGAAAAACATGGGATACTATTCGTGAGCTTGGAATCGCCAAACAGAAGTTAACCATCTCTAGCGATGTCGATCGCAATGAGTTAAATAGGAAGTTTTTGTCTGTACATGCAAATACTAATGTTAATGTTAATTTCTCGTTTACCGAATCTGTCCCTCCGATGGCATCCTTATCTTTTGGGCTCAAAAGGGTGACTGATTTAGATGTTGTTGAAAGCTTTCTGTCAGTTAAATCGAATTCTATGGGTATTGACGGGGTTCATCACTTTTTGTCAAAGCAATTCTTCCAGAAATTCTACCGCACGTACCACACGGTATAAACACTGTTTTAATGACTGGAACTTTTCCGTTGCAGTGGAAGTCAGCAAAAGTTATTCCAATCCCTAAAAACTCTTTAGGCGATGAGTTCAGACTGATATCGATATTGCCATTTCTCTCAAAGATATGCGAACGAATCATGCATAAACAGCTCAGTTCTTTTCTTACTCGAATTTATCTATTGGCATCAATTCAATCGGGATTTCTTGCCAAACATTGCTGCACTACCGCCTTGCTAAAGGTAGTTGAAGATATAAGAGATAGGTTGGATGTTGACTATGTTACGTTTTTAGTATTGCTAAACTTTTCTAAGGCCTTTGACATGGTAGACCACTCTATTCTTCTCAAAAAACTTAAAAATTTCTCCATTTCTACACCAGCAATCAAACTCCTTTCATCATATCTTAGTGAAAGAAAGCAGGCAGTATTTATAGATGGTTTATTGTCAAACTTTCTTCCTGTCGGTAAAGGTGTTCCCAAAGGATCAATTTTAGGACCTCTTTTATTTTCGCTCTATTAATGATATTCTCATAATGATATTCTCATTAATGATATTGTTACCGCTGTATTGAGTTCATCTAAGCACATTTATGCTGATGATATTCAGATCTATCGTAGCAGTCCATTAGGTCTTATTGAGGATAGCGTTACCGTCCTAAATGAAGACGTCAACCGAGTTTTAGAATGGTCATTGAGATGTGGTTTCGTCCTAAACCCGAATAATTGTAAGTGTATAGTGATTTTAAAGACTAAACTAGATGTTTCGTATTTTCCGACTATTGTTTTGAATGACTAAAGTATCGATTATGTTGATTCCTTTAAGAATCTGGGAGCTGTCTTCAATAGAACATTAACATATACATATTAATATTATAGTCGGGAAAACATATGGTGTGCTTCGTAATCTATGGTGTACCCAAAAATTCACACCGTTAAAAACGAGGTTACTACTGGCCAAAGCTCTTATTATTCCTCAGCTTACATGCGGTTGTGAAATTTTCATGGATGTGACACAGAGAGCAAAGGAAGCTTCAAGTAGCAAAAGGAAGCTTCAAGTAGCTTTTAATACCACGATTCGATATGTTTTTTGCCTTAAAAGATATGATCATGTTTTACGTCTTGCAAAACACCTCGTGAAGATGTCCTTTGCAAATTATCTTAAGTTTCGCACGCTTATTTTTCTATTTAACATAATTAAAACCAAACAGCCCACGTATCTTTACGAAAAAATCCAGTTTCCGGCATGTAATAGATCTGCTTGTCTAATACTACCGCGATTTACGTGTTTAACATCTGAACATCAGTTCAGTTCAGTAACGAACATCAGTTCTTCGTTACTGCCACACGTCTTTGGAATCGACTCCCCCGTTGTATAGGAGAGCAAGACAGCATCCAGCGATTTAGTACAGAGCTTCAGCTTTCCCTTCAGAGCGACTAACTATTCCCCACCCTCCCCCCACATCGGGTACTAAATCTAATTGTAATTTCCATTTATTAAAGCTTTTAACTGAAAACGAATAAATTCTTCCAATTTATTAAAGATTCAACGTAATTAAGATCTTAATCTAAAACTTAATATAGATTCATGATATCATGATATATCATGATGACATAATTATAATTTATGTCATCATGATCTTCTTGAATTTTATTAAATTTAATTTAGTTAATTTAAGTTAATTTAATTTTGTCATAATTGCTTTTGATAACGATTTAAGTATATGTATTAAAGTTAAATACTCATTAATATACTCAATGTCGTTAATCTTACACAAATTTATAAGAATTTCTTACAGTGTTAGCATATGCATAAATAAACAATCATCATAATCATCATTTTCGAATGCCGCTTATCCTTTAAACGGGTCGCGGAGCGAGGGTAGCTAAATGGTCCTTCCATCTTTCTCGATCCTCCGCCACCAACTCAAGAGACTCCGGCGCAATCCCCAGGCGGGAGCCCTGCAAGGTCGGGTTTAAGAATAGCCTTGAGGTAAGGTATGCCTGTCGTAAGAGCCGACTGAAATCCACTGGAGGAAGTAATCTTCAGGCATAGGTGATGCTGTCCAGGAGTTTAAACCCCTTGAGGGGCCACCCTTGGCAGTAAAGTTATAACTGAAAAAGACGAACCCGAATGTTTAAATAAAATCCAGCAGCGTCTCTTACATATTGTGCGGCTTGTTGGTCAGCGTCTGATCCCAGAGGGACGGCTGAACTTCAGATAACAGAAATCCAGGAGCGTCTGTTTTGGAACGAGCGGCTAACAGAAATCCAGGAGCGTCTGTTTTGGAACGAGCGGCTTCCTGGCTGGTCGGCGTCTGTTGTCCGGGTTAGGATCGGCCGAATTTAAGCCTGGCAGCTAGGTATAAAATTCACCCCTCCGCCAACCATGAAAAGAAAACGAAAACAGCCTCGGATATTTGCTGATCTTGGTAATCCAGGGCACCCTTTGGAGCTAGGCCTGAGGGGTGTCAGCATGCGAGCGCTTGGTGGTCGGAAGGTCCCGCTCGGCATCGATCGGGTTTAACCCGAAGAAGTTACGAGCAGCCCGTCAATGGTGCTGCTATCCATTACGGGGGGCGGAGGGGGACAGCGCCAAGTCAAAATGAGGGCTTAGGTGGAAACTCTACAAATCGACAACGGCACCAACTCAAAATTGGCACGTGGAATGATAAATAAACAAATCAAATCGAAATCCAAATCTGGTCTGACTCACCTCAGGCTTAAAGGTGTCACTTTCCCGATATCCTATGAAGTCATATATTTAGGAGTAATTTTTGATTTATACAAGAGACATAGCCCACGATGAGGGAACAGTTTAAGTCACTAAATGTAGTTTGCTGAGTTTTAGTCACTGTCGTTTGCTGACGACACTGCTATTCTCGCTATTGATACGAAATTGAATTATCAATAGGGAAACTTTAGCGCGCTTTAGACAAAAACTGCGACTGGACGAAGAGCTGGCGAGTCATCCTTAACGAGACTAAGTCAACGCATGTTAATTTTACTTATAAAAAGATAAACAACAAACCTTTATTCATTAACTCCGTACAAATCCCGTACTCAAATGAAGCGAAATAATAGGAATGACTCTAGACGCAAAACTTAAATGGAAGCCGCACGTTAAAAAGAAACGCGACGATCGAGATCAGGTTAAGAGAAATGAATTGGCTTATCGGGAGATTTTCGAAACTAAGCGTATATAACAAACTGCTTTTGTATAAGCAAGTGCTAAAACCATCTTGGACGTACGGTATAAAACTCTGGGGTTGTACTAAACCAAGCAATATATCTATTTTAGAAACTTTTCAAAATAAGACACTCAGAGCAATCGTTAATGCTCCATGGTACATTAGAAATAGCGATCTACACCGAGATCTTGGAATCGCAGCCGTGACTGATGAGGTAACAAACTTTGCTCCCAACCTTAGTACTCGACTGCGCGGACATTGCAACAATGAGATTATCCGAACTTTGGATCAGACAAATCTTACGCGCCGACTACAACGAATGAGACCGTTGGATCTAGCAGCATAAGATGAAACCGCATAACTTGACGGTATAGTAGGTGCTTTCGTTGGAAGGCAGCTTGAACTACTTGTTAAGGAAACTTAGTTGTAGTCTAACGGAAAATGGGAGGTTTTTTAGTGAGTAAGAATCTCACACTACTATGAGCAATCGCGGGCGGTCCTCGTAGTGCCTATGAAGGTTTTTCCTACCCACGGAAAAAAAAAAATATTGGGAGTAAAACGTGTTACTGCCTCTTTTGCCAAACTCCAAAGAACGACTTCTCTTGGCTGCACAGGGGCCTTCCCTAGCACGCCGGGCTCTACTCTAGATGCTTTGATGAACCTCCCCCCCTTGATATATTTCCCAAGTAACACAGAAGCTCTTGCTTTGGCCACCGTTACGTTTTCAGCACCACATCATAAAACCTTAGGTTCTTAAAGTTGGTTTTACACAAGTAACAAAGCCCCTTACAAAACCCCTATAAGGATGATTTAACACTTTATAGAACTTAATTTTGGGTGCAGAAAGAGCTCTAATTCGGGCTCTTATATAACTTTTTTGACAGTCAATACATTTTAGGCACACACACTTCGAGGTGTTTACCTTTTACTGTCATGGTGTGGTTTTTATTGTAGTATCTTATTCTATGAAAGTGTTGATGTTTTTGCAAAAATAACTTTGTTCATATTAAATGGTGATGAAATTAATGAGCAAACCGAGTGCATTTAATTAGCAGAAAACAAGGTGCGCATCTCGTTTCTCCGAATGATTTATTAAAATAGGACGAAAAGAAACAATGCTCTTCTTGAAGTATTAAAAATAACATGAAATAAAGAGTGCAAGGTTTTATGTAGAGCCCGCATAGCACCGTTTAACACTTAAGGTGTTCTGCGATGCCTTTTAGAAACGTTGGGTTCTATGTAGCACTGTCTAGCTTCATGTAGAACTATTATAAGGTTTTGTGTTTTCTGTCAAATATGGCGCTAGTTTGTTTAGGGTTGCCATCACTCTCTTTTCTTTTAGGATATACGTTGGTTTGACAACTTGAAATAATTGACATGGCAGACGTTAATTGAAATATATATTTTAGAGGCTGTTTTTATCTTATCCATGAATGTAGTTTATACCTTAACAGTTGGGGCTTACCCAAGGAGGATACCTGTTAAACTTCTACCTTAAAAGTTAGCATGTCAGTGAGCTGATAAAATACTTGAAGTGCTGGACCAATAATGCCTTAACCTAACTTATTTGACCAACTAGAACATAGGAAAGTGAAAAATTTCAACAATTTACAATTCTACAAGCATTATAGTCATGACTGGCCCCAATATAAGCAACGATACGCTGTGTCAGCTTTTTGATGAATATTCATAGAAAAAACAGCATAAAAGCATGAATTATCTCTTGAAATCAAATTTTTGTGTATGATATACTTCTCCAGCCTAATATGTAATCTAGTTAAAATTTATATCATTCTATAAAAAATGTAAATTTCTAATATTTAGATGTTTGCTTGAAGTTTTATCACAACAATTTCTGTCAATTACATTGTTTTCTATTGTATGACTTATGGCAACCCGCAAGTGCTATATAAGAGTGCAAAGTAGGACTTCGGATGTGTCAAACCTATAGTGCTAGAAAACAGGTGCTAGAAAGGTCTACAGAACTTGCGCTATAGAACTTAACCCCTCAGCACTTATTTCCTTATAACTTGAGTGCTATGAACGTTTATAGCACCACGTTTACGGAACCTTTGGTGCTAGCACTTTTAGTTTTATAGTTTTGGTGCTGTATAAGTCCATGACCAATTTTATATATAAGCTGCGCACCAATGGTACGATAACGAAACCTTGCAAAACCATTAGTGCTGCTGAAGAGCATTTTTAGTGTCTTATAAGTCCAATATTCAAAAACCAATGCTTATGGTTCCAGAGTGTGCTACTTGGGTTATCATGGGGTGTACGCTGAAAACCATCTTTCGCTTAAAGAGAGTCGGTTTTTGGTACCAAGCGCATTGGAACTTTGAAGAACTTGTTCGAGAATTGTCCTTCGACCCCTGTCTTATAGACATGCCCTCTGACGCAATGAGCCCAGAAATCCTTTTGCGACAAAACTACCAAGTCAACTTTCCTCAGGTATTGGAATGGCTTCGGCAAGACTTTGAGCCAGGGAAAGAATGCCATCGTATTTTCACGGATGGCTCCAAAGCCGGACAGGGGTCTGGTGCTGGAGTCTTTGTGGAAAGCGAGAACATTAGACTCCACTACCCCTTAGATAAATATGCGTCTGTCTTCCAAGCGGAGATTTTCGCTATCCTAATGACTATGCGCTATAATGTGACTTACAGGTGGAGGGCAAGAAGCATACGCGTTTGCAGTGACAGCCAAGTTGCTAAACCCTCTAGCCTCGTCCAAGATAGTGCTCGAACTCAAGAAATCGTTGAACTTAGTCGGAAGGCTAAATGCAGTGAATCTTGTTTGGGTTCCAGGTCACACTGGTATCCAGAGAAATGAGATCTCTGATGAGCTTGCCAGGCTAGGCTCAGAAGAGTTTTTCTCAGGACCTGAACCTGCCATAGGCCTGCCTGTATCTGTTGTTACGTCTGCCATTGATACTTGGGTTTCTCGTGAGCACAGGACTCGCTGGCGTGACTGCAATGGTGCAGACAGACTAAACGACTACGCCCGGACATTTGCGAGGGGTCAGCGTCTTTTCTTCTATCTCTTAAGAGAATCGATTGCAGACTTCTTGTAGGCGTCCTTACCGGCCACCAAGCTTTTGCTAGACACTTGAATGTGTAAGGCTTAAGCGAAACCACCACCTGTCCCGCCTGTGGAGAGGACGACGATACAGCGGAACACTCACTTTGTAGTTGCCCTGCCTTTGCTCGCATCAGGTGGTGGGGCTGACGTGGTGAGTGCCGAACACCTAAGCTCTTCATCACTGAAGCTCCCTCTCATCTTTCTTCGAAAGACGGGTAAACTAAAAACATGCAGTAAGGTGTCTGCATGGTTGTACAATGGACCAGTAGTTGTGTCTGAGTGCTCCATCGGATAGTAGCAACCTCCAACAAAAACGTTAAACGTTAAGGAGAATCGTTCGCATTCAGCTAGAATACTATCTGCTGGACTTGTCCATCTCCTGTATTTTGGACGGGATTCAATCTTTTGAGATTTTTCTTGTGGTAAGGGAAACTTCCGTAGTCAGGATCGTAGCAAGGGTCCGAGCCGTGGCAGGCACAAATTATTAATTTTACAGTGAAGTACCGAGGACAAACTGGAATTGAAACAAATGGGGATTCTCTGTTTTTGACTTGAACTAGTGAAAACGGATTCTGCGACATTTTCTTTTGCAGCTGGAATTTGATATAATAGAGATGAAGAACGTAACAGATGTTTTATAAGTTTTTCTTATAGAGTCTTCAAACGGATTAATTGCAGCCCCGAAATTTGGTTGTTACGTCTTTCCCATTTTTAACCAGTGAGTAAGTGCTACAGTGTGTATGCAGAAGTTACAGTGCGCAAAACGGACCGTTGAATACCCCATCCTATCCCACATTGTTAAATGCTGATGTCATTGTTGTTTTTCGACGCTTTATAAGAAGTGCAAAGTCTTAAAAGGGGCATGGTCCCACCGCTTCTAATTACAAACCATCAATTTTAACGCAGATATTTCCAAGTTACGTTTTAATGTAGGTAAAAATGCAATTTTTTGGTTCAAATTAAATATTTTTGAAAAACCGACATCTAAAAGGGTACGTGGCTAAAAACTTTGTATAAACGAAATCTAAAATAAAATCCCGTTTATCTAATTTGCTAATTTTTTTTTTTTTCTTTCCTAAATTTGGCTTAAGGCCAGTTGAAATTACGTTTACCTGGAAATTTTGAGGTTTTTCTTCAATTCTGCCTCCAAATGTGGGCGTGGCTCAAAGTTTTTTATGAAGGAAATGTAGAGCTATGTGTTTTGTACATAATATATTGAGTAAATTTTTCTCGATTTGGAACAAAAATATTGAACAAAATGCATTTGAAAATTTAACCTTTAAATCGATGCCATGCCCACTAGAGGAGGTAAAGCGATAAAATTTTTATTTTGTGTATCTTACAATAAACAGGAGATAATAAATAAAAAAATTCAGGCTTGTAAGACGTCTTACAGCTTTGAAAACTCTGAAGGCAGTTGCATAATTGCACCGATTGTGGGCGTGTCTGTGGGTGGTTTCGAAGAATTTGAATACTTGTACTACATTAAATCTATGTACCAAATTTCCTTAGCTTAAAATTTTAGGACAAAAAATGTGTGACATACTGACAGACGGACGGACGGATGGACGGAGGGACATGTCTCATTCGATTCAGAACTCGGTCTCGATCATATGCCCCTAAGATCTTGGGGGTCTACCATTATTATTTCACCGTGTTACAAACTATGTGACAAACTTAAGAGGGAAGTACACCTAGGAAAAGCTTGGAGTCCTAACGTCACATATTCCGTTACAAAATTGAAAAGCTATATTCAAATACATTTCATATCAAAAGCTCTCTGTCACGTTATCGTTGATTTCGTTATTCGGGAAAATTAAATTCAAATTTTTTCTTGTAACTCTTAAAAATTCGAAAATTGTACTGTTCATAGAAAAAATATTCAATATTTTGTTCAGTTCGACGGTGACTGCCGGCGGGTATTGAACAAACGCTTGCCTTTACGCCCCGGAACTATGATTATTTATTTTTTATTTTTGTTAATATATTATTTATTTTTATTTATAAAAAAAAGCAGCTAAAAGCGAATGGTATAAGTGTAGATACACGAAATATTTATTTGTGGGAGAAGTATTGAGGGTGTGCGTATTTTCAAGCAAAATTTTGAGGATAAATTTCGTTTTCAATATTTTTTTTGGATTGAAAGCTAATAAAGTAGCTTCAAAGTACTGTGTTCAGTACATTATATTCCGAAAGGCATACAAGTGATTAGATTATGCTTGAAAAAGATGGAATTGGTATTTAAGTAACAGAATTTAATAAGAAAGGTATTTAAAGGTCTGAATTCAGCTCCAATGGGATGATAATAGGTATTCATATAATAAAAAACGTTTAAGCTAAATAACAAAGTGGTTACATAGTTTTAAAGTGAATTATATGTATTATTTTTTAAAAGGCTAACAGAACGTATAGTTCTGTTCCTCAATATAAGCATTGAGGAGCGGCCCTTGCCGTAGGGGCCGTACAATTTTTTCACTTTTTTATATATATTATTGATACCTACTGCATGTGCATGTTAAGATGTTTGGCTGCAGAGCGTCATTACAAGATAACTTCGTTGGTTTGTGAAATATGCGGCCTGAGCTACATAGCCAGGCTTACCGATGGGCAACATATGTCGCGAAATGGCGACATTTCTACTATCGACGCTAGGCGACCACATTTTGAAATTCGCGGTTTTTGGATCCTTTTTTTAAAAACGCGACATTGGGACGCATTTTTAATTTTTAAATCAGTTATACATACAACAAGTAATTGCATCTGCCTCTTGCGAAATCAATTTCACTAAACGAAATAGCTAAATGAGTCGAATAAATTTTCTAGTCAGCAATAATTCAGTCTAGTGTTTTCTTTGCGTAGCCGGGAAGTAACCCCAATAACTGGAGGAACAGATCCTTTTTAATTACTCGAGTGCGGAGAGTGAGATTACTCCTCCTTAGGGCCCGTTTTTCAGTTCGAGATCATCAGATTTTCCGAGTTAAACTAAGACTTACCCCAGAGTTTTGAGACTTACATTAAGTTTTTCAGTGAATTTATATCTGGAATTGATCTCGGCTAAACTCACTAAATTTGGTGAGTTAATCCCGGATCAACACTGGAGCTTCTTTGAATGATTTTTCTGTGTGGAATGGCAGTTGCGTGTTTCTGTGGAAAATGACATCTTATACCAACTCGAGCTTCTTTTCCTGTGTTTTTCTGTGCGAAGTGAGATTTGGGAGAGTTAATAATTTTCGAGAGTCGAAGATTTTGACAACTTTACTGACGGAGCTAAATCAAGAGATACAGACTGGCCTCGGAGATATTCTTAACCTGATCTCACCCCCTGTTTCTTAGCCTACCAGGCGGGCGACGCGCTTGCATTGAGTCGCATGCTCAACTCAAAATTTTTATACGTATGTAGAAGTTGAAGGTCGCTATTAAAAGATTTTGCAACAAGTAAGTTTTTATTCGACATTTAACTTCTTGTTTTTTTCACTATTTTGGGTATCAAGTAGCGGCGGTTCTTGGACTACAAATTAAGCTGCAACGCTAAGGATGTAAGCTTTTGCTTTAATCTTTTTGTAATTTTTTTTGCCATCGTGTCACGAATCTTTTCCTGTATAAAATTCAAACATTAGTGTATTTTCATAAGTGGGACGCATTTTTGGCTCGGGCGACTTCTTTTGGCGACAATTTCAAATTGTCCATCGATAACGCTGTACACAGCTGCTGACTATGCTGCTGGCTGACTGACTATAATAAGTAATATTTTTGAGGTTTCTAAAAACCCTTGGCTAAAGCTAGTAAATAGAAACGTCGGGAAAAAAATGGAAGAAAAGTGATTTATTTTTCTTTCGCATTTAAAAAACTACGACCTGAAGCCCATTTTAAACACTACATTGTTTTTGCTAAAACGCGTTTTTTGTTGTATGCAGGGTTTTGAACCAATAAATCAATAACTACAATGAACTGTAAAAAAAACTTAATTATTGATTAATCGATGTAGCAGTTCGTCGCAGTTGAAGGTCAGTCTAATTGTAAGATTTGTGGTGTTATATTACGATGGGGTATAAAAACCTTTGTAACATACAGAAGCAACGTTTATAGACCCCCAATACGTTAAGGGGGTCTATATCTATGTTACCATAAACATCAACATTGTCGCAGGATGCTGAAATTTTGTTAACTGCATTCTTTCTTGAAAGCAAAAAACGCCTGCATTTAGGCGTAATTTGAGCATAATCTTAAAGTAAGAAGTCCTTGTAACGAACAAGTTGCACGTAAGAAGTCTCGATGTATATAATACATCTCCTTTACCAACATTATTCACTGATATTTGTAAAACTTTATTTATACTGAAAATATTATTAGACTAGTTCCATATCTAAAATGTTTAATTTGAGGCATTAAATAAAGATTTTCTCATTATTAGGTTATGGTAAACGCTGACGTTTTGTTATTGCGACTATCATGTCACATGGTGTCTGCATGGTAGGGCAAAAGACTAGTTTTCTTTGCGTCTAGGTGCTCCACTGAATAGAGTCAACTCTGCAAAATAAACTAAGCCCAGATTTTGATTTTATTGACATGTTAAATAGTCTAGGAAGATACATGAAGAGAACGACTCGACCGTTACTTTTTGAAAGCATATAAACAATTATTATCAAAACATCGTTTCTGTTGTTTGACGTCAAAGCAGAACATGTAGGTACTCTTTAGTAAAATTAAAATAATTAAACACATATAAACCTTTTAAATACAAACACAATAATCAAAATATATTTCTACGCAAATTCTTAGTCTGTTCTGTTTCTTTCAATTCGTTGTCAGGACGACAAAAGTAACAAACTTTCCTCACTGGGAACATAACAAGGCTTTCGGTTTTTGTTTTGTGACATTATTTATCAGAATTCGCTCTCATGAAAAGAGCATAAGAAGAGCTTTCATATAAAAGCTTTAATTTGAATTTTTTAAAACAGCGCCAACAAATGATTATGAATTTTTGGGGAACTATTTTGTATGGAAATTGTATAGAATTTTTAATGGCAGTTTCTATTTCATTTAATTTAAAATATACCTGGACAGAAAATCGAAAATGTGGCTAGTTTATTTCGGATAAAAATATATGTTTGTAGTTTCTTATAAAAATTTAAAAAATCTAAAAAAGTCGATAGCTTCGCTGTAAAGTGCGCAATAAATTGCCAAAGTTTGTGGCCTTCGTACACGGAACCAAAGCCCTTTTTCAAAAATCTGTTTAGTTCATTCCGAAATTTTGGAAATTCTCTACCCACAGCCAAAAAATCTTGGAGAAAAAGGACCACCGTTTGCGAGCAAAATGCGCAAAAAAAATGCCTCTTAAATCATCATTCTAGGTAGACTCCCCTCTTAATATGCCTCCTATCCTATGGGATCGGGTATAAAAAATTTTTGTACTTACATACCAATTTTTTTTTTTTTTTCGTTATCCACCTTCAAACTGGCTGACAATAGATAATAAATATTCATTCTTTAATATGAGATACTAAAAATTATTGCTATATTAATTAAAAATTATGAACAAATTACAGATCATTCTTAAACCTAAGTTTGTGTTGATAGGGTCATATAAGTATGAGAATAATGTGAACGCAAGAATACTGATGTGGGGAAGCATCAGATGTTATTTAGTTACAAATACTGTTGCAGTCCGAACCTTTGTGAGCAACAGTGTGAAGTTAGGTATCAAGCCGTGCCACAAGCTTAGTATTAGTTTAGTAGTTTAGTATAAGCTGGGCTAAAAGGCTTGGCAACCTATGTTTTTAGCATAGGTTGTATGTATCCCACATTCCAACGGATGGTGCAATTTTAGAACACATAGGACCTTGACCGATCTGTTGCTCCGTCACTCCCCCCTCCACTGCAAGTTCAATGCAGAAATTAGGAGAAACGGACAAAATAGAAAGGGATAGGTGCTTTGGAAAATGGAAGGGTGTCCGTTGCTAGGAGTTCCAGGAGGCTAGGTGGTACTCTTCCAGCTGCGAACGGGTTAGACCTTGGACTATGCCACCTAGAAACTTCCACTTATAGCAAGGAAATTCCCCAAGGCAGACGCTTGGGGAATTATTTCGCTTTAGAAAACGAAATAAGGCCAATTTGGCTTTATTTCGTTTTCCACTTAAGCAGTAAAATATGTATGGGGGGCGTGCCGCCCCCTGCAACCCCCCTTCCCAATTTCTTCCTTATCCGTCTTCACTTTTCGTTGTGAAGCGCATATCTAAAAAAAAAATGGTCTTCTTTCTTTGGCGTTATTTAGCTTTATTTCGTTTGGCGTTATTTCACGTTACCTCAAGCGACAACGGTAGCTCTGGCGGCAGAGGCGCTGAGAACACAAAGCCAAGTCTTACCAACATCGTCGCAGGTTCGAGTCCCCGAAAAGAAGCAAGCAGATCTTTTTTTTAATTAAATATCAGATTTTGATTAATTTAGTAGCTCAAAGAGGTAAACTAGGGTTTGGTATTTTGTCTGTAATTAATAGGCAAAATAAAACAAAAGTGGTGGTCAAAGGATAGACATGTGCACTCAAGAGGATACAAGCATCCACAGGTTTTCTAAACCCACCTCTGTCTATCAACTCCTACTCTCACCTCCCCGTGGTGAACACCGGGTGCCTAGTACCTCAACTGGAGATTGGGTTCCAACCCCTTTGGAAGGTTGTTGGGGGTAGCAGACGAGAGAGGGGGGGGAGGAGTGTTCCCACTAAGGCACTTCTCCTTGCATCCGGACGGCAGCGGAGGAATTCCCCAGATGGAATCAACGGTGGCCTCCATAGTTCCAGTCAAGCCGAACTACTTAGTGAACACCTTATATGGGCTACTACGACGTATTCGGAGCTCAGGCCTATAAGGAGCGGGCTATCCGGCTCTCCGTCCTTAGAGCTAAGCAAAGGATCTGGTCCTCCAGGTTGGGGGTCGTGCCGTCGGGGTGACTTCCCGGCCACGTAAAGAAACACCAGTCACGAAGCGGAAACAAGCCTCGGATTCGGACGGATTTACTGTTGACGACCAATGCAAACGAGAAAAGGACAACGAGCTCCGGATCTGCACGTGGAATGTTAGGTCCCTTAACAGACCACGTGCAGCCGAGCAACTAGCGGAGGCCCTTAACGACTGCAAGGCAGACATTACTGCCATCCAAGAAATGCGGTGGGACGGGCCGGGCAAAAGAAGGATGAAAAACTGCGACATCTACTACGGCGACTGCTATCGGCATCAAAGACAGCGCCTATTTGGATGTGGTTTCGTTGTTGGGGGCAGACTTAGGCAAAAAGTCTTGAGCTTCAACCCTGTAAGCGAGCGCCTCGCGACGATCCGCATCAAGGCTAAATTCGCCAACATTAGCCTGATATGCGCACATGCCCCCACTGAGGAGAAAGATGACGAGACCAAAGATATGTTCTACGAGCTCCTGGACAAAACTTATGAGCAGTGCACTAGCTACGACATTAAAATTGTCCTAGGCGATTTTAATGCCAAGCTAGGAAGGGAGGGCATCTTTGGTCGTACTGTCGGAAAGTATAGCCTGCACGACACGACCTCCGATAACGGATTCAGGCTGATCGACTTTGCTGCGGGGCGACACGTTGTGGTAGCTAGTACACAGTTCCCGCATCTCAATATCCACAAAGGGACATGGAGATCTCCCGATCAATCAACCGTCAACCAGATTGACCATATTGCGATCGACGCAAGGCACTCCTCCAGTATCATGGATGTCCGAACTTTCCGAGGGGCCAACATTGACTCGGATCACTACCTTGTTGTAGCCAAGGTACGGCTGCGGATATCCCGACCAGCGCCAAGTAATGGAAATACTGTGAGGAAGTTTGACGTCGGCCGACTACAATCGCAAGAGATCGCCAGGTCCTTCTCCAACCGAGTCTCTCAAAACCTTCTACGAAGTCCTATGCAACCAGCATCAAGTATTGATAGCCAGTGGCAACATTGCCAAAATGCCATCAGAGACGCCGCCTCTGAAGTGCTGGGTTTCACACGGCGACCACAACGAAACCCCTGGTTTGACGATGAATGCCGGCAAGCACATGCAGCTAAACAGGAAGCATACAAAGCGGCGCTGCACAGAAGGACTAGAGCTGCTCGCGAGCTCTACGAGCAGAGGAGGAGAGAGGAGCACCGGCTTCTCCGAAGGAAAAAGAGAGAGCACGAGAAGCGCGCGGTTGAAGAGATAGAGAGATGTTACAACAGGAATGAGGTTAGAAAGTTTTACCAAAGGATCAAAAGGTCCTGCCAAGGGTATAAACTTCGAACTGAAGCCTGTAAGGACCATCAAGGGAACATCGTTGTAGAATCGCAGTCGGTGCTGAGGATTTGGAAAGACCACTTCTGCAGACTGTATAACGGCGAGGAAGAACCAAATACCGCTGTCAGGCAGAACGAACCATTCAACCCGGGCGAAGACGTTACCGACGAAGCATACGAACGATACCGCCCACCCGACCTGGAGGAGGTGAAAGTAGCTGTGTCTAAGCTCAAGTGCAACAAAGCAGCCGGAGCAGACGGCCTAGCTGCCGAACTTTTTAAATCCGCTGGCGATGAGCTGGTTAGGAGCATGCACCAGCTCATCTGCAAGATATGGTCGGAAGAAAGCATGCCCGACGAATGGAACCTCAGCATTGTTTGCCCGATCCTGAAGAAAGGAGACCCTCTGACTTGTGCCAACTACAGAGGCATAAGTCTTCTTAACATCGCATACAAGATCTTTTCTGCTGTACTGTGTGAACGCCTGAAGCCGTCTGTCAACAATCTGATAGGCACATATCAGTGTGGCTTTAGGCCAGGAAAGTCCACCATCGATCAAATATTCACACTGCGGCAGATCTTGGAGAAAACCCAGGAATTCCAAATCGATACACACCACCTCTTCATCGATTTCAAGGCCGCGTATGACAGCATCTATAGAGACGAGCTATATAGCGCAATGTCTAGTTTTGGCATCCCTGCCAAACTCGTCAGTCTGTGCAGGATGACGATGGAAAACTCACGCTGTTCCGTCAAGGTCGGCAAAGACCTCACCGACCCCTTTGATGTCAAAAAAGGATTTAGACAAGGCGACGCGCTGTCATGCGACTTCTTTAACATCATACTTGAGAGAATTGTGCAGAACTCTCGCGCCAACACCAGAGGTACAATCTTTCAAAAGTCCGTTCAACTACTTGCATACGCAGACGACATTGACATAATCGGTAGAACAAAGCGTGATGTCAGTGAAGCCTTCGTGAGTATTGGGACGGAAGCGGCGAATATGGGTTTAGCAGTCAATGAGGGCAAAACCAAGTATATGCTGTCATCAAGAAAAGACACCCAACACCGACGTCTTGGACAAAACATCACCATCGACAGCTATAACTTTGAGGTAGTTAGGGACTTTGTCTACCTTGGTTCCGCTATCAATTCAGACAATGACACCAGCGCTGAAATCAAACGAAGGATAACTCTTGCCAATCGCTGTTTCTTTGGGCTAAGAAGGCAATTGAGTAGCAAAGCCCTCTCTCGAGCAACTAAAGTGTCCATGTATAAGACCCTCATCATCCCAGTCCTGCTTTACGGTGCAGAAGCATGGACTCTGTCAAAGGCGGATGAAAACACTTTAGGCTGCTTCGAGAGGAAAATTCTTCGGACGATTTACGGTCCCGTCTGCATAGACGGAGAGTGGAGGAGGAGATATAACATCGAACTGTACGGGCTGTACAGCGATACCGACCTAGCCAAAAGAGTCAAAACACAACGTCTACGATGGCTGGGTCATTTAGAGCGGATGGACACCAACGCCCCGGCCCGGAAAATCTTCGAATCCACACCGCAGGGACGACGCGGTAGAGGAGCACCGAGACTCAGGTGGCGCACGCAAGTGGAAGGGGACCTCAGCCAACTTCGCGTGCGAAACTGGAGACGGCTAGCTAGAGACAGAGCTGGCTG
This sequence comes from Neoascia interrupta, assembly GCA_947623515.1. Classification (NCBI taxonomy): domain Eukaryota; kingdom Metazoa; phylum Arthropoda; class Insecta; order Diptera; family Syrphidae; genus Neoascia; species Neoascia interrupta. The sequence goes on from OX392462.1 coordinate 140,415,149, forward strand.
GCGAAGCTTGTTGGCCGAGGCCCAGGTCCACCCCGGACTGTAGCGCCACCTTAAGTAAGTAAGTAAGTAAAACAAAAGCACAAGATAGCACAAGCTCAGGTAAGGTAATCACCTACACATATATAGCGTATATCACTTACACATATATAGGAAACAATTATTGGCACCCCTTTTTTTTGACCCAATTATTGGCACCCCTGCATTCAAAAGGGATTTTCTTTATTATTATGGGTCGAATTAAAAAATTTAATATTTTACCTATTTTATGCATCTATTCTTCTCACTTTTGTATCTTTGTTTAAGACATTTTAAATCCCTTTTTGTTACAAGTTGTAGTTGACCCTCCTAAGTTAATAAAATAATAATGCAAAATTTCGTCTGTTTTGGTTAAGGGCACATATTTAGAAAGTCTTTTGTACATCATTAAGCGAATAGATATTAATTGAAACATTATTTTTTTACAATGTCAACGAATAAAACAAGCCACTTTTAGCTATCTTTTACAAATGAATTCCCAAAAACCGCCTTAAAAGCGGTGCCAATAACTGGCTCCAGAAAAAAAACGTGTATCAATTATTGGCAGGGTAGTGCCAATAATTGGATCCTATCTAGCTATATTTATTGGCACTGCGAATTATTGTATTTTAAAGACTGCCAATAATTGTACTTTACGCCAGTTTTGATTGCAAGCACCTTCAGTATACCTTTACCTTGAAGAACAAGCTTGCAGTAATATTTTAAATTTACAATTAAGCCTTATTTTACTTACAGCTATGATATTGTAAACAAAATATGGCTCATTTGACATTAAAGTATGAAAACTTAATTTTTCTCTTTCAATTTAAATATTTTTTTAATGATTTGCCTAATTTTTACATTAAAATAAAATTTAATGTATAGAAAATATAAATTAAATCAATTAATTACATTATTTAATAATTTACACTAATTATTATTTAAAAAGAATTTCAAGCGCCAAATTAAAGGTTTTTATTTGTTTATTTAGACTTATGGTGCCAATAATTTATACTTTTTTTGGTGCCAATAATTGTATCGGAGTGCCAATAGTTATACCTTTTAGAGTGCCAATAATTATAGCAGAGTGCCAATAGTTATACTCCTCGAGTGCCAATAATTATATCGGGGTGCCAATAATTGTAGTAAATGGTAAGCCTTTTTTAATTTAATTATTATAATACTTCCTTACCTTTAATGTTTATGTTTATTAACCCTTTAATGCCCAAGTTTTTTTTTTTTTTGGGGAAAAAATATATGTTGTAGAGAAGACTTTTTTGAACAACTTTTGTTCTACACTTTTTCATATTACTCACCTGGGTATGTGTCAGGCTATTTCAGGTAGTGCGTACCCAATCGGGCACGCTGGTCATAACTCACAAAAAAATTTAAGAGGTTTGTTTATATGGATGAATTTTTTTATTAAATTTTATTATATAGGTATCATTTATTTGGATTGAATGATATTTTCAAATAATCGAAAAAATTTGCATGAAAAATAATTTAACCCCTTGAGACCGAGGGATCATATATGACCCCCCGCTATTTTTCTTTATTATTACTTTAGCCACAATTATGTGGGGTGCCGTGGCGTAATGGTTAGTGTGTGTGCTTACTTCGCCGTAAATATAAGTGGCGCAGTCGGTTGTCCTCTAAGTAAAGTCTGGAGGATAGTGAAACGAAACGATAGTTCAAAATAATTTGATAAGAAAAAAAGCCTAACAATCCATCAACCAATTATGATTGTAATAAAGTGCATTTTAAATATAAATCAAAATAAAAATAAAAATTTGGAAATTGTAATTTGATTATAATAAAGTGTCCGTTTTTTTAGACACTAATAATCTCAAGTCAATCCAAGAAGAAAAATAAAAAACAATTTAACAAATTTTGTTTAAAATGCCACAACCAACAGTGGAACAGTGTCTAGTGACTCTAACGGAAATTTTAAGCCGTCAGAGAGGTGCTCAAAACATAAGAACATTGATAGAAAGAAGAGTAAAACATTTGAAATCATTTTCGGGAGAACAAGGCACGTTACCATCGTTCATCGCTACCGTGGAACAAATATTTGACGAGTATGGAATCATAAATCAAGAAGCGGTGTATAGTGTTATTTATAACGAAAAAATCGAAGGAGCTGCGAAGAACTACCTGGCTGTGAAAGCACCAGCGTCGTGGGAACAATGCAAGCAAAAGCTTAAGTTACATTTCCGCCCAACGAAGGACATAGGGTCAATCCTAAGAATCATCAATAATCTAAAGGTTAATAGTATTAATCAATTACTAGATAAAATTCAAACTATAATAAACTACATAACAGAATGTGCAACTTATAGTGAAAAGTGCTTAGAAATAGCAAATTGCCTTAATAGTGCGTTAATTTTAAAAATAAAAGAACTAACAGCAGGGGCATTAGCAGCAGAAATCTATAATATGTACAGTATATCAAACATTAGAACAACCTTGTTTAAATACTTAGGTCAGGATGAACTTAATTTAAAATCAGAAAAATCATTTACCCATCAACAAAGAAGTCAAATTAATAGAAACAATATTTATAACCAATTTAATCAACTTAACGTGGGGTGCCGTGGCTAAGTGGTTAGTGTGTGTGCTTACTACTCCGGAGGTCTGGGTTCGAACCCTGCCATCGTCACCTGAAAAAAAAGCCTTGTTCTTTTTCACGGTCGCCACCTCCGCGAGGGTTTGACAAGCCCTCCGAGAGTATTAATTGTCTTGAAAAACTTCTCAAAGTGCCGTTCGGATTCGGCAAAAAATTGTAGGTCCCCTTGTATGTAAAGAAATTACCACACCAGCATACATTGTTGAGAAGTTGGCCCTGGTTCACCTCGAGCGTTGCGCCACTCTATTTATTTATTTATAATCAACTTAATAGACAAAACCACCCGAACCAAAAACAATTTGATAAAAACAATCAGGTACAACCCTACCAATTTAATAGAAACAACTATTCTAACCAGAATCAACCTAATAGAAATAATTATTCAGGGCAAGTTAGAAACAACAACTTATCAGGACAAGCTAGATATTCATGGAATAATCGACAATTCCAAAATAGACCCCAAAATAATGAAAACTCAGGTCAATTCAGATCAAGACAACATATATTAGAACCCATGGAGGTAGACGTTATCAGCAATGGAGATGAAACTAATCAAATAGAAAATCGCGAGTTTTTTATCAACTAGCCTCGGACAGAAGGAAAATTTGCATTCAGTTAACCTTTGAAAATACAGATTATATTGCATTAATTGACACAGGTTCAATCATAAGCCTTTTAAACTCAACTAGAGTTCCATCAAGCCTTTATGAAAATATAAATGATATCCCAATTCAAATAAATACTATTCAAGGTACCGACACCAAAACGGCACAGGTAAAAACAAAATGTCCAACACAATTTGATCAACCTTGCAATGCCAGAATCAAATGGACAAAAGTAGCTTTGAATAAACCATACGATTTCCTTATAGGAATGGATTGGATAAGAAATAATACTAAAACTATAGATATGAAATAAGAAGAAATTGTTTTAACGAATGAGAAGCATCTTCCATTCTTAACTATTTTACTTGAAGAAGTTAATGTGTTGGAAATAAGCGAAGTTTGCAACATTCAAACAAATCATCTCAATGAGTTAGAAAAAGAGTCGATTGAAAAACTTTTAAATAAATACAAAAAAATGATTTCAAAGAAGAAGATTAATTCACAAAAACAAGTACAGTAGTTCATGCAATAAAAACCATAACCAACGAACAAATTAAATCTAAATTATATAGGTACCCACAAAAAAACGAAGTCGAAGTACGGAGGCAAATGGAAGAAATGGAGAAACAAGGAATCATTAGGAAAAGTAATAGTCGTTATAGTTCACCAATAATAGTTATTCCGAAAAATTTGGACACTTCAGGAAAACAGAAATACAGGATAGTCGTTGACTATAGAAAGTTGAACCAAGATGATAAGTACCCAATACCAAATATCGACAGTATATTGGATAAATTGGGGAAATCTCAATATTTTAGTACCTTATATCTTGCAAAAGGCTATCATCAGATCTTAGTAGCAGAACAGGATATTGAAAAAACAGCTTTTGTGGCTCCATCAGGTTTATATGAATACGTCAGGATGCCTTACGGATTAAAGAATGCACCTGCAACGTTTCAGAGACTAATGAACGATATATTACGGGACTATATAAACAAAATATGCGTAGTCTACTTAGATGATATATTAATATTGTCCACAACCTTAGAAGAACATATGCATTCACTAGAAAAAATATTTAGAGAACTACAAAATCATTATCTTAAAATACAAGCAGATAAGTGTAGTTTTATAAAAAGGGATACTGAATTTCTTGGAAACGTGTTGACAAAAGAAGGGATTAAGCCAAATCCAAATAAAGTAAAAGAAATTGATAACTTAGAGATACCAAAAACAGAGAAACAACTCAAAGGTTTCCAAGGGTATTATAGAAAGTTCGTAAAAGATTATGCTAAGATTGCTTAGCCAATGATAAGATACATAAAGAAAGACGAAAAAATTAACATTAAAGACCCCCAATATATTTCAGCATTTGAAAATCTTAAAGCTCTATTACTTCACATCCAATATTAAAATATCCTGAACATGATAAACCTTTCGTACTGACTACAGATGCAGGTAACTATGCCATAGGTGCTGTTCTTTCTAAAAATGGGCACCCAGTTGCTTTGTATCCAGAACCCTTAATGACCATATTCCTATTAAATATCTTAATAGCAAATACAAAGGGAAAGAATTCTCCCAACGAAATCAAAGATGGCTCTTGAAACTTCAAGAATATAATTTTGAAATTGAATACCTGAAAGGTAAGGAAAACAAAGTAGCAGCTTTTCTTAGCAGGTTAGAAAACACACATAAAATTAACGAAGATAACAACTCAGAATCTAATATGGACCTCACAGAAACAGCTCATTCAGTTGAGGAACAACATTTAGATCATATAGGTGTCAAAGACGAAATTGTAAACAAATATAAAACACAATTAATTTTAACCTACAGTGTTATAACAAATGAAATAGAAATATCCCACAAACGCAGAATTATTCATCTAAATCCTCTTAATGAAATAGAAAGTATAAAAAATACATTAATTAGATTCATGAAAAAAGGAACAACAGGTATATATTCTGAGGTAGAAGACCATGACTATAATAAAGTTCAACAAATTATAATTCAATTATTTTCCATGAATGAAAGTATGAAGTTTATTAAATGTACTCATAGGGCAGTCGAAATCAAAACCGAGGAGGAAATTCATAAACAGATCTCATTATACCATACGAAAGAATCCATGCATAGCGGGATTAATGAAACATATTACACCTTAAAAAATAGAATTTATTTCCCCAAACTCTTAGAACAAATTCAGTTAGTAATAAATAAAAATAAATAAATAGAGTGGCGCAACAGCTCGAGGTGAACCAGGGCCAACTTCTCAACAATGTATGCTGTGTGTGTTAATTTCTTCACATACAAAGGGACCTACAATTTTTTGCCGAATCCGAACGGCACTTTTGAGAAGTTTTTTCAAGACAAATGATACTCTCGGAGGGGTTGTCAGACCCTCACAGAGGTGGGGACCATGAAAAAGAACTAGTCTTTTTTTTCAGGTGACGATGGCAAGATTCGAACCCAGGCCTCCGGCGTAGTAAGCACACACACTAACCACTACGCCACGGCACCCCACAGTTAGAACTAAATAATTGCAGAAAATGCCAAGAGATCAAGTATGATAGGAAACCCATCAAATCAAAATTCTATATTACAGAAACCCCAAAACACAAGAACGAAATTAAACACCTACATAAATATATTTCACATACAAAAGAAAGCATTCGTTACTTTATAATAGACAAATTAACTAAGTTTGCAGTAGGATACGCAATAACTGACAGAAATTGGAGAAGTAAGAAAACGATCTTAATAAAGCATTTCACAAAGTTTGGAAAACCAAAGAAGATCATTACTGATAACGAATTCAAATCAGAACATATTATACATTTTCTGAATGAAAACGATATTGAAGTACACTTTATGAAGCCAAATAGTCACACGGGAAATTCCGACATTGAAAGATTGCATTCAACAATTTTAGAAAAAATAGAGATCGCAAAAGATTTATCAGTAGAAATGAAATTACAGATAGTTTTAAATAACTACAATAACAGATATCATTCAACCATACAAACTACCCCTACAAAAGCTAAAGAAGAAATTGACGAAAAAGTACTTCAAGAAATAGCACAACAGGCTAAGCAAAAGAAAATTGACAATGAAAAACGAGAGGAATACACAGAAAGTAGACAAATAGGACCAATTAAGAATTATAAAAATGTTAGACACAAAGAAAAAACTAGATATAAAATTAAAAACCTTGATAATGTACCCTTAACTAACATAAAAAGACCTTACAAATTTTCAGGCAACATTTATTCACATAATTCTCATACTCCTGATAACACCAACGATACACGCAACACTTCAAACAACACAAGTTAACGAAAACACAGGTTACATGAAAATTAAAATTAAAAATGTTCAAATCACTAATCAAACTAACACTATTTTACACGTTGGATTGAAATTTGCCTAAAATGACAATTTCATTGCTAAATCAACAATTTTGCTTTTGTTGAAATTTAACAAAAAGTTTTTGTCAATATTACCTACAAAATTATTTTCAGTTAATCTATTGGCGAACACATGATAAAGTTTACTGGCCAAAACCAAACGAAGCAATACGTCAACGGAAAACCAGTCCAATGGGGCTTCAAATGTTGGTGCCAATGCGATGCTAAAACTGGCTACCTTTATCAAATTGACATGTATCTCGGCAAAAAAGCAACGCACGCTGAAGGGAGCTAGGGTGAATCCGTTATATTTGCCCTTACAAAAGGTTTTGAAAGGACTGGTTGCGAATTTTACTTCGACAACTTTTTCAAATCTCCAGCAAAACTGTCTCAAAAGGAAATAACAGCATGTGGAACTCTTCGCGTTAACCGTAAGGGAATTCCAAAATTTGAAACCAGTACGACAAAAACTCAGCGTGGCAGAATTAATGCGTTTTCTTCAAAAAAGATTTCTGTAGTCAGGTGGTTTGACAACAAAGATGTGTACATGTGCTCGAAATTCCTTTCGCCACTTAATGTGTAGAAATTAGTATCCAATGCCCAAATCTTATAAAAATATACAACAATTTTATGGGGGGTGTTGATCTCATGGATCAAAAAAAAGTAACATATGAACTCGACCGCAAATCAAAAATTAATACATACATTGGTATAAACAATAGCCATACTGTATACAAAAAAATTTAAAATTAAAATTTTTTAAAAAATTACAAAAAAAAAACACGAAAAGGAGAAATCACACATAACAAGTTTTGATTTCAAACGTTCTATTGCCATGGGCCTCATTGCAGGATATAGCCAAAGGAAAACATCATTGTTAACGACTGAACGAAAAACGGCTTACAAGCATAAATAGGAAAACAGCTCAAATGCATATAAGCATATAATCAAAAAAGAAGCAAAAAGAGAGCGATGTATTGCTTGTCCTCGTAAAAAGGACAGAAAAACCAACAAAAAGTGCGTTGAGTGCAATCTCTATTTTTGTTTTACCAAGAATCGCGGCAAAAAAATTTACAAAAAATTCACGAAAAGGAGAAATCACACATAACAAGTTTTGAGTTTAAACGTTCTATTGCCATGGGCCTCATTGGAAGATATAGCCAAAGGAAAACATCATTAACGACTGGACGAAGAACGGCTTACAAGCATAAATTGGAAAAGAGCTCAAATGCATATAAGCATATAATCAAAAAAGAAGCAAAAAGGGAGCGATGTATCGCTTGTCCTCGTAAAAAGGACAGAAAAACCAACAAAAAGTGCGTTGAGTTCAATCTCTATTTTTGTTTTACCAAGAATCGCGGCAAAAAAATTTACAAAAAAAATTCACGAAAGGGAAAATTCACACATAACAAGATTTGAGTTTAAACGTTCTATTGCCATGGGCCTCATTGGAAGAGATAGCCAAAGGAAAACATCATTGTTAACGACTGGACGAAGAACGGCTTACAAGCGTAAATTGGAAAACAGCTCAAATGCATATAAGCATACACTGAACCAAAAAGGTGCGTCATATTGACAACAAAGTTCGTCATATTGAAGAAAAAGTTGTCATTTTTGAGCCAATGATCCCGATTATCAATATGAAGAAATTCTGTTCAACAAATTTTATCGGTTGTCACTATGACGAATGCAGTTTTCAATATGACACTTTTAGTTTTCAAACGGTTGATTGGGAAACTCGAATTGACTATCTCAATTGTTGATATGAAAATCGCAATTGTCAATGTGATGAATACTATTTTCATATTGAAGATTTGGGTTTTCATATTGAAAATCGAAATTGTTAATATGAAAAACGCAGTTTTCATATTGAAAACTACTATCGTCAATGCGATTATTGCCGTTAAAATTGTTTACCTTTATTTGCCTTTGGTAACCTTGTGCCGAAAATTTCACTGAAATCGGACAAAAACTAATAACAACATTTATTCTTTTTTTTATTGTTTATTTATTTTATTTTTAATACAATAAGATTATATATTTTTTTTTTTTTTTTATAATGAACTCGCGAACAAGGGATTGGCTACCCTTTTAATGTTTAGCATCTCACGAGCGGAAAGGATTAGAAGAAGGGGAAAGGGATGAGAGGTACCGGTGCACTCTTGTTTTGAAAAGTTGTGGGTTGTATTGCGTAGGAAAGAGTTGTCGTGGTAGGACATTCCACATTCGCGTTGTACGGCTTATGAAAGAACCTCTAAACTTTACAGTACGCCCGAAAGTCGGCTCAAGGGTGAACTGATGAGCATTCGATCGTTGGCGAGTATTACGATTGAATAATTTGAGGGGTGGAATGCAGATGGCTATTTCGTTGGAACACTGTTTGTAAAAAAAACGGTAAAACAGTGACAAGCAAGAGACATTGCGTCGATGTTCGAGTGAGTCGATAGACTTTGCAATATTTCTGTCACCTATGAGTTTTATCGCACGTTTCTGGATCCTATCGAGCAGGTGCAGTGTTGTTTTAGGAGCACCAGCCCAGACATGGAAGTTATATTCCATTTTAGGGCGGATATAGGCCTTATATAAAATAGCCAAATCAGAAGGGGTGAAATATTTCTTGCATCTTTTAAGGAAACCTAGGCATTTCGCAGCGTTCTTGGCGACGTCGAATATGTGGTCATTCCAACTAAGGTTGTTATTGACACACATACCGAGAATGGAAAGCGTTTCGGTTTCGTCGATGCAAGTGCCATTCATGGACAATGGCTGGGTGTTTCGGTTTTGCTTCAATGACAGAAGACAGCATTGAGTTTTAGAAGCATTAAACTCTACTCTATTTTGAGATCCCCATGATACAATGCTGTTAAGGTCAGAGTTTAATGAGTTTGACATACGCTGCCGTTCCAGTTCAACGTCCGAAGAGCAGGGACGAGGAGCTGAGAACGAATATGAAAAACTGAGGTTGCTGTCATCGGCAAAGGAATGAATTGGATTAGTAGTAGCAGACAAAAGATCATTTATGAAGATTAAAAAGAGAGTCGGAGACAAAACAGAGCCCTGGGGAACCCCAGCGTTTATTTTGTGAATTGCAGACTTGAACCCATCCAAAACAACTTGAATTGAACGGTCCGAAAGGTAATTACTAATCCATTGAATAAGAGATTCGTCGATTCCAAATGCACGCATTTTCGACAAAAGAGCTTGATGCCAAACTCTGTCAAATGCTTTTGAAATATCAAGGGCAACAATCTTGCTTTCACCATGAATATGCAAGGAATGGTTCCACTTTTCAGTGAGATATGCCATCAAATCACCAGTGGACCTTTTGCTACGAAAACCGTATTGCCGGTCATTAAGGAGTTTTCGTGATTCAAGATATTTCATAAGCTGATAATTAATCAGCGTTTCCATGACCTTAGAAAGAAGGGAAGTTAGTGCAATTGGACGATAGTTAGAGGGAGAAGAAGAATCGCCTTTTTTAGGGACGGGCTGGACGAATGCTGTTTTCCATCTACTCGGAAAGAGACCTGAGGAGTAGGACCGATGGAAAAGCTTACACAATGGTTTTGCCAGCGTGGAAGAACACCTCTTCAGAACTATGGGGGATATTCCATCTGGACCAGCGGATTTGTGAATGTTGAAATCTCGAAATACTCTCATGACTGTACGAGTGCGAAAATGAATTTGTCTCATTGTATATTCGACGCGCTCAAGTACAGGCGGGGACATCGCAGAATCTGGGAGCATGGAGCTAGCAGCGAAATGCGCTGCAAGTAGATTTGCTTTGGCCATAGAGGTGACAGCTGGAATGTCATTGTAAACGAGTGTTGGGATGGAAGATGAGGCACAGTTTTTAACATTTTTTACGAAAGACCAAACGTTTTTACTACCCTTGGGACAATGTAGTATTTTCTGCCTCAGCTTTTGGTCGTATTGGAACTTAACACGGCAAATATGAGCATTACAATCATTTCTGGCTTGCTTAAACTTTTTTCGGTTTACCTGAGATGGGTTGGCCTTGTAGGACCGAAAACATAACTCCTTCAACCTAATCGCCTTTTTACAGCTCAAGTCATACCACGAGTTCACCTTAGGTTTGATACTCTTAATCCTGTGTGGGATGAAAGATGTCATACCAAGGAGAATGGTGTTGGTTATCATATCAGCAGCAGCATCTACGTTGTTATCGAGAAAGCACAAGGACCAGTTAAAACGACCGAAGAAGTTATTAAGGCCGTCCCAGTTTGCTTTCTCGTACCGCCAGACTGTTCGTTTATAAGTTATTTCCTTGTTGGGTTGGCCACCCAATAAGAATTTGGCTGATATGACGCAGTGGTCTGACGAACCTAGAGGAGATAGTACATTTACGGTGTACTTATCGGGATGGGAAGTTAGAAACAAGTCCAGAGTGTTGGCGGAATGATTGTTAATGTCAGGTACCCGTGTAGGCTCGTTTACAAGTTGCGTCAGATTATTTAACGCAGCAAAGATCTCAACATACCTTCCTTCGGGTGTTGACTGACCAGAATGTCGAAGCCACTTAGAATTGTGAATATTGAAATCGCCCGTAATCACGATTTCATTATTAGGATGCAGGGAAACAATTCTTGTGATGGAATCTGACAGTGTATCAATCTCATTACAAGTTAATGCACTGCCAAAGTTTGGGCTTCTGTACACGAAACAGTAATGAATGGTTTGTCTACGGACGGTGAAATCTATCCACATGAAATTAAATTCCGGGTTGGAACAGGTGTTGAGTTGTGGAGGAATGTGGTAGACAATATCATCACGTATATACACGGCGAGGCCTCGGCGAGGAAAGAATAATGACTCTAAGCGATACCCAGGCAGTTTGAAACCCGGGTCGATTTCGCCGGTTTCAAGATTTTTGCCTAAAACCTGAGTTTCGCAAAGAGCCAAAACAGCTGGGCTGTGTATACAGGTATGGACGTATGCAGCTGTGAAGTTTTTCCGCAGCCCACGAATGTTGCATATGTCTACACGAAAGTCCTTCATAACGCAAAAAGTACAAACAAACAACTATTCAAAACAATTACTAAACGACGCAACACTAAGCAGAATTGTTGCGTGTAAATTTTCGCAAAGAAACACCACAACAATGCTTTGCAAGTACTATGCCTTTACAAAAACATTGCACGGTGAATCAAGCGAAAAAAAAAACCAACAACAACCCGCTATACGCTCAGTGCCACCGCTGGTACAGGCACTCCATCCGTGTGCAGCGAAAGCACACCGTTAGAGATTCAGTGCCAGCAGCGACAGGCCAAAGGAAAAAGAAAAGAAATTGAAATGGAGTGGTGGGTGAGTTGAAAAGCGGATAAGGAGGGAGCGGGGTATGCACGCGAGATCACTACACTTTTAATTTTTTTTTTGTCACTTCAACAGTTTTTAGGAAGCACTTTCGATTTTAGGATTTACTAAAAAAAAGATTTTTGTCGGAAATCGATAGCGCGAGCGCGAGCGTGTGCGGCCGTGATGGGTGCAGAGCGATCACTGGTAGAAGATTATATTCAATTTAAAAGAGAAAAAGAAATCTGAAAAAAGAAATAAGGTTAGGTTACGAAATTAAAATTTAGTAGTAGCAAAAGGTATTAAAATAATAAATTGAAGATTGGTTTTAAATAAGGTTAAACCTACAGTTTCAAAAAGTGAGAAGAAACAAGGCAAGATCGCCCACAACAGATGCAGTGTCTCAGATCCTCACTGTAATCGTGGAGAAACTTAAGGATCAGACTAAAATCAACAAAGTTATATTTGACAAACTGAGCAAGCTCGAGTTTAAGCCTCGAAAAAATTACAAGAGAACATGAATATGAAACAGTTATTTAAAATACTAACATGAAATGCAAACGGCCTTCTGAATAAAATAGACGAACTAGAAGTATTTCTACGGAAAAACAATATTGATATTTGCATGATTACGGAAACTCACCTTAAAAACGGGTCTACACCCAAACTTAAAGGTTACAATGACTATCACGCACATCACCCTTCGCAAAATTCGAGAGGAGGATCCTCCCTCTACATTAAGAACTGCATAAATCACTTCAAGAACACAGAAGTTGAGCTAGACTCTATGCAGATCAGTTCAGTTTCTGTAAAAATTGACTGCTTAGATTATAACATTGCATCTTGTTATTTCCCGCCAGGATATAGACTGGTGGAAGACGACCTTGATCGTATGTATGACTTTATTGGGTACAATTTTATCATTGGGGGTGAGTTTAACGCGAAGCATACATTTTGGGGCTCACGATGCAATTCAACAAGAGGCAGATAACTGTACAAAAATAGAATGATGCGTGGGGTGGACTTTTTCTCCACGGGTAAGCCAACATATTGGCCAACCGATAGGAATAAAAAGCCTGACCTTGTCGATTTTTTCATCGCTAAAGGGTACCCCAAATACCTTATCTTAAATCTTTGCTCAGACCACTCAGGAGTAATCTCGAAGATGGGCGGAAGACTGGCGAAAATAGAAAGAGCTCATAGATTAGCTAGCAAAAACATGAACTGGGACGCCTTCAGAAAGGACTGTAAGGAGGGTGTTGGCTTGAATGTGCCATTGAAAGCTCCTCTCGAGTTAGAAACCGCAGTTGACAAATTCATTGAAGCAATTCAGAGCGCTGATTGGAACAACAATTCGTCCCAAAAGAACGCAGTTAGCACCGACGGGCATGTACGTAAAACATATCCGCTCGAAATCGAAGTATTGATTCGTGAAAAAAAAGAGCGCGTAGGAGATGGCAAGGCACGAGGGCTCCCCCAGACAAAACCCTCTTGAACCACCTCTCCAACAAACTGAAAGGAATGTTGCAAGATCTTAAAAATCGTGAGACCACTGAATACCTTGAAGGCTTGTCGGCGGATAGGAGCTCAAACTACTCGCTGTGGATTAAGTTAAGTATATCAAGAAACCTATAATCCACTCGGCACCAATAAAAAAAGCTAACGGCGAATGGGCAAGAGAAGACAAAGAGAAAGCGAATTTGTTTGCTGAACATTTGGAAGAAACATTCAAGCCTTTCGACGGTCCGCCGTTGGCTGACGTTCTAAACAACAACGCGGAACCTGATAGCTTTAGAATGAAAAAAAGTTTCGTTAGTTGAACTCCGACAGACAATTAGCAAACTTAAAAATAATAAGGCCCCGGGTTACGACCTGATCACTGGCGAAATTTTGAAAGAGCTACCAAAAAAGGCATTATTCAAGCTACTTTATATGATAAACGCTTCTCTTAGACTTCTATACGTTCCAAGACAATGGAAAGTTGCTGCAGTCATTATGGTTCCAAAACCGGGGAAATGCGCAAATGATAAAAAATCTTATAGGCCCATATCGCTTCTGCCGATAATATCGAAAGTATTCGAGAAACTTCTGCTGAAGCGATTACAACCAATAATTGCAGAAAGACGCTTGATCCCGGATCATCAATTCGGTTTCAGACCTAACCATTCCACAATAGATCAAGTCTACAGAATAACGCATGAAATTGAAACAGCCTTAGAAGGGAAAAAAATATGTTCAAGTGCTTTCCTCGACGTATCGCAAGCCTTCGACAAGGTATGGCACGAGGGCTTGAAATATAAGCTACGGCAAAACTTGCCGGAAGACATGTTTAAAATATTGGAAAATTATCTTGAAAGCAGACTCTTTCGTGTTAGGTGTAGTAGTGAATACTCGAGTTTCAAGCAAATTCGGGCTGGCGTACCCCAAGGAAGCGTCCTCGGTCCGACCCTGTTTCTGCTCTACACAAGAGACATACCTCTAGATGACGAGACTGTCGTGGCCACGTTTGAAACCTCCACGAGAAACCCGCCACGAGAAACCTCCAACGAGCATTGGACAGAATTTGTGTCTGGACGAAGATTTGGCGAATCGCTCTTAACGAGAACAAGTCTACGCATGTGAATTTCACTTACAGAAGGGTTAACAATTTACCTCTGTTCATAAATTATGCCCAAATACCTTATGCAAATGAAGCGAAGTATCTAGGGATGACACTGGACGCTAAACTAAAGTGGAAACCACACGTAAAGAAGAAGCGTGACGAGCTCGAGATTAGGCTCAGGGAAATGTATTGGCTTATCGGAAGATTTTCGAAATTAAGCATATATAACAAACTGCTCTTGTACAGGCAGGTGTTAAAGCCGTCCTGGACATACGGTATACAACTTTGGGGTTGTACCAAGCCGAGCAACATTTCCATGTTGCAGACTTTCCAAAACAAGACACTGAGAGCAATTGTGAATGCTCCATGGTATATTAGGAATAGTGATATTCACAGAGATTTATGAATAGCTACCGTAAGCGAAGAAGTAACAAACTTTGCTCGAAAGCTAAATGCTCGCCTTCATGTTCATTGCAACAATGAAATGATCCGTACTCTAAACGAGACTCTTAACGATGTAAACAACGAGCGACGACTACAAACAATAAGACCCTTCGATCTAGCGACGTAGGGTGAAGCCGCATGAATGAACGGCTTAGTAGGTGCATTCACTGGAAAGCAACCTATCCAATGCGATTAACACTACGGAAGCGTAAGCTACTTGTTAAGTTAACTTAGTTGTAGTCAAGAAGTATTATGAGAGAGCGAAAATTTCCTACTATGAAGTGCGTTCTGGCAGTTTCATAGTGTCTCTCATAAATGGGTGGTTTTTTAGCACGTGGAAATCGGGCATAACCAATATCGGCTACTTCGGTATTATTTACCTGCTATAGTGGGCGTATTGGTATCTTTGAAAGATTTTGGAGTTTTACCCTCCGTCCACCCTAGTATTCAAAAAAAAAAACAAGTGGGAAAGTGCAACAGTGGGTATCCAAAAGCTTCAATCCATCTACGACGGATTGCAAAATACCCGACCATACCAAAAAGAAAACTGCCACACCTCCAAAAAATGGGCGGGATATAAAAATATAACTGTTGAATGCTTTATACTAGGTGGTTGCATACATTTCGGCCTAAAACTCCGCCTTTTTAACTAAAAAAATCACTTTTTTTAACGCCACGCCCACAAAAGTGGGCGGAGGCAGATACAATATATACATAAAAGTTAGAAAATGCTAGTATCTACAGTCTTTGTCATATAACTGTTTGTCAAATTTCATATATATTTATTGAAAAACAGTCATTTTAAACTAAAATCCCTTAAAAAGTGGGCGTGGTCAATGAAAAATTTAAAATTGTTTGGTTATCTTAAAGACAACCATAAGGCAATGTTACGTACCAAAAATGAATGCGCTAGCGCCATTGTAACATAGCTAAAATTTGCAAAATGTATTTTTTTACATTAGAGATGGTCGCACATACAGGCCTGTAGTGGGCATGTCTCTGGGCTTATTCAGCTTATTTTCAAACTTGATCTGAAGGACTGGACCCACAAAATTTCAGCTCTCTGCCTTAAAATTTAAGGCCTAAAAGTTGTTTACATACGGACGGACGGACATGGCTTAATCGATTCTCCTGTCGGTCCCATTCATATCTCTAAAAGGTCTTAGGGGTCTACGGTGATTATTTCACTGCGTTACAAACTATACATCAAACTTTATTATACCCCATCCGATAGGATAGGAGGTATATTAAGTTTGTTACATAGTTTGTAACACGGTGAAATAATAATGGTAGGCCCCCAAGACCTTAAGGGCATATGATCGAGACCGAATTCTGAATCGAATGAGCCATGTCCGTCCGTCCGTCTGTATGTCACATGTTTTTAGGCCTTAAATTTTGGGCTAGGGTGCTGAAACTTCGTACGTCAGGTGCACGTCATGCAAAGCAGTACAAGTGTAAAAATTTTTGAAATCCGCGCAAAGACACGCCCACAATCGGTCTAAATATGCAACTACCTCCAGATTTTTCAAAACTATAAGACGTTCTAAAAGGCTGAAATTTGACATTTAGCATCTCTTAGTGAATATAAGACACAAAAAAGACAAATTTAATTGGTAAACCTCCTCTAGTGGGCGTGGCATCTATTTTAAGGGTAAATTTTCAAATGCAGTTTACTCAGTATTTTTGCTCGAAATTGAAAAAAAATTGCTTTATATCTTATGTAGAAAACGCTTAGTTCACATTTTTTTCATATAAGACTTTGGGCCTCGCCCACATTTGGAGGCAGAATTGAAGAAAAACCTAAAATTTTCCAGAAAAACTTAATTTCGACTGCTCTTGAGCCTAATTTAGAAAAGCATGAAACAAAAGAAGTAGCAGGTTAGGTAAACAATACTTCCGTTTAGATTTCGTTCATATAAAGTTTTTAGCCATGCCCCTTTTAGTGGTCGATTTTTCAAAAATATAGAATTTGAACCAAAAAATTGCATTTTTACGTACAATTAGGTGTAACTTGGAAATATCTGTGGAAATATCTTATAATTAATAGTTTTTAATTAGGGGCGGTTGGACCACGCCCCTTTTCGAAGTTTGCATTACTTATAAATTGTCAAAAAATAACTATGCCATCAGAATTTTACAATGTGGGATAGGATGGGATATTCAACGGTCCGTTTTACGGACTGTAACTTCTGCGTACACACTGTAGCACTTACTCACTGGTATACCCTGGGTCGGGTATAAAAAATAAAAAAACAAGTGGGAAAGTGCAACAGTGGGTATGCAAAAGCTTCAATCTATCTACGACGGATTGCAAAATACCCGACCATACCAAAAAGAAAACTGCCACGCCTCCAAAAAGTGGGCGGGATATAAAAATATAGCTGTGAATGCTATATACTAGGTGGTTGCATAAATTTCGGCCTAAAACTCCGCCTTTTTAACTAAAAAAATCACTTTTTTTAAAGCCACGCCCACAAAAGTGGGCGGAGGCACATACAATATATGCATAAAAGTTAGAATTAGCATTTTCTAAATTAGAATTAGCATCTACAGCTTTTGTCATATAATTTTTTGTCAAATTTTATATATATTTATTGAAAAACAGTTATTTTAAGCTAAAATCCCTTAAAAAGTGGGCGTAGCCAATAAAAAAGCTAAAATTTTTTGGCTATCTTAAAGACAATTATAAGGCAATGGTACGAACCAAAAATGGATGCGCTAGCGCCATTGTTACATAGCTAAAATTTGCAAAAAGTATTTTTTTAAATTAGAGATGGTCGCGCATACAGGCCTGTAGTGGGCGTGTCTGGGGGCGGATTCAGCTTATTTTCAAACTTGATCTGAAGGACTGGATTTCCAACCAACCCACAAAATTTCAGCTCTCTGCCTTAAAATTTAAGGCCTAAAAGTTGTTTACATACGGACGGACGGTCCCATTCATATCTCTAAAAGGTCTTAGGGGTCTACGGTGATTATTTCACTGCGTTACAAACTATTTATCAAACTTAATATACCCTGGGTCAGGTATAAGAAGAAAAAAAAAAAACGGAAAATAAAATAAAAGACAAAAGAAAACAAAAGAGGTTTGGTAAAAGTAGTTTTGTTGTTAAAGTATTAATGGTTGCTTACCAAATGAGGCTGTGTCTACAATTTTAGAATAAAGAAATGTAATAAAAAAGAATATAAAAAAAAAAATTGAAAAAAGTATACGCATTAGCGCAATTTTAAAAATATTATATTTAAAAATTTATTATCTTCCGTGCATCATATAGCTAAAAAAAAGCACTTACCTGAAATAACAGTCTTGCCTATATGTAATTGTTGATCACTGAGCTTCAGTAGTTGTTTTCACAAACACCTTCGTTTTGGACGATACGCACACGTTCTTGAACAGACCAGAAATGAAGTAGTAAAATTATGCTCACTCAGGTTTACTCAAACAGAGTAGCTACCTAGTTCCGAAAATCTTAATATTGACAATTTCCATTTTCAATGATAACTAAAGCAAATTCTTCACATTGACAACTTCAATTGTCAATATAACAACCAGATTCATCAATGTGAAGATTTAAAATGCTGAAGTTTTTCATTTCTGCAATTAACTGTTTCTTTTTATGACTCAATAGAACAACTGTAGTTGTCAATATGACAACAAGGATCTGCAATGTTAAGATTGGGTATACATAGCAGTCATTTCGCTCTGCAATATACTGCTTACTTTGATGACTCCTTTATGCGAGTTTTCATATTGACAATCGTGGTATTTAATTTGACGAACGCAGTAGTCACATTGACTATTGCGGTTGTCAATATTACAATTACGCTCTTCAGTTGCAATTCAGCTCACAATTTGAAAATTCGGTTGTCAATATAATGAAACTTAGTTGTCATATTGACAACCAAAAATTGACAATCGGACAGTTGTTATATTGAAAATTGGATTGTTAATCGTTTTAGATGCCACCGGAAATTTTGCGTCATATTGACAATTTTGTTCGTCAATATAACAATTTATTGTTAACAACCGGCGGTTGTCAATATGGCAATCGATAATTTTTTCAGTGTATAATCAAAAATGAAGCAAAAAGAGAGCGATGTATCGCTTGTCCTCGTAAAAAGGACAAAGGACTTTTGGCTTTCTAAAACCAACACAGAAAGCCAAAAGTGCGTTGAGTGAATCTCTATTTTTGTTTTACCAAGAATCGCGGCTGTTTCACAAAATTTCACAAGAAAATAGACATTACTGCCATAGGCAAAATGTTTTAGCATACCTGTGTAATTTTTTCAAACTTCAATAAAATGCTTTAAAAACATAAATTGTACATTTTCTGTGGCTTAAAATAACTTGAAATGTGCAGCATTGATCATCACAAAAATCTCGGAAAAAGTTTGATTTGAGACCGCAAATATGACCCCAGCGTTTTAAGCCATTTGCGTTTTTTTCAAATTTTCCGGACCACTTTTTTTTTCTTAATTTAAACAAAATAATAACAAATCCAGATCCCTTTTTGAGATTTTCATAGTGGTCTAGGCTTCGATCTCAAGGGGTTAAAAAACAAATGTTTGATCATAAGGCATCGGCAGTTCATCTCAGGTCGTGTGAAATTCTGTGAAACAGTTCTTTTCACTGCTGAGGCACAAATGAACTTGGCATTTTCGGCAAACAAACCGAGTTCTGGAGTCACAGCCAGGTTTTTCGCACCGATGTCGAGTTTCGCACCGATGCCGAGTTTTTCGCACCTATGCCGCCCAAGTATTTATTATATTCATGTATGACGTTGGGGCACTGAGCTAATTCCATCGATTTGGACTTTTTGTTGAAACGCTGAACATCTGAAGCTGTTGTCACTGCCCTTTCATCGATCGATGTATATGGTTTGATTCCAGCCATGGTGGAAGCCATGTTCACAACCTTATTGTCGTTCCATGCAACTGTGGAAACGTCAATGCCATCGAAAGAAGCCACATTCTCAACGCAGTCTCCACGATTTTCAAACTTTTGCGGAAGTTTGCACTGCGGAATGCGTTGGCGGCGGCTCGTTCCAAGCGAGTAAATGCCTTGCGTGCGGAGGTAGACGGGAAGCGGAATGGACGTATAATAGTTGTCAAAAAAGATGGTATGCCCAACAAAGCGTGGTATGTCGCGAGCCAAACGAACAACTATATTGGCTGAAGCGTCTAAATTGGGATCACCACCACGATGGTGATCGGCGTCATCTGAATTTATTTCGAAAGAATATCAAAATCCACTATTGTCGCACAGGAGGAAAAGCTTATCACCCCATGGGTGAGGCTTGTCAGGCATATATTGCTTTAGAAAATGAGCTATCTTGGTGGCACACATCTGCTCGTCAACGCATAGTCTTCCTTTCATTGGGACTTTTTTGAAGTTGCGATTCAACGCATCTATCAAAGGGCGCATTTATTTATAAAGCCGGTCATACGTTTGATCCCTTTGTGAAATTGGACCGAGAGTTTCGATATTATGTTGTCGCATCTGCAGACCTATTCTCAATCTCTGACTTCGCGCAATCGGCTCTGTCGATGTTGAAGACATCGGCTCTGTGCTCAAAGTCGGTGCCTGTCCATTCGATGGCCGATTAGAATTTCGCGGTTGATTCGCATTATCATTGAAGTGGAGGAAGCGACGAATCTTTTCGTATCGATTTCGTGGCATACATTCGCTTATTGGTTTAAAAAAGGTGGCATCACTCCAATACATTCTCGAGCTCGGATATCTGACCACCGACATAAGATAGTTTATTCTGAGGAACCGTTTTATTTCATCGGGTGTTGTTTTCAGGCCTTCGGATTGCTTTCCAACCAAATAAATAACCAAATAACCCATTGCCGATGCTTGTTGAATCGAGTACAAATTACTTTGTTCAACCAGACTTTAAATGATGTCGTCGGTCATAAAAAATGAAAAAAACTCGAATGGTGTGCTCAATGCCATGATCTTAGAAGTAAGCGTATCCTTTCCGCGAAATTGAACCCAAGCTTTATTCAATTGCAAATTTTTTTTGCGCCATAATGGTTTCTTGAAAACATCGCTGTCTTTATCCACTGTAACGGTCCACTGTCAAACATTGTCGCATATTGAGCCCAGCGGGAAGCGTCGCCAACAATCAACGGCTCATCATCACCTAAACACGACGAAAGCACCAATCGAAAAATTATCAAAACAATCAAAGATAGTTTTAACCTTGACTCGATTCAACGGGTTCATTATTTACTTATGCACTTTCTTCAGCAATCGGTTCAAAATTGGCAGCTGGGCATTAATGAAAATATTGATTCAACTCGCAATACAAAAACAAAAATAACTTTGGTTCAATGCTTCATTGCCACTACTGTCTATGCCCGCGTAGCTAGCAACCATCTGCACGTCTTCGCCAGCAGAAGCTGAAAGATTTCGTCTTTTTTGACGTAAGGGCACACTAAATTCGTCATCGTCATCGCCACGATTCATTCGTAAAGCGGTTTCGAAGTCAAATTCTGGATCCACGTCACTATCGTCCCCGGAAAAATCGCCGGCATCACTATCGGACCAAGCTAGTTGATTCGCGTATGCTGCCAATTCTCCTTCATTCCGAAAATCGTTTCTACGCGATAACACAAACGGAAATAATTTTTTCAGCGTTGGACTCGGCCGATTTGCTATAAATATGTAAGTGTGAAAATCGAAAACTCACAAAAGATCCGTATGGTCATAAGGCGCGAACTCAACTGAATTTCAAGCTTTTAAACGCAGTTGGTCTAAAGCGGCTACCGGTGCAAATTATGCCACTTATGTGTACTAATGTACTAAAACTTTTAGCAGGCAGTTCTGCATATTTTCGTTCTACAAACTTTTTGTTTATCCGTACGTTTTGTTTTTATCTGTACGGATAATTGGCGTCAAATCCCGTCCTTTTGATGTGCACGTTGGACTTCACCAGGGCTCTGTTCTGTCGCCGCTCCTTTTCATAGCATATATGGACTGAATGGTGAAGCGCAGTCTTGGCGAGCATTGTTTCGAATTGGCTGGTATCAGGATGAGCCATCTGCTTTTCGCAGATGATTTGGCCATCCTTGCATCAGCACTGGATAGGTTTGCAGCCGTCTGTGGTGATGCTGGGATGAAAGTAAACGTGAACAAATCGGAAGTGATTCCCGAACTCCTGCGCAGTGTAACCTGCACATAAATGGAGTTCCACTAAAACAGGTGGAGAATTTTAAGTATCTCGGTGTCTTTTTCACGAAAGATGGGAGGAGTGATACTTTGGCCAAGCTGGAGCAATAGAAAAGGAACTGCGCCGGCCGGTCATCAGGAAAGCTGAGCTTGGAGTGAAAGCAAAGATCTCAGTTTTTAATTCAGTGTTCGTTCCGACCCTCATCTGTGGTCATGAAATTTGGGTAATGACCCAAAGAATTAGATCGCGGGTACAAGCTGCCGAAATGAGACTCCTGAGGTGCGTTGCTGGTGTTACTCTAAGGCTAAGGGATAGAGTGAGAAACGTCAGTATTCGTGGGAATCTTCATGTTGAGCAGCTACTTCTCCGATTCTTCGATGGTTTGGACACGTTGTTTGCATGCCCCCTGACAGACTTCCTAGACAGGTCATGCTAGCCGAGATGCGCGCGCGTCGCCCCCCTGGTAGGCCAAGAAACAGGTGGTGGGATCAGGTAAAGAACCTCTCTGTGTCCCGCTTGGGTATTGCGCCGGAGTCTCTTGAGTTGGTGGCGGAGGATCGAGAAAGATGGAGAGACCATTTGGCCGCCCTCGCCCCGCGACCCTTTTAGGATAAGCGGCATATGAAAGTACGTGCCCAAAATAGACATGTGGGCATTAAAGGGTGTTTAGGAACAAAAAATATTCCATTTAACAAATTGATATACAAAAGTCTATCGCAACTTAACAAATAAAAAAATTATGACTGTTTAAACTCAAAACTTCCTTAGGGGTGCCAATAACTGTAGCCTTTACGCTATATACATATACAAATATAATTTTATATTTTTCAATGCAATAATAGGTACAGGTTCACTGACTTTGACCGGGGAATAGCGCGACCAGGAACTGTGGCCACGGATCGTCAGTTGCGGGGAACCAAGTAAAGATTGTACCTGAAATACTCGGTGAGTCTTTTAAAAGACAATTATAATAAGTATAAGATTGTATTTGAATATACACATTTATATATGTGTCGAGTCGGTTTCAAGGCCGAGAAAGATCCTCTCCGACGTTTGCAAGAGTCAATGTGCTTCGCGTGCAACTCAGTTTGAATCGCAGGTTTTAAGTTTGAAGAAGACATACGCATAGACTCGATATTTAGAGCCTAGCTTACCTTTATTCGCGATTAGCTAATTAAGTAAAGTAATTGCTAGGTAAAACTAATGCGCTCGGCACGATTTTTTTGCTTTTTGTTTTGAACTGATTTTATTGATTCCGTGCTTAACTTAATTGATTATTTGATTTTTGATTTTTACCTTTTTGCATGTTCATTTAATAAGTTTTTTTTTTTGGTTTTCTTTACTTCTTTGTTTTGCCCCTGTTGGCAAACAATCCAACAGACAAAGTTGTTGTTTTTTTATCATCCTAATTGCTGTGAGCATATGTTGATTGTTATGTTGCTTCATAGGTGTAAATAAATTTTGTGGAAATGATTTTATACGGAAAGATGCATTTGTAGTTTAAGAGCGTGATGGGATGAAGGCGGTAGGATTGGGAAGGATGGTCAAGAAGAAGAGGATGACGAAGAAGGGACTGCTGAGGCGAGTGAAGTAGTCAAGGTAGGGTGGGGGATAAGGCGTAATGTCTCACGTGTGCCGTACCACCTAGCTATGTTTAAGACTGGCATGATTTTGTGAGGGGCCGTATAGGGTCAAGTGAACACACCCCTCCGGCGAGCAAAAGAGGGAGTAAGCATGTCAGCAACGACCCCATGCAAAGAATTGGTCCCCTTACAATACAGAATTAAATTAAAAATATTTCAAAGGCAAAATTGTTTTAATGAGGGCAAAAAACAAGAAGTTTTAATATATTTTTCTGCCTTTCCTTCGCTTTTATGCGGGTTTTATGGTCAGAAATTATCAATGCGAATTAGGGTGGAAACGAAGGGTGTAAAAATGGAATAAGTTGTTATACCTATATGCATTGATAATTATTTACCAATAAGCCCAAAAGGAAAAGGAAAAAAAAAAATATAATTTCCAAATAGGTCCACAACAGCAATCATGCAAGAAGTTTTTATATTTTTTGTACTATGTTATAATTTTCAATAGAAGCCAAACCCTTACTGTAAAGAGCCAGTCCTTTAAAGTTTTAAAAAAGAGCATACATTTTAAGAAGCTTCTTGAACATACGCGGAGAAACTACATAAAAATCTAAAAAATGTGTTTTGTGCATGCTACAAAAAGTACCATGCTCTTTACGCGCAAGTTATTAACCAAAGAATTTCTAAAAGGAGCATTACCGCTTCGTTTTAAGAACTGTTAAAGTACCTTGAAAACGTACAGATTTCTGAGTGGCAATATCCGACGGCTTGTAAAAACTGGCCAACTTTCTCTATAGAGATTTTTGCCACACATGATTCTAGTTACATGTTTTTTGGCAAAACCGAGTGAAGCGACAGCGTACCAGGCGATGACACCAGCAAATGCGCTTTGATTGCCGTTTAAGTTCTGGGTGAAAAGTGAGCTTATGCATACAAGGAACAGTATAGGACCTAGCTCAGAACCTTTCGGAACGCCTTTTCTCAGCTTTAGTGAAGAACTGCAGAAGCCATTGACAATAAATAAGTCAATGGTCCCTGGCTTCGTCCCTTTCCAATAAATAAGACCAAAACCAATTACATATATTTCGTGCCTCTGAAACCAGCCTTGTATAGTTTTGTTAAGATTATATTCAGGTCCACCATATCGAATGCTCGGGTCATATCAATAAAAACAATCAAAGTAGAATGGCTACTGTTAACTCCACTGAACAAATCGCAGCAGACATTCAAAATTGCATCCTCCGTGGATAAATAATTCTTGATATGATTTTATTTAAATCATATAGGCTTAAAGCATTGGAGATGGTTATGGGGACACATCTTTTCACTTTTTTTTTCCGAAAATTTTTTCAAAAACGCATTTTGTATTCTTATTTATTATTTTTATTTTTATTTCTTAAAAACTTTACAATACCATGTAAGAACTCGATTTCATTATAAACTAGTGGGAGGGCTACAATCCGCCTAGGCGAATCGTTGGATACTCCATCCCAACTGACCACTGTCAAATTCCAAAATGCGTCAATATCTTGGTTGTTAAATTTTAGTTTCTATTAACTTTAATTGTGTTAAGAATTTGTCAGTTAAGAATCTTCTTTTTTTAAAAAGCGCGTGGCATCAACCCGTTTCCAATAATATAATTTTTTTATCATATATTTTATCAGATGCAGTATACACGTGTTGATCGCAATTTTATATTAAAAATTTGATTTTTTACTTAAAAACGCTCCAAAGGTGGGCGTGGCAAAAATTTATTCATTTGAGTTGATAGCGTACGCACATATCTGAACATTTTATCTTGCAAGTTGTTTTGGATTTAAAGCAAATATATCAAATAAAAACCGTTTATTAGAATGCATATTAAATATGACCACGCATACAAGGGGGTGGTTTTCGCTTTTTTTTAATGCCAAATTTCAGCTTCCTACGACAAACTTGATTTTTGATACACACGTACTGCTTTGGGACCTAGATAGAACAGATACCAAGTTTCAAGTTCCTAGCTTAGAATTTAAGGCCTAAAAGCTACCGACAGACAGACGGACGGACGGACATGGCTCGACTTACAATTCGGTCTCGATCATTATGCCCTTAAGGTCTTGGGGGTACGGTGATTATTTCTCTTACAAACTGTGAATCAAACTTATTATACCTCCTACGCTATGGGATGGGGTATAAAAAGAATGGATACAAAACGCACTACCTAGCTGTACCTACCTACTCTATACCTAGAAAATAAAACCAAACCGAAAACCACTGTGAAAGAATTCTCGCGTACTCGCAAATCCATCAACCAAACTCTCGTGTACTCCCAAACCCATCAACAAAACGCATTATATAAAACTAGTGAGAGGGTTACAATCCGCCTAGGCGAATCGTTGGATACCCCATCCTAATTAACCACTGCCAAACTCCAAAATGTGTCAGAAATCTTGATTGTTTAATTTCAGTTTTAATAAACATTTATCAGTTAAGAATCGTCTATCTTAAAAAAGGGGCGTGGCATCATCTCCTTTTAAATAACATAATTTGTTTATCATGTTTTTTATCAGATGTAGTGTATACACGTTTTGATTGCAGTTTTATATTAAAAATTAAAGTTTTTACAAAAAAACGCCCCCAAATGTGGGCGTGGCAAAAATTAATTCATTTGCGTTGATAGCTTGCGCACATATCTGAACATTTTATAGTTCAATTTTTTGGATTTCAAGCAAATATATCAAATAAAAACCGTTTATTAGAATGCATATTAAATACGACCGCGCCTACAAGGGGCGGTTTTCGCTATTTTCTTAGATGGCAGTCAATAAAGCATCTGGAAGTTGCATTAAATCAGAAAACGTTGAAACTTTGTACACTTGTTTGTTATCAAAATCCAATGAACCAATGAAAACCAATCCAATCCAATGAAAACCAATGAACAAAAACCCAAAATTTTTTTTATTAGGAACATGTTTTTTTTGCAAAATTCTAAACCACTTATAATTTTTATGGCAAAATTCCTGCATCAAAGCTCTTTTGCTCGTCGATAGAAGAGACTAATAGTAAACTAATAGCAAAAAAATCCAAGCAAGAAGGGCTGGGAAGAAAGGTTTTCAGGCAAATTACCCTTTTTTGCCCGTATTACCCGCAGCATAAATCTGTTTGTCCCATTTCTTTTGAAAATGTTATTGATTGTACAGCTTTTAATGTCTGCAAGCAGACTCTAACATCTTTTACTGAGCAAAGATTTGCACAGACCTCAGCACAATTACTGTATCCACAATTGTTATCTATTTTTGTTAAATGGCGTTAGTTTTATTATATTTTAAGAAAATCTAACATACTTTTATTTGGGAACATGCAAAAAAATTGAGACCTTAAAAAAGTTCTTTAGTGTCCTTTAAAGGAAACTCATTGCATTTTAAAAACCCTTTTCTAAATATAACTTCTATAATACCCCATCAATATGTAAATCCTTGCACTTAATCAATAAAAAGTGCCTTAAGAATACTAATCAATAAAAATCGAAGCATACTTTTTGCTAACATTGTAATTGTCTACAGTAGTAGATTTTTGCCAGCAGCAATATTTTCAATTTATTTTGCGGTCACTGACATTTGCACCTTTTTTCACCGACATTCAAGGTCCCAATCCCAGATGCGTTGCAAATTTATTGGTCTGCCTCGCTTGCAGCCAACAATTTTTTCATAATACAAATTTTTTTTTTCCTTGAATTTGCTAAGTTTTCTTGCATGGCAGAGCCAAAAATTTTTTTTTTCTCTTCATTTCGCAAAGAAATTTGTATGATGAGAGGTACCCGTGCACTCTAGTTTTGAACAGTTGTGGGTTGTATTGCGTAGGAAAGAGTTGTCGTGGTAGGACATTCCACATTCGCGTTTTACGGCTTATGAAAGAATCTCTAAACTTGACAGTACGCCCGAAAGTCGGCTCAAGGGTGAACTGATAAGCATTCGATCGTTGGCGAGTATTACGGTTGAATAATTTGAGGGGTGGAATGCAAATGGCTATTTCGTTGGAACACTGTTTGTAAAAAAAAAAAACGGTAAAACAGTGACAAGCAAGAGACATTACCACGATGTTCGAGTGAGTCGAAAGACTTTGGAATATTTCTGTCACCTGTGAGTTTTATCGCGCGTTTCTGGATCCTATCGAGCAGGTGCAGTATTGTTTTAGGAGCACCAGCCCAGACATGGGAATTATATTCCATTTTAGGGCGGATATAGGCATTATATAAAATAGCCAAATCAGAAGGGGTGAAATATTTCTTGCATGCATTAAGGAAACCTAGGCATTTCGCAGCGTTCTTGGCGCGTCGAATATGTGGTCATTCCAACTAAGATTGTTATTGACACATATACCGAGAATGGATTTGCGCGAAAGGACTATATTTTTATCAAATTTGTTGGGTACTAGGGGAAAGTGTATGGTTTTCTTTTTTCCTTTCACTCAATCAAACTCCTACAATCCGTCCCATTTGCATGTTTGCAAGTGTATTAAAAATTATGAATGAGCTGGTTGTTAAGAATGGTAATTTGCGAGTATATGTAGCTATGTAGGTATCAAAGGTAAATTATCGGGAATTTCTTGCAATTTTCTTTTTGTTTTATAAACATATGTAGGTACATATATTAAGGAAGAGATTTTTATCTCGTGGTACGGTGTTGGGTGGGATAAAAGGACCTTAAGGATCCTGTTTGTAAGAAGGACTTTCTCTTTGTGCCGATATGAGATCTCGCATAATAACGAGGTAGGGTACCTTACACCTGCACTTAACAAAAGTTGCGAAAGGTTATGTACCTACCAACCTACATGTTTTTATACCCCATCCCATAGGATAGGAGGTATATTAAGTTTGTTTCATAGTTTGTAACATAGAGAAATAATCACCGTAGACCCCCAAGACCTTAAGGGCATATGATCGAGACCGAATTGTTAGTCGAATGAGCCATGTCCGTCCGTCCGTCCGTCTGTTCTTTCTAGGTCCCGAAGCAGTAAAAGTTTTTTTTTTCCGTGGGTAGGAAAAACCTTCATAGGCACTACGAGGACCGGCCGCGCGTGCTCATAGTAGTGTGGGATTCTTACTCACTAAAAAACCTCCCATTTTCCGTCAGATTACGACTAAGTTTCCTTAACAAGTAGTTCAAGCTTCTGTAGTAATCGCGTGTGACAGGCTGCCTTCCAACGAAGGCACCTACAATACCGTCAATTTATGCGGTTTCATCTTATGCTGCTAGATCTAACGGTCTCATTCGTTGTAGTCGGCGCGTAAGATTTGTCTGATCCAAAGTTCGGATAGTTTCATTGTTGCAGTGTCCGCGAAGACGAGTATTAAGTTTGCGAGCAAAGTTTGTTACCTCGTCAGACATGGTTGCGGTTCCTAGATCCCGGTGTAGATCGCTATTTCTTATGTACCATGGAGCATTAACGATTGCTCTGAGTGTCTTATTTTGAAAAGTTTCTAAAAAAGATATATTGCTTGGTTTCGTACAACCCCAGAGTTGTATACCGTACGTCCAAGATGGTTTTAGCACTTGCTTATACAAAAGCAGTTTGTTATATATGCTTAGTTTCGAAAATCTTTCGATAAGCCAATTCATTTCTCTTAACTTGATTTCGAGCTCGTCGCGTTTCTTTTTAACGTGCGGCTTCCATTTAAGTTTTGCGTCTAGAGTCATTCCTAGATATTTCGCTTCATTTGAAAACGGGATTTGTACCGAGTTAATGAATAAAGGTTTGTTGTTTATCTTTTTATAAGTAAAGTTAACATGCGTTGACTTAGTCTCGTTAAGGACGACTCGCCAGCTCTTCGTCCAGTCGCATATTTTGTCTAAAGCGCGCTGGAGTTTCCCTGTTGATAATTCAACTGTCGTATCAATAGCGAGAATAGCAGTGTCGTCTGCGAAAGTAGCTAAAATTGTTCCCTCATCGTAGGGAATGTCTCTTGTATAAAGTAAAAATAATATTGGGCCGAGAACGCTTCCTTGCGGGACACCGGCATTTTTCTCTTTGAATTCCGAGTACTCATTTTCATACCTAACGCGAAAGATTCTGCCTTTAAGGCAGGACTCTAAGATTCTATAGAGTTTTTCTGGTAAGCTAAGCCTTAACTTGTACTTCAGGCCTTCGTGCCACACCTTGTCGAAGGCTTGCGATAAGTCGAGAGAAGCACTAGTACATATCTTTTTCGCTTCCAGAGCTTTTTCGATTTCGTTTGTTATTCGTGGGGTTTCGTTTGTTATTTGTGGGGTGCCGTGGCGTAGTAGTTAGTGTGTGTGCTTACTACGCCGGAGGTCTGGGTTCGAATCCTGCCATCGTCACCTAAAAAAAAAAAAGACTTGTTCTTTTTCACGGTCCCCACCTCCGCGAGGGTTTGACAAGCCCTCCGAGAGTATTTATTGTCCTGAAAAACTTCTCAAAGTGCCGTTCGGATTCGGCAAAAAATTGTAGGTCCCCTTGTATGTAAAGAAATTAACACACCAGCATACATTGTTGAGAAGTTGGCCCTGGTTCACCTCGAGCTGTTGCGCCACTCTATTTATTTATTTTATTATTTTTTGTTATTCGATAGACCTGGTCGATTGTTGAATGCTTTTTCCTTAATCCGAATTGGTGATCCGGAATCAATCGTCTTTCTTCAATGATTGGTTGCAACCTTTTAAGCAACAGTTTCTCGAACACCTTAGATATTATCGGCAGTAGCGAAATAGGTCTGTATGACTTTTTGTCGTTTGGACATTTTCCTGGTTTCGGAACCATTATGACCTCGGCCACTTTCCATTGCCTTGGAACGTATAAAACTCTCATGGAAGCGTTAATGATATAGAGTAGCTTGACCAAAGCTTTTTTCGGTAGTTCCTTTAGAATTTCGCTAGTAATTAAGTCGTAGCCAGGGGCTTTGTTGTTTTTCAGATTATTTATCGCTTGACGAAGTTCAGCCAATGACACGGTTTTTATTCTATAATTATCTTGTACCGCATAAGGATTGAGCTCCTCGACCAACGGTTCCCCGTCAAACGGTTTGAATGTTTCTCCTAGGTCATCTGCAAATAAATCCGCTTTTTCTTTGTCTTCTCTTGCCCATTCGCCGTTGGCTTTTCTTAATGGCGCAGAGTGTGCTATAGGCTTCTTAACGGACTTGACTGCTTTCCAAAGAGAGTAGTTCGAACCTTTATCGGCAGTCAAACTTTCGAGGTAAGCAGTAGTCTCGCGACTTTTAAAATCTTGAAGTTCGTGCTTCAGTTTGTTAGAAAGATGGTTCAAGATGATCTTATCCGGGGGTGCTC
Organism: Neoascia interrupta; assembly: GCA_947623515.1. NCBI lineage: Eukaryota > Metazoa > Arthropoda > Insecta > Diptera > Syrphidae > Neoascia > Neoascia interrupta. The sequence continues at coordinate 140,446,208 of OX392462.1, forward strand.
GCGAACGTTGCCATCTCTTGCGCGCTCTCCTCTTTTCGCATATTAGCTGTTCTATTTCTCGCGGATATATTGTTCCGCTGTTCGATAATTCGGACCTCCGAAAAGAAGTGTTATTCCACGCAGCGCTCTGAATAACTCTTACGAGTTTATCTAATTCTTCTTCTATTTCAAGTGGCGTTTTGAGCGGTACATTTAAAGCTATGTTTTCTTTGCAGTATTTTCTAAAGCCGTCCCAGTCGGTGTTGTTGTTAGTTAATCTAGGCGCTCTATTCTTTTTCGCTAGGCTTCCGCCGATTTTCAAAAGAACTGCCGAGTGATCTGAACAGAGATCAAAGCGTTCTTCTACGTTCGTAAGGTAACGAGGTACCCCCTTGGCGATAAAGAAGTCGACGAGATCAGGTATTTTATTTCTGTCGGTTGGCCAATATGTTGGCTTTCCCGTCGATAAGAAGATCACGCCGCGTTTTGTACTTGCTTTAAAGAGGGCTCTGCCTCTTGTTGAATTGCACCGTGAGCCCCAAAAAGTATTTTTCGCGTTAAAGTCCCCGCCGATGATAAAGTTTGACCCAAGTGAATCAAAGAGCAGAGCAAGATCTTCATCTGCCAGCCGATACTGCGGAGGAAAATAGCTCGTCGCGATGTTGTAATTTTACTGAGACTGAGGTTATTTGCATAGAGTCAAGTTCTATTTCTTCGTTTTTGGAGTGCTTAATGCAGTCTTTAATGTAGAGAGAGGATCCACCTCTCGAATTTTCTGAAGGATGATGCGCGTGATAGTCAATGTAACCTTTTATTTTGCGTGCTGAACCCTTTTTAAAGTGGGTTTCCGAAATCAGGCATAAGTCTACATTATTTTTCCGTAGGAATACTTCTAGTTCGTCAATTTTTTACAAAAGGCCGTTTGCATTCCATGTAACTATTTTGATTGACTTTCCCATATTCATGATTTTTTATTAAATGCTTTTCGAGGTCTGACAGCTTTTGAAGTGACCGGTTGTGTTTTATTTCCTCTCTTGAGTTTTGATCCCATTTTGGTGGAAAACGTATTTATTTATTTTTAAACTCTGAATAAACCAAAGTGTGCCAAAGACAGTGACTTTTTATACCTTTTATCTAAAAAAAATCCATAAGCCCTTGTAAAGGAAGTGAAAAATAATTTCTTTTCCCCCTCAAAATCATCTAAACAGCAATTTCTCTCCCATTTGCTTATTTAATCTCCCGCAAACACCCACACTACAGTACCTACCTACCCATGTACAATATGGATCCATGCAGCGAATGCCTCTCCGACCTCCCCGCCGATGGAGATTTCGTAACATGTCACAGATGTGACCGAAAAATGCACTATGGATGTACCTCCATTTCTGAAAAATCTTACAGAAAAATGAGCATTGCTAGGAAGGAGGAATGGAGATGTTCAACCTGCAGAAAGGAACTTGCAGACCTTACTGCACCTAAAACACCAGCTGAAATCACTACGATCCAACCCCAGTCAAAAAGAATGCGAAGCGTAAGTTCTCCTGAAGTTATACAGCTAACCGAAAATCCAGCAACAAGCACAATAGAAGCAACAAAAGCCATTAACAATGACACACTTCTTTATGAAATGCGAAAAATGCGTAAAGAAATGTCTGACATCAACACAAGTTGTGAATTTATGGCGAACAAATATGAAGAAATAAAGCAGCATATGACAACTAACAACGAAGCACTGAAAAAACTTTCCAATGAAATAAAAGAGCTAAAGGAAAGCAATCAGAAAAAGGACCAACAAATCTATGTAATGGAAACGAAAATTAACAGCCTCGAGCAACAATTATTAAAAAACAACATCGAAATTAAAAATGTTCCGCCAACACAGAATGAAAATCTAATCGAAGTTGTCCAAGCACTCGGCAAAACCTTAAACCAAAACATAAGCAACTCAGACATTACTGACATTTACAGAACAAACAAGAAAAACCCAAACAAATCAACGATCATCGTCACTTTTGCAAGCCACGCATGCAAAACAAATTTAATTAAAAATGCAAAAACAATGCGAAGCATTCCCCTGAAGAAGATCAGAGAAAATACTTGCAATGGCCCTGCTGCTGCTACAAGTACTACACCCGAAATCGAAGCAATAATATATGTCAACAATCATCTCACACCTACTAATAAGCACCTTCTTTGGCTAGCAAAAAACAAAGCCAGAGAGTGCAACTGGAGGTTTGTGTGGGAAACAGCCGGAAAAATACTAGCCAAAAAAAACGAACACGGTGAATCCATACACATCGGGTCTTGCGACGATGTAAACAAGATGAACAACTAAGCATTGTTGTTGTACGTCATACTTACCAGAGAACCGAAATAAAAAATGTAAAATGGAAAACATATACAGTGAAGCTGATGTTGACTTTAGGGTAATACATGGTGTTAGCGGCATCGAAAAAACTTTTTTGGAAAATATGAATTTTTGTTGTGTCAGTTTTAACATTAGATCGATCACAAAAACTTGGGATGAATTTTTAGCGGAAATTGAAAATGTGCTATGCTACATCGATATATTAGTATTGAATGAAATTAATATACCGAAGAGAAAAAATGACTTTTATAGTATTGACGGTTTTAATCCTGAATTTTTAAACCGAGAGGCGACGAAAGGAGGAGGAGTTGCAATATTTATAAAAGACAATATAACTTACACAATATTACCAGCTAGTCCAATAAACTACGAGGGCATGCACCTAGAAATATGCCATAACGGTGAGCAAAAGCATGTTCATGCAATATATAGGCGACCTAGCTCGAGTGTTGGAAGGTTTATTGAAGAATTAGATGGAATATTAAAGGGAAATAATGAAAACATCGTTTTGGGAGATATCAATATTAACATCCGTGATGAGAATAACTCACTTGTTTTAAAATACATGGAGATGATGGCTTCCAAAGGGTTAACAAGCGTGATTAAATGTCCCACGCGCGTTGATGTTTTAAATAATACTGCGACAATAATTGACCATGTGTATGTTAGCATAACTAAGCGTGAGATATACTCAGCAGTAATCGAAACTGATCTTTCTGACCATTACGCCGTTTTATATGCAACAAAAATTTCAAATATCTCAGAAACACCTTGTGAAAACAGGGTTAAATATATCAATCAGCAAAAAGTTAATGAGCTTATTCAGAATACAGACTGGCAACAAATACTCCAAGAAAATGACGTTGAGACCCTCTATAATAAATTCGTAGGAGAAATGAGTAAAATTTATGCTGAAGCAAGTCAAACAACCACAACCAAAAGAAAACGGAAACATAAGCCATGGATCACTCCGGAAATAATCCCAATGTGCAAACAAAGGGATGAATTATATAGAAGGTGGAAAAATAGCCCCAGATGTAAGACGTTTGAAGATGAATACAAAAGGTATCGAAACACAGTCACCAAGAACATTCAACTTGTAAAAGCCAACTATTACAAACAAAAGTTTTTAATTGCCAACAACGATCCGAGGAAAACGTGGAGTATTGTGAGTGAACTGCTTGGAAGGAAAAAACGCTCAGTAGACGAAGCAATCAAAAACAATTTTCCAGTTGCTACCGAAGGCTTAAAAGACATTGTTGAGGAATTCGTGGAGCGGTTTTCGAATCAAGCGGCAAACATTATTCATGTCTGTGATACAAAAACTTCAAACCATGAGAACTGGCAACTTCAACAAAGTATCTACGTAGAGGAAGCAACAGAGTTTGAAGTCTACAAGATACCTCGTCAACTGAGTGACAAAAAAGGTCCTGGAGCAGACAACATAAGACCAGTTGATCTAAAAATAAATGCTTTGTGTCTCACTCCTATAATCACGAAGATCGTTAACCGTAGTTTGTGTCAGTCCTATGTGCCTAAGCTAATGAAAACCTCTATAATTCGCCCCATATACAAAGGGGGAATAAAAAAAGACATGGAGAATTATAGACCGATTTCAATTCTACCAGCGGTTGAAAAATGTTTAGAAGAGGTAGTTGTTAATCGGATTAATCGTTTTATGTCGAAGCACAAAGTGGTGCACCCTAACCAATTTGGTTTTCAAAAGTGCAAGAGCACCCAATCATTACTGGGGGAGTTTACCAACACGGTGAATGCTGGACTTAACAAAAACCACAACGTTCTTGTGCTTTTCATAGATTTCAGCAAAGCATTCGATACCCTTACACCTGAAAAACTTGTGGATAGTGTCAACAGGTTAGGACTTAGAGGAGTGCTGGCAAACTGGCTCAAAAGCTATCTTAGTGAAAGAGAAATACAAGTCAAGGTATCTGACATATTAAGCAAAAAAAGAACGATCAAATACGGTGTGCCACAAGGTTCCAAACTGGGTCCTATTCTATTTATACTGTTCACGAATGAACTATTAAAAACATTTAAAAAGGCTACTGCATATGCCTACGCTGATGACATCGCAATCGTCGTAAAACACAAGGACTTGCACTTAGCTATAAAGATGCTGCAAGACGAGTTCAACCTTGTGTCTGAATGGTGTCATGACAACGGCCTGGTGATCAACGCAAATAAAACCAAGTTGATGCATATTCGAACTCCATCGAAGCCAACGGAAGTTATTGAAATCTTTCATCGAAATGATCGTTGTCCATTGTTGAGGAGCAGCAGCACAATTGAGGTAGTTAAAACCATTAAATACCTCGGGGTTACCATAGACGAGAATTTTCTGTGGCGTGAGCACATTAACGTCCTGCGTCTTCAACTTAAGAGCACTATGTTTGCAATGGTGTACCTTAAGCGTTATTCACATATGGAGGTACTAAAACAAGTGTACTACTCGTTTGGCGGAGTCACGCATTAGATACGGGATTCTGGCCTGGGGAAACGCAGCGAAAACCCATCAGGAGAAGATATCAAACTTACAACATCGTCTTGTTAAAACTATTCGACATACAAATTCAAGTTTTAAAGTTTTAGACGTAAAGGCAATCTTCCAGATGACTACACTGCTAAGCTATATGGACGACAGACGGTTTCTTCAACCTATCAGCCACACACTTAACACCCGAAGACGAGCCCAAGGTATGTTAGAAGTACCGACAGCTTACAACTCGTACGGAGACAGAGAATTACGATGCACTGTCCCTAAATTGTTGAATTTGCTCCCACTGTCACTGAAAAATATTGTAAATTTTAAAAAAAGAAAAAAAGAGTTAAAAAAACATTTAATTGAATTGAATCATGTAAAGTAGAGTCAGATTAGATTTTTTCACAATTATAACTTTAATTTCAAAATTAACTTATTTTATTTAAACCTAATCTTTTAAAATTAAATCACTTCAAAATTATAACAACGTTATGTCCAATCACCTGCAGATAAGCACTTTGCTTTGCAGGTAAAACATTGTAAAAAAAAATTTATCTGAAATAAAAACCCCTTTTGAAAAAAAAAAAAAAAAAAAAAAAAAAGGTTTAAACTCGAGCTCGCTCAATTTGTTGAATATTATTTGATTAAGTTTCGCCTGTTGCTCAAACTTTTCTAAAATCATGCCTAAAATTTGAGAGACTGAATCTGATGCGGCCGATTGTGGCTTACTTTCACGTGACGCGACTTAAGCGTACGATCTTGGACCAACAAGTGTGGATTCTCCCTTTTGACTCTGGTGGCAACTAGGACCAGCGACGTTTTCTTGCGCATTTTGAATGTTGCCTTTAATCAAACCCTTACCCCTTGTCGACTTAGGGGTTTTTGGCTTATCTACTTTAGGAGGTTTTAGGCTTGGGCCCTTCATGTCGTTTTTGTAACTCAATGGCAATTTCGCAGCCTCGGTAGCTCGCTGGGTGACTTCCCCTGCAATTGGGGCAAACCGCGGGGCCTGACTACTGACATTGCAATCCGTCGAGAGATGTTCGCCGGCGCATTTTACGCATCGCGGTTTTTTCTGGCAGTACGCTTGCGTGTGTCGGAAACCTTGGCATCGCTTACATTGGGGAACTAGCCTGTTGCCCTTTCGCTTGGGCTCGATTTTTACCTTGATGTTAAGGATTGATTTGATTTTGTAGATTTCGTTAATATTTTCAGTTCTACCAAAAGAAAGCATAAAAATTTGCAGGCCGCGTCGGACAACAGCGGAATCTTTGCCTTCGTCCGTACGTTGCTTCTCTTTCTTTATTATGTTCACGGCGTCAAGAATTTTAAAGCCTTGGGCTTGAACGTCTTGTATTATTTCGTCCTTGGTACAGGATGGGTGTAGTCCCCTCGCGATAACCCGCAGCGGGTTTTCGAGGTGATTTTCATAAGTAAACCATTGGATTTTCTCTAAATTTAACTTTTGTGACAGTGACCGATAGGCATCAGAGTCATCGACGTTAACTTTCCGTACGTTGTTTCGAAGTGATGTTAAGTTATATTTCGTCCCAAGAGTATTTTTAAGGATGTTTCGCAACTTTCCGTAGTCCGCGATCCCAACGACATTTATTGCAGGTGGTCGGCGGTTTTTTTCTTGAGGTATTCCTGTCGCTTTGTTTGATACGACTGGTGTTTCTTCTTTTTGCTGCACGGTTTCTACTTCGTGTGAAGAACCGGCCTTTCGTTTCTTGGTAAGCCTTTTTCTAAAGACCGGATTCGTTTCGCGTGCAAGTTCTTCCTCGTCCGTCTGGTATTCACATTGACGTTTCGGCGTTTTCTCGCATACTATCGTACCACGGGGGTACCAAGCAGTACAAGTGTAAAAAATTTTAAAACCCGCCCACTGACACGCTCACTTTACTTAATAGCATAAAAATGCAAAGTTGGTTTTTTAATATAAAACTAACTAAGGTTGTTATTGACACATATACCGAGAAAGGATTTGCGCGGAGGCAAATCAAAGCAAATTATCGCGATTTTTTTGCAATTTTCTTTTTGTTTTATAAACATATGTAGGTACATATATTAAGGAAGAGATTTTTATCTCTTCTCTCTCTCTATGGTGTTGGGTGGGATAAAAGGACCTTTAGGATCCTGTTTGTAAGAACGACTTTCTCTTTGCGCCGATATGAGATCTCGCATAATAACGAGGTAGGGTACCTTACTCAGGCACTCAGGCGCGAACGCAGGGGGGGGGGGGGTTTGAGGGTTGAAACCCCTCCCGAAATATGTGGAATGAAAAAAAAAACTGGAAAAATGAAATTCGAAACTAAAATTCTCGGATTAACATTAACTATCTTTAACATGTCCCCCAACACCCCTGGAACTACCAGATCAAAACATGGGGGCTGCTCAAGGGCAGTATTCAAAAACGTATTTCAATCATATTTTTTGAAAACCCCACCCCCGAAATTTTTTTCTGCATTCGCCCCTGCTTACTTACTTAAGGTGGCGCTACAGTCCTGGGGTGGACCTGGGCCTCACCCAACAAGCTTCGCCAGCCAGCTCTGTCTCTAGCTAGCCGTCTCCAGTTTCGCACGCGAAGTTGGCTGAGGTCCCCTTCCACTTGCGTGCGCCACCTGAGTCTCGGTGCTCCTCTACCGCGGCGTCCCTGCGGTGCGGATTCGAAGATTTTCCGGGCCGGGGCGTTGGTGTCCATCCGCTCTAGATGACCCAGCCATCGTAGACGTTGTGTTTTGACTCTTTTGGCTAGGTCGGTATCGCTGTACAGCCCGTACAGTTCGATGTTATATCTCCTCCTCCGCTCTTATTCTATGCAGACGGGACCGTAAATCGTCCGAAGAATTTTTCTCTCGAAGCAGCCTAAAGTGTTTTCATCCGCCTTTGACAGGGTCCATGCTTCTGCACCGTAAAGCACGACTCGGATGATGGGGGTCTTGTACATGGACACTTTAGTTGCTCGAGAGAGGGCTTTGCTACTCAATTGCCTCCTTAGCCCAAAGAAACAGCGATTAGCAAGAGTTATCCTTCGTTTGATTTCAGCGCTGGTGTCATTGTCTGAATTTATAGCGGAACCCAGGTAGACAAAGTTCCTAAGTACCTCAAAATTATAGCTGTCGATGGTAATGTTTTGTCCAAGACGTCGATGTTGAGTGCCTTTTCTTGATGAGAGCGTATACTTGGTTTTGCCCTCATTGACTGCTAAACCCATATTCGCCGCTTCCATCCCAATACTCACGAAGGCTTCACTGACATCACGCTTTGTTCTACCGATTATGTCAATGTCGTCTGCGTATGCGAGTAGTTGAACTGACTTTTGAAAGATTGTACCTCTGGTGTTGGCGCGAGAGTTCTGCACAATTCTCTCAAGTATGATGTTAAGGAAGTCACATGACAGCGCGTCGCCTTGTCTAAATCCTTTTTTGACATCAAAGGGGTCGGTGAGGTCTTTGCCGACCTTGACGGAACAGCGTGAGTTTTCCATCGTCATCCTGCACAGACTGACGAGTTTGGCAGGGGTGCCAAAACTAGACATTGGGCTATATAGCTCGTCTCTATAGATGCTGTCATACGCGGCCTTGAAATCGATGAATTCCTTTGTTTTCTCCAAGATCTGCCGCAGTGTGAATATTTGATCGATGGTGGACTTGCCTGGCCTAAAGCCACACTGATATGTGCCTATCAGATTGTTGACAAACGGCTTCAGGCGTTCACACAGTACAGCAGAAAAGATCTTGTATGCGATGTTAAGAAGACTTATGCCTCTATAGTTGGCACAACTCAGAGGGTTTCCTTTCTTCAGGATCGGGCAAACAATGCTGAGGTTCCATTCGTCGGGCATGCTTTCTTCCGACCATATCTTGCAGATGAACTGGTGCATGCTCCTAACCAGCTCATCGCCAGCGGATTTAAAAAGTTCGGCAGCTAGGCCGTCTGCTCAGGCTGCTTTGTTGCACTTGAGCTTAGACACAGCTACTTTCACCTCCTCCAGGTCGGGTGGGCGGTATCGTTCGTATGCTTCGTCGGTAACGTCTTCGCCCGGGTTGAATGGTTCGTTCTGCCTGACAGCGGTATTTGGTTCGTCCTCGCCGTTATACAGTCTGCAGAAGTGGTTTTTCCAAATCCTCAGCACCGACTGCGATTCTACAACGATGTTCCCTTGATGGTCCTTACAGGCTTCAGTTCGAAGTTTATACCCTTAACAGGACCTTTTGATCCTTTGGTTAAACTTTCTAACCTCATTCCTCTTGTAACATCTCTCTATCTCTTCAACCGGGCGCTTCTCGTGCTCTCTCTTTTTCCTTCGGAGAAGCCGGTGTTCCTCTCTCCTCCTCTGCTCGTAGAGCTCGCGAGCAGCTCTAGTCCTTCTGTGCAGCGCCACTTTGTATGCTTCCTGTTAAGCTGCATGTGCTTGCCGGCATTCATCGTCAAACCAGGGGTTTCGTTGTGGTGGCCGTGCGAAACCCAGCACTTTAGAGGCGGCGTCCCTGATGGCATTTTGGCAATGTTGCCACTGGCTATCAATACTTGATGCTGGCTGCATAGGACTTCGTAGAAGGTTTTGAAAGACTCGGTTGGAGAAGGACCTGGCGATCTCTTGCGATTGTAGTCGGCCGACGTCAAACTTCCTCACAGTATTTCCATTACTTGGCGCTGGTCGGGATATCCGCAGTCGTACCTTGGCTACAACAATGTAGTGATCCGAGTCAATGTTGGCCCCTCGGAAAGTTCGGACATCCATGATACTGGAGGAGTGCCTTGCGTCGATCGCAATGTGGTCAATCTGGTTGACGGTTGATTGATCGGGAGATCTCCGTGTCCCTCCATGTTCGCCCCTGCAGCACTTAACAAAAATTATGTACCTACAAAACTACATGTTTTTATACCCCATCCCATAGGATAGGAGGTATATTAAGTTTGTTTCATAGTTTGTAACTATGTAACCTGTTCTTTCTAGGTCCCGAAGCAGTACCAGTATAAAAATTTTCAAAATCCGCCCAATTTACTTAATAGCATAAAAATTCAAAGTTGTCGTAGGAAGCTGAAATTCGGTACGCGTTATCCTCGCTCAAGTTTATTGTGATCGACATTTCAAAAAAAGGCAAAAACCGCCCGCTTTTGGGCGTGGTCATATTTCATTTGCATTTTGTTAAACATTTTTTATTCGACATATTTTCTTCGAATCCAAAAAAGTTGCGCCATATCAGATATGTGTGAAAGCTATCAACTGAAATGAAAAAAATTTTCATTTCAGTTGATAGCTTTCAGAGTTGAAAATGCAATACAATCTAACTAGGCGTGACTTGCATCTGCTCCTGACACTAACAAGCGCTTTCGGCATTTTCCAAGCTTTTCACGCATAAAGTTAAGTTTCGTGTAATCTCAAGTGGCCTGCACAGCGTAACAACATAGATTTTATGTGAAAGACCTCCAGTGATTTGTTAAAACCGCAAAACTATTTCGTTGCAGAATAGTGTATAGACATTCTTTGTTTTTCTTTTTGACAATACTTAATCACCAATGCCAGGCACTCGCTCACTGTCTAAAGAGAAAATCTCTATGATGTCGTCACCGTCAACTTTCAAATCGCCTGCCACTGCTACATCAAACTCATCTAAAAACTCTAAAACTGGGGACAAAAAAGTTTGTTTATCTACCCAGCTCAAGGATCTGGATATCAATTTGACTGCGAAATTTACTCCGAGTTTTAACTCAAAACTTAGAACTTTAATCCGAGTTTGAAATCAGGGTAAACACGATGATAACCGAATCAATTGCATTGTTAAACACCCGTATGCAGCAATTTGGAGCTGAAATTATAGTTTTAAGAGAAGAGAATACGAAAGTGAAAGAGCAGCTAGCTGACATGCACCACGAGGAACGTCTGTGTGATGTAATTGTGCGCGGAGTCCCACTGTCACCGGAAGAAAATGCAGTCGATCTGGCAAAGAGCATCGCCGCCACACATCGATGCATTTCGCCTCAAAAGCAAAATTCGCAGTGATGACAACATGCACCCGCACCCACTTCTCATACGGCTCTACTTACATTCCGAGCAGAGAGCGTTACTCGCCGCTTTTCGTTCAAGCAGACCTTTGACTTTGGGATCGGTAATCATGTTAGGACCTGACTTTGGGATCGGTAATCATATTAATACCCCCGATCGCGCCACCTCATCTCAAATGTCCACTCATTCTGCTCGCATTTACATTGGCGAGAGTCTTATACCTGAAAAAAGCTCTACGCTGCGATATGCTATGCGTCTACGCAACAAGGGACTGCTGCACTCTGTACGAACAAGAAATGGGCTGGTATACGTGAAAAAGAGCGCTAATGATACTGAATTTCGCATAACAACAACAACGAAGCTGTCGCGAAAGCCTTTTTTTTCTTGCCATACACCATATCCACACGCTGCTTGTTCACCGATCACCGTCAACGTCAACATGGGCAGATCCAGATTTATGCAATTATGTATTTTTCTAATTGGTATTTATCATTTTCAATATTTGTCTTAGACTTGAAATCTCTCTTATTTTATATCTTTTTCTTCTTTCTTATTTTATACCCTTGTCTAATTCTAAACTTCTGTATGTTGATGAATGTGTATCATAGTAATTATTTTGTTATTTTTTATAGTCGAGTTTGTGACTGTGTTTCTGTTTCTAACTTTGTCTTTGAATATGGTTAGCAATAATTCAACGAACACTTACACTGAACGAACGATGAACATCAATGTTCCCAACGTTAAATATCTCACATCCTCTCGGTTATTTTTCACGCATGCAGTTAAATTGTGGAACTCGTTACCTCCACATTTAAAATCTATCAACAGAACTGCTGTCTTCAGGTCGGCTATTGACAATTTTTTCACCACGGTTTAAGTACACATTTATTCATCACTATTTTTTTCTTTTCGTCTTATTCTTTCTATTGCCTTCTAAACATCTTTTCTCTATCTCTCTTTGAATCTATTTCTTTCTTCACCTTCTTCTCCAGTTTTAAGACACTTTTGTAACTAATTTTAAGTTTATATTTTGTAATCTCCGGATCATTAACTTTTGTAAAGAGGTACAATAAAAGACTATGTCTTAATGTACACCCGAAATATAATAATAAATTGAATTGAATTGGGCTCTACTTTCCTTTAGGACAGCACGAACTTTGACTCCCGGTTTGTTTTAAACGCTTTCTTATAATTTTAGTAGACGTTCCACACCAAAATTATGCAAAGCAAATGTTTATTTAATAAATTAGCAAAAATATAATATTTTCCAAATGTTTATTTAATAAATTAGCAAAAATATAATATTTTCCATACAATTTGGTTGAGTTTATTTTTTTCTCAGCTGTCAAATGTGAAAGGCTTCAACGTCTGATGTCACTAGTGACGTTTATGTTGTCATCTCGAAATGAGCGCGTTCAGCCTTTCGTGTAGAACCGATTAAAATCTGATATTTTGGAATAAGCGAATTTTCAACGCAGTATTTTTGAGAATGTTGTAAACAACGCAATTTTTTAGAAATTATTACCAAAAATCGCGTTTTTTCGCGCGATTTTCGGTATTATTTTCTAAGAAAATATCGTTTCTTTAGACTTTTTGAAAATAATTACAAAAATCCCGCAATTGTTGAACTTCCTAATAATCTCCCGATTTTTTTACCGCAACTTTTGGTTGAGGTCAACGTTTTTTTGACGGTAACTTTTAAGTTCCCGTGCTTGGCCACAGGCGCCTGCCAGACAATTGGCACCTACCCTTAGCGGAGCGACGAAGTCGCGTGAGCGGCTAAACCCTGCGAAAAAGAGAGTTAAAATCCTTTTAACCCGCGAAGCGGGCCACCAAAACACTGTTGTGTGAAAAAGCAATTTTTTTGCAGAGAAAGTTTAAAAATTAATTTACATTGTTCATAAATGGCCTAAATATAAAACATTTACTACAAAATAATGTTTCAAAATAACAAAATAGTTCACACAGTAAAACAAGTAGCCGAGCTTTTACCGAAAAAGTATTTCACGTTGGCTGAACGCACCCATTTTCGTACTTTCCAAACGTCAAAAATACGACAAAAATAACCTCAAATATGTGCGAAAATTACGAATTTTAAATCGTTTTTTAACCATTGCTAGCGCGTTTTCGATAATTTCTTTTGGACACAACATAAAAAACGCTGTTTTAAAGCCGTTTTCGGTGGTCCCGAAAAAAACTATAAATTATTTAGTGGTGATCATAAAGGAAAGGCGCCCCTTGAATTGAACTGAATTGAAATTGAATTGAAAAAATTTTGCCACGCCCACTTTTGGGGGCGTTTTTAAGTACAAACCAAGTTTTTAATGTGAAAATGCAATCAACACGTGTATTTCACTTCTGATATAAAATATAAAAAAAAACGATGTAATTGAAAAGGGGTGGATGCCACGCCCATTTTTAAGGGAGAAGATTCTTTAACCGAGAAATTCTAAATACAGATGAAGTTAATAGAAACTGAGATTTAACAAGCAAGATTTATGACACAATTCGGAGCTTGAAAGTGGTCAATTGGAATGGGGTATCCAACGACTCGCCTAAGCGGATTGTAACCCTCCCTTTAGTTTTTTTTTTTTTTTGAAAACAGAATTGCAATAAATGTGTAGTCTTTATCATAAAGTTTTACTGGCGGTCGCTTGCCCCAAAGCCCATCCTCTGTCATTTCCATTCTACCTACCTACATATGTGCCTTTTTTCATAATAATCTGAATTCTCATTCCATCCATATCCCACAGAAACAGAGGAAAAAAATGTGTATCTTCTGCTTACACTTCTTTTTTTTGTTTGCCAGCTTGCCGTATACCTAGAAGTACATGTACGCTGTAGATGTATATACGTCTGCGCTCTGCCTGTGTGCGTGATCTGCCTGGGCTTCCGTCTGCGATAGGAAAAAGAAATCATTGAAAGGTAGCTCACTAACACATAGAAATACGTTTACATGAAATTTAAGTTGGCTGTTTCGGGGCACCTACCCTTAAAGAAGATACATCTAACAAATTAATGTAAAAATATGATAACCTTGTTAAGGTTTGCTTCCTACACCCACGCACAGTATATAATTATTTTTAGTTTCTTAAACACATTAAAAGAGTTCTTTATTTTATTTTAGTAATGTTTTATTTTTTGTTTCTTAATGCTAACTAAGTAGGTATAATAAAGTAAAAGGAAACTTAGGAGACGACGCTTAGCTTCAACGGATAACAAAGAACTGATCTGCTTAGACTCGAGCAAGTACGATAAGAACTTACATGCTGCAATCCAAGCTTGGGTCTCAACAACACAAGCTTAACTTAATCCCTAAGCGTCGTTTTGTTGCTAGGCTATTGATAGCTGTTCTCTCCAGCTTTATCTTCGCAGAAGATGAAATTGGAGAAAATACTCAACACAACTCATTGAACACACACTTAGTATTTGTGCACACACACATATTTTTTCTACTTTTATTTTAATTACCAAAAATTAAAAAAAATATTCTTGTAAACTAAATCTACTTCTTATTATTTTTTATTTTGATTATTTTATCGATTGTTAATAAGATATGTGGGTGGTCATTCGTTGAGGATGAGCTGGGATTATCATAATGTAAACAAGCGATTTACAGTCATCCGTTGAGGATGCTATGTGCAATGCAAAGCATTGTTATCATCCGTTGAAGATGCTATGCTGTATCTTGGCTTCCGTTAAGGCTTGCCGAAGTATCCGTTGAGGACACTGTGTGGGCGTTTTGGTACGGCATATGTGGATGCCGTAACTTCTCCATCCCTATGTTTCTGCTCCGAAGAATCTAGAGTTTTGAGTTGAATATATACTTTCGTATTATGCGCGTTCTTGCGCTTTTGCAATTTAATTATGATGTAAGCAAATATTAAGTGTCCAATTATTCTAAAAAGTATTGTACTATATGTTATGCCACTGTTAATATAGTGTTTATTCTTAATTTCTTCTAGGAGTTTTCTGTTTTCAATGCTCTTGAAGTGTTATTCAGCGCTAGTTATGTTCCTTGTTACATTTCTAATTCTTATGTCATTAAAATTTGGTATTATAAAATTGTCATTTACAACTACATTTTCGTAGACAATATTATTAATTATAATTCTGCAATTTTCAAAGTTGATTAGATTATTTCCATAAAACATTACATCATACATGTTACAGGTATGAATTAGTTTTGTTTTTTCTATATTTTTCGTTACAACAATATTATTTGTTAACTGTTTTATTTCAACATTTTTATTAATTTTAAAGTTACATATAGGGTTTTCTTTTAAATTTTTTTCTATACAATCTCTTCTACCTATCTTGAATTGGTTTTAATTTTTTTTTGTAGTATAATTGGTTCTTCAGTGTATTCATACAGTGTATAATTACTTATGATTAATTCTTTAAATTTTGTGTCTTATTCTAATTTATTTTTGTTAAGTATTGGTTCAATAATATCTTTGTCAAAAGTTTGATTGGAATAATAAGGTCTCATAACTACAAAAATTACTTGATTATTATTAAGAATGGCAGAACTTTTAATATTAATCAAATCTTTTAAAGTTATATTATAGGTTTCTATCTCTTTATAAGTCAAAATATCTCTCCCTAGTACTCCTAATCTGCACAACATTAAATTTTCCTTTACTTTTCTTACTTGCTCTCTATATAACTGAATGTCGTACTGTATCTGAAAAATGTGCTGCATGTGTTCTATTTCTGGGGAGTGTATTTCCGCACGGATCCCGGCCGGGAGATCCCGGCCTCCCGGCCGGGGAACTCTCTTTTCTCGCTCAATTTAGTGGTTTGCATTTCTCCCGGCCGAGAGATTTTTATTTCTCTCACGAAACTGGTGAATTGTACTATTCCCCCGGCCGGGAGATTTTGTGGTATTCACCACTTCTCCCGACAGGGAGATTTATTTTGTCAAGCAATTGAATTACTATCAACATTTTGACAGGTCATGTTTATAAGCAAGACCAAGGTAATTGGATTTTCTTACTACTTGCAACATTTTTTGACAAGTGATGTATACCAACTTTGCAGCAACCACTGCGAAGTCCAACATCTTTTGACAAGTCGTGATCATCGGATTCACACTAATGTGCGTTTCGTTTGGAGTCAAAAAAAATTTGAAGTGGGTATGGGTATGTCAAAACTGACAGATCTAAATTTGAAAACGTTTCTTTAGTGGCAAAAATGAGGGGAAATTAAGGGGAAAACTGACATTTCTCGAATCTGAAATCGCAGAATAAAATCTCGATTTTTAGCAAGATTCATTTTCAGATTTACCAATACCAACAGACTGTGTTGACAGTTCGCTTGTTAACTTCGTGTAAATTTGGAACGGGTTGGTCTTTCTGCAGAAATAATTTTGTTTTGTTTTATAAAATGTTTGTCGTGGTGTTCTGAAGAAACACCCACGACTTTGCCAAATGTTAAATTAAAGCAAGCAGGCTTCGAATTGCGTATGTTATAAGGGACTTGGTGCACAAATGTACTAGCAAATAATAAAGTTGAGGCTTTTGAATGTAAAAAGATAACAATGGCTTATTTTGTTTCTAGTTTCGTCACAAAAAAGAACAGAAAATTTCCCGCAACAAAGCCACAGCAAAATGTAAACAAACTAGGGATGGCAAACAATTTTTTCAGTTGGTACCTAACAAAGTAGGGATGGAAAACAATTTTTTCATTTAGTACTAAAACGCCAATGTACTCAGATTAATTTTGCCTTAAAAAAAAAATAATATGCCAATTAAAATAAAAGTTTTTTAATGGGAAATATTCGTATAGCTCTGCATTTTTACAAAAATAAAATCTCGAATTATCGCTAATTTGAGCAAAATGAGTGCAATCCAGTAAAGTAAAAGTGTATTTCAAGCTAGGTTGGTATGGTGTATAGACATCTTCAATGAATTTTTTTTAAACCTTGAATGTTTTGAACCTCTTCTTCGTAAATATATCACATTGAGCAAAAAAAATATTTGTCATAATTTCGTAGTAAAACGGCAGCAACTTTAATTAAAGCATAAGAAGTTCTTTATCGAAACGCGTACAAAGTACTATTTTAAACGATCGTTAACAGAGTATTTCGGCGAAGTATAATTTCAATACCTTAGATATTTTTGGCGAATGTAAATCAATGTAAAAATGTAACACCATTACGTATCGAAGTTTCTCTTTTTGTTGCGCTAACTTATTCGTAACAATTTATTTACGCTAACGCCGAGTTGTAATTGTTTCTGTTTTTAAAACAGTCACTTATGGTTATTGTTGCATAGTGGCATCAACAGATTGCTGAAATAAAAATATTATAGTTAAGTTAATTACCTGACGTTCAGTTCTGCCATTTCATTGTTTGATAAAAAAATGTAGCTTCGGCTTTATCGTCTTGTTTGGCAATCGTAAAGAGAAAACGTAATCTTACGTAACTCTTCTAGAGCAAAACTCTAGTTCAAAAATTCGTTTAGTCTGACAGCTCAGACAAAAAAATTATTGGTCCACAGTTTTTAAAATTATAAAACTGCACATCTTCAGATTAACTGTCAAAACCCGCACCAATTTTAAAACCTCGAGAAGATCTAGCAATTTTGTATTTCCTGTACTATTGTTGTCCACATAAAAGCAAAATACATAAGTACAGAACACGAAGAAAACTATTGGTCCCGAAAATAAATAAATTTTTTCAGGAAATGTCATTTTGAAGCAGATTCAAAGTCGACGTATAGTGACGGAGTGAAGTTAAAGCCAAAGCCTCTTTGTGAAGCTGCCTTTAAACACGGCTCATAGCGATCAGCTATGGCGCCCGTATGCTACCCGCAGTAAACATAAAGGCTTCTATGCTACTGGGAAAGAGAGTTTTGTGGTTGGCAGGACGATAAGGTGCGGCTAAGGGTGCGGCAGAGCACCTTTCAACTGCAAAACAATTAGCTTTTAATGGATTGACGTCTACTGGTATTTCAAGTGCAGGATCCCTCCGAGATCAAGATCCGGGAGTGCCTTTTTGTATGGAAAACAAACAAAAATTACACTTAAACGTAAATAGCTATTTTAAAATTGTAACCCTGTGTTTCGATGAACGAGAGAATTGTAGACTTGATCAGCCTTCCTAGGAAAGGCTGAAAATATTTGAAATATAAAACACGGAAAGGATCACAAAAAGGTACCTACACGAATTCATGGAGATCACATCTATCGGCACACTCCAGGTTCGGTAGTTTATTAATAATTCGCACTTCTTCAGAAACTAAAAGGTCAATGGCACTTCTTAAGCCTTTGACAAAACGTGAGAACTTACTTTAGGTGGCGCTACATTTCAGGTTTTTTATTTTTTTGTGGTTGAATCAAACAAAAAAATAAATTGAGATTTTTTGTGATAGTATAGGTGGGAATAGGTGAGACCTGCCATATGTTAGTTTTGTTTGAAGGGTGGGAAGGCCAATACAATTGTACTGGGTCGGGTTGAGCAAAAAAGTACAATCGGAGTAAAAGTACAATGTTTTGTAAAAACTATGTTTTCTTCAAGGTAAAATGGTAATTTACTTAACTATAATATTTTTATTTCAGCAATCTGTTGATGCCACTATGCAACAATAACCATAAGTGACTGTTTTAAAAACAGAAACAATTACAACTCGGCGTTAGCGTAAATAAATTGTTACGAATAAGTTAGCGCAACAAAAAGAGAAACTTCGATACGTAATGGTGTTACATTTTTACATTGATTTACATTCGCCAAAAATATCTAAGGTATTGAAATTATACTTCGCCGAAATATTCTGTTAACGATCGTTTAAAATAGTACTTTGTACGCGTTTCGATAAAGAACTTCTTATGCTTTAATTAAAGTTGCTGCCGTTTTACTACGAAATTATGACAAATATTTTTTTTGCTCAATGTGATATATTTACGAAGAAGAGGTTCAAAACATTCAAGGTTTAAAAAAAATTCATTGAAGATGTCTATACACCATACCAACCTAGCTTGAAATACACTTTTACTTTACTGGATTGCACTCATTTTGCTCAAATTAGCGATAATTCGAGATTTTATTTTTGTAAAAATGCAGAGCTATACGAATATTTCCCATTAAAAAACTTTTATTTTAATTGGCATATTATTTTTTTTTTAAGGCAAAATTAATCTGAGTACATTGGCGTTTTAGTACTAAATGAAAAAATTGTTTTCCATCCCTACTTTGTTAGGTACCAACTGAAAAAAATGTTTGCCATCCCTAGTTTGTTTACATTTTGCTGTGGCTTTGTTGCGGGAAATTTTCTGTTCTTTTTTGTGACGAAACTAGAAACAAAATAAGCCATTGTTATCTTTTTACATTCAAAAAGCCTCAACTTTATTATTTGCTAGTACATTTGTGCACCAAGTCCCTTATAACATACGCAATTCGAAGCCTGCTTGCTTTAATTTAACATTTGACAAAGTCGTGGGTGTTTCTTCACCTAAAAATATACGAATACCGCGACCTGTGACTGTCGAAGAACATGATTAGGATGAATACAGTTTTTCCATTTCAAGCCAATGTTGAAATTAAAGTTTTTGCACTAGTCAATGCAATACAAACATTTTATAAAACAAAACAAAATTATTTCTGCAGAAAGACCAACCCGTTCCAAATTTACACGAAGTTAACAAGCGAACTGTCAACACAGTCTGTTGGTATTGGTAGATCTGAAAATGAATCTTGCTAAAAATCGAGATTTTATTCTGCGATTTCAGATTCGAGAAATGTCAGTTTTCCCCTTAATTTCCCCTCATTTTTGCCACTAAAGAAACGTTTTCAAATTTAGATCTGTCAGTTTTGACATTCCCATACCCACTTCAAATTTTTTTTGACTCCTAACGAAACGCACTTTAGTGTGAATCCGATGATCACGACTTGTCAAAAGATGTTGGACTTCGCAGTGGTTGCTGCAAAGTTGGTATACATCACTTGTCAAAAAATGTTGCAAGTAGTAAGAAAATCCAATTACCTTGGTCTTGCTTATAAACATGACCTGTCAAAAATGTTGATAGTAATTCAATTGCTTGACAAAATAAATCTCCCTGTCGGGAGAAGTGGTGAATACCACAAAATCTCCCGGCCGGGGGAATAGTACAATTCACCAGTTTCGTGAGAGAAATTAAAATCTCCCGGCCGGGAGTAATGCAAATTCACCACTAAATTGAGCGAGAAAAGAGAGTTCCCCGGCCGGGAGGCCGGGATTTCCCGGCCGGGATCCGTGCGGAAATACACTCCCTTCTGATAAATCTTTTCCAAGGCTTTGATAAATTTTTAATAGTTGACTATTTATCTGGTTTTGTTGTTTGTTCATATGGTCTGTCACGTTAAGGCTATTTAAAATATTTCTATTATTTTTCTCATTAACAACTAACTTTTCCTTTATTTCTATCTCATCGTCAGAGTCCATGGTACCTGCTAAAATTTTTAAACCTTTACCCCAAATACAAATAGTCCTCTTCTTATCCTAGTATGTGGCAAAAAGCGTTTTATTTCTTGTTCTAGTGCATTTAAGTTATGTAACATAGTTGGGTAGTGATCAGAGTAACTTAGATTTGCTATATTATTTTTAATTATGTTTAAATTTAGCTCCCATGATTCTATGTCTATAGTATGCAAAATTTTCTTATATGTTTTAACAACTTGTAACTCCTGATCCTTTATCATTATGAATCCTTTTCCTTCATTTAAAATTTGTAAGTCGAGTCTTTGTCCTTGTACAGTAAGTATTGTCGTCAATGTCATTAGTCTTCTGAATCTGGATTCAATTGATCTGAAATTTGCGTGGTTTATTTATTTAGATTTATGGTATTGAACATTATTTGTTGCCAAAACAGTTATTTTATTATTTCTTGTCTAAATCTGGGTTTTAATTTTCGAATTTTCCTTTCCTGATAATAAATTTTGTCTCCCTCTTTATGTTCGATAGGACTTTCTCTATTTTCATTAGGCTTTTGAATAGTTGTAATATTATTATTGAGCGACTTTAAAAGGGATTTCCTTTCTAATGTCTCGGCTATTCTTTTGGATTAATTGAATTATCTAATTATTAATTCAATCTAATTGAATTATTGTATGCAAATAGTGCCTTTAATATTGCTTTTTTGTACTTATTCTATTATGGTTTTTTAATATCCTAAGGTGTTCTATTAAAGTAGAGTGAAATCTTTCTATTGGTGAGTTTGAGTTAGAATTGATTACTGTTGTAAAATGTACTTCAATATTTTCTTTTCTCAGAAATTCCCTAAAATCTATGGATGTCGCTGCTCTTTCTTGATCTATTACCATTAACTTTGGTTTTCCGAAAGTTCCGAAATATTTCAAAATAGCTTCTTTAAGATGTATAGAATTCCTTGTTTTTAACTGTTCTGCGTGAACATATCTACTGTATTTATCAATTATTGTTAATACTGGTACACCCTTTTCAGGAAAAAATATGTCAAAAGTATTATTTCTAACGGGTGTTTTAGTTAATTCAAATTTTTGTTTTACTGGGTTTCTGTCATATTTTTCTTCTTGGCATATTTGGCAATTATTGATGTATTTTGTCAGTTTCTCTTTAAGTTTAGGAAAGCAATATTCGCGCTTGATGTGCTCCAGCGATTCTCCAATACCTCTATGATTATTTTCTTTGTGATAATTGATTATAATTTCGTCTTGCTTTTCTTCCTCTACCACATATTTTAGAATAATCTCACATTTAAGAATTCTAAACTGTCTATTTCTAGCACAGTGTTCTTTGTAAACATTTTTTATTTTGAGATAAAGTTCTAAGTCTTTAACGTAAATTGCATTAATTCCTTTAAGGTTGAAATGATTTTTCATGATTTGAATTATGTCTGCTTCTGTAAATTCTTTATATTTTATAATTTTCCTTGTTTTATCAAATATGCTTTTAATTTTAATCTGATTTGATCCACTGGAGAGTTAATCTATGATAAATTGGGTTCTTAATATGTTTAATACTGGTTCTGATATTGAAATGAAGTCTTGCTCATCCTCTTGCCCACCATGTACTAGCGGTGAGTCGTTTCAGCTTTTCAACGTAATGAAACGAAACAGCTTTTTTTTTTAAGAAAATAACTAGTTTTAAAACCAGTTACAAAAAAAAAGTTTTTTTTTTCATTTCGGCTGAAATGTAGATAAACTTACTTATTTTAAAGTTAAAAAAACAGAATCCTCTCATTATTTTTTTAAATTTTACTTTGCTTGAAATTTATAGTGAAAAGCGATATTCATCGAGGTTAACGTTTAAAAACATAAGATTATAAACATTTTCTGCTGTCAGCCTAGTCCTTCTCTCTGATATTATGTTACCGGTTTTTGAAAACATCCGTTCACACGGAACTGACGTGGCGACTACATTACACTTTTTTATTAGCAACTTTGTTAAGTTTGGATAGACGTGTCGATGATTTTTCCACCATAGTAATGGACAATTCCATTGTCCATTTTTGTTTTTCCTGTGAAGGATTTCATCAGCCAGAAACATTTCGATTTCTTTTATGGCTTTCGAAGCAGGAGTTTCTTGTGTTGAATGTTGACTCACAATTTCGTCGAAAATGGCCCAAGGACTTAGTTCGTCTTTCTCCCCACCAGCGCCTTCTGGTTCTGCAGTAAGTTGATCTCTTTAAGAGGACTGTTCTATTATTTCTGCCACAAGTTTCTTAGCTTCGTCCTTTGTTTTCGTAGCCTCATCTGCATCAGAAAAAGCTTGCATTTTGAAACGAGGGTCCAGAAATGTGCATAAGGCAATACTCCCATTTTGTTCAATTCCTGCAAATCGATTGTCCAAACCAGCTTTCACTTCATTAATAACTTTGTGCACAATTTGAAAAAAATTCTCCTTGCACATCATTTTATTGCTCTTGTGACAACTATAACTAAACTCCCTGTCAAAATCTTCTCCCCACTTATAACATTTGTAATCTCTTCAAAAGGTTTTAAAACCTGGCAGAGTTGCGAAAAGGAAGACCACTTTTAAAATGCCTTCGTTACTTCTTTTTATATGCCCCACTATTTTTCTTACCTTGTCAACATCGTCCTTCAAAAGTTTTAAGGCATCCTCAACCACTAAATTGAGTGTGTGCGCATAGCACCCAAGTGATTCCATCCTAGTATGTCCTTTATTGCCCTTTTCATATTTGACGCATTATCACTAACAACAAAGTTAACTTTATCTTGGAGGTCCCACTTTCTTAACAGTTCGGTTATTTCACCTGCGACATTTTCTGAAGTATGATTTCCCTCGAATTGGCAGCACCTAGCAACACTGTTTTCAATTCTATGTCTTTTGTTATGAAGTGGCCGGTTACTGCCATATAGGTCTCAGCTACTTTTGAAGTCCAGAGATCAGTCGTTATGCATACATTCTGCACTCCTTTCGAAAGCTTAATAGATGCATCTTAATAGATGTCTCAGTTTTCGTATAAAGCTCGTGCAACATCGATCCGGAAACTGTCTTCTTACTTGGAAGCTTATACCCTGGTATCCATCGCATCAATTTCCTGAAAGCTCTTTCCTCAACTAAGCTGAATGGGTAAAAACCGTCAACTACCATGTCTAGCACATCAATGTCAATTAATTTCTTTTGCTCAGCACTAACTTTTTTCGAAACATATGAGTCCATAATCTTTTGCCGCTTTAAGTGTGGCGTTACACTATTTTGCACAGTTTCTGATGACCTACTTGTTCCAGCAACAGGTTCATCATTTGCACATTGAATGCCCTGATGGGGTCCTATCCGAGTTTGAAATTCAATTTGATTTACCGGCGTATCCGACAAAAATGTCGATGAGTAAACTGAAGTATGTTTTCTCATTAAATGCATTTTTAAGTTCGAAGTCGTTGATTTAAAACTAAAAACGTCTTTACAAGTTTTACAAATGGCTTTCCCGCTTTCATTCCTTTCAAAATGAAGCCATATGTTTTCGGTTTCTCGCTTTGTGTTGAGGATGAGGAATAAAGCAAAGAGTTTCGCATGATTTGTTTATTAGAGTATTTGTTTGCATAGGCATGTATGAAATGTATACTCGTTTTGGTTTGGCATTCCGCCCATAGCGTTGGGTAATTATGAATTTATGATTACTTATGGTTGGTTTCTTGCATTGTAAGCGTGTATAGGTAAACGATGTGTGTAATAAGAGAACAACAGCGAGTGCCGCAGCCGATGTTTTCGTTCTTCTGCTATTATTTTTTTATGTGTGAATGTGATTTTATTTGCGCTTAAGTAGTCATAAATAATTTATTATAAAACCGTTTTTTTCTTTAACGAAAACGGTTATTCCGTTTTAGAACGAAAAGCGGTTTTTAAAAACAGTTAGTTTTATAACTACCCACCCCTACTATGCACTGTGGCTGCGTCGCCAGCTACTTCTTCACTATTAATCTCAATTTCTGTTTTATCAGTGCTGATGGCTTTGATTTTAGAGTTATTAAGCGGCGGAATTTTATTCAAACCCTTACCAAACTTTGCTTCGTGCCATCGTTATTGACTTCATCCTGCTTAATGCATCCGCATTACTGTTTTTCTTTCCTGGCTTACATTCAATATCGGAGTCAAATTCTTCTAAACGTAACTTCCATCTGATCAGCTTACTATTGGGTTCATTTAAATTTTTTAACCAAACTAGTGGCCTGTGGCCTGTTTGGATTTTAAATTTATTTCCATATAAATAAGGTCTAAAATATTTAGTTGCCCAAACTATTAAAAGTAATTCCTTTTCTATTGTTGAGTAATTCCTTTCATGTTCATTGAAAGTTCTACTCGCGTAACAGATAGGATGTTCTTTCCCGTTTTGTATTTGTGAAAGTACAGCTCCAAGTGCTACAATAGATGCGTCAGTGCTAAGAACAAAAGTTTTTTTGAATTCTGGATAATGCTAGTATAGGGTCTACCTTAACATGTTCTTGCAATCTTCGAAACATTTATAATACTTTTTTTCTTTAATATCTATTTTTTCTCCCTTTTTGAGCGTCTGTGTAACAGGTTTTGTAAGCCTCGAGAAGTCTTTTATGAATTTCCTATAATAACCTATAAGGCCTAGAAATTGTTTTATCTCCTTTGCCTAGGTATGGGGTCCTTTTTTATAGAATCTATTGTATCCGGATTCGGCTTTATGCCATCAACAGAGACAATGCGACTAGAAATGCGACTTCTTTTTTCAAAAAATCACTTTTGTCTAATTGTACTTTTAAATTTGCTTTCCGCAATGCTTCAAATACTAATGTGAAATTTCGCATGTGTTCTACCAATGAAGTTGAAAAAACAATTATGTCGTCCATATAAACGAAACAGACTTTGCCGTGCCTGAGTACATTATCCATAACACGTTGGAAAATGGCGGGTGCGTTTTTCAACCCGAATGGCATGCGTGTGAATTCATAATGTCCATTTTCTACCGTAAATGCTGTTTTCTTTATATCCCTTTCATCTACTTCAATTTGATGGAAGCCTGAAGCTAAATCAAGAAAAGAGTAATACATTGATTTGCCTTATTTGTCAAAAATGTCATTAATATTCGGTATCGGGTAACGATCATCTATTGTTTTCTCATTGACTTTTCGATAGTCAATGACTATTCTCCATTTCTTCTCACCGGAAGCATCAAACTTCTTTGGAATAATCTACACTGGTGAGGACCAGGGTGAATAACTTGGCCTTATAATTTGTTGTTCTAACATTTCGATAATC
Source organism: Neoascia interrupta (assembly GCA_947623515.1). Classification (NCBI taxonomy): domain Eukaryota; kingdom Metazoa; phylum Arthropoda; class Insecta; order Diptera; family Syrphidae; genus Neoascia; species Neoascia interrupta. The sequence continues at coordinate 140,471,770 of OX392462.1, forward strand.
TGTTTCTGCACTTCTTGTTTATGGATGTATGGGTACCTATAACTTTTAACTTTTCATGTTTCACCTCGTTTTTGAAGCTTAAGTTTTGACCTTTTTGAAAAAATATACCAGAGTTTTTTGTGAGTAATCTTTTAATGTTATCTTTTTCTTCACAATTAAGACGTTCTGTTCAAAATCTCATAATATCTTTTCTTATCTCATTATATTCCATGGTATTGAGTTCCACGCTTTCTACCTCTACTTCTTCTGCTTTGATAGGTTGTTTGATCTTTATTTTAAGGCGTTTCTCTGTGTTATTTTCTAATAATATCCTCGCTATCCAATTTTGTGCACTATATACTCCTCCTATTATTGTAATGTTTCCTATATTATTTTCTTTTATAAAGACATCCCCCTGTTCCTTGTCTACTGGTGCTTCAATTAATAAAACTTGTTTCGGGTTTATTGTATAAGTGTACTGTCTTAATAAGGATTTAAAATTGAGCTTTATCTTTCCTTTTTAATTGATTCGTACTATAGTCAATTTTCATTTTAAAATTCTTAGGGATATCATTTCCAATGATCCCATCAAAATATGGATGAAAATTGTATAGTATATAAGTTACAGGTGGAGAATCACTTCCGAAGTTTTTAAATAGAGTCGCATTGACTACTTCGTTTACTATGGTTTCGTTGTTGAGTGCCCTTATAATTTTTGGGTTGATTTTTGTCCTATGTTGCTGCTTTATTGAGTCTGGGCTTAATAACGAGTTCGATGCTCCTGTGTCTAAAAGTAATTTTAAAATTTTTAAAGGTGTTTCAATATTAATATAAGGTAACGTTTTTATTCCGAGGCTTGTTCCTGAAAATTTTCCTGATTAAATATTTCTTCGCAGTTTATATTTTAATGTTATTTCTTCCATGGCCATTTTGTTGCCTTTGCAATGAGGATGGAGAGGGATCTACATCCATTGGTACTGGGCGGTTGTTTCAACCATTATTTCTTTGATTTCGATAGTGATTATTCGGATTATTCCTAAAATTTTGGTTACAATTTTGTCTGTTCTGATTATTGGGATGATTTCTAAAATTCTGGTTAGGAGCCTGTCTGTTAGGATTGTAATTATTCCAAAAATTTTGGTTCGCATTTTGCCTCTGATTAAATCTGTTTTGATTATAAAAATTTTGGTTAGGGACCCAGTTTCCTTGATTATACTGTTTCTTATCTCGGGCGTTCTTATTGCTATCCGATGCAGAAATCGTGTCTAACAACATTAACGATATTTCAAAGGCTTCTTCCAGCGTTTCTGGTTTACGACTTAGTATAATAGTTTTAAGAGGTTTTCTTAATCCTGTCATAAAAGCCTCCAGGCCCTCCCTTATGTTTCGCCTAAGCATTCTTTTACAGATCACTGGCTCTTGTTCAGTTTGCCGTAATTTGGTATTGAAAGTCGTTAATTTGTCAAGTATGTCATCGTAAAATTTTCGGATGCTAACTGTTTGTTTCATAAGGCTAAACTGATTGTATAGTACTCTCTCGTCTCTATGGACACTAAAGTGCCTAAGAAGAATGATCTTTACATCATCCCAGTTATCGGCATTGCCGGTAAGTCTGACCCTGTCTGCTGCCTTACCTTTAAGTTTGTTTTTGATTCCTTGGAACCATAGACCTAAAGGTGCCTGCTCTTTCTGCCTCAGTATTGTCCATACTGTGTCTATGCTTCTTATAAAGCTGTCTAGCTCACTAAGCCTACCATCAAATTCTGGAATGTTTTAAATAATGTCTGGTGTTTGCAAAACGTTCGCCATTTTTTAATAAAGAGGGTAAAAAAATTCTAATTGTTTTCTTTGTTTGAATAAAATATTGTTATACCTATTTTTCTTTTATATATCCTTATACTTATAGGAAAATCAATTAATAATGAAAAAATTCTCACAGCTTCATTTCGTTATGATGATTTCCTTTGATCTGCTTATATGGTCCTGCTTCTTGTCTTCGTGATTCCGTTGTCGAGCACGTTGGGGCATTTAGAAATTCTTGCCACTATCAATTTAACTTCTTTATAGAACACGTTGGGGCATTTTGGAAATTCTTCCCACTATTATTGTAACTTTTTTATCGATCACGTTGGGGTATTTTGGAAATTCTTGCCACTATTAATATAACTTCTTTTTTTTCTTTGAATTATTCCCTCTCTATGGGGATTCGCAGCATTGACCATACGTACTGGTATTGGCTGATAAATAACTCTTCACTGAATTGATTTAATCGATTTTCGCTCGATTCACTTTTCAATGTTAAAAAACCTTTTCTTTGTCCACTAAAACCTTTTAAGTTCGTACGATATTCGCTCGTCTCACTTTTCAAAAATTATTAGTTTTCACAAAGAAATAAGGATACCGATGCCGACTTAACACATTATTTGACGAATTTTAGACCACGCGTCTTCACTCAGCGTTAGTGAAAAACCCGGTCAGCATCCTACCGACTGCGCCAATTAAATTCTCGCGAATTTTATTAATAAGAAAATAAAATCATTTTTGGGCCCCGACGATTGGGCCTTTTAGGGAATAAAACACAGATTCAATTTACTCATATATAGAGGCTTATTATAGAGGTTTATTATAGAGGACACCTAACCAGCACTGAACTGACTTCAGAGTCTCCCTGGACTTTTATAGTGTGTGATGATGAATTTGGAATGGCTTGGAGTTTGATCCAAATTATCATTTGCTTATTAAGCAATCCCTTGCGATTGTTAATAAAATATGTGGGTGGTCATCCGTTGAGGATGAGCTGGGATCATCATAATGCAAACAAGCGATCGCAAGTGTGCAATGTTTACAGTCATCCGTTGAGGATGCTATGTGCAATGCCAAGCATAGTTATCATCCGTTGAAGATGCTATGCTGTATCTTAGCTTCCGTTAAGGCTTGCCGAAGTATCCGTTGAGAACACTGTGTCGGCGGTTTGGTACGGCATATGTGGATGCCGTAACTATACAAATGTACGATACAAACATATATACGATCTTAACTTAATTGATACTGTCATTATTACTTTTTATCATTAGAATTTTTCTTTTCCTGGCCAGGTATTAATTCTTCCGTGTCTTTGTAATTGACACTTAGCTTTCTCTACAATCTTATCCTTAATGTAACTTGTAAGAATAATTTGCGCCGATTCCTCAAAGGAGCTTATGGCCGATTCAGGAGCGTCTACCCTGTACAGGAAATCAATTAAATATTGGTTGTTACCATCGAACTCAGGTATTTTGCTTATAAGGTCTAAAACTAACCTAAACTTTTCTTTTGGGCTAACAAGTTCCATTATACTGCAAAAATAAAGGTGTGGTCTGCGAATAGGTACTCACTCAGTGACTTGTAAATGGGGTAGATAAGGTTCCTTGGACTTCGTCACTCTTGCGATGTTTTGATGTGTTGTTTGCTGATTCTAAGTTGTAAATCGCGGTATGACTGTATGTATGTTAACCTTTTTTCACTGTTTTCCGTAAGTGGAAGAGGCTATTTTATTACTATTTAATTATTATTAATTTTTTTGTTTTAGTTTTTCCAATCTATTTATAATTTTTTTTTATTATGAGCGGAAGGGAGCGTTTCATTGAGTGGTGGAATCAACGTATCGTTGATTTTAATTCAATTTTGCTATTTTTTATTGTACGCATGTACATAACGCGTAGAGTTTACCGCTTGTTTATCACTTATTTTTTTTTACTAGGGTGACTAAAGTTTACCGCGTGTTTATCACTTATTTTTTTTACTAGTGGGTGACTTATTGTTGTTCATTTTAATACACACGTATTAGTTAGATCATTTCCCAAACAAAGTGCGTGGCCTTAGATTTTGCACTCATTTCCCTGATTTTGAGTGAAACTTTTTATAATTCTTTTTTTTTATCACAAACCACACGAAATAATTTTTAATTATTACTCTCGTTCCACACACCGAACTGTTTTTTTTTTTTTGTTGACTGCGCCAATTGTGTTTAGTTTCTTAAACACATTAAAAGAGTTCTTTATTTTATTTTAGTAATGTTTTATTTTTCATTTCTTAATGCTAACTAAGTAGGTATAATAAATTAAGAGGAAACTTGGGAGACGACGCTTAGCTTCAACGGATAACACAGAACTGATCTGATTAGACTCGAGCAAGTACGATAAGATCTTACATGCTGCAATCCAAGCTTGGGTGTCAACAACATAAGCTTAGCTTAATCCCTAAGCGTCGTTTTGTTGCTGGGCTATTGATAGCTGTTCTCTCCAGCTTTATCTTCGCAGAAGATGAAGTTGGAGAAAATACTCAACACAACTCATTGCACACACACTTAGTATTTGCTGGGCAAAAACTAAGTGTGGTGGGAAGCTATGTTTTTGGGTGTTGCCAATAGGGAGAAGGTGGAAGCATTATGTAACAATACATATAAATAATGCACTGAGATGCGAAAGATATGTAGTTTTTAGTGTTAAGTTCTTGCCTCGAGATTTTAAGTCCCCTTGCTTTCCAGAGAGATGTAAACATCCACAAGAGAAAACAAACAACACAAGAGAAAATAACCTTACATGTACAAATTTTTTTTTTTTTTTTTTTGAATACTAGGATGGACGGAGACTAAAACTCCAAAATCTTTCAAAGATACCAATACGCCCACTATAGCAGGTACATAATACCGAAGTAGCCGATATTGGTTATGCCCGATTTCCACGTGCTAAAAAACCACCCATTTATGAGAGACACTATGAAACTGCCAGAACGCACTTCATAGTAGTAAATTTTCGCTCTCTCATAATACTTCTTGACTACAACTAAGTTAACTTAACAAGTAGTTTACGCTTCCATAGTGTTGATCGCATTGGATAGGTTGCTTTCCAGGGAATGCACCTACTAAGCCGTTCATTCATGCGGCTTCACCCTACGTCGCTAGATCGAAGGGTCTTGTTCTTTGTAGTCGTCGCTCGTTGTTAACATCGTTAAGAGTCTCGTTTAGAGTACGGATCATTTCATTGTTGCAATGAACATGAAGGCGAGCATTAAGCTTTCGAGCGAAGTTTGTTACTTCTTCGCCCACGGTAGCTATTCCTAAATCTCTGTGAATATCGCTATTCCTTATATACCATGGAGCATTCACAATTGCTCTTAGTGTTTTGTTTTGGAAAGTCTGCAACATGGACATGTTGCTCGGCTTGGTACAACCCCAAAGTTGTATACCGTATGTCCAGGACGGCTTTAACACCTGCCTGTGCAAGAGCAGTTTGTTATATGTGCTTAATTTCGAAAATCTTCCGATAAGCCAATACATTTCCCTGAGCCTAATCTCGAGCTCGTCACGCTTCTTCTTTACGTGTGGTTTCCACCTTAGTTTAGCGTCCAGTGTCATCCCTAGATACTTCGCTTCATTTGCATAAGGTATTTGTACAGAATTTATGAACAGAGGCAAATTGTTAACCCTTCTGTAAGTGAAATTCACATGCGTAGACTTGTTCTCGTTAAGAGCGATTCGCCAAGTCTTCGTCCAGACGCAAATTCTGTCCAATGCTCGTTGGAGGTTTCTCGTTGATGACTCGACTGATTCACCTGTTGCCAGGATGGCCGTATCGTCCGCAAACGTGGCCACGACTGTCTCGTCATCTAGAGGTATGTCTCTTGTGTAGAGCAGGAACAGGGTCGGACCGAGGACGCTTCCCTGGGGTACGCCAGCCCGAATTTGCTTGAAACTCGAGTATTTACTACTACACCTAACACAAAAGAGTCTGCTTTCAAGATAATTTTCCAATATTTTAAACATGTCTTCCGGCAAGTTTAGCCGTAGCTTATATTTCAAGCCCTCGTGCCATACCTTGTCGAAGGCTTGCGATACGTCGAGGAAAGCACTTGAACATATTTTTTTCCCTTCTAAGGCTTTTTCAATTTCATGCGTTATTCTGTAGACTTGATCTATTGTGGAATGGTTAGGTCTGAAACCGAATTGATGATCCGGGATCAAGCGTCTTTCTGCAATTATTGGTTGTAATCGCTTCAGCAGAAGTTTCTCGAATACTTTCGATATTATCGGCAGAAGCGATATGGGCCTATAAGATTTTTTATCATTTGCGCATTTCCCCGGTTTAGGAACCATAATGACTTCAGCAACTTTCCATTGTCTTGGAACGTATAGAAGTCTAAGAGAAGCGTTTATCATATAAAGTAGCTTGACTAATGCCTTTTTTGGTAGCTCTTTCAATATTTCGCCAGTGATCAGGTCGTAACCCGGGGCCTTATTATTTTTAAGTTTGCTAATTGTCTGCCGGAGTTGAGCTAACGAAACTTTTTTCATTCTAAAGCTACCAGGTTCCCCGTTGTTGTTTAGAACGTCAGCCAACGGCGGACCGTCGAAAGGCTTGAATGTTTCTTCTAAATGTTCAGCAAACAAATTCGCTTTCTCTTTGTCTTCTCTTGCCCATTCGCCGTTAGCTTTTTTTATTGGTGCCGAGTGGATTATAGGTTTCTTGATATACTTAACTGCTTTCCACAGCGAGTAGTTTGAGCTCCTATCCGCCGACAAGCCTTCAAGGTATTCAGTGGTCTCACGATTTTTAAGATTTTGCAACATTCCTTTCAGTTTGTTAGAGAGGTGGTTCAATAGGGTTTTGTCTGGGGGGGCCCTCGTGCCTTGCCATCTCCTACGCGCTCTTCTCTTTTCACGAATCAATTCTTCGATTTCGAGCGGATATGTTTTACGTGCATGCCCGTCGGTGCTAACTGCGTTCTTTTGGGACGAATTGTTGTTCCAAGCAGCGCTCTGAATTGCTTCAATGAATTTGTCAACTGCGGTTTCTAACTCGAAAGGAGTTTTCAATGGCACATTCAAGCCAACACCCTCCTTACAGTCCTTTCTGAAAGCGTCCCAGTTCATGTTTTTGCTAGCTAATCTAGGAGCTCTTTCTATTTTCGCAAGTCTTCCACCCATCTTCAAGATAACTCCTGGAATGGTCTGAGCAAAGATCATAACACTCTTCAATTCGCGTAAGGTATATGGGGTACCCTTTAGCGATGAAAAAATCGACAAGGTCAGGCTTTTTATTCCTATCGGTTGGCCAATATGTTGGCTTACCCGTGGAGAAAAAGTCCACCCCACGCTTCATACTATTTTTGTACAGTAATCTGCCTCTTGTTGAATTGCATCGTGAGCCCCAAAAAGTATGCTTCGCGTTAAAGTCACCCCCAATGATAAAATTGGTATGAAGTCATACATACGATCAAGATCGTCTTCCACCAGTCTATATCCTGGCGGGAAATAACAAGATGCAATGTTATAATCTAAGCAGTCAATTTTTACAGAAACTGAACTGATCTGCATAGAGTCTAGCTCAACTTCTGTGTTCTTGAAGTGCTTTATGCAGTTCTTAATGTAGAGGGAGGATCCTCCTCTCGAATTTTGCGAAGGGTGATGTGCGTGATAGTCATTGTAACCTTTAAGTTTGGGTGTAGACCCGTTTTTAAGGTGAGTTTCTGTAATCATGCAAATATCAATATTGTTTTTCCGTAGAAATACTTCTAGTTCGTCTATTTTATTCAGAAGGCCGTTTGCATTCCATGTTAGTATTTTAAATAACTGTTTCATATTCATGTTCTCTTGTAATTTTTTCGAGGCTTAAACTCGAGCTTGCTCAGTTTGTCAAATATAACTTTGTTGATTTTAGTCTGATCCTCAAGTTTCTCCAAGATTACAGCGAGGATCTGAGACACTGCATCTGTTGTGGGCGATCTTGCCTTGCTTTCGTTTGCCGCAACCTGTGCGTATGATTTCGGTGCGACCAGTGGTGGTTTCTCCGCTGCACTTGAACTGGCGCCGCTCTTTTGTGGAGCTTTTACGCCTTTTGTCGACGCCTCCTTTGCCAATCTTCCACTTTTGATCGGCTTTGGCGTCTTTGGAGTCTTTGGCTTAGGAGTTTCAGCAGGTTTTGGGCGTCCTAGGCTTTGATTCTGACCTCTAGTATTTTCCTTAAGAGGTTCTCGTCCCTTTTGCAGCTCTATGGCTACTTCGCATCCTCGATAGTTCGCGGGGTGGTTTCCGTGGCAATTGGCGCAAACTGCTGGAGCCTTTATGTCAACTTTGCACTCTGTTGACAGGTGTTTTCCGGCACATTTCACGCAACGTGGTTCTTTTTGGCAGTAGGCACTTGTGTGCCTGAATTCTTGGCATCGCTTACACTGTGGTATCAGTCTATTGCCCTTTCGCATGGGTTCGATTTTAACCCTGAAGTTAAGTATCATTTTTATTTTATAAATATCGTTTATGCTCTCAGTTCTTTCAAAGGAGAGCATAAAAATTGGAAGGCCGCGTGTGATCGCAGTGTCCCTTTCTCCTTCCGTGCGTTGCTTTTCCTTTTTAATGATATTGACGGCATCAATAATTTTAAGGCCTTTATTTTTTACGTCTTTTACAACGTCTTCTTTTGTGCATGATGGGTGGAGCCCCCTTACAATGACTCGCAGTGGTTTCTCGTACTTATTTTGATAAGTATACCACTCGATTCTTTCTGCATTCAGTCTAAGAGACAGTGCGCGAAAGGAATCGGCGTTGTCAACATTTACTTCCCACACGTTATTTCGGTGCGAGGTAAGCTTATAGTTTTCTGTTCTCACCGTGTTTGCAAGAAGGTTGCGCAATCTCCCAAAGTCTGCTATCCCGACGATGTTTATTGCGGGAGGTGGACGAATTTTCGCTTCTGGTTTAGCCTTGTTTGAGCCAGAGGGCTTATCTTCTTTTTGTATTACTTCGGGAGAGGAATTCGCCTTTCGCTTCTTGCTAGACCTTTTCCTTAAGACTGAATCGGTCTCAAGTGCAAGTTCGTCCTCGTCCGTGAAGTATTCGACTGCTGGTCGGTTCGGTGTTACACACTCTTTCGTTTCCTCACAGTCTTTCGTTAAACGAGTATTTTTAATATCCTCGTTTTCTTTTCGCAGAGAGTCAAATTCCATTTTAGGATCTTGGAAGAGTCGCTCCATTTCAATAAGCTTGGCTCGGAGTTCATTATTCTCCTTTTCTAAGCTCTTAATTTTCACAGAGTCCTGGTTTACCGGTGGACTGCTTTTTCCGAATATGTTCGATCTAGGTGGTGGTGATCGATTTAGTTTTGTCCTTTTCTCAAAAGGATTTATAAGCAATAAAAGGCTCTCCCCAGAATCCGTAGAGCCTGCCTCCGAAGAGGGTGGATTTTCCAGCATAGCTGGGCTGCCACCTGGGGTAATCAAATCTTTCGTTTTGTTCATTGCCATTTTTTTTTTAACTTGTCGTTTTTATGAGAAATAGGTAAGTCACTTCTATTTTCATTTTTAAATACAGCCGCCCCTTTGGAGACAGACGCCGACCAGTGAGCCGCACAATGTGTGACAGACGCTTCTGGATTTTAATTTAACCTTCAGATTCATCTATAAGTTAAAACCTTACTGCCAGAAGTTGCCCCAAATGGAGCAGCATCGACAGCATCCGTTGAAACCTTAAAGAATATTTCTTCCGGTGGATTTTAGTCGGCTCTTACGACAGGCATACCTTACCTCAAGGCTATTCTAACCCCGACCTTGCAGGGGTCAGAACAAAAGGTGATAATAAAAACAGTGCAAGAGAAATATTTGAATATAAGAAGGAAAAATTTAAGAACGTTTCAAGGGATCCAACTAAAATAAATAAACAAAAAAGGCAAGAAAAAGAATAGGTTACAAGATTTAAAGGAAATTATGAAAAGTAATCAAGCGTTGGCTGATAATCAGAACATCGAGTACCAATGCGATGGAGGTTATAAACACATCGGCATGTCTCAGTCGTTAACACAACCTAAATGTTTACCAGAAAGCAAAATGAATGATAAGGAAAGAAGAGAAAGATTTTTAAAAATATTAGGAAGCCTGAGAATAGATCATTTAAGGGATGATAAAGATATAAAGACATTAAAAGAAATATTGAAAGAATATTGTATCACTATATTCTTTCAATATTTCACTATATATCTTCTAAGCTGAATATTCACTATATTCAGCTTAGAAGATGAAATGTTAACAGAAACATCTAGTGCAGAACATTTTATAAGAACTATAAATGAGATACCCATAAATACAAAAACATACAGATACCCTAAAATCCATGAAGAGGAAGTAAATAGGCAAATTCAAAAACTTCTCGAGGATGGTATTATTCAACCAAGTGTTTCCCCTTGGTCGAGTCCAATTTTGATTGTTCCGAAGAAAATTGATGCAACTGATACTCAAAAATGGAGAATTGTAATTGATTTACACCTTACGGACACTTTGAATTTCTACGCATGCCATTCGGGCTTAAGAATGCGCCAGCGTGTTTTCAAAGAATGATGAACAATGTTCTTAACGAACTCCAAGGTAAATGTTGCTTTGTATATTTAGATGACATAGTTATTTTTGGAGAAACCTTAAAGCAACATAATGAAAGATTGATAGTAGTTCTAGACAGACTTAGAAAAGCCAATCTGAAAATTCAATTAAATAAATCAGAATTTTTGAAAGAAGAAGTCGAATATCTAGGTCACCTTATCACAAATAAAGGTCTTCTTCCGAATCTTAAAAAGGTTGAAGCAATAGATAGATTGCAAGAACCTATAAATCAGAAAGAAATAAAAAGTTTCCTAGGAAAAATTGGATACTACAGAAAATTTATTCAAAATTTTAGTACAATTGCTAAACCCTTGTATGCACTATTAAAGAAAGATGTACCTTTTAATTGGAGAAAGGAACAGAGCAAAAGTTTTAAAGAATTAAAAAATGAGTTAAAAAAATTTACAATTTTACGTTATCCGGACTTTAATAAGGAATTTTTAATAACAACTGATGCTAGCAACGTCGGTATAGGAGCAGTTTTATCTCAGGAACATGAAGGTAAAGATTTACCAGTACATTTTATTAGTAGAACACTGAACAATGCAGAATTAAATTATAATACGACCGAAAAAGAATGTTTAGCTGTAGTTTGGGCTATTAAACAATTTCGGCCATATATCTATGGAAAAAATTTTAAAATTAAAACAGATCATCGTCCATTAACATGGCTTTTCAGAGTCAAAGACCCAGGAAGTCGATTAGTTAGATGGCGACTAAAATTGGAAGAATACTCATACACTATAGAATATAAGAAAGGTGTCGATAACGTTGTGGCTGACGAATTAAGGAGAAATGTTTATCCTATAGAAGTACAGAATAAAAATAATAACGCAGAAGTTCAAAAAAATATAAAAGATATTTTTGGTGACGATTTTTCTGGTGAATTAGAAGATGAGTCTACTTTGAGGAAAATTTATGAAGAAGAGTGTGCAAATCTTTCGAATCAAAGAAACATTATTTCAGAAGATTATGAACCTGTTACGGAAGAACAAGAAATTGAAGAGGTTTCGGAAAAAGGAAGTGAAACTGATGTTGAAGTTATTAGCGATCAAAATCAACAGCAGCAAATTATTAAAGAAAATCATGACGGTTTGATTGGTGGTCATGGAGGCAAAAAAGCAACGATTTCTAGAATCAAAGAAAAATATTTCTGGAAAGGCTTGAATAAAGATGTAATTGATTATGTAAGCAAATGTCCAGAATGTCAACGACAAAAAATTAATTGGAATCCAGGGAGAAATCCCATGAAAATAGTTTCGAGCGCAGACTATAGTTTAGAAAAAGTATCAATGGATTTAACAGGTCCTTACAAGGAAGGAAGCAAAACACTTTATAGTCTTACTATTCAGGATGATTTAAGTAAATATATTAAATATATACCCATTCAAGATAAAAAGTGTGAAACTGTAGCAGATGAATGAATTTACAGATGAATGGATACTGTATTTCGGTATTCCAAAATTAATTCTAACTGACATTGGAGGAGAATTTATAAATGATGTAATGAAGGAACTTTGCAAGCTTTTTAAAATTAAACATTTAAGAACTAGTAATATGTATCCTCAAACAAATGGATCGGCTGAAAGATCACATGTTCGATTAGGAGAATACCTAAGATTGATGATAAAGGACAAATCGAAACCTGAATACTCAAAATTATTCAGATATGCAGCATTCTGTCACAATGATTTACACCTCACGAAGTACTCTTCGGTAGGAAAGCAAATACCCCTTGCGAATTTGGAAGTTTGAAAATGAAAACTAATACTGACTATGTACAAGAATTACAGTTGAAGGAAATATTCGGAAAACTTAAGGTCAAATCTCTATAATCAATACCCTGGATATCAGTGAAATAGAAACCAGTGTAGACAAAATAATTAAACAGTCTCAAGGACTTGGTACAATTTGTATAAAGCAGAAATTAGAATGTAACGAAATACAATCCGAGGTTTATAAACATACATCTCGTATAGACAGAAGGTTAGATGATATATACGGTTTATTAGGTATAAGATCAAACAGAAACAGAAGAGGTCTTATTAATATTGTGGGAAGTGGACTGAAAGGTTTATTCGGAACAATGGATAACGAAGATAGCGAGTATTATGAAAAAGCTATAAGAACAATCCAAAGTAATAGTGAAAATTTACAAAATAGTCTGAAATCACAAATTACTTACTTACTTACTTAAGGTGGCGCTACAGTCCGGGGTGGACCTGGGCCTCAGCCAACAAGCTTCGCCAGCCAGCTCTGTCTCTAGCTAGCCGTCTCCAGTTTCGCACGCGAAGTTGGCTGAGGTCCCCTTCCACTTGCGTGCGCCACCTGAGTCTCGGTGCTCCTCTACCGCGTCGTCCCTGCGGTGTGGATTCGAAGATTTTTCGGGCCGGGGCGTTGGTGTCCATCCGCTCTAGATGACCCAGCCATCGTAGACGTTGTGTTTTGACTCTTTTGGCTAGGTCGGTATCGCTGTACAGCCCGTACAGTTCGATGTTATATCTCCTCCTCCACTCTCCGTCTATGCAGACGGGACCGTAAATCGTCCGAAGAATTTTCCTCTCGAAGCAGCCTTTATCTTTTCATCTTTAGAAACATATTTAAGCACTAACAATGAAACTTTCACTTATGTCAATAATGATAAATATAATTTTGGACTAGATGATTGTCTAAGTAACAAATTAGAAGATTTTAAAAGCAATAGCATTCCCTTAACAAAAATAAAAGGTAGTTTAAGGAACATTAATGACTTAAGCATTGAACTTAAAAATGAAGAGAGCTTCATAGAAAATTTGTTGAAACCTATGCCTGTGAAGGTACAAGGAGGAGCATTTTTAACTTTTGCTGTAATTTTAACAATTTTTATTTCCTATATTATTTTTAAGATTATTAAAGGTAATAAAATAGTATTTTTCCAAAATTGTTTTAATAAGAGACACCGTAATCCTGTAATAGAAAGGGAAAAAATTGTTCACTATTATAATAAAGAACGTCCTACTTCTAGAGTTTTAAGATTTGATGAATAAAACATATACTTATGTTAAATAATAATTGAAACGAAAATAAATGTCATATGTAAGCCCGTGTATGTAATACATTGTAATGTTTAAACTTGAAATTGTTATATGTTAGTTAACCATACACATATTGTAATGAAAAAAATGAATATGTAATGTAATATGAAACAAGTTGAATATGTAAAGGTTATTTTTACGAAACAATTGTATTGTTTCTTTTTAATGAAGGGAGGTGTTATGCATTCACATGGATCCTTTTCATTTTCTTATCTTTCGTAACGGATGCCGTACAATTTTTGTGGCACTTTGTGACTCTTTTACCGCCCAAGTCGTTTATGTGGCTATTGTTTTGATTTAATTCTTTTGTCGCCCAAGTCGTTGGTGCGGCTATTATAAACATCGGTTTTAAATTTCATAAACACTCGACATAATAAAGGAACGTCGATGATTTCTTATCTCGATCTTCCCACGATCCACATGTATGTATAATGGTCCCTTGGACGAACATCGTCTGTTCGTCTAACTTTAAGTTTAGTTTTAATCCAACATCAAAAGCAGCAGGTACTCCTCTGCTCTAATAAACTCCTTTTTGTGTTCCATTTATTACTGTGTTTTTTTTCCCCAATAAGTTTGGTCGCGCATAACAAATTTTGGTGGCACCGGTGCGATGATTTTATAACTCGAGACAGAAAATAAATTCTCTTTGAGTGTCGTTTCAATTCGAGACACTATAAAATTCTGACGGCAATCATAATATTTAAATGATCCTGACGAAAACACAAAACACAAGTAATTTAACTGTGAACGTACAAAAAAAAAAGTTGCGATTGTTTTATATCTCGAGACGGAAAATAAATTCTCTTTGACTGTCGTTTCAATTCGAGACATTATAAAATTCTGACGGCAATCATACATTTAAATGATCCTGACGAAAGCACAATTGTTTAACTGTGAATACGCAAACAAAGTTATTTAACTAAAATCCATCTTAAAAAAAAAGAAGATTCGAAACAAAACCAAGTGAACTTTTTCTGCAAATTGGTAAAGGCTCGTTGCACCCTTCAATATATTTTGCGGTAAATTTACTCCTGGAAAATCATAAGCAGAGTCGGCGATTCCGAGACGAGATACAAGACAAGAAATCAACAACGCCGTGATCCAACAAAAGCTAAGATGAACACCACTTACATATTGTAAGTTAAGTTACTTTATTATTAGCTCATGGCTCTTACATTTAAGTGCATAGGAAAAACTACGGGAAAAATATACGAAATATGTCTAAAAGACATAAACGAAAATGTTAAAGTGAGTGTAAAAGATGAAGAGGAGGAATTTTTAATATTTTACAAAGGTGAAGTTTTAAGTAAAAGTTATTTTTGGCATATATGGAAGAATTTAACCGAAAAAGCTCATACAAGTCCAGTAGAAGAAACAATAAAAACTTTAGAATGGCTAGAGTTAGGAAAAACTGGTGCTATACCGAAGACAACTCATACACAAAGTGGATTCGTGTCAATTACGGAAAGTTCAAATTCTGAAAATAATAGTAATCAAGCAGGTGAAAACCAACTTTTAGAAAGGGATAATACGGCTATTTCCACGGAATATTTAGCAAACTTTAGTGATCTAACTAAGTTAATACCACATTTTGATAGTGATGCTCAAAAAGCACACAATTTTATACAAAATTGCGATACTGCAATGAAATTAGCATCTCTACAACAGAGAGCATTGCTGTTAGCTTTAATTAAAAGCAGAATTTCAGGAAACGCAGAGATACTTTTAATGAAGAAAAATATTAATACATGGTCACAATTGAAAAATGAACTAAACACAGTTTTTAAAGAGACATATTCCAGTTTACAACTTCATTTAGAAATGACAAGATTAAAACAAGAATTTAACGAAACAGTCATTCAATTCACTCAGAGATGTGAAACTCTTACACGTCGGCGTATACAAGTTCTGTATACTGAAAATCCTGACGATCCAACCTACTACGGTCAGAAAATAGCAGTTCAACGAGATATGCTTAACGCTTTCGTCTCAGGACTAAAAAAGGAAATCGGAACGTTCGTAAACACCCAAAGACCAAAAACATTAGCAGAAGCTAGTCAACTGGCTATGGAAGAAGAAATCCGGTTAGGATATAATAATTTCAAAACGAAGAACTATAACTTAGGTAGGGAATATACAGGAAAGAATTTAATTAATATCAATCACGTAAAAGATATAAAATGTTATACTTGTGGACTCAAAGGTCATATATCGAGAAATTGTTTAAAAACAAATCTAACAGACAGAATCAGTTAAATAAGTTCCCGAATAGATATCAGAAAAGTTCGAATACTTCTAATGATTTAAGTCATCGACATATTCAGAGGAATAATGGTGGCGAAAAAAATATTGCTAATAAAAATGATTTAAAAAACGTGCAAAATTTTCGGTTAAACGAGTAGCTCCAGAGGCGGCGATCTCGTTAGTAATGTTAGGAAGCACTCATGTTGATATGATATATAAAAATAAAGTATTTAAAATGTTGATAGATACAGGTGCAGGCGTATCATTATTGAAACAAAAATGCATATTCGAACAAGACTTAAATAAGAAGGATATAATAGTTTTAAAAGGAATTGGTAAAAATAATAGAAGCGGGCTAGGAAGTGCCAGATTAAATATAGAATTGACAAAAGGTATTTTTAATGAATTTAAGTTTTACATAATTGGTGAAGACGTATTATGTTATTATGATGGTATTATAGGATATGATTTCCTACAATATTTTGGATTCACAATCGTTTGCGAAGGTAAGACCCTCAGAAATAAAAGGGAAAAGTTAATATTAAAGTATAAAGATGATTTTTATAGTCAGAGTATTGTAGAGATAGGCTCAAACTGCGTAAACCAACGGATTGAAAGTGGAAACTCTTCAAACGCGCTTACAACGTCTATGTCCTCCGATTGCAAAACAAAAGGTGATAATAAAAACAGTGCAAGAGAAATATTTGAATATAAGAAGGAAAAATTTAAGAACGTTTTAAGGGATCCAACTGAAATAAATAAAGGTAGTGAATATTCTATGTTTGAGTACAAAAAAGGCAAGAAAAAGAATAGGTTACAAGATTTAAAGGAAATTATGAAAAGTAATCAAGCGTTGGCTGATAATCAGAACACCGAGTACCAATGCGATGGAGGTTATAAACACATCGGCATGTCTCAGTCGTTAACACAACCTAAATGTTTACCAGAAAGTAAAATGAATGATAAGGAAAGAAGAGAAAGATTTTTAAAAATATTAGGAAGCCTGAGAATAGATCATTTAAGGGATGATAAAGATATAAAGACATTAAAAGAAATATTGAAAGAATATAGTGATACATTCAGCTTAGAAGATGAAATTTTAACAGAAACATCTAGTGCAGAACATTTTATAAGAACTATAAATGAGATACCCATAAATACAAAAACATACAGATACCCTAAAATCCATGAAGAGGAAGTAAATAGGCAAATTCAAAAACTTCTCGAGGATGGTATTATTCAACCAAGTGTTTCCCCTTGGTCGAGTCCAATTTGGATTGTTCCGAAGAAAATTGATGCAACTGATACTCAAAAATGGAGAATGGTAATTGATTTCAGGAAACTCAATGAAATCACCACTAGTGATAACTATCCAATTCCAAATATTCAAGAAATCTTAGATAAACTTGGTAACGCCAAATATTTTACCACTTTAGATTTAACATCCGGTTTTCATCAAATAACTTTAAGCAAGGACAGTATAGAAAAAACTGCATTCTCTACACCTTACGGACACTTTGAATTTCTACGCATGCCATTCGGGCTTAAGAATGCGCCAGCGTGTTTTCAAAGAATGATGAACAATGTTCTTAACGAACTCCAAGGTAAATGTTGCTTTTTATATTTAGATGACATAGTCATTTTTGGAGAAACCTTAAAGCAACATAATGAAAGATTGATAGTAGTTCTAGACAGACATAGAAAAGCCAATCTGAAAATTCAATTAAATAAATCAGAATTTTTGAAAGAAGAAGTCGAATATCTAGGTCACCTAATCACAAATAAAGGTCTTCTTCCGAATCTTAAAAAGGTTGAAGCAATAGATAGATTGCAAGAACCTATAAATCAGAAAGGAATAAAAAGTTTTCTAGGGATGATTGGATACTACAGAAAATTTATTCAAAATTTTAGTACAACTGCTAAACCCTTGTATGCACTATTAAAGAAAGATGTACCTTTTAATTGGAGAAAGGAACAGAGCGAAAGTTTTAAAGAATTAAAAAATGAGTTAAAAAAATTTACAATTTTACGTTATCCGGACTTTAATAAGGAATTTTTAATAACAACTGATGCTAGCAACGTCGGTATAGGAGCAGTTTTATCTCAGGAACATGAAGGTAAAGATTTACCAGTAAATTTTATTAGTAGAACACTGAACAATGCAGAATTAAATTATAATACGACCGAAAAAGAATGTTTAGCTGTAGTTTGGGCTATTAAACAATTTCGGCCATATATCTATGGAAAAAATTTTAAAATTAAAACAGATCATCGTCCATTAACATGGCTTTTCAGAGTCAAAGACCCAGGAAGTCGATTAGTTAGATGGCGACTAAAATTGGAAGAATACTCATACACTATAGAATATAAGAAAGGTGTCGATAACGTTTTGGCTGACGAATTAAGTAGAAATGTTTATCCTATAGAAGTACAGAATAAAAATAATAACGCAGAAGTTCAAAAAAATATAAAAGATATTTTTGGTGACGATTTTTCTGGTGAATTAGAAGATGAGTCTACTTTGAGGAAAATTTATGAAGAAGAGTGTGCAAATCTTTCGAATCAAAGAAACATTATTTCAGAAGATAATGAACCTGTTACGGAAGAACAAGAAATTGAAGAGGTTTCGGAAAAAGGAAGTGAAACTGATGTTGAAGTTATTAGCGATCAAAATCAACAGCAGCAAATTATTGAAGAAAATCATGACGGTTTGATTGGTGGTCATGGAGGCCAAAAAGCAATGATTTCTAGAATCAAAGAAAAATATTTCTGGAAAGGCTTGAATAAAGATGTAATTGATTATGTAAGCAAATGTCCAGAATGTCAACGACAAAAAATTAATAGGAATCCAGGGAGAAATCCCATGAAAATAGTTTCGAGCGCAGACTATAGTTTAGAAAAAGTATCAATGGCTTTAACAGGTCCTTACAAGGAAGGAAGCAAAACACTTTATAGTCTTACTATTCAGGATGATTTAAGTAAATATATTAAATATATACCCATTAAAGATAAAAAGTGTGAAACTGTAGCAAGAGCATTTACAGATGAATGGATACTGTATTTCGGTATTCCAAAATTAATTCTAACTGACAATGGAGGAGAATTTATAAATGATGTAATGAAGGAACTTTGCAAGCTTTTTAAAATTAAACATTTAAGAACTAGTAATATGTATCCTCAAACAAATGGATCGGCTGAAAGATCACATGCTCGATTAGGAGAATACCTAAGATTCGAAACCTGAATACTCAAAATTATTCAGATATGCAGCATTTTGTCACAATACAACTGTTCACAATAGCACAGGATTTACACCTCACGAAGTACTCTTCGGTAGGAAAGCAAATACCCCTTGCGAATTTGGAAGTTTGAAAGTGAAAACTAATACTGACTATGTACAAGAATTACAGTTGAAGCTAATTAGATTAGAATCTGACGTCAAAAGAAATTTATTCAACATGAGACAAAATGCAAAAAAAGGTATGATAATAAATTAGGATCCAAAATAAGAGAATATAAAAAGAATGATTACGTTCTCATAGAAAATGATAGATCTGACAAACATAGTGACAAATATGTGGGACCATTTAAAATAATTAAAAATTGCCAAGATCATATAATTATTAGGAGGAATAACAAAAATATGAAGTATAACAAAAGTAAAGTAAAACCATTTCAAACCTAATTTCGTACAATTTCGTACTTATACCACACGCATTATTCTGTATTCTAGATTAATCGTATGGATAATGCAGCCGGTGTCCAGTATCAAAATTGAAAGCATTAATTCCAACGGAATATACTTTAAAAGAGAAGGAAATATTCGGAAAACTAAAGGTCAAATCTCTATAATCAATACCCTGGATATCAGTGAAATAGAAACCAGTGTAGACAAAATAATTAAACAGTCTCAAGGACTTGGTACAATTTGTATAAAGCAGAAATTAGAATGTAACGAAATACAATCCGAGGTTTATAAACATACATCTCGTATAGACAGAAGGTTAGATGATATATACGGTTTATTAGGTATAAGATCAAACAGAAACAGAAGAGGTCTTATTAATATTGTGGGAAGTGGACTGAAAGGTTTATTCGGAACAATGGATAACGAAGATAGCGAGTATTATGAAAAAGCTATAAGAACAATCCAAAGTAATAGTGAAAATTTACAAAGTAGTCTGAAATCACAAATTGTAATAATGAAATCATTGAATGAGCAAAATAAAGCATTGCATAATAGTTATTACTCTCATGAGGATAAGATAAACAATTTGGTAGACAAATTAAACAACTTGTTTCAAAATACTGATATACCTTATCAGAAAATTTACCCATTGGGTATATTTCTTGATATACCCAATCAAGAAATTTTAATAAATAAGCATTTCGAAAAAATTCATAGGCAGATTCTTGATAAAACCTTAGCCTTAGATATAGAAACGAATATTATACAGCAAGCTATTTTCCTTTTGAAATCCAATTTCATTCATCCAGTAATACTTAAGCCATCTAAGCTTATTAAAATACTTGAAGAAAGTACCAATAAAAATTCTCTACTTTTTGAACCAAATATTGAAAATTATAATTATCTTATTAAAGAATCAGAAGTAAAATCTTATTTATCGGGAACCTTTAAAATCAATATTATTGTAGAGATACCTCTTGTAGAAGATAAAAATATAGAGCTTTTTGAAATAATAACCTTACCAGTTATGAAAAGGGAAAACGTTTTCACTTTAGATATAAGTGCAAATCATTTTATAATTAGCGAAAGCAGAGAAGAATTTGGAACCTTTTTAGATTTTAAACAATGTAAGCAGATAAAGGAATATTATATATGCAAGAACTTGATATTGCAAAGCACTATTAGACAAGATAACTGTATTCTTAACATTTATATGAGTAGATCAGTTAACAGCTGTAAATTTAATCAAATTCCGAATGATATTGAAATTTTTCATGCTCTTGACGATTTAACAGAGAACAAATATCTTTTCGTAGTTAAAGATGAAACAAAGTATAATTGTAAATGCAAATCCGAAGAAAAAGCAGATTATATTCAAGGAACAGGTATTCTATACTTAGAAGCCAACTGCAGATTTTCAACTTTAGAAACATATTTAAGCACTAACAATGAAACTTTCACTTATGTCAATAATGATAAATATAATTTTGGACTAGATGATTGTCTAAGTACCAAATTAGAAGATTTTAAAAGCAATAGCATTCCCTTAACAAAAATAAAAGGTAGTTTAAGGAACATTAATGACTTAAGCATTGAACTTAAAAATGAAGAGAGCTTCATAGAAAATTTGTTGAAACCTATACCTGTGAAGGTACAAGGAGGAGCATTTTTAACTTTTGCTGTAATTTTAACAATTTTTATTTCCTATATTATTTTTAAGATTATTAAAGGTAATAAAATAGTATTTTTCCAAAATTGTTTTAATAAGAGACACCGTAATCCTGTAATAGAAAGGGAAAAAATTGTTCACTATTATAATAAAGAACGTCCTACTTCTAGAGTTTTAAGATTTGATGAATAAAACATATACTTATGTTAAATAATAATTGAAACGAAAATAAATGTCATATGTAAGCCCGTGTATGTAATACATTGTAATGTTTAAACTTGAAATTGTTATATGTTAGTTAACCCATACACATATTGTAATGAAAAAAATGAATATGTAATGTAATATGAAACAAGTTGAATATGTAAAGGTTATTTTTACGAAACAATTGTATTGTTTCTTTTTAATGAAGGGAGGTGTTATGCATTCACATGGATCCTTTTCATTTTCTTATCTTTCGTAACGGATGCCGTACAATTTTTGTGGCACTTTGTGACTCTTTTACCGCCCAAGTCGTTTATGTGGCTATTGTTTTGATTTAATTCTTTTGTCGCCCAAGTCGTTGGTGCGGCTATTATAAACATCGGTTTTAAATTTCATAAACACTCGACATAATAAAGGAACGTCGATGATTTCTTATCTCGATCTTCCCACGATCCACATGTATGTATAATGGTCCCTTGGACGAACATCGTCTGTTCACCTAACTTTAAGTTTAGTTTTAATCCAACATCAAAAGCAGCAGGTACTCCTCTGCTCTAATAAACTCCTTTTTGTGTTCCATTTATTACTGTGTTTTTTTTCCCCAATAAGTTTGGTCGCGCATAACATGATGACGTGTAGGTCTGACGGCGTGTGGAGGTAAGTGCCGCTGCATACAGGTTGCGAGAGAGGGAAAGGGTATCAAAACGCCGGTTCCCCCGTGGTCGCCATTGCAGTGTCGCTGTGCGAGGTTGTGTGTGAGTAAATTCCCACCGGTTCTCCCATGGCGGTTCCTGGGCGTGTGTGGTGGGTTTTTGCATTTCCCCTCGAGCACTGACACTCAAAACATATGTAGTTTTTTGTATATTCGTTCGCTTTGACATGCAAACTTGGCTTATGCAGTGTTTTTCTTTTTCACAGAATCGGTGTTGCCGATAAATAATATGTTTTAATAAAAGAAATTTAGGTGTTTACCTACATTTTGCTTTTCTTAAAAAAAAAAAATAAATAAAACTTTAAGAGTGTTTTATTTAATACATGGAATTTTATTCTTTTACACAACTAAGGTTGTTATTGACACACATACCGAGAATAGAAAGCGTTTCGGTTTCGTCGATGCAAGTGCCATTCATGGACAATGGCTGGGTGTTTCGGTTTTGCTTCAATGACAGAAGACAGCATTGAATTTTAGAAGCATTAAACTCTACTCTATTTTGAGATCCCCATGATACAATGCTGTTAAGGTCAGAGTTTAATGAGTTTGACATACGCTGCCATTCCAGATCAACGTCCGAAGAGCAGGGACGAGGAGCTGAGAACGAATATGAAAAATTGAGGTTGCTGTCATCGGCAAAGGAATGAATTGGATTAGTAGTAGCAGACAAAAGATCAATTATGAAGATTAAAAAGAGAGTCGGAGACAAAACAGAGCCCTGGGGAACCCCAGCGTTTATTTTGTGAATTGCAGACTTGAACCCATCCAAAACAACTTGAATTGAACAGTCCGAAAGGTAATTACTAATCCATTGAATAAGAGATTCGTCGATTCCAAATGCACGCATTTTCGACAAAAGAGCTTAATGCCAAACTCTGTCAAATGCTTTTGAAATATCAAGCGCAACAATCTTACTTTTACCATCAATATGCAAGGAATGGTTCCACTTTTCAGTGAGATATGCCATCAAATCACCAGTTGACCTTTTGCTACGAAAACCGTATTGCCGGTCATTAAGGAGTTTTCGTGATTCAAGATTTTTTTTATAAGCTGATAACTAATCAGCGTTTCCATGACCTTAGAAAGAAGGGAAGTTAGTGCAATTGGACGATAGTAAGAGGGAGAAGAAGAATCGCCTTTTTTAGGGACGGGCTGGACAAATGCTGTTTTCCATCTACTCGGAAAGAGACCAGAGGAGTAGGACCGATGGAAAAGCTTACACAATGGTTTTGCCAGCGTGGAAGAACACCTCTTCAGAACTATGGGGGATATTCCATCTGGACCAGCGGATTTGTGAATGTTGAGATCTCGAAGTACTCTCCTGACTGTACGAGTGCGAAAATGAATTTGTCCCATGGTATATTCGACGCGCTCAAAAACAGGCGGGGACATCGCAGAATCTGGGAGCATGGAGCTAGCAGCGAAATGCGCTGCAAGTAGATTTGCTTTGGCCACAGAGGTGACAGCTGGAATGTCATTGTAAACGAGTGTTGGGATGGAAGATGAGGCACAGTTTTTAACATTTTTTACGAAAGACCAAAAGTTTTTACTACCCTTATGACAATGTAGTATTTTCTGCCTCAGCTTTTGGTCGTATTGGAACTTAACACGGCGAATATGAGCATTACAATCATTTCTGGCTTGCTTAAACTTTTTTCGGTTTACCTGAGATGGGTTGGCCTTGTAGGACCGAAAACATAACTCCTTCAACCTAATCGCCTCTTTACAGCTCGAGTCATACCACGAGCTCACCTTAGGTTTGATACTCTTAATCCTGTGAGGGATGAAAGATGTCATACCAAGGAGAATGGTGTTGGTTATCATTTCAGCAGCAGCATCTACGTTGTTATCGAGAAAGCACAAGGACCAGTTAAAACGACCGAAGAAGTTATTAAGGCCGTCCCAGTTTGCTTTCTCGTACCGCCAGACTGCTCGTTTAGAAGTTATTTCCTTATTGGGTTGGCCACCCAATAAGAATTTGGCTGATATGACGCAGTGGTCTGACGAACCTAGAGGAGATAGTACATTTACGGTGTACTTATCGGAATGGGAAGTTAGAAACAAGTCCAGAGTGTTGGCGGAATGATTGTTAATGTCTGGTACCCGTGTAGGCTCGTTTACAAGTTGCGTCAGATTATTTAACGCAGCAAAGATCTCAACATACCTTCCTTCGGGTGTTGACTGACCAGAACGTCGAAGCCACTTAGAATTGTGAATATTGAAATCGCCCGTAATCACGATTTCATTATTAGGATGCAGGGAAACAATTCTTGTGATGGAATCTGACAGTGTATCAAACTCATTACAAGTAAATGCACTGCCAAAGTTTGGGCTTCTGTACACGAAACAGTAATGAATGGTTTGCCAATGGACGGTGAAATCTATCCGAATGAAATTAAATTCCGGGTTGGAACAGGTGTTGAGTTGTGGAGGAATGTGGTAGACAATATCATCACGTATATACACGGCGAGGAAAGAATAATGGCTCTAAGCGATACCCAGGCAGTTTGAAACCCGGGTCGATTTCGCCGGTTTCAAGATTTTTGCGTAAAACCTGAGTTTCGCAAAGAGCCAAAACAGCTGGACTGTGAAGTTTTTCCGCAGCCCACGAATGTTGCATATGTCAACACGAAAGTCCTTCATAACGCAAAAAGTACAAACAAACAACTATTCAAAACAATTACTAAACGGCACAACACTAAGCAGAATTGTTGCGTGTAAAGGCTTGCGATACTCGAGAAAAGCGCTAGTACATATCTTTTTCGCTTCCAGAGCTTTTTCGATTTCGTTTGTTATTCGATAGACCTGGTCGATTGTTGAATGCTTTTTCCTAAATTTCCGAATCGGTGATCCGGAATCAATCGTCTTTCTTCAATGATTGGTTGCAACCTTTTAAGCAACAGTTTCTCGAATACCTTAGATATTATCGGCAGTAGCGAAATTGTATGACTTTTTGTCACTTAGACATTTTCCTGGTTTCGGAACCATTATGGCCGAGGTCACTTTCCATTGCCTTGGAACGTATAAAACTCTCATGGAAGCGTTAATGATATAGAGTAGCTTGACCAAAGCTTTTTTCGGTAGCTCCTTTAGAATTTCGCTAGTAATTAAGTCGTAGCCGGGGCTTTGTTGTTTTTCAGATTATGTATCGTTTGACGAAGTTTAGCCAATGACACGGTTTTTATTCTATAATTATCTTGTGCCGCATAAGGATTGAGCTCCTCGACCAACGGTTCACCGTCAAACGGTTTGAATGTTTCTTCTAGGTAATCTGCAAATAAATCCGCTTTTTCTTTGTCTTCTCTTGCCCATTCGCCGTTGGCTTTTCTTAATGGCGCAGAGTGTGCTATAGGCTTCTTAACGGACTTGACTGCTTTCCAAAGAGAGATGTTCGAACCTTTATCGGCAGTCAAACTTTCGAGGTAAGCAGTAGTCTCGCGAAATCTTGAAGTTCGTGCTTCAGTTTGTTAGAAGGGTGGTTCAAGATGGTCTTATCCGGGGGTGCTCGCGAACGTTGCCATCTCTTGCGCGCTCTCCTCTTTTCGCATATTAGCTGTTCTATTTCTCGCGGATATAATGTTCCGCTGTTCAATAATTCGGACCTCCGAAAAGAGGTGTTACGCGGCGCAAACCGCGGGGGCCTGACTGCTGACATTGCAATCCGTCGAGAGATGTTCGCCGGCGCATTTTACGCATCGCGGCTTTTTCTGGCAGTACGCTTGCGTGTGTCGGAAACCTTGGCATCGCTTGCATTGGGGAACTAGCCTGTTGCCCTACCGCTTGGGCTCGATTTTTACCTTGATTTTAAGGATTGATTTAATTTTGTATATTTCGTTAATATTTTCAGTTTTATCAAAAGAAAGCATAAAAATTTGCAGGCCGCGTCGGACAACAGCGGAAAAGTATTCGCGAAGGTATTGGAAACGCGTTCCAGAGCTGTAATCGAGCCTTTGTTACGGGAAGAACAGTGCGGCTTTCGGCCTGGCAGAGGCACAACCAACCAGTTTTTTACGCTGAAGGTTATTCTTGAGAAGGCCTGGGAATATGCCAAACCGGTCTAAGCGTGTGTGGCAACGCTGGTCCTACCCAGCTGACAGGTGTCAAAGATAAAACACGAGGTTAAGTAGCCCACAAGTGACAGCTGGGTTATCGCCATCTTTACTTTTTCGGTAACCTCCATCGACTACGGACATCCTTCCATCCACGTCTTAAATAAATCAAACGTTGAATAACAATTATAAAGTAGCAATTTTAAGTTTCAATAAGACTGACTTAGAAAAGTTACTTGATTTGTTTTTATTCAAACAAGTGTTTTCGCAGTTGGAGTACAGGACTCCACACGTGTTTTGTAGATCTGGGAAAGGCGTATGACCGAGTCCCTCGGGATACACTGTGGAGAGTTTTGTAGGACTATGCGCTGAGTGGGCCTCTTCTGAGAGCCATCCAGTCTTTATATAGAAACTGCAGAAGCTGTGTACGGATAAATGGCGTCAAATCCCGTCCTTTTTATGTGCGCGTTGGGCTTCGCCAGGGCTCTGTTCTGTCGCCGCTCCTTTTCATAGCATATATGGACTGGATGGTGAAGCGCAGTCTTGGCGAGCAATGTTTCGAATTGGCTGGCATCAGGATGAGCCATCTGCTTTTCGCAGATGATTTGGCCATCCTTGCATCATCCAAAGAGGAACTTCAACGAGCACTGGATAGGTTTGCAGCCGTCTGTGGTGATGCTGGGATGAAAGTAAACGTGAACAAATCGGAAGTGATGGTTGTTTCCCGAACTCGTGTGCAGTGTACCCTGCACATAAATGGAGTTCCATTAAAACAGGTGGAGAAGTTTAAGTATGTCGGGGTCTTTTTCACGAAAGATGGGAGGAGTTAGCTGCCGAAATGAGATTCCGCAGGTGCGTTGCTGGTGTTGCTCTTAGGGACAGAGTGAGAAACGTCAATATTTGTAGGAATCCTAATGTTGAGCAGCTACTTCTCCGAGTGGAGCTATCGATTCTGCGATGGTTTGAACACGTTGTTCGCATGCCCCCTGACAGACTTCCTAGACAGGTCATGCTAGCCGAGATGCGAGCGCGTTGCCCCCCTGGTAGGCCAAGAAACAGGTGGTGGGATCAGGTAAAGAACCTCTATGAGTCCCGACTGGGGATTGTGCGGGTGTCTCTTGAGTTGGTGGCGGAGGATCGAGAAAGATGGAAGGACCATTTAGCCACCCTCGCCCCGCGACCCTTTTAAAGGTTAAGCGGCATTCGAAAATGATGATGATGATGACATGCATCATTTATGGTACTCGTATTAATGTTTGTTTTTATTCCATACAAGTGTATGTGTATATACACATTATATTCTGTTACGTATATTATATTCTAAATGGTATGCCACGTATTTAGGTATCTTGTACGTATATGATTGAAATGCTTAACTAATGCTAAATGCGTTGTCGAAAATTATAATGTATAGTGCCATATTATACATAACAAATTGCTGTTTTTTTATTTTAAACTACAATTAAGTGAGCTACAGCAAATTCGTAATGAACAATGTCTTATGTAAATGTGTCGCACTTTTGCTTGTATAAATCGAGGACGATTCAGACGAGTCGGGATGGTCGTTCTGTAAAGTTTTTAATTCAATAAATCCATTCAATTCCATATTGGAATCACCCTGCTACACGTGTTCGATTCACATAACGCAATATGCGTTCTCTTATTTACTTTATTTTATTCAAAAAAATACTGTAAGAAATCATCAGACATCTCCAATGTAATCTAGCTTGTACCTTATAGTAATAGGAGCTTAAGCATAGAACATGTGATGTATTATGTTATGCCATTCGATACACAAAGCAAATCAGTTTGAATAATGCATTTAAAGAGAAAAGAAGTGTGTTCGAGTTTTTATGTTAACTGATTAAGTCCCTTACAGCGGAAGATTACCAATGGAAAATTACCAACAGGGAAATATGGAACGTACTAGAAGGTGCTTCATTTTGTATAAATACACTGGTGACAGACTCGTACGGACAGTTATATTCTAAACGTTGAGTTGTGAAAATCGGTAATAAAGTAAAAAGTGATTGAAGCGAAATAAAGTGTTGAATTCTAAGTAGTAAAGTTGAATAACAGTGTGATTTGAATTTTAATAAGTTTGTTTGATAAATAAAGTGTTTCACTGTAAAATTATAAAAGTGAAATTGAGTTTTATTCGACGAACCCCAGGCAAAAACATTACATTGGTGTCAGAAGTGGGATGAAACTCATATTTGTGCGGGTAAATTCTACAGTAGAGTTTTCCGGAACAGTGTAAGTGTATCGAGCAGTTTTTTTTTAAACCGGAATTTTCTAGATTTAGAGCGCGTGTAAAAAGCGTTAGTGACTAAAACGATTTGTTTTTTTTTTGCGGTGGAATTCTCTAGAAATAGTGTGTGTAAACAATATTGGTGACTCATACAGATTTGATTGTGGAATTTTCCAGACATATTTAAACTGACTGTGCGATAAAGCTATACTTAACGAAGCTATAAAAACAGTGTCGATAACTTATTCGTGAGTGAATTTTCTAGAACTGATATAAAACATAATCGGATTGTGTTGTGAAAATTGTGTGAAAATAATTCAAAATGGGTCGGAAAATTGAACAATTGACAACAGTTGAGTTGAAAGCTGAATTGGGTAAAAGAAACCTCCAGACTTCGGGGCTCAAAAGAGAATTGTTGCTCCTACTCCGGGACGCTATTACCGAGGAAGGTGGAGACCCAGACACAATGCTGTTTGAAGTACAAGAAGAATAGCAACAAAGCACAGAAAGTACTGTCGATGAACTGCCCGCTTTCATGAAGTTGCTCTTGGAGAAGTTCGGAAATCTGGACGAGGAATTCGAGAAGCTGGAGAGCAGCCAGAAATAACAAAAGAATGCTCTCGAAAGCAAGTTAGAAGAACAAAAGGATGCTCTCGAGGAGCAAAAGAACTCATAAGAAGGTCTCCAGAAGGGTATTGAGGGTAAAATCGATGCACAGTATAAACGATGCACAAAGATTTAAAGCCATTGACCAAAAATTTGAAAGCAAAATATAAATGATGGAAGAAAAGGTAGGCGATGTCAAAATGCAAGTAGAAAATGTGGAGCAACAGTACGAACATCTAGCTAAAGAGCTCGACTACGTCAAGAACCAGAAAGTTCGGGAAAATTCCACAAACAGCCCACGACGCAAAGAAATGCAGCCGTCTGTGTTCGATGGTCAGTTACAAGAGGCAGCTTGAGGCCGCCGCGTTGACGAACAACTGGAACAACGAAGATAAGTCGATTGCTCTTACGCTTGCGCTCAGAGGAACAGCTGCCGAGTTGCTGCAGACCATCCCTGAAGAAAAACAAAGGGACTATGACGCCATGGTAAAGGTCATTGAGATTAGGCTTGGCGACGACCACATGCAGCAAGTTTACCGGGTCAAGTTGCGCCGAAGAGTTCAGACAAGTTGCAAGCCGACATCGAGAGATTAGCGAATTTGTCCTTTATCAACACCAGTAGGGAGAAAATAAAAGAGTTGGCAACCGATGCGTTTACTTATGCCATTGCGGATGAAAAGCTACAAATGGCTGTAGGAAAGGCAGGTAAGAAGACTTTCGCTGAAGCATTAGCATTCGCCCTGACAATGGAAGCTGCAGACCAAGCTGCGCAAGGTAGCCATCGCATCAGGAAAATGGCTACGCTAGAATGCTCATGTCAGCGCACCGACATCGAAAGGCAAAACACGAACACCACTCGGGGACAAATGAGATGCTGGAATTGTAACAAGCTGCGATGCCTACAGCGACAGCCGAGCCTCAGCTAGAAAAGCGAGCTCCAACATTGCGCTAGAGGGAGACAGAATGAAGAAGCATCTGGCAGGATGTCGGGCAGAAGTTGGGTGATGAAATCGACGCCCCCAGGACCATCATCCAAGTCTCGCAAACAAAACGCCACAACAAAAGTCTGGCAGTAGAGGCAGTCATAGCCAACAGAAAATGTGTGGCCACCATCGATACGGGTGCCACGGCCTCCATAATCAGAAAAGACCTTGTCCAGACTTCTTGAATGCATAACAGTAGCTGCTACAGTCTTAAGACAGCTACAGGAGAAGTAGCGAAGGTATACGGGGAGGTGCTTCTACAGATACAACTAGAGGGACTTACCTTTTTACATGCGTTCTTGGTAGCTGACATATGCGACGAATGCATCATTGGAGTGGACTTCATGAAGGCACACAAGGTAATTCTTGACCTTCGAATGCAGGTGCTAAGGTACCGAACCGTCGAGATCCCTATGGTATACGGAAACGACAACGCTGTGAATCTTCAAGCAATACTGGGAAGCGATGAAGTGCTGCGGCCCTCTTCAGAGACAGTTCTTTGGACACGTTTGGAGGGTGATCCTGGGAACCACCGATTCTATCTCATCGAGCCAGATAACAAAAGTGAATTTAAAAATTACGTCGTGGGAAAAATTCTTGCAGAGCCCCAGAACAACATAGTGCCGGTAAGACCGATGAACCCAAATAAGCGCACCGTTAAGCTCAGACAAGGAGAGGTGATCGGAAGATGTGTGCCCGTTGCAGCCATTTCGACAACAGCAGAGAGTGAGCCTGCGAGTCCTATCTCCATCAAAAATGGCCGAAGTATGTAAGACTATACTCGGAGACTGTGAGCTAACTCAGGAGCAGCAAACCATAGCGGAAAGTCTCATTGGCGAGTTTGCTGATATATTTGCCTTACAGAATGGAGACTATGGCCGAACACACTTAGTACAACACCGCATAGACACCAGAGATGCTAGACCAATCCGCCAACCTGCCAGACGACTTCCGTTGGCTAAACAGGATGAGGCCGCCGAGATGATATCGACTATGGAAAAAGAAGGTTTGATCGAAAACTCAAAAAGTCGGTGGACGTCGCCTGTTGTACTGGTGAAAAAGAAGGACGGCAGCACTCGATTCTGCGTGGGTTACCGGAGGCTTAACGATGTCACAAAGAAGGACAGCTACCCTTTACCTCGAATCGATGACACACTGGACACACTCTCTGTAGCGAAATGATTTTCCACCCTTGACCTGAAAAGTGGCTACTGGCAGGAGCAGATCCATCCAAAAGACAAAAAAAAGACCGCTTTTACAACTGGCAATGGACTATGGCAGTTAACAGTAATGCCATTTGATCTGTGTAACGCTCCGGCCACCTTTGAGCGTTTAATGGAACGTGTCTCACATGGTCTGACGTGGAAGACCTGCCTGGTATATTTGTATGACGTCATCGTTTTGGAAAAGACGTTCGCAGATCATTGCGACAACTTGAGCGAGGTCTTCTCACGACTTCAAGCAGCACACTTGAAGCTCAATCCAAAGAAGTGTGCGCCCTTCAGAGCAGAAGTAAAGTATCTGGGGCATGTGATATCGACGGACGGCGTGGATAAGGATCCAGAGAAAATCGAAGCTGTGAAAAGTTGGCCAGTTCCCAAAGACAAACACCAGCTAAGGAGCTTTCTCGGTGTTGCTAACTACTACAGGAGGTTCGTCAAAGATTTCGACGAGATTGCAAAGTGTCTGCACCAGCTGACTGAGAAGGGAAGACAACTCAAATGGTCAAGTGAGTCCGAAAGAGGATTTCAGCATCTGAAGCAGCGACTTTGCGAAGCCCCGGTTCTAGCTTACGCAGACGCTAGCAATGTGGGTGTTGGCGCAGTATTGTCGCAGTTACACGATGGGCAGGAGAAATTCGTAGCTTCAGTAAAGTTCTTACCCGACCAGAGAGAAATTATTGCGCTACCAGGCGAGAACTCCTTTCTTTAATACTGGCGACGAAAATTTTCCAGAAGTACCTGAGCGGCCAGAAGCTCATCTTGCGTACCGACCACGCCGCGCTCAAATGGCATAGTGGGCGCAGTGGGACTCTCTCCATGTACAAGATGGCGTTCTGCGAAGAAAATGGGAAATACCGGATGGAAAATCCTTTAAAATGCAGCTTGTGGTTCCAAGGTCGAAAGTCCAGGAGATTCTACGGGAAATGCACGATGGAGTGTCTGGTGGGCACTTGGGCATCAGCAAAACCCTGGAAAAAGTACGGAAACGTTTTTATTGGCTGAGTGCAAAAAGCGGCGTTGAAAGCTGGTGTCGGAAGTGTGCTGCTAGTAAGGGACCCAAAGTCTAAGCCAGGGGTAAAATGCATCAGTACAATATGGGTGCTCCCTTTGAAAGGATCGCCATCGACATCACAGGACCGTTTCCGGAAACTGAAAGCGGTAATCGTTATATCCTGGTTATTGTCGGTTACTTCAGCAAGTGGCCCGAGGCATTTGCGATCCCAAATCAAGAAGCGAAAACCGTTGTCGACCAGATAGTGGACCACTGGGTGTGCAGGTTTGGAGTGCCAATGGAATTACATTCCGACCAGGGAAGAAACTTCGAGTCGAAGATATTCCAGGAAGTACGCGCAGAAATCGGACCACACCTCTTCACCCACAATCAGATGGAATGGTGAAACGCTTTAACAAGACACAGAAGGAACATCTCTCTAAAGTCGTGGACGAGAATCAACGGGATTGGGATCGGCGAATACCTTTATTCCTCATGGCCTACCGAAATGCTATTCACAGTACAACTGGATATACTCCATCTGAGGTTTTATTTGGACGAACTGCCAGGCTACCCAGTGAGCTTAAATTCGAATTTCCCACTGAAGATCCAACATGCGAGGATCCAACATACGTAGTTGACCTTAAAAATAAAATAAATAGAGTGGCGCAACAGCTCGAGGAGAACCAGGGCTTACTTCTCAACAAAATATGCTGGTGTGTTAATTTCTTTTGCATACAAAGGGACCTACAATTTTTTGTCGAATCCGAACGGCATTTTGAGAAGTTTTTCAAGACAAATGATACTCTCGGAGGGCTTATCAGACCCTCGCGGAGGTGGGGACCGTGAAAAAGAACAAGTCTTTTTTTTCAGGTGACGATGGCAGGATTCGAACCCTGACCTCTGGCGTAGTAAGCACACTCACTAACTACTACGCCACGGCACCCCACGTAGTTGACCTTAGAGAAAGAATTAATGACATCGCTATCACGGAAGCAATGATGACGTACTTGTTGGGGACAAACAAAAGATAGAGGGGCGCAATGTTATGTGGCGACAAGAAATAAAACAACATGCAGGAGTTGCTGAATGCACCCATCGATTCACTTTCTGAACACACCCGCTTTATTCGCTGAACATACCCAATTGTAATTCCAGTCATCTGACAGCAGCTGACATATTCGAAGTTCGAATTTCGATTTCCCCTCCTTGGAATTAAGCGGAAGAGTACCAATGGAAAAATACCAAAGGGGAAGTATGGAACGTACTAGAAGGAGCTTCATTTTGTATAAATACACGGGTGACAGGCTCGTACGGACAGTTACATTTTAAACGTTGAATTGTGAAAATCGGTAACTAAGTAAAAGTGATTGAAGCGAAATAAAGTGTTGAATTCTAAGTAGTAAACTTGAATAACAGTGTGATTTGAATTTAAATAAGTTTGTTTGATAAATAAAGTGTTTCACTATGAAATTATAATAAAAGTGAAATTGAGTTTTATTCGACGAACCCCATCCAAAAACATTACAATATCTTTTGAAGGTTTAGGAGTTTAAGCAAAAAAAATATAAATTCCTTATTGTTCCTTATAATTCCATATAAGGAATATAAGTTCCTTATAATTCCTTATAAATTCCTTGTTTTGGAGCAATAAGTCCACAACATATAGACTGAAAAAGAGCACCATCAAATGGTATGCAGATGGGTCAAAAACTGATGATGGAACTGGTGCAGGAGTATTTGGACCAAGATCAAATTACTTCGAATCTATGTGTAGATACACCAGCATCTTCCAGGCGGAAATATACGCTATAGACAGATGTGTTCAACTCAGTCTTGACAGAAATTACAGGAATTGCGACATAGCAATAATGTCCGACAGCCAGGCAGCCATAAAGGCGTTAAAGGCCCAGATAGTCTGGTCAAAACTTGTATCGAACACAAGCTTAATGATCCGGGTAAGGTCAATAAAGTTACCCTGTATTGGGTACCTGACCATGTTGAAATACAAGGGAATGAAGCAGCGGACTCCTTGGCAAGACGAATAGCAGCAGAACCCTTCATCGGACCTGAACCTTTCCGCTGGATAGGGTTACACACCCCAAAGAAGAATTCAGGAAAACAGAGAAGGTAAACCGAGCTAAGATGTGGAAAAGCCTTCACGGTCTAAGGCAAGCAAAGAAACAAACACCTAGGGAACTATAACCAGAGAAGATTCAAAACATGCATCTGTTTTGGTAAAAATATTTTACGCATTCTCACAGGGTTCCTAATGGGGCATTGTAAACTCAGACAACACTTAAGGCAAATGGGTGTAACGGACGAACCCTCTTGCAGATTTTGTGATGAGGCTAGTGAAATTCCGGAACACATTTTGCAATTCTGTGGGGCTCTGAACCACAAGAGAATGAAATTTCTGGGCCAATACCAGATACCAGACAGAGAGATACCCATCTTGGACCCACTTCTCATT
This sequence comes from Neoascia interrupta, assembly GCA_947623515.1. Taxonomy (NCBI): domain Eukaryota; kingdom Metazoa; phylum Arthropoda; class Insecta; order Diptera; family Syrphidae; genus Neoascia; species Neoascia interrupta. The sequence continues at coordinate 140,506,317 of OX392462.1, forward strand.
CTCAGATCCCTACGTGAAACTGGGCAATTTAACGAAGGTTAAGATATTCGTTCTTTTTCTTAATGGTTGTTTTTAACGGTCCATCCAAAAATGGAAAAAGGACTCTTATGGTTACTCTCCATTGTCGGTCGGTCCGCACATTTAACTTTTTGAACGTTAAGTTGTAGATAGATGAAATTTGGTACACTTACCAGGTTCGTAAAAAAAAGAAAATGCATACAAGGGCAATTTTTAATATACACGCATAACGGTTTATTTACAGTTTGAATATTGATGATAAACAAGTTTTATCTTAAAATGTTTTACAGCCAGAAAGAAAAATAAAGAAACATTCATTAAAATAATAGTGGATTTTCAGAATAAAATGGAATTTTTGCAAAGTATTGAAAAGTTCTGAGCAATAAGGAATGGAAAATAGATACCCATTTCCAACGTAATTAACGTCATAACTTTTTCATCACTTTATTTAAAAAGCCGACATTAGATTAAAATCAAATTTTCGTTAAACGGTTTTATAACTATAGTTTTGAAATATTTTCGAAAAAAAATCGTGAACAAATTTTGTCCCCACTATCTCAAATATAGCATCGGCCAAATGATTTGAAAAAAATTCAGACAGTTCAAGGCTTATTTGCTATTTTAGGGAAAACTAGAAATTTTCGCATATTTAGCAGATTCTGAGATTTAGCTCGAAAATTTCAAAAACATTTCAAAAATTATTTTTCAAAATATTCTGGAATCTCAATGGTTTGAAAATATATAAAACGTACAAAGTGAATTCTAAAACTTTTAAGTTCTTTCAAAAAAGGCATTTCTAACTTAAAATTTTCTGAAACTGTTAAAAAAACAAATTAAGAAACTCGCTTCCATAAGCGATAACTTAAAAAACCTGTGCTCTGAGTATTGAAAAAAAAGTAACCGTTGATAGCCCAAAGCATATGAAAATAAAAAAAAAATATAGCGCTATTCAACAATGGGTTCCGAATAGATGTTTTATGGATTCTTAATAAAAAAAACCAGTGAGTAAGTGCAACAGTGCATATGTAATAGCTGCGGTCCGTCTGTAACGGACCGCGGTATACCCCATTCCCATCCTTTTGTTTATTTTCTTGTTATCCATCCCCGTCCCGTTACCATTTGCATCATTTTAAATAAAAAAAAAATGTTCCTTATAAGTTTTTGTTTACTTTTTTTTTGGTTAATTTGGTTAATTGGTTAATAATTTTGGTAATTTTTTGGTTCGAATTCAATAATTTTGTGAAATCGACCTCTAAGGATGGGCTTGGCAAAAACCTTTGTACGAACGAAATCTGAAATAGTATCCGGTGTTCTTTATGTGCTAAATTTTATTTCTTATACTATACTTAGTAAAGCTAAAAAGCAGTCGATATCCATGTTTTTCTGGAAATTTATAGGTTTTTATGGAATCATGCCTCTAAGTATGGGTGTGGTGCAAAACTTTGTATGAACCAAATGTAGATGTTAATGAATGTATATTAAGTTAGGTATATTAAGGTATATTAGGTTTAATTCATAGTTTGTAACATAATAGAGAAATAATCACCGTAGAACCCCAAGACCTCAAGGGCATATGATCGAGACCGAATTGTTAGTCGAATGAGCCATGTCCGTCCGTCCGTCCGTCCGTCCGTCCGTGTGTCGGTAGTTTTAAGGTCTTAAATTTTGAGCTAGGAACTTGAAACTTAATATCTGTTTTTTCTAGGTCCCGGAGCAGTACAAGTGTAAAAAATTTTTAAAATCCGCCCTCTGACACGCCCACTTTACTTAATAGCATGAAAATTCAAAGTTGTCGTAGGAAGCTGAAATTTGGTACGCGTTTTCCTCCCTTTAGTATACAGGGTGTTTCCAAATTCGATGCAAATATTTTGACACAAGATTCTTGGGTATATTTGAAGAAAAAAATTGTTCTACAGTATGGGCCTATCTCAAATTTTGATACCACTTATTGGGAATTAAAGAAAACACCGACTTTGAGGTACCTTGACCCATACTAACACAAATATCTCCGCTAACACTTACAACAGGTACTTCATTTAGGATTCATATTTTAGAAGAAATAGTACTTCTTTTAACTGCATTAAAATAAAATTGATAGCTTTTTCAACTTTCGAGATATTTGCTTTTAAGTCGGATCCTTTTTCCCTGCCCATGACATTTTTTTGACTTTCAAGACACATTTCTGCGAAAAATGCGTAATAAACATATCGGTATTTTTTTTTTCTAGTGCACCTAACAATATTTAATAAAAATTCTCAAGACAAATTAACCGAAAAACCCACAGATTTTATGATACTTGGAAAATTCCATAGCAGGTAAAATTATGAAAAACTCGATTCATAGTGTTCAATTCCTATTATTCTGAATAAAAATGCTTGTGTTTGGTTTATGTTTTTTTTATTTCATTAAGTTAACTTTACAATCAAATAAGGTGTTCAAAGTGTCCTCCTCCATTTTGTATGCATGCTAGAGCCCGTTTTTGGATTGCGCTGTCAACGTTTATTGAGGATAACTCCTGCCTCACTTGTGACGAGGCTTGGAGAATGCGATCTTATAAATCATTTAGAGTTGATATTTCTGTAGAATAAACAAGTTCTTTCATTCTCCCCCATACAAAAAAATCCATAATTGTAAGGTCTGGAGATCTTGCAGGCCAGTGAACTGGTCCATTTCTTCCTATCCAACGACCAGCGTACTTTTCATCCAGCCAATTCTTAACCTCGCGACCAAAGTCGGCTGGGGCTCCATCCTGTTGAAAATATGACGAAGCTCGTTGAGTTACCGGAACATCCTCCAGTAGATCTGTTAAATCATTGCGCAAAAATTCCAGATAGTTTGCAGAATTCAGTGTGGGAGGCAGTTTGAAGGGACCGATTAAGTTGTTTCCAATAACACCTGCCCACAAATTGACGCTAAATCTGTGTTGAAATGATGACTCTCTCCTTGTGTGTGGGTTTTCCGCAGCCCATGTGTGTAGATTGTGAAAATTTGTAATCCCATCTCTAGTAAATTGAGATTCGTCCGTCCATAGGATTCTGCTTATAAAACCGTTGTCATCCAAGTTCCGCTCTAACAACCAGTTGCAAAACTCAAGTCTCGGCTCCAAATCACTCGGAAGCAGTTCCTGCACAGGTGTATGGTGGTATGGATACAAGTTTTCCGTATGCAGGAGACGAACAATTTTATGTGTTGAAACATTAAATCGCAAGGATAAGCGCCTGATGCTGATTGATGGATCATTTGCAACCGCTTCCAGTATTCTTTCATCAACTGCAATTCTTCCTGGTGAAGCTCCTGCGTTAGGTCGTCTTGTTGAAACAGATCCCGTTTCCCGAAGTCTTCGAAACGAATTTGTAAATACGCGGGGATTAGGTACTCTTCGGTTAGGATAAGCTGATGGTATCTTTGTTGTGCTCTAATAGAACTTCCGTTGCACGTCCCATAAACGTAGATAATATTGGCGTATTCTTCGTTTGTAAAAGATGCCATTTCAAGTAGGGTTTCTTAACAACTGTTGTCACCTCGGCTTCAAAAATGACTTTGATGGATTAAATTTTGTTTTCTAACCTTTTATACAATTTACATTAGGTAAATTTTCCAACTAGGCGACCAACCTCAAACTTAATCCTTTTTGGGATTTAACAGAAAAATGATAGGGAAATTACCTTTTTATCAGGTAGTCTAATAAAAATGCATGCTCTAAAACCTCAAAGTCAAAAAATCGTTCTTGTTGTCAATTGCGGTTAAAAAAGTAGGTAACAAATCATATTTCCACCTTATACCTGTCGCGGCTTCGTGAAGAGTTTTTCATAATTTTACCTGCTATGGAATTTCCCAAGTATCATAAAATCTGTGGGTTTTTCGGGTAACTTGTCTTAGCAATTTTTATTAAGTATTGTTAGGTGCACTAGAAAAAAAAAAATTACCGATAGGTTTATTACGCATTTTTCGCAGAAATGTGTCTTGAAAGTCAAAAAAATGTCATGGGCAGGGAAAAAGGATCCGACTTAAAAGCAAATATCTCGAAAGTTAAAAAAGTAATTAATTTTATTTTAATGCAGTTAAAAGGAGTACTATTTCTTCTAAAATTTAAGTCCTAAATGAAGTACCTGTTGTAAGTGTTAGCGGAGATATTTGTGTTAGTATGGGTCAAGGTACCTCAAAGTAGGTGTTTTCTTAAATTCCCAATAAGTGGTATCAAAATTTGAGATAGGCCCATACTGTAGAACAATTTTTTTCTTCAAATATACCCAAGAATCTTGTGTCAAAATATTTGCATCGAATTTGGAAACACCCTGTATTGTGATTGACATTTCAAAACAAGGCAAAGGCCGTCCCCTTGTGGGCGTGGTCATATTTAATTTGCATTTTATTAAACATTTTTTATTCGACATGTTTTCTTTGAATCCAAAAAAGTTGCGCCATAAAATGTTCAGATATGTGTGAAAGCTATCAACTGAAATAAAAACAAGTGGGAAAGTGCAACAGTGGGTATGCAATAGCTTTAATCCATCTACGACGGATTGCAAAATACCCGACCATACCGAAAAGAAAACCACGGCTCCAAAAAGTGGGCGGGATATAAAAATATAACTGTTGAATGCTTTATACTAGGTGGTTGCATACATTTCGGCCTAAAACTCCGCCTTTTTAACTAAAAAAATTTAACTTAACACTTTTTTTAACGCCACGCCCACAAAAGTGGGCGGAGGAACATACAATATATACAAAAAAGAAAATGCATTAGAAAATGCTAGTATCTACAGACAGCTTTTGTCATATAATTTCTTGTCAAATTTCATATATATTTATTGAAAAACAGACATTTTAAGCTAAAATCCCTTAAAAAGTGGGCGTGGTCAATGAAAAACCTAAAATTTTTTGGCTACCTTAAAGGCAATTATAAGGCAATATTACGTACCGAAAATGAATGCGCTATCGCCATTGTAACATAGCTAAAATTTGGAAAATGTATTTTTTTAAATTAGAGATGGTCGTACATACAGGCCTGTAGTGGGCGCGTCTCTGAGCGGATTCAGCTTATTTTCAAACTTTATCTGAAGGACTGGACTTCCAACCAACTCACAAAATTTCAGTTCTCTGCCTTAAAATTTAAGGCCTAAAAATTGTTTAAATACGGACGGACGGACATGGCTTAATCGATTCTCCTGTCGGTCCCATTCATATCTCTAGAAGGTCTTAGGGTATACGGTGATTATTTCACTGCGTTACAAACTATACATCAAACTGAATATAACCTGGGTCGGGTATAAAAAGGGGCGTAGTCCATATACCCCTAATTACAAACTTTTAATTATAAGGTATTTAAGATTTTTTGGTTCAAATTCCATATTTTTGAAAAATCGACCCCTAAAAGGGGCGTGGCTAACAACTTTGTATGAACGAAATCTGAACTGAAGTCTCGTTTACCTGACCTGCTACTTTTTTTGTTTCACGCTTTCCTAAATTAGGCTCAAGACCAGTCGAAACTAAGTTTTTCTGGAAAATTTTAGGTTTTTTTTCAATTCTGCCTCCAAATGTGGGCGTGGCCCAAAGTCTTGCATAAACAAAATGTAGAAATAAGCGTTTTCTACATAAAATATTATGCAAAGTTTTTTCAATTTATAGCAAAACTCTTTAGTAACTTAAAATAGATCTACCTATTTTACTACCGATTTACTACCTATCTATTCTAAGATCTTTAGTATCTTAGAATAGATAGGTAGTAAATCTTTACCCTTAAAATAGAAGCCACGCCCACCAGAGGAGGTTAACCAATAAAAATTTTTTTTTTTTATTGAGGTGTCCCCGGTAGGCCTAATCCTCAGTTAAAAACAAATTTGTATATTAACGCATATATTTTTTTGTGTTAGAAGAAATAATTAAGATAAATAATTAAATAAAATAAATTAATATAATAAATAAATAGAAAATAAATAAATATAAAAAAAAAATTATATGTATGTACATTTAAAGGAATTCATTTTCATTCAAGGAACTAAGATAATTTAAGTTAAGATAATTTTAGTTTTAGATAAATTTATTTTAGTGTAGAAAATGCTCTTAGTTCTTAACTAACTAATTCAGAACATAGATCATTTTTTTAAATTCAAAAAGGTACAAAACATAAAACATAAACTAAAACGCAGCGAAGAAATCTGTTTTTTATTTTCATGATAGAAACCTTTAAACTTGGAAACTTACTTTTCTAGCCTTAGCTTTGGCAAGTTCTGCAATAAGATCATCATAGTCTAGAGGTTTTAATAACTCCTTTTCTATAGACATTATAGATAAGCCTACCAATCTCTCTTGAATCATCGTGGTCCTAAGATACTTTTTAATAATTTTAAGTTTAGAAAAACTGCGTTCTCCTGAAGCAACTGTCACAGGGATTGTGTTAAGAATTTGAAGAGCGATAACTAATTGGGAGCAAGATCTTCTAGGCTTGAGCTGAATATGAAACTTAACACATCTAAAGAGGAACTTTGTGGTGTAACGAGCGGGGAAATGAGTGTAAACTCTTGATACAATTCTAATCCATCTAAATCTTGAAAACTACCAGATGTTAAAATATACTGCAAAATAAGACATGAAGAGGGTGGATTTTTATTTTTCAAACATTCGCTTATGTTACTTAAAAATGAAAAAATTATACTATATGTGTCAAGCTGCTGAAACCTTTCTGTTATGGATTGAATCGATTGATCAAGTATTTTGAAATAAAAGTCTACTTTAAATTTTTGTTTCGGGTCTAAAATAGTTTCTGGACATTCATCAGCATAAAGTCTTTTCGTCCGATCGCAGTGCTGAAGATTCAGGAAACATATTTGGTATTTCAAGGGAACTTGCGATGCGCTCAGTTAACTGTCCACAATCATTAAATTTTTTATCGGAACGCATTGCAATCAAACTATTTTTCGCATTTTCTAAGACTTTAATGCCTGTTGAATCTAGCAACGGACGGACTTTGTAAATATTTGCTGGTTTTATTTATGTTTTCTAAAATATCAAACCAAATAAGCAGGGGATAAATAAAAGTTAAATCAAGAATTTTATTTCCTTACGATTCTGCAATATTTTTCGCTTCCGGATTTCCTAGTTCAGATATTTCTATAAGGGCTTCATATATGTCTTCTAAGTTTGTTTTTAAATGCTTTAGTGCATCTATCCTGCTCTCCCATCTTGTTTCAGAAAGAGGTTTCAATTCAAAGTAAGATTTGGCACTTTTTTCTTGTAAATATCCCACCGTGCTGTGGAACTTGATACAAAGTTATATAGACATTGAACTGTGTCGAATAACTTAATAGAATATAACGAGGACCGAGCAGCATCGTTTACTACTAAATTTAAGGAATTAAGGAAAATTTAAGGAATAAGCCTCGACAAATACTAATTAAAATTCCATGCAAATCAAGTTTGTCTAAAATTAACTGTGTGAGCCCCATTCCTGTCTTTTCTTCTCCCTTCAAAAACCCTAAGGAATGCTCTTGCACTGTAAATGTTTTCTGATTCCTATGAACAAACCTAACGGCAAAAGTTACTTGTTCTGTGCGACTTTTACTTTTATCTTTTTGCTTCTAAGCATAGAAACAATTTCATTGACAATGGTTGTGGCTAAGATACTTATAATTTCATTTTGTATGTTTTTGCTAAGATATTTGTTTTGGGTTTCTCGATTTGTAATTCTCCTCAAGTGATCTCCTAATACCAAAGCCTTTCAAAAGTCTTTCGTTTCGACCCATCTCTTCTTCCCCAATGCCAAACGTCACCACACCGCACCACCACCACCACCACCCACCACCACCACCACCCACCACGCACAGTAAATTCCTTTATTTTTTAGGCAAATGAAAGAGAAATAAATAAAACTCATAGATTTCCTATGTTCAGGATTTCAAACTCGCACATACCGTTTGCTTTGCAAGTGTAAGATAAAAAACCCGACAACGACGGACGAGCGACAATCGATCGATATCGATACATTTCAGAATCAGTATCAGATACAGTACAGATGTAGAAGTCGAAGAGAATACTATATTTTCAAAACAAAGCTGCACCTTCTCTTTGTGAGAGAAATTCGCTACTTTTTTTCGTAGAAGAGAAATCCCATTCCCTTTCCCATATCCCATACACTGCGTCTTCTTGTGTGCAGAATCAAAAACTTGCACACTCTAGCCCATTTAATTCCGTAGGAATGAGTTTTTTTTGACATATTTTCGTATGGAAATTTTGCGAGCGAATGTGCAAGAAATAAAACCTGAACATACGGGCGAAATTTTTTGGATTGATTTGAAGTTTTTGAACGATGTACCTACTTAGATTCTTTTTTTGCAGGTAGATGTGCAAGAAATATTTCTACACGAATAGGATGTAATATTTTGATATTTTGAGATTAGGTAGGTAGGTAAGAAATGAACTTGTCTAGTGAGATTTTTTTTTTTTATTTTGAGTTAGGTAGATTCTTCTTGAAGTTGCAATATATATAGCAAGTTATATGAGTAGTTAATGTGCAAAAAATAATTCGGCACAGGTGGGATGTATATTTTTTAGGCTTATTTGAACAAATGTTTTGATTAAATTAAAATGGCAGTATCCGTGCAAGGCAATATTAGTTTTCTTTTTCCTAGCAACGCGCCCCAGAATTTGGCGCCCTGTGCAATTGCACATCTGGAACATATGGTTGGGCCGGCCCTGCTCATTCGATTCAGAATTCGGTCTCGATCATATGCCCTTAAGGGTAGGTGTCCCTTAGAACCGAAGTCAGAGCTCAGGTAAATGCACTTGCATGTATGGGTAACCAAATTAGCTTCTTTTCGAATGTGAATCTGTTCTGAGTCTGACGTCAACAGCGATTGAATTTCGCTCTCTTCTTTATGAGCTCTTTGTTTTATTTTCCATCATTTTCTGGGTGGCGCGCGAGTTACCAATTCCACATAGCCACATTCCCACAACCAACAAATGCATAAGTCAGCATATAATTTCATCGACCCCAATCCAGCGGTACGACGACCGACGTGAACCCAAATTTCCAACATTATTGTTTTCCAAGAATTGATTTAAAAATGCACAACAAACATTTCCTTTCATTTGTAATTGCAAAGGTGATATGTACAAAATCGATTAATTGATAACTCAGCGTCTGCTGAGCTTCCGTTGAACTCTATCACCTTTGCAAAGTTAGGTGAAATAATAAATTGTAAATTAGTTTTAAGTTCAGTTTGGTTTGTACCTCAAAGGAGAGAACAATAAAAATTATTTTTTTTTAAAAAGAAGTAGTTATAACACATAACTGGCGCAGTCTTGTAGTCCAGTGTCGGTTACTCTTTAATAATTCGCATTTCAATCGGCGGTTAACCGAATGCAGTGAATTCATAAGAAACTTAGTGTTTTAAAGTACTTACGAAAGTATATCGCTAGAAACTTTAGTGTCGAAGGAAAATCGATACAAAGTGACACTATTAACCGCGGGAGTTCGAGCCCTAATCACTGGTCGAACCTATAAAAAAATAAAACAAAAATAAAGTGAAAGTGCACGCAAAAACTATAAAGCAACGAAAAAAAAAATATATCTTATAATTATTTCAAAAATTAAATTATTCCGCTACTAAGTGCAAACGAAATAACCATATTCAAAGAGTAATTAATTTATAAATAAGTGCAAACAAAGACAATAAAAAAAAAACCAACGAAGACATCCAAGAAGACCAATCCATTCAGAACCAGTATGATGCTAATACTATTGGGACTAATGATACTAGCTGTCCAAGGACAAGAACTTGAAACACAAGAACTGACGGAAAAACAAACCATACTCCCACTTAAACTAGGATCAGCACGAACAATAATGACATACACCAATCTCATACATATCATCAATTAAGAAGCATACCGACAAAACATCAAACAGATTTCCGACTCACTACTAGCTATCGACAAATTTCATAACCTAAAAGACTCCACTGAGGTCACGAAAATTAAACTTAAAGACGTTGAATACAAACTTAACGCTTTATCCCCAAAAGTACGAAACAAAAGAGGATTGGTAAACGGGCTCGGTTCAGCTATCAAGTTCATTACAGGTAACTTAGATGCGTATGACGCGGAAAACTTAAACAAAAACATAGAAGCTCTTTTTAACGTGCAGGACGAATTAAAAACTAAATTTAACAGCCAGATAATGTTAAACAGAGAAATGCTTCAAAGATTTGAAAATATAACTATGCACATTAACCAACAACAAAGTGGTATCGAAAAATTCCTTAATAAATTTAACGATGAAAATAGTAACCGTATGGGGTGGCAACTCTGGATTGTTTTTAAGTGAAACCTAAATCGTAAACGCTCTGGAAAAAGTGATTGTATCTTTAAAAGCAAAGTTCATATCCAACCAAATTTGAAAAATAAACATTAGTAAAAGTGGTCTGCAAATGAAAATCATAAAAGTTTAAGTTCAGACATAAAGATAAAGTGTAAATGAGTGGAAAAAGACCCCTTGCTGTGACTTCTCCCGAACAAAACATTTACTCAACAAAAAAGCAACAAATAACAACAACAACAAACAAAAGAATCATGGCTGTTGGACAAATGTCAATAAATGATTTGAAGGAGTTCATGGGAGATCTTTTAGATCAAAAAAACGCAAATTTAGCAACGAAAGATGACATAAAAATTGTTCACGAGGAGATCCAGCAATTAAGAACGAGAAATTTGGAGCTCGCAACAAAACTGGAGGAAGTACAAAGCCACTGCAACGCACTTAAAAGAGAGGTGGAATTTCTCGCGAAAAGATCTGCCGAAAAGAACATCATCGTACGCCTTGTTAAACAACCTAATATGAATCCTCGCGAAGAAGTAAATAAGCTATTTACATCTTTGGTTCCTGATAAGCCCGCTCCCATAAATGCCATCCGAGTTCTTGCATCGAAATATCAAACTGCGAACATCTTGGTGGAAACAAACTCGAAAGACTACGTCGACGAAATGCTTAACAATTCAAGTAAACTGAGGGGCACTGGTGTGTTTGTCCATAGGGATTTTCCACTGGGAAAAAGAAAAGTGCGTCAAGCGCTACTTCGCGTGCGGAAGGCAGTAAAAAGCAGCAAACCGAGCGTGGACGTTCAAATCAAAGGTGAAACATTGATGGTGGTGGGGAAACCTTTTAATTGGTGCAGTGAAAGGGGGCTGCTTGCTGACAGATCTGACGGCTGTGTGATTCTGAGCGAATTGTACGGCGGCTTCAACCTAACCAACGCGGAGCTTCTGAGATTTGCAACAGATGGAGGGACGAGTCGTAGCGGAGACAACAACCAGCAAAACAAAAACGTCTTTAACGAACGGCCTGAAGTTATGCAACAGAGAATTAGCATCAACAACGCATGAGAAAAAAACGTCTGCCAGAAATTTATAAAAAAACCAAATGAGAATTTAGAATTAGATGTGAGTACTGTTGTTAACCTTTTATCTTATAATATAGGGGGCTTGAAAAATAAGCTTCTTTTTCCGTCCTTTTTCGATTTTATAAATAGCTTTGATTATTTTTTCCTTTTTAAAACGCATGTAATGCAAGACAAATGCAAAGATTTTGATAAATATTTTCCGGGTTTTAAGCTGCACTGGACCCCAGCAACCAAAGTGCACACTCACGGGCGAGCAATAGGGGGGTGCCTTTTTGGGTATAAAGCCGATTTCAAAAATTGTAGTTTCAATTCAGTTGAAAACCACACAGGTTTAAAAATAACAATTTCAGATAAATTCTATCATATCTTCCCAATTTACTTGAATTGCAACAACTGGGATCATGATTTTTATAACTTAGAGCACTTTCTTAATTCCTTCGATGCAAATAATTTAATGCTTATTGGCGACTTCAATGCGCGAATCTCAGACCGGCAGATAGTAAGTGATACGATGTTTCTTGGTGATCATGTTAGACTAGTTCGAAACTCCAAAGATAAAATGATTAACGGAAACGGGAAAAGGCTTTTGGAGCTATTTCAAAATTTTGATATTTTTGTTGTTAACGGTTCAACAAACGGAGACCTTTTAGGAGAATTAACGTTTGTTGGAGGTCCAGGGGCATCAGTTGCGGATTACTGTGGTGTAAGGGGCGAATGGTGTGAAAAAGTACACGATTTTAAAGTAGGTACACAAATATTCTCCGACCATATGCCCATATCCGTAGCCGCTGTGATAGGGAATGCTAAGCATGAAACAGAAATAAATCTTCTGCCAACACTCTTTTGGAGGGAACAAGAAAGAGAAAGCTATAGGGTAAGACTTAGTCTTTTAACAGAGCAATTCGACCAAAGCCAAGTTAGCACAAGTTACTCTATTGACACTTGCATCGAAGCGATTAAAAACTCGGCCTCCTTCACTGAAAGAGGATTCGTGGCACGTGCGAAGCAAAAGTGGTTTGGTAGAGACTGTGTTAAAGCTAGAGCTAAGTCCTTCAAACTTCTTAAACTAGCAAGAACCTTAAATAGCGACTTCTTTCGAAAAGCTTATATCCAGGCTAATACGCAATACAAAGAACTCTGCAAATTAAAGAAAAGCAAATACTATTCGGCATTAGCAAATAATCTTAACTGCGTTAAAGATTCATCCGAGTTCTGGAAGCTAGTTAGGGAACTGAATGGCGATAAATTTAAGATAGGCAAAAATTTAGACGCTTACATTCTGGCCGATTATTTTGAAACTCTTTTAAACCCAGTAACAATATCAGAACCAGTACAGTTTGCCGAAAATCTAGTAGTTGTAGAGTCTTTAGAGCAGGACATCACCACCGAAGAGATACTTGGCATTTTAAACAAGGCCAAAAATCATAAGGCTCCAGGGTACGATGGAGTTTCTTATGAATTTTTCAAAAATGCACCTCAAACATTCATAAGTCATCTAGCTAAAGTTTACTCCAATATACTACACACAGCCGATATACCACAATGCTTTAAGGATTTAATAATTTTTCCTATACACAAAAAAGGAAATACAAATAATGTCGAAAACTACAGGGGTACATCGTTTATTAACATCATTGCCAAGATTTTCACAGGCGTAATTCTGAAAAGGCTAGAAGTGTGGGTAGGGGAAAACCAGTTACTAAATGAGTTTCAAGCAGGTTTCCGTGCGGGCTACTCAACGAACGATCACCTTTTCGCATTACAAAATATTGTTGATTTCTACCTCGAAAACGAAAAAAAACTGTTTGCAATGTTTGTTGATTTTAAAGCGGCTTTTGACAGCATCGACCGAGACTCATTGTTCTACAAATTAAATGGTCTAGGGCTATCTTCAAAAATCTTGAACGTGCTTAAAAATCTTTATAAAAATACTTTATCGGCAGTATGGGACGGTGAGAAATTGTCTGACTGGTTTAGAACTCTGACTGGAGTGCGCCAGGGATGTTTGTTGTCGCCCCTACTGTTCGCGCTTTTTATAAATGATATCGTTGATGCCTTGCCAAACGGAATCAGAATTGCAGGGCTGACTATCAAATGTCTTCTATATGCCGACGATTTGGTTCTCCTTGCTGAATCCTCTGAAAGCCTTCAACTTATGTTAAACAAATTAAATATATATTGCAAACGGTGGAACTTGTTGATCAATACATCAAAGTCGAAGGTTATGGTTTTTAGAACAGGAAGAGGCAGGTATTGCAGAAATGAGAGATGGTTTCTAAATGGAGAAAACATTGAAGTGGTTGAGGAATATAATTACCTGGGGATGTTGCTGACACCACAACTAAATAGAACCAAACATTTCCAAAATAAATTTAAGCGATCAATGTCAGCAATTAACTCAACATGGATCAGATTGTTCAGAAACAGAAACGTTGCACATAGCGTCAAATTTAAAGTTTTTGAAGCCGCCTTAAGATCAATCATGTCATATGGCTCGCAAGTGGGTATCAAGAGCACGATGAGGTTGAGAAACTGCAACGTGTTTTTCTCAAAAAAACTTTCAGGCTACCAAATTCGACCCCCAATTACATGCTCCTCTTGCAAACGGGTCTTCCGCCTATATACTTATTCACTCTGAAAATGCACTTCGAGTACGTCATCAAAATACTTTCATACGGCGAAAATCGCCTTCCCAAACTGCTTGCCAGGCACAGTATAGAACAAAATGTAAGCTGGTTTAAGAAATGGGAAGACATATTTACGTTAATTGGTTGCAAGATTCAAACTTTAGACTGGCGAATTGAGTTTCTAAGTGAAAGTCTGTCAACCGTTCTTAGATTGCTGGACGAGAAAATAAGATCAGACCTAATAGAGGAAGCTAGAGGCTCGTCACGTAGATCTATGTACCCGAAACTGGAACATAATCTGTGTGACCTGAACTATTTTTCTGATGGCCGGAGCTGGTATGAAATCTCGCAAATTTTTAGAATAAGGGGTGAGCTCCTCGAGCTGAACTATAGGCCATATTTAAGGGACCGAAATACTATATGCTCATTATGCAACATGCAAGAACAGGAAACCTCTTATCACTTCCTTTCTGTGTGTCCGATTCTACAGGAATTAAGATACGTGTACTTCCAAAAGACAAAATTAAGCGAAGAAGACTCTATAAATGTTTTAAATGGAAAAAATTGGAAGCTTCTTGCCAAATACTGCATTGAAGCTCAAAAATATAGAAAGGATTACATTGAATATTAGCGGATTATACCCAAAAAGCTTATAGCTACACTACGTTTTACCGAATAAAACTCCACATTTGTCGAAGCAAATAAATCTTTCATCATTGTAAGAATAATTAAAAATAATTGTCCTATTGTTAAAATGTTTTTTTTTAACTACAATCTACTCACCAAAGTAAATTTCAATTGTATACTTTAAGTTTTGTAAACATTAAAATATCAATCACTATTGAATATATTATAATAAAAGAACATTAGAAAGTTGGCATCTGGCAGACGGTTATAAACCAAGGCCACATTTAATTTAATTTATTAATACTTAAAATATGTATATTTGTATATTTGAACTAAATAAATTACTTACTTACTTACTTACTTAGTAACCGTATGCGTACAAATGAAGAAATTCTTCTCCGCACGCAATATCTTAGTCAGATAAATTATAATATTGATTTTCTTAATAGTCACTTATCGAATATAGCGGAATCGATTATAATGGCCAAAGTAAATATTATTCCCAAATTTATACTTAATGAAGAAGAACTTAACAAAATTCAAGAACTGCTTTTAAATCAATCTGTAAATATAAACTCAATTGAAAACATTTATGAAATGTAAGGCCTACAAGCTTATTACAAAAACACCAAAATTATATTTAATGTTCAGATACCTATCCTATTCAATGAAAAATATTCCCTTCTCCATATTATACCACTCCCTATAAACTCAACAAACGAAATCGAAATTGCACCATATGCTTTATATAACACGGAGAGTATTCAATATTTTGACAAACCTTGTCCCAAAGTATAAGGCATTTACTACTGCAAGGAGTCAAGTCAGCAAGAAAAGATGAATCAATCCACATGCTTAGGCCATCTTCTACGAAACCAACCACCAATATGTATACTGAATGATGTTGGCCCCATATCCAAAATTCTACAACCAGAGCCAAACCACATTCTACTGCTGCAAGCCCCACCTACAATAATCCAGTCATCATGCAACTATGGACCACACACACTATCCGGAAATGTTCTTCTGCGTTATAAGAACTACGACGTTGAAATCAACAAGATAATCTTCAGAAACAAGCCCGCGATATTCTGGGAAGAGATCCATCTCATGTCAATACCGCACCAAACAATCAACGTGAACTCCACCGTACAAAAACTGAACTTGGAGAAACTACAACGTTTTAACCTGATAAACGAAGACGCCATCAACACCCTTCAACTAGATGTCAACAGCAAACATTCTTACACCTTCGGCTCACTTATCATCTTAACAGCAATCTTCATTTCATTATTGGCCTATATTTTCAAAAAACTTAATAGTAGAACCATAGTTCTTCAAAATTTCGCTCCAGCCTCATCTACGCCGTATCTCTGGCCGTCGCTTCATACCAAGGGGGGAGGAGTTACCAATTCCACATAGCCACATTCCCACAACCAACAAATGCATAAGTCAGCATATAATTTCATCGACCCCAATCCAGCGGTACGACGGCCGACGTGACCCAAATTTCCAACATTATTGTTTTCCAAGAATTGATGTAAAAATGCACAACAAACATTTCCTTTCATTAGTAATTGCAAAGGTGATATGTACAAAATCGATTAATTGATAACTCAGCGTCTGCTGAGCTTCCGTTGAACTCTATCACCTTTGGAAAGTTAGGTGAAATAATAAATTGTAAATTAGTTTTAAGTTCAGTTTGGTTTGTACCTCAAAGGAGAGAACAATAAAAATTATTTTTTTAAAAAGAAGTAGTTACAAAACATAACTTGCGCACGAGTGTATGGAGTGTATACACCTACCGTACACAGAAGCTATCTATTCTATTCCTATCTCCGTCCACTGATCAGATATAATGAGATAGGCAACTTGCAATCCCCTTGCCTGAAACACCCGCAAAAAAAAAGTAACGGGATCTCTCTCTTGACCCTGTCTGTGAATGCATGTGAAGTGAGCAATGGAAGTGTTCAGTGAATCCATTTAAAAATGGCGGAAGCTGAGATAATTTGCCGTCTCAGTCATTCAAAAAATATAAACAAAGTAAACAGCCCCATTCTTTTTTGGTTTATTTTGTTTTACGAATAATTATTATCTTCTTAGTAAAGGGAAAATCTGTCGTCCAAGCGAGTGCCCATTAGGAATAAATTTTTGCCATGCACAACGGGTCAACTGAAAATCGAATTTGTTTTGATTACACTACACAAATGTCAAAACACATCTGATTCTGGTTTGCTGCAAAGGTAGAGTTCAGCTCAATTGAGGTGGAAATAGGAGGTGGAAATCTTTGCTAAAGGGAGTTTTTTCCTTTTTGCTTATTTTTTCTTAAAAATAAATAATCAAGCTATTTGATTGTGTGCATAAATTTTATTAATTAATGCGTTTTCTTATAAAAATACGTGAGACTTTCTGGTCTAAACTTCTTATAAAAATTAGTTGCAAAAAGAATTTGATAAATTTTCCAGTAGTCCGAAACACATTTTGAAAACAGTTTTTTTTATAAATGAATAGGCACATTTAAGCAATACTCTGTTGACTTTTAGATCAATGTTTAGAATAAGGAGTTTTTTCCCTCAATTTTTTTTTTTGTTTTCGAATGATTTCATGAATAGTTTCAATAGTTCGTTTAAATTATTACTAGTTCATTTATCCAATTATAAATAGTAATCCAAATAAATAAATTGACGTCTCAAGTCGACAAGAAATAAAAGGAACAAACGTAGGGTCTAGACACGGATAACGTTTTTATTCACATGAAACAAATTACAGACCCCCTCACAAAAAAAGAAATTTTTCGCGATTGCACACAAAATTGAGAAAAATGTACTTCAGTTTGATTTTTAATAAAAACTTCCATGACACATGAATAATTTTTATTTGAATAGCAGGGATTGTTTGTCAATAAAATGTTATGTAAATAAAAAAATTATTTAGCTATTTGCAAAATATTGCAAATAAAATTGGTGGCATGATTGAAATCAAGTCAAATGATTTATTTGCAAATGTATTTTTATTTCATTATGGAAATTCAAATAACTTCAGAAGGTACAAATTTAAAAAAGTTCTTAAACTTTACAAAAGAAAATTTAAAAGCAAGAGATTTTGTATATTATAAGCTCTTCCAATAGTTTGAAATTTTGACATCTATTTAATTATATTTGATTTCTTTGACATCATCTGGAAATTGAAGAAGCCGGTTTACTGGGCTGCGGTTACTAGCTGTTTTTGTTTCGATGAATGCAATTATATTACTATACAGTGGATATGATTGCAGTGCTGGTGTAAAGTAAAAGTAGCACCGTAAAGCTGCGTTGTCACAAGGAACAGAAACAGAAACAGAATCTCATACATCAACAACTGAAACCTAAATTCGCTGAATGCTTTTTGCGTTGCTAATGTATGAAAATCTGTTTTTCCCGTTCTGTTCCTTGTGACAACACGGATTTACGAAGCGTTTAATTTTATCTCATTGGTTCAAAGTGTATTCAAGCTTATCAACAGACGAGCTATCCGTTCTTCTGTATTTCTCTCAGATGATCCTAGGTCTTTTTTCAAATATATCTTTTACAAGAAATTAAAGGACTGTAAATTTTTTACCAGTATATTTAAGGCGTCACTGACAAAGTCACTAGAATTTTAGAGCAATACAGAGTGAAACAGATCTAACCAACAGAAAAGGTGATCTTTTAAACAAGAGAAATATTCACCCAAAGACCAGGTCCCATTCTAGACAGCAGTATTTTATATGCTGTGCCCTTTAGTTGTCATCGGCATTCATTGGACAAACCCGGCGAAGTATTTCATTTCGTTTGAAGGAATGAACAAATGCTGTTAGCATTTACAGTTAGTTGTAGGTTAAATAAAGGCCAATTTATCTTGTGCAAACTATTTATCAATTTACCAATTTATCTTAGTCAAATAATAAACGTAGCATTTCTGGTTTAAATGCTAAAACGAGCGTGATTTGTGTATCATTCTAATATTTTATATTGCTTGCACAAACAAAGATTTCATCGATTTTCGCAATCAATTTATTCGTTTCTTTCTTTTCCATGAAAGCGAACAATGCAGCATTAAAAATATAATAAATAAATTCTTATTTGAAATGAGAAGTCAAACTTTCTTGCACGGGATTCGGAAAAGTCAACTTGTCTGCAAGGAAATCTGAATCAAAACTCCGAACGATTGCGATTTCATGCGATCCTCGACATGATGACCTGAAACGCAGTCGATATCTAAAATGTGTAGCCTGAAACGCACTCAAAACCCAAAATGAGCTGCACCAAGCGCACTCATTTTGGCCTTGGAGGCACAAATATTGCTTCCAGCTTGGTTGACCTTAGTATTAGTGAATTTTTTTTTTGCACCCCATAAAGTGGCATTGCAACCCACTAACACAATCATGATAGCTGGCAGCATTTTCCCTAGAGAGCCGAAAACGAGTTTGGGGGCAAAAAGAGGCACCCCAGCGAAGATGACTATCTCATTATACCTGATCAATGCTCAGCAGTCAGCACGCTTCCAACAACCGGTTTTTGTGCTGCAGACGGAGACATTGATCAGGTATAATGAGATAGTCATCTTCGCTGGGGTGCCTCTTTTTGCCCCCAAGCTCGATTTTCGGCTCTCTAGGGAAAATACTGCCAGCTATCATGATTGTGTTAGTGGGTTGCAATGCTACTTTATGGGGTGCAAAAAAAAAATTCACTAACACAGTAAACCAAGCTGGGAGCAAGATTTGTGCGTCCAGGGCCAAAATGAGTGCGCTTGGTGCAGCTCATTTTGGGTTTTGAGTGCGTTTCAGGCTACACATTTTAGATATCGACTGCGTTTCAGGTCATCATGTCGAGGATCGCATGAAATCGCAATCGTTCGGAGTTTTGATTCAGAATTCCTTGCAGACAAGTTGACTTTTCCGAATCCCGTGCAAGAAAGTTTGACTTCTCATTTCAAATAAGAATTTATTTATTATATTTTTAATGCTGCATTGTTCGCTTTCATGGAAAAGAAAGAAACGAATAAATTGATTGCGAAAAACGATGAAATCTTTGTTTGTGCAAGCAATATAAAATATTAGAATGATACACAAATCACGCTCGTTTTAGCATTTAAACCAGAAATGCTACGTTTATTATTTGACTAAGATAAATTGGTAAATTGATAAATAGTTTGCACAAGATAAATTGGCCTTTATTTACCCTACAACTAACTGTAAATGCTAACAGCATTTGTTCATTCCTTTAAACGAAATGAAATACTTCGCCGGGTTTGTCCAATGAATGCCGATGACAACTAAAGGGCACAGCATATAAAATACTGCTGTCTAGAATGGGAACTGGTCTTTGGGTGAATATTACCCTTGTTTGAAAGATCACCTTTTCTGTTGGTTAGATCTGTTTCACTCTGTATTGCTCTAAAATTCTAGTGACTTTGTCAGTGACGCCTTAAATATACTGGTAAAAAATTTACAGTCCTTTAATTTCTTGTAAAAGATATATTTGAAAAAAGACCTAGGATCATCTGAGAGAAATACAGAAGAACGGATAGCTCGTCTGTTGATAAGCTTGAATACACTTTGAACCAATGAGATAAAATTAAACGCTTCGTAAATCCGTGTTGTCACAAGGAACAGAACGGGGAAAAAAACAGATTTTCATACATTAGCAACGCAAAAAGCATTTAGCGAATTTAGGTTTCAGTTGTTGATGTATGAGATTCTGTTTCTGTTTCTGTTCCTTGTGACAACGCAGCTTTACAGTGCTACTTTTACTTTACACCAGCACTGCAATCATATCCACTGTATAGTAATATAATTGCATTCATCGAAACAAAAACAGCTAGTAACCGCAGTCCAGTAAACCGGCTTCTTCAATTTCCAGATGATGTCAAAGAAATCAAATATAATTAAATAGATGTCAAAATTTCAAACTATTGGAAGAGCTTATAATATACAAAATCTCTTGCTTTTAAATTTTCTTTTGTAAAGTTTAAGAACTTTTTTAAATTTGTACCTTCTGAAGTTATTTGAATTTCCATAATGAAATAAAAATACATTTGCAAATAAATCATTTGACTTGATTTCAATCATGCCACCAATTTTATTTGCAATAATTCGCAAATAGCTAAATAATTTTTTTATTTAAATCACATTTTATTAACAAACAATCCCTGCTATTCAAATAAAAATTATTCATGTGTCATGGAAGTTTTTATTAAAAATCAAACTGAAGTACATTTTTCTCAATTTTGTGTGCAATCGCGAAAAATTTCTTTTTTTGTGATGGGATCTGTAATTTGTTTCATGTGAATAAAAACGTTATCCGTGTCTAGACCCTACGTTTGTTCCTTTTATTTCTTGTCGACTTGAGACGTCAATTTTTTTATTTGGATTACTATTTATAATTGGATAAATGAACTAGTAATAATTAAAACGAACTATTGAAACTATTCATGAAATCATTCGAAAACAAAAAAAAAAAAAATTGAGGGAAAAAACTCCTTATTCTAAACATTGATCTAAAAGTCAACAGAGTATTGTTTAAATGTGCCTATTCATTTATAAAAAAAACTGTTTTCAAAATGTGTTTCGGACTACTGGAAAATTTATCAAATTCTTTTTGCAACTAATTTTTATAAGAAGTTTAGACCAGAAAGTCTCACGTATTTTTATAAGAAAACGCATTAATTAATAAAATTTATGCACACAATCAAATAGCTTGACTATTTATTTTTAAGAAAAATTAAGCAAAAAGGAAAAAAACTCCCTTTAGCAAAGATTTCCACCTCCTATTTCCACCTCAATTGTGCTGAACTCTACCTATGGACTGAACTCAGCAAACCAGAATCAGATGTCTTTTGACATTTGTGTAGTGTAATCAAAACAAATTCGATTTTCAGTTGACCCGATGTGCATGGCAAAAATTTATTCCTAATGGGCACTCGCTTGGGCGGCAGATTTTTCCTTTACTAATAATATAATAATTATTAGAAACAAAATAAACCAAAAAAGAATGGAGTCTGATTACTTTGTTTATATTTTTTTAATGACTGAGACGGCAAATTATCTCAGCTTCCGCCATTTTTAAATGGATTCACTGAACATCTCCATTGCTCACTTCACATGCATTCACAGACAGGGTCAGGAGAGAGAACCCGTTACTTTTTTTTTGCGGGTGTTTCAGGCAAGGGGATTGCAAGTCGCCTATCTCATTATATCTGATCAGTGCTGCTGAGGATATTGCTTCTATTTGTCCTCTCTCGATTTCTTTTCTATTTCTCGATCCTCGACAGCGAAATTCTGTCAAGTCTGATAAATATGATATTTGAATCGTTGTCCAATAGGGCTTTGCTGTCAAAAAATTCGCCGCCATTTTGCATTTCGTGACTGGAGGCCAATCAAAGTATTGTTTACATCGAAATTTTTGTGTGAAAGTGGTGTGCTTAAGACTTTATCTTAATTTCCTTTAATTTTTAAGGCAATATAATATAAAAAATGCCTTCGAAATGTTGTGTTGCTGGTTGCTCAAAGCGAGCCGAACGGGACGATGTAAAGTTTTTTAGGTTTCCTGCAGAGAATGCTCGCAGCGAAGTGCTTAAAAAACTTTCTGCGGAGGGAAGGGGAAAATGGCTGAGCGCTATTAAAAGAAAGGACTTGCACATAAAATCGCTTAAGTATGCAAGGATATGTTCAGACCATTTTGTCACAGGTGAGTTTGTAATTATAATAAAATACATTTTCCTTTAAAATTTACTTAAATAATTTCGCAGGTGCACCTGCAAAGTTGAAAGATAGAATGCATTCCGATTGGATACCCAATACAAAAATGGGGTATCCCATTTCGTCCCATGTTTCATTGGCACGCTTCGAGAGGCAAACAAACCGAAGCGTTCAAAAAAATAATCACCCACTCAATCCTAGTCCTCCAGAAGATATACCTCAAGTCATCATTGACCCGATTCCTGATGACCAATTGGAACTGGAAAGGCTCAAACATGACCTGAAAGAAAAAGAAGATCTAATCAAGCAAATGGAACTTGAGCAGGACAAGCAACGTGAAGCCTATGAACATTAAAAAACAGAAGTAATTTGATCGTATAATTTCTTTTTATGAACACATTTTAAAAAGTTCTTTTTTTCAGATGATTAACGAATACCAAGCAATTATCAAGTCCAAGGATGATGAAATAGAGAAGGGTCTGAAACAAATAAGAAACAAGGATATGTCTTTCAAGGCATTTAAGCATGACAAAACTAAAGTGCTATATTTCACGGGTTTGCCAAACTTTATCGTTTTGAATCAGTTGTTTGAACTGGTGAAGGGTGAGATTGTGAGCAGCGCAAGACGAAATATAAATATATTCGATGCCTTTGTGATGACGCTTACCAAATTGCGGCTAGATCTGGCTTTCACATTTCTTGCCTACCAGTTTGGTGTTTCAGTTCGCGCGGTATCAAAGATATTTCACGACAACATAATTAAGCTGGCCTGACCAAAGTGCTCTGAGATCGAACGTGCCAGCCTACTTCACAAAGGTCCTTGGAGAGAAGTTTACTGCAATAATTGATTGCTTCGAAATTTTCATTGAAACCCCAGGTAAGATTATTGTACATATGTGCCTTACAGACTTTGAGATAATATCTATATTCTTTTAAAGGACTATCGCCCGAACGATCCGAAGTATTTTCATCGTACAAGCACCATAGCACGATGAAATACTTGATCGCAATAAATGCAGCCGGTGCTGTAATTTTTGTGTCTCAAGAATACGGGGGCCGATGCAGCGACAAAGTCATTGTAGAGACTTCTGGTTTCATGAGTTTTATTCAGCCTGGTGATGTTATCCTTTCTGACCGTGGAATGCTGGTGAACAACGTTGTGCTAGAAAAAGGTGCCAAACTTTTAATGCCCGCTTTCCGAAATAGAAGAAACCAAATGGAAATTGGAGACATTGAGACGACAAGGAAGCTAGCGAGGATTAGGATGCATGTTGCGGCATTGGACTGTTGCGTCAACCAATTTCGGCGTCATCAAAATATAATGGGAATGATCTATATTTTGACTATATCGTTAAAACTTGTTGTTGTTTGATAAGCTTATGTCCACCTATTATAAATTTTGAAGAAGAAAAAACAGTTTGTTAACTTTTTTTAATTTTATTTCACAAAAAAACTTAAAAAACTTTTTAAAAAACTTTAGCTTAAATTACATAAATAAATATATCAAATTCATTTGGCTTGTTTAAAGACTTGTTAATTTGGTAAGAAAGAGTAAGGAACATATGAATTATATTCAACAAAAAATAGCTTATTCGACTAGAAACGCATGCTTCATGGTAACAAAAACGGTAAGTAAGAAAAATATATACATACAAAAACTAAAAACACATGCTTACAACTTCACCTTAATGATAAATTTGCTTTGTGAAATAGAAAGCCTGAAAGGTTGTTCAAAAATCACAACCTTATAAAAATATAAATCAGTCTTAAGGATTTCAGCCTCATAAAATCACAAATTACTTAATGAATTAGATGTTCAACTAGACTGGAAAGCCGAGGGCCTACAAGCTGTTGCCATGGATATACCTGGCAAACTACGCATACTCTCACATTTTGTCAATGTATTCCACACTTGAAGAGATTCACCACGAAAACATGGCGGAATCAGCTCTTTGCTCCGTCTACCGGACAAAAATTGTAACGAATTCTAATATCTGAAAGTCGCATCATAATGAGTCGTGCTACATTAATGTTGTTTTGCTAGAGACCTAAAAATCATTTTTATCTTAATTGTATTCCAGGTATACATTATGTATTTCAAATGCCTTCTAAATATTTTCATATATAGTCAAAAACAAAACACAAAAAGCGCAAATGAAACTAATTCTTTACTGCCTAAATGCCTGTGCCTCTGATAAGTTTGTGTTTTATGTTACCGGATTAAAGCTTTAAAAAGCAAAATTTACGGTTAAGTACCAATAAAATGTTTTCTACATGTTTTGACGAAATGAATCGTTAGTATATTAAAAAGTAAAAGTCATTAGAAAGGTTCAAAGGCACTTTTGTTATTTTTATTATAGCTATAATTTGAATTCATTATTCGAACAAATCAATATTATGATATAATTGTCATCCTTATCCTTCCAAGTCGATATTATTGCATGCATTTGAGATTAGAGTTGAACATTAAAAGTCAAATTGGCAACTGAGAACAGAAGAATAATGCACTTTTGAGTGAACCCATTTCGTAAAAAAAATCAGTAGCACATTGAAATTGATTTCTGTCAGTTAAATAGCAAAGTAATCGAAAGAAAAATGTTTATGTATTTTTTTTGTAGGTAACAATAGAGATTGACACCAAAAGAAGCATTCATTAAACAAACAAATTTAATCACAAGTAAAAAAAAGTTTCAGTGATGCAATCCAATGAAAGCTATATTTAATGCTTCTAAACTTCTTCATTTTTCTTAAATTTGGGAACGCTTAATATTTTACGCAAGTAAAAATCAAAAGCATTTTGCTAAAATGGAAGTTTCCTCGATTGTTTCCTAACTGTTGCTCTTGTTTTGCTGAATAACTAATATTTTCTGCATTCCTACATAATTAAAAACTGAACATCAATAACACATGAACGATTCTGGAGAAAAGAAAAGCCCAACTGCGTAATAATAATAATAAGCGTCTCACACGCATTTACCGTCACAAAACCGAAAAGCATAAACAACAAATAACAAATAGGTTTTGGGGGAAAGGGGAGGCACAAGTTGAATATTTAGTTATTAAGTAATTTGTGACCCGAACTATATTGAAAAAAAGACCAAATTCGTAAAAATATCCAATTACGTCATAAACATTCCAGTATTTCCAGGCACATTCAAATGAACTAAATTTTAAGATTTTGTAGTCTCAATGTAGGGTCACCCCAAGTGTGGGCAAAATTAAAACAGAATTGTCATTTTGACTTTAATGACTTGTGTGCTATCTTTTATGACTTTTTTAAGATATGTATTTAAATTTTTTAAATGTCAGTGTGAAATTCACCTCGCTATTTTGGCGGGCTCTCAAATTTTTGTTTACTTTTCTCACACGTATTAACCGACACGGAACTCAAAACAATAATAACAAATAAACAAATGGGTTTTGGGGGTAAGGGGACGCTTAAGTTGAATATCTAGTTATTAAGTAATTTGTGCATAAAATATAGCATCGAATTCAACCTTAATAGTAACTTTAAATTTTGGGGAATAAATAGCAAAAAAGCCAAAATTTGTATTCAAAAGTGCACACTGCATTTGTACTTGCCAGTAGTATTCATGGCTTTTGGACATAACCCATTCTTGGCCTTGTCGAAATAGGATAGCTGGTCTTCGCAAGAAATGTATTCACATCCCCGTCTTTGAGGCAAAACGGACATTTGACCTCTACAGGATGTTCGCCGCAGCAGTCGCACTTCCACAACCCGTCAGGAGAGCATGCTTTGTCTATTTTTGGGTTCCTGTGTTTACCCTTTTCCTCTTGCAGGACATACTTTACAGCCGCTGCTTCATGCCTACAGCCATACCTCACAGCATCAGTCCTCAGCTCATTTTCAATGTGGCATATTTTTTCAACAGACATGCATTCGACATTGGTCTGTGCAGCTTGTTTGAAAATCGTCCTAGTCGAAGCTTATGCCAGTAGCTGCACTTGGATTGCTTGGTCGTAACCCTACTCACCAGTCCAACTTCCTCAACATCGTCAGTTTGAATTCAAGTGCATTTGGGATTTCCGTAAGCTCCAGCTTGCTGAATGAGATGTATTCCGGCTTGTAGAGGTTCGCCATATAAATTTGGACAAGCTCAAACTCAACATCACTGGAACTTCTTGATGTGGATGGATTTTCGTTGAATTCCTCGAAAATCGACATGCCTGCCGCTTGCTCTCCATTTTCCTTTAATGTTTTTAGGAATTCGACGGCGTCACTTCTGGTGGATGGCAGAGTTTCCTTGCAAGGAACGGCTCGCCCAAATTTCATTATTTTCAATACTTTTTTTTCCGAAATAAAGAAGCAAAAATTTAAAAAAAGAGCATCCACGCTGGTTGTAGAATCTTTTTTTCTTGTAAAAAAAAATTAAAAAAAAAATAAAAAAATAGTTTTTTGAATATGCCCCATCATTTATAAAAATTACCTAACTAAATTTCATAATTTTTGACTTTAATTAAAAGTTTTAAGATATAACGAATCCTTCTAAAAAAAAATCAAAGGTAACAATAAAGTGGCCTAGTATTTTCTTAATCAAAGGCCGTTGGTTTTGTTGAAATATTCCAAATATTGTGGACGCTACGAGGCTTTTCACAAAACAACAAGCCTTTTTTTCAAGGGACACCTAGCCTTAAGGTCTTGGGGGTCTACCATTATTTTTTCACCGTGTAGCAAACTTAATATACCTCCTATCCTATGGAATGGGGTATAAAAATGATACTTACCAACAGGGTTAAAATCAAACCCATGCGAAAAGGCAATAGACTGATACCACCGTGTAAGCGCTGCCGAGAATTCAAAATTTGCACTGCCGAAAAGAACAACGTTACGTAAAATGTGCCATAAAATCCTCTCAACAGAGTGCAAAGTTGACATGCATCCAGCAGTTTATGCCAATTGCAACGGAAACCACTCCGCAAATTATCGAGGATGCGAAGTAGCCATAGAGCTGCAAAAGGGACGAGAACCTCGCTTAAGGAAAATATTTTAACCTCAAAGCAAATCTGGCCTCGCCTCGCCTAGATTCAAAAAGATCATAAAGCTTGATCTCCTTAAAGAGAACCAAAATTGGCACTGTAGTGGGAATTATCACCGGACACTGCCTATAAGGTCTTCACGCAAAAAGACTAGGTCTATTCTCAAACGACTTCTGTAGAAGCTGCCTAGATGAAGAAGAGGAAGAAAGTGTACAACACTTTCTCTGTTGCTGCCCGGCACTCGCATCGTACAGGAAAACCATACTAGGCTCCTAATTCTACGACTACCTAAGCGACCTTAGTGAAACACCGGTCAAAAAGCTACTGAAATTCATTGAAAAGACTGGCTGGCTGTCATAATATTCAGGCCAACCTACTCCCTTGGTCATATACCCACGTGGCGGAACAATGGGCCTACTTTTTGGCCTAAGTGCATTTAATAAGCCACTTTCGTCCCTTACTTCTTAACTGCCTACCGACCTTTTGACGGGTTATGCTGTCTAATTCAGGCTATTTTTGCTGGATGCATACAAAATATGAAATAATTTACATCTATGATAATGGAAATTAGAAGACTTCATAGGTTAAATAACTAACAGGAATTAAGCAAAAATTAAACAAAAAACATAATATTTAACAGACTATAATTAAAATAACCATATAAGGAATAGCTGAGCACGTCGGCTTTATTATATTTTTTTATTATATGTCTAATAAAGACGCCTTGAAAAATCTTATCCGAAACTTCGTGAAAAAAACGGCGACTGAAACGATTTCATAAAACTAAAATTGTGCCAAAAATAGCTCAAAACAACGAACTTCTACAATAGATCATTAAGGTCTTAAGCCCCAGACTGTTGACCAGTGCGTTTCGCAAAGTAATATTGGCTTCTGAATTGCTCTTGCTTTATTACTTACTTACTTACTTAAGGTGGCGCTTTACTTACTTAAGGGGGCCTCAGCCAACAAGCTTCGCCAGTTAGCCATCTCTAGCTAGCCGTCTCCAGTTTCGCACTCGAAGTTGGCTGAGGTCCCTTCCCCTTGCGTGCGCCACCTGAGTCTCGGTGCTCCTCTACCGCGCCGTCCCTGCCGTGTGGATTCGAAGATTTTCCAGGTCGTGATCTTCCCAGCCATTGTAGACGTTGTGACCCAGTCATCGTAGACGTTGTGTTTTGACTCGTTTGGCTAGGTCGGTATCGCTGTATAGCCTGTAAAGTTTCCGTCTATGCAGACGGGACAGTAAATCGTCCGAAGAATTTTCCCCTCGAAGCAGCCTAAAGTGTTTTCATCCGCCTTTGACAGGGTCCATGCTTCTGCACCGTAGAGCAGGACTGGGATGATGAGGGTCTTATACATGGACTCTTTAGTTGCTCGAGAGAGGGCTTTGCTACTCAAATGCCTCCTTAGCCCAAAGCAACAGCGATTGGCAAGAGTTATTTTTCATTTGATTTCAGCGCTGGTGTCATTGTCTGGTGTCATTGCTCTTGCTTTACTATCATTAAATTATAAATTCAATAGGATTATTGTTATAATAAAAATAATAATAATAATATTATAAATGCTAATAATTGTTATTAAAATAAAAATGGCAACATGTAGATATTAATTATTATTACAATAAAAATATTATATTATTTTTATATTTAATATTATATTATTTTTTTAATTAAAAAAAAATATTTTTGTAATGATAATCATTTTTAATGTACAAGTTATACTAATATCTTTATCATATATTATATTATTATAATAATGTTTTGTTTATTTTAACAATAATAACCACGTTTTTAACATCCTCGCATTTTTAAAGTTCAACTTTAATAAATTTTGCTTAATTTGGCATACAAACAATGAAGTATGTATTTGGTATAGGGCTCGAAATTTAAATCGAATAAATTTGAAGTATTCCAGAAACTAGACCTCCACGGATCGTGGATAGAAAATGTTGTTTTTTTTTACCTAGTCAAGAAACCCTTTGTTAGCTTATAAAATAATAAAAATTAACAACAAATGTTTATTTGGGTGATAATATAAACAAATTCCCTTCAAATAAAATGTATAAATTTGAGAAAAACTTTCAGTAAAACACCCAAAAAGCCCAATGTGCAAACCAGTTTCTTACAAAAAATGCTTATTTTTGCCAGTTTTCTTTTGCGCACGTCTCTATGCGCTTTAGAACAACAAATTAAAGAAAAGTGACGTTTACAAAATACCTCAGTAAAGCTGAAAGGCGATTACAAACGTGGCTGAATGAACACCTCTAGTCATCTGTCTATCCCAACTAATCATCTGGTCTTTCCCAACATTTACAGTCTACAGCACATGAATGCCCCACTGAGACTGCGGAGCTTCTTCACCATTTACAAATCCGCAGAACGAGTATTGGACAAATACGCGATTCATAAAATTAAAAATATAGGAACAAAAATATTTTAAGTAACCAAATAATAGACTTAATTAACCATAGCTACAGGCATCTGATATTAAACCTATTTTTTCGTAAGTTTTACCCGATGCAACTAAATGATAGTTCCAAATCTAAGCAGCTTTATTGCGTTATTAAATTTGCGCACATAAGTTTAAACACAGCTAAAACAAGGTCCAAGCATACCAAATATCTTAAGCTTTTTAAAAATACTAAATATCAGACATTCAAAACCAGTGAGTAAGCAACAGAGCTATTCTTCTTTTTATACATATTCTTCTTTCAATTCCTATACTTCTTTCCTATATTCGTTGATCGTTGCTATTCTTTGTAGCCGATTAGGAATGGCGCATAAAAGAATTGTGTTAGTGAATTTCGCGCATTACTGCTTGAAACTTTTTTTTCCTTTATAAATCCTGCTCAAATTGTGGGCCCCGATTCCTACCGCATGTTTGCATCCTCTGCCACTTCCCGTGATTCTTGTGGAGAGGTTTTCTCTGAGACACTTTAACTCTCTTTTTCCGAGGGTTTGACTCATCTCGATCAGCCCAATGATGGGCATTATGGTAATTAGTGATTCCATCTTTAAAAAAATTTAATTCGTCGGTCCACAAATAAAAAAAAAAAATGGATTTTCTGCATCTGCATACTACATAAACCTGCAAGGATTTTTTAACAAAACTTCAATATTGTCTTAAATTTTAATGAGCTAATATTGTAGAAATTTAACCCCTCGCAGCTATAGCCCTGTTTTCTTTTTTCGCAATTCAGTTTTAATAACCTTGTTATAAATAATAATAATAATCATTATAATTATATCAAACCTGCAGAAATCCAATCTTCTTGCAGGACCACCTTCAATCGTCCACTGTGAACAGTGAGCCAAACT